>CM053771.1:172358506-172672274 GCA_028658325.1 Potorous gilbertii | reverse complement strand
GAAGAGAGGGCAGATTGGTGATATGGGTAATTAGAATGTCCAGTGTATTGGGGAAGGGGCGGGGGACAAAGGGGGAGAAAATTTTGGAACCCAAAATCTTGTGAAAATGAATGTAAAAAGTTAAATAAATTTATTTTAAAAAAAAATTATCTCCTTCGAGCACTCAATTGTATATGCAACTTGCTCAGTCATTCCCCAATTGATGGGCATCCCCTCCATTTCTAATTCTTTGATATCACAAAAAGAACTACCATAAATATTTTGTACATTTGGGTCCTTTCCTTTTATATATTTGGGGTACAGACCTAGCAATGGTATCATTGAGTTGAGCATAGTTCCAAATTATCCTCTAGAATTAGTTAAAATAAAAATTTACTAAATGCCTACTATGTGCCACTGTACTAAATGCTGGGGATACAAAAAGATGCAAAAGAGACAGTCCCTGCCATCAAGGATCTTGCAAGCTTGCAAACTAATGGACAAGTTCACAGCTCTACCAGCAGTGCATTACTGTACCTATTTTTCCAGAACCCATCCAGCATTTGTCATTTTCCTTTTCTGTCCCATAAACCAATCTGATGCGTGTGATTTGATATGTTAGCATTGTTTTAATTTGGGTTTCTCTAATTATTGGTGATTTAGAGTATTTTTATATGACTATTGATAGCTTTGATTTCTCCTTCAGAAAACAACCTGTTCATATCCTTTGACAATTTATCAAATGAGAATGGCTTTTATTTTTTTATTTGACTCAGTTTCCTATTTATTTGAGAAGTAAAATCTTTATCAGAGAAGCTTGCAATAAATTCCTCCCCCCAGTTTCTTGTTTTCCCTCTTGTTTTTGGTTGCATTAGTTTTGTTTGTGCAAAAACTTTGTAATTTAATGCAATCAACATCATTCATTTTATGTCTCCTGATTCTCTATCTCTTGTTTAGTCATGAGTTCTTCCTTTTTCCATAGATTTGAGTGCTATTTTTTCCCATATTTACCTTAATTTAATCTATTTAATTTAAACTTAGATTTACTTTAATTAAATCACCCTTTATGGCTAAATCATATGCTGATTTTGAGCTTAATTTGCTAAACAGTGTAAGATGTTGATCTCTGCCTATGCCAGACTGCTTTCCAGTTTTCCTATCAGTTTTTGTCAGATAGTGAGATATTACAGCAATAGAGGGAATCTTTGGGTTTATCAAACACTAAGTTACTATGGTCATTTACTTCTGTATACTGTGTCTCTAATCTATTCCATCAGTACCGGATTGTTTTAATGATTACTGCTTTGTAGTATAGTTTGAGATCTGATGTTACCGGTCTACCTTCCTTCACTTTTTTTCCTCCTGATTTCCTTGATATGCTTGACCTTTTGTTCCTCCTGAGAATTTTTCATTTTTTTTTCTACTTCTAGAAGGTAGTTCTTTGTTAATCTTATTGTTATGGAGCTGAATAATTAATTTAGGCAATATTGTCATTTTTTGGCTTGGCCTATCCACAAGCAATAGATATTTCTCCAGTTGTTTAAATTTGCCTTTTTTTGTGTGAAATGTGTTTTGTAACTGTGTTCATATAATTCCTATATATGTCTTGGCAGGCATCTGAAGTTGTTTTAAATGGAATTTCTTTTTCTACCTCTTCCTGTTGAGTTTTGTTGGTAATATAGAGAAACCTTGATAATTTATGTGAGTTTATTTTATATCTTGCAACTTTGCTAAAGTTGTTCATTGTTTCATCTTGGAGGAGACATCCCCAGAGCTCTCAAGCCAGCCCATTCCACTTTTGGACAGCTCTAATTATTGTGAAATTTTTCTTGACATTTCACCTAAATTTGCCTCTTTGCAGTTTCTGCCCATTACTTCTGGTTCTTCCCTCTAAGGCCAAATAGAGCAAGACTAATCCCAGCGGAGTTGTACTGTGACTAGAGTGCCCAGCCTGGAATCAGAAAGACTCATCTCCTTGAGTTCAAATCAGGCCCCGGACACTTTCTAACTGTGTGACCCTGGGCAATTTTTGTCCCAATTTCATCATCTGTAGAATGAGCTGAAGAAGGAAATGGTAAACTGCTTTGGTATCCTTGCCAAGAGAATGTCATATATTTATCTCAATTGAATTTCATCTTATCAGATTCAATCCAGTATTCTAGGCAGTCCGGATTTATTTTTTAGTTCAGATGTTTTTGAATTTTGATTCTATCATTCAAACGTTAGTGCCTAGCTCTGTATTATCTTTGTGCAAAGTTTTATGAGCATTCCATCTATGTTGTTGTTTGGTCATTTTTCAATATTATCTACTCTTTGTGACGCCATATGGTGTTTTCTTGTCAGATATAATGGAATGGTTTGCCATTTCTTTCTCCACCTCATTTTATAGATAAGGAAATGGGATAAACAAGGTTAAGTGACTTGCCCAGGGGCATGCAAGTAGTGTCTGAGCATTCCATCTATACATTTAATGGAATCACTGATAAAATGTTAAATAGCATAGAACCAAACATAGTTTTCTAGAGTACTCTATTGCAGCCTCCTGCCATAATATCGAATTATTAATAAATATTCTTGGAGTCAGGCCATTCAGTAAGTTATGTATCCATCTAATTGCCTTCGTCTGGTCCCTATCTGTCCATCTTTTCCACAAGAATAGTATGAGCAAAGGTGTCCTGGTAATTGTGTAACAAACAGCAAGGGGGAAAGGAAGGGGAAGTTTACTTACATGATTCACGTTTTCTCTATCACCATAAGCCTCAATATGGGCCTATTCAATGAATGGGCATTCTCTCACGCTAGTGAGTACCTGAATAGACCTTGGCCCATTTAGGCTAAGGTCCCCCAGTGCATCCTGGGTCATCTCCAGTCATCCTGAGGAATATCAGGTTACTGGATTCAGATGACTCTGGAGGAGGTGAGGCTGGTGACCTGCACAGCCCTCCCTCACTCAAAACAAAGTCAAGTGCAAGTCATGTCATCATTTTTCTGATGGCATGGTCTTTTTCGGCAAAGAAGAATGAACACATTTTTTAATTGATTCCCTAGGGTTTTCTAGGCATCCCCTCAAATAGTCTACAAAACGTGATAGTTTTGTTCTTATTCCTTCAACTTCTTTTTCTTTTCTTATTATGATAGCTAACATTTCTAGTATGATATTGAATAACAATGGTGATAATAGATTTCCTTGCTTCATTCACCCTTGATCTAATTGGAAAGGCTTCTGGTTTATTCCTATTACAGATAATACTTGCTCTTGATGTTTGATAGGTAAAACAATTTCTTTTTGAAATAATGTGATTGAGATTAGCTTATGCTTACGTTAGGGAATCTCCGTGGTAAATTCAAGGATAATGGAAGCATATAACATATATCCATGACTGTACTTGTATTTTAACTTTTTCCTCAATGGTTTAAATTTGCTAAAATGGTTTTTATTTTTACATATTTGATATCCTTCACAACTATTAGAAAAGTATATTGTAAGCTCCTTTTAGTCAAGGACTGACTTTTTCATATTTGTATCCTCAAGCATTTACCCTAATTCCTGGCATGTAGTTGATGTTTATTAAATGTTTATTGACTGACTGACTTGTAAACATTTTAGTGCATTTGATACTTAAAGATCTAGTAACTAAACAGTTGTGACTACAGTACAATTTTGTATGTCTGGATTAATTGTAAGTAGGCGCAATATGGATTTTTCATGATCCAGGGAATCCAAAGAGCTGTAGCACCTTTTCCTTCATGGAGAAAATTGAAGAAGTGTCATAGTGGGTTGTGCTGTGAGGGTTGATACTCTATGATCTTTCTAGAAAGCAGATGTTCTCAGGTGGTAAACCTGCTATCCTGTTAAGATCATTATCATAGAGCATGCCATATATTTAGATCTGGAAGAGACCTCAGAGGTCATCTGATCTAACCTCTCATTTTGTGAATAAGGAAAATGAGGCATAGAGAAGTTAAGTGACTTAGCCATGGTCACAAAGGTTGTGTCAAAAGGTAGACCTAGAGAAATTCCTGGTCTACATTTGTGTGGCAAAATGATCCAGATAATTTGGAGATCCAAGTAGAGAATGAGTAAGTTATGTAGTAACTAAAATCTTCTAAACACAGGCACATTATTAAACCATGTTAACTTGAGATTACATGAATGGAATTGGCAATAATACTGTTTGGCATCAATGATAAGAGCAGATTCTGCCTTTTAATTCTGACATGCATAAGGCTGACTTATGGCCACAAAAAGGGTAGTGAGTAAAAATTGTTCATAATTTAGTACAAAGTTCCAGTTCCCATTGTTTTCAAGTGGTTTCTGATCTTGATATCATTTGGACTCCTTTAGGAAGAACTGTTACTGATTTAATCAGTCACTGCATGTCCCTCTGTTGAAGAACCAGCATGATAGAGTAGAAAGCACAGTGACTTTGGAGTCAAAGGACCTGGATTTGAATCCTTGTTATGCTACCTACCACCTGTATGATCTTGGGGAAGTTGTTTAACCCTTCTGGGTCCTTGTTCTTCATCTCCAAAATGAGGTGCTTGGACTAGCTGACTTCTGAGGTCCCTTCCAGGTATAAAGCTATGATCCTATCTCAGAGCTGGAAGGAACCTTAGAGACTGTGGCATCCAACTCCTTCATTTTTACTGGCAGAGTTAGGACTTAGAACCTTGGTCTAATGACTTCCATTCCAGCCAGTCCAAGATAGTGATGGGACAAAGGCTGGATGTTGCCATGGGAAAAAGATGGATGATTCAGGAATTCCAGCTAAGAATGCTTGTGTTGGAATAGAATGACCTGCAGTTGATCCTAGATTCTTGAATTGTTTGGCCAAACATGAAGACTACTCTCATTGTTACTCTGACTCATACAGCAGAAGGCAGGGTTCATGCCCAGCCTCTGTTTCAGACATAACCTGAATTTACATACGATACATAAGCTTGTAAGTTTCATTTTAAAGTTTGACATTTGGTTGCACTAGATACATACAAATGTGGTAGTTTTTTGTCTCCCCCCCCCAGAAAAAAAATAGCCTGAAGTCAAATGGCCTAGGTACAGATGAGTAAATAGAAAAGTAAATGATCAGTTGAATATATAATGAAAGGTAATCCTGCTTAATACTGCTTAATTACCAGATGACTTTTGCTATCAAAAACCAACTCCATACCTTCTTAGAAAACATATAGTTTTCCATGTAAAAAGACATTATATAATGGCTCTCCAGAAGATGAGAACCCACTGTCTTCTATGTAAAAATAAAGAGGCTCATAAGATTTTAACAAACATTATAGTAATTGTAGTGGTATATGATTTTCTATCACCCTTCCCTCCCCCATCCCCCACTATAGTAGAGACTTGGATTTGTTGTGGTTAAATATAAGCTCTCTAAGTTTCATGATAGTTCCCAGTATGCTCGTTCATGTTTCTCCCATATTATAAATTTTCCATTGACCTGTGCCATTAATAAATAGTGAAATTGGGTGATTTCACCTTTTATACTTGAAATACCTGACACTTTCAGAAGCAATTGTTTCTGACCCACTTAATGTACATATGCTCACTATGCGGCAAAGCCTGTGAATTGAAAACTGAACAATTCCAGATGCAATCTTACCTGTGTACTTAAAATAACTGGGACATAGAGATTCCAAAACCTCAGAGGTTTGAAAAAGAAAGCCTTGAATTTCCAAGTGGGTTTATGGTAACTGGATCTTAATGGTCCCTAGTTCCCAGTTATTGGTTTGCTGCATACATTTTCTTCATGTCCTGGAGTGTTGGGAGACCAACTTCAGAGATAGAGAAAAATAGGGAGAACATACAAAAAGAACATCCAAAAGTTCAAAAGGGGGAGGGCAGCTGTCCCTTTAACACAGAAGGGCTGGCTTTCTGTGCCTACAAAGAGGGAAAGCAAAGTGGAGAGATATAATAGAGGAGAGATAGCATAAAACTCTGAGACCCTTGTGAATATGTGACAACCTTGAGCACTTAGATACAGTTGAGTTTCTTTTCTATATTCATTTATTTTATTTTACTTTTTCCTGTCTTTATTTAGTTACTGTTGTTGTTGAGTCATTTTTCAGTCATGTGTGATTTTTCATGAAGACTTCGATGTGATCTTCCAGAAGTATAAGTCTTTTTTGTGTCACTCCCCCCTACTCCATTCAGTCAACTCCACTGATTCTCTATTGTCTTTGAGGTCAAATATAAAATCTATTGTTTGGCTTTCAAAGCCATCATAACCTGGCCCTCTCCTACTTTTCCAGTCTTCTTCTACATTGCTCCCCAGCATTCCAGTGACACTGACTTCCTTGTTGTTCCTAGCACATTATATTCCATTTCCCAACTCTGGACGTTGTCACTGGCTGTTTGTTTTACCTAGAATTCTAAACTTCTTCATGTTTGCCTCCTAGCCTCCCTGACTCCCTTCAAATCCTAGCTAAATTTCTTCTTTTTCAGGAAGCCTTTCTTAGAACTATGAAATTGGATAGCAGATAGAAACAGACCATTTTCCTTTCTATTATGTTTTGTTTTGTTTTTTGGCTTCTCTCGTTCATTTTAATTCTATGCAACATATATTAAATAGGAATGTATGTGTAGATTGTATGCCATCTCAGGGAAAGAGTGGGAAGGGAGGGCGAAATGAAGCGGAAAGAGGAGAAAAATATCTAAGATATATGGAAACACTGAAAACAAATAAAATAAAGCACTTGGATTAAAAAATAAAGAAGCCTTTCTTAATGTTCCTTAATGCTAATTCATTCTCTCCAAAAATTATCTCCAGTTTATCCTTTATGCGTCATGTTTATACATAGTTCTTTTCAGTTTGTCTCTCCTATTAGACCATGACCTCCTCAAGAGCAGAAAGAAACTTTCTTGTTCATTTCTTTTTGTCCCTGGCATGCCCTTAATAAAGTCTTGTTGGAAGAAAGAAATTGTGTTTTCTCCCCCTTAAGGCACATGGCTCCTCAGGGTGATGGTTGTGGGAAACAGAACAGTTTCCCTCCAGTCAACCTAAAAATGAACAGAGTTCTTTCACTTCTCCATTTCTGGGAAGTTGTATTACCCTCTGACCTATGTAAAGTCACTAAAGGGTTAAGAATTAAGCAGATTATCACTTTAAAAAAAGATCCACAGATTCATTATAAAATGCTTTTATTTATTTTATATTTTGTACAATGTCTTAATCTTTAAAAACAAAGTAATTTCCTCTTGGGGCCCAGTCTATAATTTTGGCATGTCTTCAGTTTTCTTTATTTATGGTACTTGATTTTTAAAATTTTCATAACAGAACATGTCAAGCAAAGGAGCTTGCTTTTCTCTTTATTTTCATTTACAATTTTCACTTTATGTAAATTCACATAATGCCAATTCAACTTTATATAAGGAATTCTGAAAAAAATCCGAATTAACAAAAACACCTATGTTAATTTTACCATATAGGACAGTGCTCACTCTCCCCTTGCCCTTCAGCTCATCGCTCTGTGGTCTTCTTTTCTCTCCCACCAAAAACAAACAAAACATACAATCCTAAAAAAAACCCTCCACATAAAGCAGAACAGAAGCTGAGAGACCACTGCTGGATGGGGACTCAGCTTGAGACCTCTGTGCTGAGGGGGGAGTCCTTTGCTGTACTCCACTCAGCTGCTCTGCATCCCTGCAAGCCCAGCCTTCCTATATCTGTTTGTGTAGTGTGCTTGTCCCTGACTTGCTGCTCCCCACATTCCTCCTCGTGCTTCAGGCACCACATATCCTAGAATGATGTGCCAGCCCTTCTCCTTCCCTTGGTTTGCCAGCCACCTTTGTCTCTTTCCCTCCCTAACCAAGGTTGGTGGGCAAATTTGCATAATGTAAAATCGCTTTCCATAGAGGTCTGAAAAGCAGTCCATTTACGCACAGGAAGAACTGTCTTCATTTTTATTTGATCGTTCAGTATTCCAGTTATTCATTTGGAGCCTGTTCACCTCTGGTAGCCTGTACTTAGCTCCCATTCCATTAACAGAAGTGACAGAGAAACTGACTACAGAATATAAGCCGTAATAGAATGACAATGTTGTTCATTGAGGAAGTGCCTTGAGAGCATCTCATTCCTCTATGATTAGCTGTCATAAAGGGAACAATATTACTTTGTTATGGCCTGTTTGCTCTTCAATTGCCTGGAACTGTCAGAATTATTCATACATCTTTTCTCTCTCTTTTTTTTTTTTTGGTTGTTGATGAGATTGCATTCTTCATCTAAATCCTACTGTGGGCTCTCACATACTGCAGAAGATATGAGTTGACTTGGGTAGCTATACTGGCTAGATTTGTACCATTATATTTTTCAAAGGACAGAAAAGCTAGCTTGGATAACTCAGTGGGTTGTTTCTCATGTGATTTTAATTAAAAGAAGAAAACTCAGAGTCAGAAAACCAGCTGCCATGTCCTGGAGATGGCTCCTGAGGTCTCTTTCAGCTCTCTGATTCTGTATACATATCACTGCCTGTCTCATGGGCAAAGATTTTTTTAAGTGTTCATGAATATTGTCATTGTTTATATCACTGTTAAAAACTTTTTGGGGTTTTAGTGATTTTTTTTTGTGCCAATATGGTTCATAGTATATTTTCCCCAAAAGCTTGAAAAGGATTTGGAATTTTGTTCTGCACATGTGAAGTTCTAATAACCAACTTAATAGCAACTACCACCATTGAGCCTGTCTTTAATGGTGGGGGGTGTGGGGAGGGAACATCCTGAAACTTGTTACCAGTATAAAATCAATCCAATTCTTACATTTGTTTCCAGATCATTCCTTTGCCACCATAACTCAACAATCTCTCCATCTTTTAAGTTTACTCCTTCTGTCTTTATCAGTCAATGTAAGTCCTTTTCATGTTTATCTTCTGGCCTATAGGTATCCTTCTTCCCTACCAAAGATTTCAATACCTCACCCAGTCTTCCTTTCCTCTAATATATGTTACCTTCAGCTTTGGGGATTTCAGTAAGTGTGTCAGTGTTTCCTTGGACCCTCTTATCTCCTAGATCATCAACCCCCTAAACTCCTATGACCTCCATCTTCGCTCAGCTTCATCCATGCACAGGGATGGCCATACATTTTCATCTTATTACTACCTATTACCTATATTACTATTCCACTGCCATAATTCAAAAATGAAATTTCCTATCTTTGGCCACAACCTCTTATCCTTTGATTTCTCAAAAAGACTTAATCAGAGAGGAGTAAAAGAATTTTCATCAGACCTCAGTTGAGACAAAATAAAATAAACTGGTAGTGAATCCAGTTAACATAATGCATGACTAATAACATCTATCAGTATATAAGTAGGAATGGAGGGGTAATGGATAGACGTTTGGCAAAGAATGACTGATGATAAGACAATGGAGAAAGGGATTCAAGTATAGCTGCTACTCTATGTTTGAATTGGTAAACCATACATTTTAAGACCATGAAGAAAGGCCAGAGCAAGAGTGATTGTCTAAGAGAACAGGGAGAAACTTGAGGTCATCTTTAGGATGAAGAATAATTTTATGAGAAGTGAAACAAAGAGAGGAATCAAAGGATAAGAGGTTGTGGTCAAAGATAGGAAATTTCATTTTTGAATTATGGAAGTGGAATAGTATAGGTAATAGTAAGATGAAATGTATGGCTATCCCTGTGTATGGATGAAGTTGAGTGAAGATGGAGGTCATAGGAGTTTAGGGGGTTGATGATCTAGGAGATAAGAAGGTCCAAGGAAATATTAACACACTTACTGAAATCCCCAAATCTGAAGGTAACACATATTAGAGGAAAGGAAGACTGAGTGAAGTATTGAACTCTTTGGTAGGGAAGAAGGATACCTATAGGCCAGGAGATAAACATGATAAGGACTTACACTGGCTGATAAAAGATAGAAGGAGTAAACTTAAAAGATGGAAATTGTTGAGTTATGGTGGCAAAGGAATGATTTGGAAACAAGTGTAAGAAACAGGTACTGAGGCTATTCTTTCTATTAGCCCTAGTCTTTGGGGACTAGGAAAGAGCATCGAGTACTAGAGAAAATAGCCAGAGGTTAAAATAGACAGTGTGACAAAGAGAGTTAGCCTCAGAACCTGGCTAACCTAGGCTCAGGTCCTTCCTCTGATACATACATACTCTGATACATACATGTAGCTCCAGACAAGTCACTTTACCTTTCCAGTATGTAAGAAATTCTCTAAGACCAGAATTTGTGGAGTAATTTCAACCTGCATTGGTAAAGAGAATTTCTTCACTCAAGAGTTACACTTCCTAGTGAAATCACAGGTCCAGTCTCTGTTCATATTTACCTCTTGTTATTGTATTCTAACCCAGAAATGACTGAATTTCTAAACAAAACACCCAAACTAGGACAAGTATCATTCTCTTAAAATGAATCACCTTACAAAGCTGTGCACTTACTCTAGCAGTGTTATATATGGAATACATCATTCCAATGGTGAACATCCATCCGTAGTAACTGATTCAAAAGATAATATTCACTGGTTATATAAATTCATCTTTATATGTGTTTGTGTGTGTGTGTGTATATAATTTTAAAATAACACTCATTAGAGTCATATTGTAGCACCAAAGTAAGTGAAGCAGATCAAATTCAGCTCATCAAACACATTGAATACCTACTGAGTTCAATGTGATCTTCTAAGCACTCAGTGAATATAAAGGTAAATAACATGGTTTTTTTCTATTAAAAATAAGGGCTTTTAAAAGATTATTAGTCATGGCAGTTATGAAGTCTTTGAGACAATAGCTTTCATTGGATGTGATGAGAAGGAAGGGAACTAGCATTTATTAAGTACCTACTGTATGCTAGGTATGAAGATGAGGAATGAGAAAGTATTAAGGAACTGGGGATAGTGAGTCAAGTCAGATTCAAGAAATCTAGTACTGAATGGGAAGAATTCTCAAGGGGATAAAAGGACTTGAAGAAGGTATGCAGTTTTTGTTTGAGTTTTTTATTTTGTTTTAGGACTGAGGAGACCTGAGCATATTTGTAAATCAAGGGAAAGGAGCCAATAGAGAGAAAGAAAGGTTAGATGAAGAGTAGAAGGAAGAATTGATGGAGCAAGATCTTGGCAGAAGTAAGACAGAATAAGATCAAGGGCCCCATTGGAGGGCATCATGATGGGAAGAAAGGTGTCTTGCCAATTTCTGGGACAGATAAGGGAGTTCTGAAAAGGCAGTTAGTTATTCACTAGGGCAACTACCCAATTATCTGGCATCTTTGCTGGTAGTAGACAATACGGTTACAATCATTGCAGTGATAAAATTAACTATACTCTTCAAATGCATCTGCTGTGTCATCAGATAAAAAGACTCTTTGAACAAGGTACATGCAAGTTTTGCCAAAAACAAAAAAACAACCCTCCAGCCCTTGTGATATATAGACTTCCTCTAACTAATAGTGTAAATAGGCATATTTTCCTCTTCTATTTGAAAGAACATTTATTTCAACTCTATGTGAGTACATAGGACAAACAAGTTGTGAAAACGTACAAATTACCTCTATTCTGCTTATATCACCTTCGACTGTAGGTTGATCTTACACGTCTTCTAAAAAATAAAAAATTCAGCAGGGTGACACAATGGATAGAGTGTTGGACTTGGAGTCAGGAAGACTTGAATTCAAATACTGTTTCAGACACTTAGCCCTGTGACCCTGGGCCACTTAATCTCTCTAAGTGTAAGCATCCTCATTTGTAAAATGAAGAAAATGATAATTCCTCCCATACATAGGGTTGTTAGAAGCGTAAGATGAAATAACAAACTTTGGGAAATTTCAAGGACTATGTAAATGACAGGTATTGTTATTTTTCATGAGACACGAGATGTACTTTCACCATAACCTGTAATAAGAATAATTTTTGTATTCTTAGCAGTACTAACCCAAGTATGACATATAGTGAAAAGAACGTTGGACTAATAAAGTCAGGAGATCTGGGTTTACATGTGACTTTGCTGCTTATTAACTAATGACGGTAACAAAGCTACTTTGTCTCTAAATCTCAGTTTGCTCATTTGTAAAGTGGGAAAACAACTTGTACCACTTATCTACAGGACTGTGGTGAGGACAAAGTGTGATACTCTGTCAGGTACCTTATAAACTTTAAACTGTGACCATTATTTTTAGAACCATTGTGCTATTTAGAAACATGTGCTCTTTGTTTAATCTCTATGATACTATATTGAAATAGTTAAGAACGCAGAGTATCTGAAAGCTAGATACAATTTCATATAGGGATTTTAAAATCTTAGGAAAATTGAATGTCTTTCAATCAAAGTTGTGTGTCTAAAAAGTCATACAGCCTTCATTCACATAAGTAAGAAGTTCTTTCATAGAGTATTGTAACTTTTATTTAAATGTTCATTGTTCTCACTACCACTAACACCTAAAAACTGTGTAAAGTTTTTTTAAATGAAGACAACATGCAAGCAAAATCAAACGTTATTCAGATACTTCAGATAGAAAAATACACTTTCTTCTAAATATTTGGCTTTGTTTTTTCTCATATTCACTGAATAATTCTTCAGACACCCACTTAACTCTGTGTAGACCTGACACTATGTCACTCAGTTCTAATAGAAATTTATGTAGAAATAAACATCAACATGTTATCAATACTCACTGGAATTTAAGGGTTTTACTGCTTACAAACTCAAAGGGAAATAACACGGATTTTTCTTGTTGTGAACAGGAAATGTTTGATGTTATTCTGGATGAAAATCAGCTTGAGGATGCATGTGAACATTTGGCAGAATACCTTGAGGCATATTGGCGTGCTACACACACAACAAGTAGCACCCCTATGACACCTCTACTTGGAAGAAATTTGGGCTCCACGGCACTTTCACCATACCCCACTGCAATCTCTGGATTACAGGTACCTGTTGACTCAGTCACTACTTTTCAAAGCATTTTCTCTACATTGAATAGATGGTGAACCAGTGGTGGGAAATACTCCATGGTAAACACAAAATACATCATTTATTAGGAGACTACTATGTGCATTATCATGCTAAGCCTTGAAGGCAATACAAACTTTAGATCATCTCTATATGGGTGAACTTCAAAATCTCCCTGTTTTAATACCTTGATTGATATGTGATCTCAGCATTGTAACTCTTTCCTATAGTGGTTTAGAGCACAATATATTCATGCCTTTCCATTCTGTGCCTCTCTCAATCATATCCTCCCATAAATCCTCCATAAACAATCAACACTAATATGCTATGAACTTCGTCCAAACCTCTTACCATTACATGGGTACCACTGAAACACACAGATTGTCAATTAGTTGTCCCTTATTCTTTCTATGTGATGAATTTTCTTCCTTTTTTAGTCATAGTTCTTTCTGAAGATATTCTTTACACTCTCTGTCTTGGGTAATTCTTCTTTAGTAATATGGTGTAGTTTACTTACTCTTGCCATGCATTTTGTCACTATCATTTGGGTTACCCACACAGTATGAATACTTCAGAGACTGGTATTTTATGACCTGTCATCATATAGCACCATGGGAAGAATACTGATGTTAAAAAGATCATCTCTTGTATCAGGAATAAGCTTGGAGTTATTAGAAGAAATATCCATTTTCCAAAATGGACCAGTTTGTTGTCTATCTTCATTGCCTTTCCAAGACATATATTCTAATGTAATCAGGTCTATGAACTATATTTCCAATTAAATTCATGTCAACAAACATTCATTAAATATCTACTCTGTGAAAGATAATATACCAGGTGATGGAAATACAAGGACAAAATTAAAACAAGTCCTGACTTCAAGGAGTTTATATTCTTCTAGAGTGTTACAAAATATACACAAATACACTGCAAGGAAAATGAAAAGAGAACACTAACAACAGGTGAGGATTAGGGAAGACGTTTTGGAGGAGGTGGAAAATAAGTTAAGCTTTGAAGAAAAACAAAGATTCTAAAAGGTAGAGGCTAATCTAACTACTATTAATATTTTTCATGTATCATCTTATTGTACTTTTTCATTCCTCAAGGATACCCTTAATATATGTGCAGCTTAGTCTAATAAAGATTTTTTTTTTAGAGAAAAGAAAGTGGGAAATAGCTTGTAGCAATTGATATTTTCTTGATGACTTCTTGAAGGGTGGTAATCGTTTCTTATATTTTCCAGGTGTTTGTCAATTTCCTTTTTTCATGTATCTTGAGAAGCAGTTTCTATGCACTCTCAAAATCATGTTGCATCTATCACAGACCTCTGTATATTTTTAATCTAGTCAGCCTGCTTTCCTCAACTTTTTCTTTCTTAACACTGTTTCCCCATGCAGCACTACAAGAACATTAGACAATGTCTGCAAAGCCTTTTTGCAAGCTTTAAAGTGCTTTATAAATACCAACTACTATTATCATTAAAAATGCTAGGGACTTTTTGCAAATTTTTTTTTTGACTAGTACTACGATACAAGATGACCAAATGTCCCAAGAATGATGTTTCTTGTTGCCTTTGGATACACAATAAAACCAACTATGCCAGTTGCATTTATTTTTGTCTTTTTCCTCTCAAGAGCACCTTATTTTTGTTTTCTGTTTCATTTATATTGGAACATCAAGATTGCCACAACTCAGTTCCTTCAATAGAGTGTCTACTCATTGATTGAAAGGCAGTTCAATATAGTGGACAAACCACTGGACCTGGAGTCAGGAAGACCCAAGTTAAAATATTGCCTCATTCATTTTCTAACCCTCAGCAAGTCATTAAACCTCTCTAGGCCACAGTTTATTAAGCTGTAAAATGAATGGCCTGGGTTCCCCAATAGCTCCAAGGTTACGGTCCTAAGGATCTCATATTTACATTTCCAACAACTCTGTTAATATTTAGTCTAAAAACCGCTTGATTCTTAGTAACTTCTGCTTCTTTTTCCATCTCTCAGCTACTATTACTAGAAAAGTTTAAAGAGACTTATGGAACTATGAGTTGTTGTGTATTTTTCTTTGTGTTGGGTGTTATAGTGATTAAAGAATTCATCACTAAGTAGTCATCTTTCTAATATTGGGCCCCAGGAGTCAGAAATGTAAAATCAAGCCAGGGGTCCTTAATAACTCTGTGACTTCGGGCAAGTCCCTTAACCTTTGCCTGCCTCAGTTTCCTCATCTGTAAAATGAGGATAGTCATAAGAACACCTATCTCACAGGATTGTTGTGAGAACTAAATGAGATACTATTTGGAAAGCAGCTAGCGCAGTGCCTGGTATGTAGCAGGTGCCATTATAAATGATAACCATGTTATTGTCACTGTCATCATCACCAAGATTCTCCATACTTAGCTAGGATTATCCCTGAAAAGCAGACATAAACTGTTGCTAGCATATTCTGAAGCTTTTCCAAACTAGTTGAACCTGCCAGAATTTATTCTTTGCTGGCATGACCATCGTCACTTGTAGACCATGATGAAACAAAGAAGCCTAGGATTTTGTCCAAGTCTTTTTTACACAGCTAAACTCTCTCAGGAGCTCCTATCTGACCATTTAAAATGTTTGATGGACAGCTCTGCCTGGGTGTCCTATGTTTACCTCAAACTTAATATATTTAGAACTGAATTCATCATCTTCCTTCCCTACCTCCAACTTTCCTCTCTCAGTTAAACCTTCCCTTGTCACACAGCTTACTAACTTTGGAATCATTCTTAGTGTTTTCTTGAAGTTGAAAATTAGGAGATCATTGGTGACTTTTGAAGGAATGTTTTCCATACAGTGGTGGGATTAAAAGTGTTGTCCAAAGATATATTAAAGAATTAGAGGTATCAGGTATAGCCAACTTTTGGAAAACTACTTCTGTCTAGGAATATTAGAAAGTACCTAACTTCTTTTCTTTGGCACATCCTGTTCTCCTTTCAGTGTCCTCTCCCAGGTGTCCTGTACCCTAATGCTTTAGAGGAAAGTACCTCACATGTTGAGCAACATAAAATAACCTAATACCTTAATACATAATAGTCAATATTTGAGTGGCTATGTTATCTCATTACTATGGATGTTTTCTGCAGAGATGCTGATCACAGGTCATTCATGCCTGTTCAGTCCCCATAAATTCATTCTAGGGGCCTTCCTCTCCTGTTACTATAAAGATTCAGTGGAGCATACAGACCACTCAACAGCTGTCTCTTGCTCTCACTACATTCTTTACTCTGATTCTTCCACATAGTTCATTATTTATTGTATTATGTGATGAAACCTACAGACACTCCATTGCCTTTGACATAGTGGTCAATTTAAATATTTAAACATACATCAAAATTATGTGAGATTGTTTGAAAGATATAGCAACAGGTATAAACTTCTTTGTGTATACTTTCTTTGTTATTATCATGCAAGCCATAGAACAGAGAGATATAAATATGTATATATATATATATACATGTGTGTATATATATGTCCTAGGTATATACTACTTTAATGGGAGAAATCCAACATGGAGTCTAAGTTAAAAAGGAAGGGATTTCACCTACGGCATGAAATTTTTCAAATGCACCTACTTGTGGATACTATTACACTGGCTCCACTAAATTTTGGAATGCTATAGATCTTGCAGAAAGAGGTGCATAACCATTTGAAAAAAAGCTTGGCATAACTATCCACTCAGAAAGAACCAAGTGGATGAAGAATTCCTATTTTCTAAAGTGTGACGTACAGTTAGGTGGGTAATTCATAACACTCATCATCCATGTGTATGGCTTGGGAAGGAAGATACTGCAGATAGACTGTGCATTCTATCCAGATTTAAATAGAAGGAGGCAGGCTAGATTGCCTGTGGAAATTGCAGAGTTCCTTTAATGATCCCAGATTTCTACCTAAAATGAATATCTGTATTTTAAATATCAATATTCTTCTGATGTGTGGCTATAAGTAATAATTATAGTACACAATACTTAAGTGCAGTTAAAATTTCTATTCCTCTTACCGGTCCCTAGGAAGTGAATCTAATGGTAGATATTTGAGTTATGCATTTGGGAACAGAGTGGCATTTTTGCAGCCCTCAAATGGCAGCTTCAAAATAGGGAGCTAGTAAGGGCTCCCATGATGTTCTTTGAAAAGGCAGAATTTAGACAAGGCTGAGCTTATAGCACATGTTCTTAAGCATATTTCCAAGTGTGCAAGTATAGCCCTTCTACATATAATGTCTTGCATAGGATCCTGCCTTAGTCAGCAACCATAGAACTTCTCCAGCAGGAAATGTGGCGATGGGTATAAATGGAAAATTTTCTCTCCTCCTCTGTTCTTTTGTCTGCATTGTAGTATGTTCAGACCCAGACATGGAGAATCAGAGTGATTATGCTACCAAATAAATGTTGCCTTTGCTGAATTAATTATTATTTACCACTTATCCAGCAGCTGCTGGAATGTATTTGAGACCCCCAACTTACTGACTGTGAGAAACGTAGTCAATTGAACCTTCCTGCATCATGACTAGTTTTGTTTTAATGGGTTATAATGACAGTCATAATTGTAGATCATGTGGAGTTAACTCTGAGATAAATGGCACTCTCTGAAATGCTATTATAGCTACATTACTATGCTACAAAACTGAATTTTTATGAGTAGAAAAAGTACCATGTGAATGAGCTTTAGAGGGTGAAAATGAACAGAAGAATGTGCTATTAGGTAGATATAGTATGTCCATTGAATCATATCTTGGTTTCACTTACTGTAGAGCTGATCCTGATGTAGCATTTCTATTGTTTTGTTTGGATCGATTTTGAAAAGCGCATTGAAGAATTTAAAATAGACTTATTAAGAGGTATTTCTGTAACATGTATGTAAGAATTTAAAATAGACTTATTAAGAGGTATTTCTGTAACATGTATGTAGAAGTTAAGTTATTATGAAGATGACACTACTGTTGAATCATCCAGGCATTCATTTAGTCTTTATTTTCCCACTCTGGTAATGAGTCCTCACTGAGCCATTTGTATCACTGTTTTTGCCTATGACCGATGGCACACATTTGCTAGACTACTGATTAGAGTTAAAGGTAGAATATGTGTATATCTGTATCCAAGTCTGCAAAACAGTTTTATCTTTTGTGAAGCTAAAAATCTTGTAGGAAAAAAGAAACCTAAGTTCCATTTCATTAGGATATGGCTCATCACTAACATAAATAACTTAAGCTATTCATAAGATGCAGGTGGACACTGTACATGCACACTGTACATGCAAACAAAAGCTCAGGTGACCATGATGGAGATTGTGGGACAATGTAGATGGAGATTTTGAACTTGAAGCTTGTAAGAATTCCCAGAAATGGGAAATATAAATTCTTTGTTCCTTACTCTGGCATCAGTAGATGGGATACTCCAATGGCTAAGTTTCTGCTGTCCTAATGTGAAAAATTGTGATGAAAGTATATCTTTCTGATAGGCTGTATCATATTGGGCATTTAATCATGAAGAGAACATGAGAGGTTTGGGAGAAAAGGATAAATACAAGGCCTAGATACAGTAAGAAAAAATACAAGGAAGGGAAATTCTAAAGCAAGGAATTAATGCTACACTTACTTGAGAGGGAAGATGATAGCAGTATATTATACCAGAGGATATACAAAGAGCATGGAACAAGGAGGAAAGTTTAAATGTTAGAACTAGGGGCAATCTCACATTGAAATTCAGGGTTTTATTAATAACAGTTTGCCTTCTAAGTTTTTAGTTGGCTAAAGGACCTTGGCCTGTGGTTCACTACAGTTCAATATGCTGTTAAGTATACTGGCAATAAGAAAATGAAAACGAGATTCTCTGTATACCAGATTTTGGCCGTATACTTGACCCTTAACCAGCATCTCTTATTTGGTATTATTAGTGACCTAGGACAGCTTTTGGCTTCAATTCTAGTTTTTCTGTATTGAACTTTGTGTAGCTGGGGATTTTCTCCCTCTTAAGTCTTTTTTTATTGATCTCCAGTAGCTTGATTGAGATTTATTCGCCATGGAGCTTGAGGTAATATCTCACAAATACTTTAAGGACCATTGTAGGCTGTGAGAGGATATTGAGTAATATGTTTAATCAGTCACATGTTTTGTGGTATTTCTATTATATTAAGTTAATTTTATGTGAAAACATAGGTTGTTAAAAATTTATTAAGTTAAGGAAGCAAGATTTGTTTTCATCCATAGTTTTGTTAATTAGTTGGTTCAGCCATGACTTTGCAGATCTTGGACATCTTTTAAAGGAAATCCTAGATATATAAAGATTATAGTATATAAAGGTCATAGTATTTGATATATAGTATCAAACCCAATGAATAATTTGATATATAGAATCAAACCCAGGCAAACTCAATTTGATATATAGTATCAAACCCAATGAAAATAAGATTTAATAGACAACATTAATTATAATTTTTAAAGAATATTTTGATATTTCAATGGCTATGTGATTTCATTGCTGTGCAAATTTCCTTCTTTATTTTCTTTTTTCTTAATTATTTATTTTTAGTTTGCAACATTCATTTCTACAATATTTTAAGTTCCAAATTTTCTCCCCATTTCTCCCCTCTGCCCACCCCAAGACAGCATGCATTCTGGTTAGCCCTTCCCCCAATCTGCCCTTCCTTCTATCACATCTCTTCCTTCTCTTTATCCCCTTGCCCCTCTTGTGGGGCAAGATAGATTTCTGTACCCCATTGCCTGTATGTCTTATTTCCCAGCTGCATGTAAAAACAATTTTTAACATTTGTTTTTAAAACTTTGAGTTCCACCTTCTTTCCCTTTATCCCTCTCCACCCGCCCCCATTGAAAAGGCAAGCAATTTGATATAGGTTGCATGTCTAGTCATGCTGTAAAAGACTAACTATATTTCCCTTCATCCTATCTTGTCCCCTATTTATTCTATTCTCTCTTTTGATCCTGTCCATCCTCAAAAATGTTTACTTCCAATTACCCCCACCTCCCATTTGCCCTCCCTTCCATCATCTCCCCACACCTCACTTATCCTTTGCCCCACCCCCCAGTTTCCTGCAGGGTAAGATAGATTTTCATACCAAATTGAGTGTGCATATTATTCCCTCCTTAAGTCAAATATGATAAGAGTGAAGTTCACTCTTTCCCTCTCACCTCTCCCCTCTTCCCCTCCACTGAAAACGTTTTTCTTGCCTTTTTTTATGTGAAAGATAATTTACCCCCATTCTATTTCTGCCTTTCTCCTTCTGCCAGTATATTCCTCTCTCACCCTTTCATTTTATTTTTTTTAGATATCATCCCTTCCTATTCAACTCACCTTGTGCCCTCTGTTTATCTATCTATCTACATATCTATATCTATATAGATAGATATAAAATCCCTCCAGCTACACTAATACTGAGAAAAGTCACAAGAGTTACAAATATTATTTTTCCACATAGGAATGTAAACAGTTCAACTTTAGTAAGTCCCTTATGATTTCTCTTTCCTTTTTAACTCTTCATGCTTCTCTTGATTGTTGTATTTGAAAGACAAATTCTCTATTCAGCTCTGATCTTTTTCATCAAGAATGCTTGATTTCAGCAAGAATGCTCTATTTCGTTGAATGACCATTTTTTTCCCCTGAAGTGTTATACTCAGTTTTGCTGGGTAGGTGATTCTTGGTTTTAATCCTAGCTCCTTTGACTTTGGGAATATCATATGCCAAGCCCTCCTATCCCTTAATGTAGAAGTTGTTATATCTTATGTTATCCTGATTGTATTTCCACCACACTCCAATTGTTTCTTTCTGACCGCTTGCAATATTTTCTCCTCAACCTGGGAACTCTGGAATTTTAGCTCAGGTTCTGTCTGTATGGGCACAGCCCACCCTGGACTGTGTTTTGCTCACAGTCCAGTGTGATAGATGCTTCCTGTCCACCTTTCCAGGCTGTTTTGGGTGGGAAATTTGCTTCACTCTATTGTTCTGTGGGTTCTGCCCCTCTAGAATTTGTTTAGAGTTATTTTTACAGGTATTTGACTGGGTTTGGGGGGAGAACTCTAGCAAGTCCCTGCTTTTATTCCACCATCTTGGCTCCACCTCCTCCCCTCCCCAGGATTTCCTTCTATCATATTATTATAGTATCATAGGAAGAATATGTGGGCAAAAAGAGATGGTCCTTTGTGTCAGAAAGACACTTGGGATCATTAAATATAATACACAATTTCCCAAATGTAAACCAGCTTTTCTTTTCTCTTTTGTTCAATTTTAAGCTATTTTCCATCTCCTGTATATGTCCAAAATACACATGATGACAGATCATCCAACTGTACATCATAGTCTGAACAGTAGATATTCTTCATCTATTCAATTCATACCATGGATAGAGTTAAGCCAAACTCTTTTGAGTGTTTATAGATCTCATTTAGGTGACCCTGAATGTTCACCTAAATGTTAGGTGATCCTGCAATATTCACAATTTGATGTGGTCAACATGATACACATAAACAGGAATATCTGGAGCAGCTCATGCTATATAAAGAATTCTTCCATTTGGATTCTTTGCTTCCATAATGTAAAGAACATCTTTAGAAAGCACATGGTTGCCACTTTTATTCCTCACATGGAATTGATAATGAGAGAGTCATTGAACAAAGAATTATCTCTATTGTTTCCCATTTCAATGTATTTTGGAGCATAATGTACTTCTTAAAGAACCTTAAAGATACTATTTTGTATTGAAGCAATTTTTTAATAGATAACAAGCAATAAACACAATTAGATTTTATATTCTCTAGACCTTTTTGTGAATCATGTGCCTGAAAAATGTAGTCAGCTATAGAATATGTTTACTAAAGCCTCCCTATTCCCATCTCATATTGTTAACAAAGATTTTCTTGATGAATGCGCAGAACATTCTCATAAGAGTTTGCAGACATGGAAAAATAGGCATGTCAGTCAATATTTATTAATATTTTCTTGGTCACCTTTTCTTAATGATTTTTTGTATGTTTGGTATCCTCTCAGATATCTTGAGGATTGATCTTTTAAAGCCCTCAAAATTGCATTGCTTCCAGCACAGACTTTTTCTGTGTAATACTTCATCTAATTTAACTGTTCTTCCCTCATTTGTTTTCTTCAGGACCATTTCTACTTCTTCAAATAGCATACGGGGAGGGGGGTGCAGGGGGGAGTCTATGATGTTAAGAGCCAAATGTGATGATTCCATTCTCCTTGATGAAGAAGTTAATTGTAAAAGCCTTGACATTTCTTTTCCTTTTTTTGTCTGTTGTCCTCCTTCCAGTTTCATCTATAAATGCTTTTAAGATGATCTGTCCCTACTATGTTTCTTCTAAACTTCTTTTTACCTCTACTATTTCTCAGTTTTATGAAACAATACTACCAAAATCTTCTATTCATCTCCTCTGTCAGATGTTATGAATTCATTTATATGAACTTGGTTGTCATATCTCTTGACTTGAAATGATCAATTTTCTAGTGGTTAAGGTAATTTCAAAGTTTTGGGAGCCATTACATTGTGTCAACTGATTTATAACAATTAGAAAATAGGGATCATCTATGCTCATCTATTCTTTTATCTATTTCCCATTTTTCAGTGTCATTAGCTTGTTGAAATAGGCCAAATTGAAATTGTTTTAATTATAGGCATGCACTTTCTACATATTATTTATTCTTCTAATTTAATATTCTCTTTAACAACTCAATAGTCTGTACATACAAAGCTGATTTAGAATAACTCTTATGATAGATGACCTGTTCTTCCCTATCTGAGACATCACTTAAGGATTTTATTTGGAGCTTACCATATCCAGTGCCTTATCATTCTTTTATGAAGATAGTATTTATGATGTACAGATAAGAAATTCCTGTCCATAAGATTTTGGCCTCTTTCATTTCTTAATCCTGAACCACATTTTCCAAAACATTTTTGTTGTCCTTCCCTATGGGTATCTAAAGTATATTTGTATATGTGTGTATATGTGTGTATGTGTTTCAGTTGAGGCATCTTACTTTGTTCCTTTGTAGAATTTCTCTAAATTTCTCATCCTTTACAACATAGGTTAACACATAAGCTTCAGTGACTTTCATAGTGATGCTTTTCCAGATGCTCACCACAAGCATCTACAATATAACATGACCAAGTGTTCCTTGAAATGGTACTTCTTATTGCCTTTGGATGCATGATCAAACAAACCAACTTACTTGTGCTTACTCCCTCTTTTGAAAAAAAAATTTTCAAAGAGACTCTATAAGCTAACCTTTCATTTATCTGCAGTTTTCTTTTGTGTTTTCATTTATAATATGAATGACAAAATTGGTGTGATTTAGGTCTTCAAGCACAATGTCAATCAGTTGATCTTTTGACAAGAATACATTAGAATACAACTAGTTAATACTTGTAGAAAGTAAAAAAAAAAAAACCCTGTAATTCTTAACACCCTTCATCCCCATTTTCCTCCACTCTATCATTCCAGAAGCAGAAGTGGACTAACTCAGTACTAAGGACTATTATCTATTTTCCTTTGTTCATGAGTTGCCATGGCCAAGTAACTTATCAACTGGTGACTAACCTAATAGTGATGAGCTTTCCCTAAGATAGTCCTTGGAGAACATTGTCTGTTTCTGAGACTGTGTCAAAATCTTAAACATATGGTAGAATCTATCAGAAGTTTTACTCCACAGGCATAGTTTTTGAAAGCCCAAGGTCATAATGAAGTGTAATACCTAGGTGATATGGGGACTGTAGGGACTCTGTAGGGATCTCACATCTCACACAAAGGTGTGTGGATATGTAATTCTGGGTCTTGGCTTTTTGCTCCATCTGCCTTCACACTGATAGGTCTAACTTTCCAGATAAGGATCACTACCATGTGTCTATACTCAAATTCTTTCAAAGTCTTAAGTGTAACCCTGTTGAGAAATCTTCCTCCCTCACTACCTGAGCTTTTAGATCACAATACATTTCTATTTTCACAAACCAGCCACTTATAATAACACTTTTAGATCTTAAACATCACAAATATTCATTTAAGAACATGCATAAGATAATCAAATCCACACATAAGACTCGGTCACATTCTCCTATGATGAAAACCCATGTGTTTGAGGTAACATAACTCTGTACTGAAAACTTTGATGTTATTGGTTCATTCAGGGATATCTGTACTACCCTAAACTGCTGATCTGCTGCTTCTCACTGCTCTCCATTTGATTAAATCCTCTTCTCTTTTATACTTGATGGAACATTTATAAGTTCTTTTAACTTACAATCACTCTTAAATGCATTCAGAAAGGGTTACCTCTTAATTTGGTGGGGGGAAGGGAAAAACTTCCTTTAAACATCTCCTAGGGTTATACAGATCAGACCAGACAACTATTCATTCACTCGGACACTGAATTGTCCAGTCAGAACAGAGATAATAACAGATGGTGCTTCTTAAACTGTGAGTTATTGCCCAGTAAGTGCTGAAGAGGTCATAAGTGAAAAAAGTTTAAGAAACCCTGCCTTAAGCAAGGTAAACAAGCCTACTTAGCTCTTTACTCACTGGGGTTCTGCGTAGTCCAATTAAATCTCAGCATCAGTCCAGCAACTGCAGAATCTGACATTCCCATTTCTGCTTTTCCTTCTTAAAATAGGTGAGGAGGGGCAGCAGCCAAGGGCAACAGATGCTTCTCAGAGTTTTCAATTCTGTAAGCTCCATGGAGTGCTAAAGAGCAAAATCTGGACCGCAAACTCTTGTCTAATGAGAGTGAACCTGTTGCCAATCAATTACAAATTAGAAAGCTAAAAAGCCTCCTGTCAGCAAGTAACTATTAGTATCTTTAAACTCAGCTCTATTGTAGATGTTTTTCTGACTCTTCCTTAATTCTCTTCTGTTTCCAGGTTCACCTTTTTTAAGCCCTACCTTCAAGCCTTTAGCTTTGAACTCCTATATCTTTAAAGAATAACTTCTGGGCACTCAATAAATTACCATTCACTTTAACAGTAAACACCAATTTTCTTTAAGAAATCAACAGAGCTTATTTAACCATACCTCAATCTCCAAATAGATTTATCCCCTGAAGCTATACATTCATAAGATGATCCTCCATTTTATTTTGTCTCTGAAATCTTTCTTCATACTCACATTTCCAAGTTTTTAATAAATAAAAGTTCTTTAAACCTCTTGACCAATCTATTTACATATAGATTGGGAATTATCTCCTGCCTTTTATAAGGTTGTCATTATATGTATGACAGAGTTCATTTTCTGTCCAGAATTGGTCAAATTCCATCTGAAAACTGTTCCTTTATATAGGAGCCATGTTTAACTAACCAAACTTCTTTTCCTGCTCCTTTTTATTATTGTTGAGTTGTTTCCAGTTGTATCTGACTATTCCTGACCCCATTTAGGATTTCTTGGCAAAGATACTGAAGTAGTTTGTCATTTCCTTCTCCAAGTCATTTTACAGATGAGATGTCAAAATGTTCATCTGTGACAGAGACGATGTCTTAAATCACAAACCCTTTGATAAAACTCTTTACACATAAATATTTTTGTTACACTTCTCAGTACTAAACTTCTCCATATGTAAAAGTCTTTAAAGTATCAGTACCTTTGCAGAGATTGCATTTGCATTAAAATAAGGTATAAGGTAAAATAAGGTAAAAAATATGAGGAAGAGAATTAGACTCAACAAGATTGAAGTGAAATACGTAGTTATTAAAAGTGAGACAAATTTTTAAAAGTTATAGAATATCAGTACTAAAAGACACTTTAAAATTTATCTAGTCCAATTCCTAATCAAGATCTCACCAGGTACTATGTTCCAAATGGTACGTAAGAAGCACCAAGGCCAGAGCAAAAAAAGAAACATTTCTTTACCAAGTCCAAGCAATGTAATTTTGTTGGGAGTCAATCAATAGAATATTGGAAGAAGGAAACACAGGTACAAAATACCAAGACAAAAAGGACCAGAACCATCAGGAAACACAGGAAATTCACTAGGGCTGGAATAAATTCTGGAGAGCAGGCAAAGAACAGTCATGTTTTGACTAACCAAGGACTGATGGGAGTTGTAGTCTACTTTTCAAGCATGACTTGGCATAGGGTCGATAAAGTAGAAAAAGAAAGAAAAGTCACTGATAGTTATAGCTGAGGAAACCCAGGCCTGTGCTCAAGGAAGAAAGAATACAAAGAATACAATAAATTACTTCAAGTTGAAGTAATTCTTATTTTTTACAAGAACTCAAAGCATTTTTTTGATCTTTTAATTCTCTTCCACTCAGTTTTCAATTCTACCTATATATCCCATATTTAACACGTAGAATAGTGATACAGTTCTTTGCTATGAATATCTGAAATATTAGTATTCTAATATCCTTGTAATTTGTGCCCCAAATACTAGATGGAGGCTAGATACTTTAAGTGTGTGAGTTGACTTCAGTTACTTGTAAGGTTTTAGATCCTATTCACTAACAAAATATCAGGCACTTTTTGCACTCATGAAGTTTCTGAAAAGTCTAGATTAGAAGGAGTGTTGGGCCAGAAGGCATAATACATATTCTAAAAGTCAGAAAAATAGTAGCTCCCGTGAGAACTCCAAGTTCTGATGGTATTCTGATAGCATGTCAGGAATCAGTGAAAGTTTTAATCTCTTTGCTTTATTCAGCAAAGTATATGACAAGAAGCTATGGGAGCTCAAACTGTAACTCTTCTACCCTAATTCTGTACTTCACAAGCATTTTTTTGTCCCTAGCTCCTTCCCAGATACACCTTGATATTTGCTATCCTTTTAATAGTGAATAAGCCTTCAAATCTTGAGTTTTAGGTGAATTTAATGCAGAATTTTCCAAAATAAACTTAATATCTGTGTACAATAAATTATCCAAATAGCAACGATACAAAGATATTCTAACAAAATTTAAAAGGTCTTTACAAGGGGGATAATGGTGAATAACAGCTGACTATTATTATTAAAATAACTAGTTGATATCAGTAGGAAACTTGGCTGACAAAGAGGTTACACTGAGGAAAGAAGCAAAGACCGTGTAGGGTTTTCAGCTTATCAAATGTGCTGAGCATCTGGGCTGAGGAGAGGGTAGAACTACTATTTTCATCAACTGATAATTCTAAGGAACTCTTAAGAAGAAATTAAAAAGAAAGTTTTTGGTAACAATGTTATTTATTAATTGTTAGCTCCGATTTTAAGTAACAAAAATGTTTTTAAAAAACTGTTCTGATGAAGTGTTTTTCCATTTGAAGGAAATACGAAATTGCTCTATAGGTCAAAGTATTTTATTATCTAGTGTATGTTTCAGGAAACTAGGTTTTTAGTATCTTCTATCCATAGTCCACATAAATACAGTTACTGTGCCACACATTGACCTTTTGAAGGTTCATAAAAGTGAAATTAAGTTGACTTGTTTTAATCAATGAATTATCTGATATTTTTAGAGCCAGCGCATGAGGCACAGCAACCACTCTACTGAGAACTCTCCAATTGAAAGACGAAGTCTGATGGCCTCTGATGAAAATTATCACAATGAAAGGGCCCGGAAAAGTAGGAACCGCTTGTCTTCCAGTTCCCAACACAGCCGAGATCATTACCCTCTTGTGGAAGAAGAGTACTCTGACTCATATCAGGACACTTATAAACCCCATAGGAACCGAGGATCACCTGGGGGATATAGCCATGATTCCCGACATAGGCTTTGAGTTTAAGAACCTGTGGGGGTGGGGGGAAATAGTATTCATCAGTTGACAATTTGCCATAACATAACTAGGACAAACTAATCATCTTAACTTGGCAGGTCAAGCACAGTGTTTGCTGTGCTTATAAGCTGCTGTCATTTGATGGTAGATAAAGGGCAAAAAAAAAAAGTATATCAAGCCCTAATGTTAAAGGGAAATTAGATGCCCAGTCATATAGTTGTGTTTTTTTTAGTGTGACATTTACATTATAACTACCTTTTCTTTCATTAGGTATTAGACACATCAGTTTGTAATGTAGGGTACTTATCAAGGCACATATAAAGTAATTTCCTGTGCTGGAAATTCCAAATGACCAGTTCCAGTTGGAACCAATTTATAAACCAATTCCTGTTGGAATTTGGGTGAATTGACTAGAAAGTCTACTTGAGCATGTTGCAATCAATTGAAAATTAAAAAAAAATGCTAATCAATAAGAAAATCACAATGTTCAATACAAGCCAAAAAATAGCTACAGTATTTATTTGCTGGAAGCTAAATTTACACTTAAGGTTGAAATACATAAAGATTTTATTATGTGTTAACATTTCCAGAATGGCTTTTTCAGATTTAGCCAAATATAAAATGTTGACAGTGCCAAAATTCTCAAATTAATGCAGCAATTTACTCAGTATTCATAGGATTTAATTTTTTTGTTTTGTTATCCTGGCACAACTGTTGCCATCAAAGTATTTTGCTTTATGTTTAGTCACTCCCATTATTTCTGTAGAAGTTGGCAATGAAAATTGGTATTTTTTTCAATAGTGGGAAAGAGAATGGCATGAACAAAACAAATTATTGCTGGTTTTATGAAATATAAGATGGAGTGTTGTCCTCCCTTGGATCAATCTGAGCACAAATACACATGCCCAGGAATATAATGTGAGCTAGGAAAAAATGTGACATCCTCTCATTTTCACTTTCTTCTAGGTGGGAATTGATCCATTCCAGTAATCACAAACATAAATTCAGTACTTACCTGCCAGCACAATTGAGTACCTTTCCACTGAATCATACAGTCTGTCTTTGAATGTCTGATTGTCCCAGCCCTATATAGATATTTCTTCATAACCACATTCAGAAGGATTTTTTAAAGTAGTCACTTTCAATTTTGATATTGAAAGCAGTGTTTATACAAAATGACGCTAGCAAATAAATTTTTTGAAATGAATGATCAGATTAAAGAGCTTGCAATAAAAATTAAACAGAATCAGAAATACCTGCTCACTAAAATGATAGTGCTGACATTTTTAATGCACAGAATTATATTATGAAGAATTTGGAAATGATGCTGCCTTATTTCTAAAGAGCACTCCTTTTCACCTACTGAGACTTCACAGTTTTTCCACTGGATACATTTATGTAATTGGGGACCTTGTGTCTTACATTATCAAAGAAGCCTTAGATCCAGTATGATCCAAGAAATTATTGGAACTGACCATTTTATACAACACACCAATGTCTATAAAACAAAGAATTATTTCTAAAAGTCCAAAATGCATGCATTTTCTAAAAGCCTGACAGGACCAGGCGTAAAAATCCTTTTATACTGGTTCATGTCATGAAACCTATTTTTGAAAAATGATAATTATTTTATATTATCTTATTTTCTTCCCCAAGCATATTAATATTTAATCTATCAAGGCCCATGCCAGTGAAATAATTTTCCTGACCACGATGATATCTTATATTTTCTGGATCAGTTACAAAAATTTTGACATCCTCTATAGCTCCCTTTTCTGTGCCCTTCCCCACCTTCCCTTCTCCTCTTGTTCACTGTGCACATCTCATAATGACCATGATTAGCTTATAACAAGGATACCTATTAATCATTTAACTCACTTCTGTCAGTTGATGCAACTCAAAAATGGTGTTCAGTAACTTAAAACATTAACATGCAGCACTGACTTTTAGGGCTGTTTTGCCATCTCTAGAAAAGTATACAGCTGATTAGGATCATCAGTAAAGATACTCAAAAGAGCTGCATCCATTAATAATTGAAAAAAGATATAATGTGACATATTTTTCACTTTAATTCACAGCATAGAAAAGTATTGTCCAATAATTTAAAATATTTATCACATGTACAGCACTCATACTTGCATGAGAAAAAAAACACTAGGCAAAACATTTTTCTATAAGCTTTACCAGTTTTTGTTTGTGTGCATTAAAGTATTACTTGCAAAAAGTACACTGAGATGTATAACTCTAGACTAGACAGCTGTTCAGCTTTATTCTGTAGTAGAATTAGCTATCTGATCATTTAGCTGCTTGAAGATATGTACATTTAATGGCAGGCAGCTACAATAGCATTTACATATATTTTTAGACAAACAAGATGACTATATTATTTCCAATTTTTAAAAAAATGCTTTATTTTCAAAATCTCTTAAAGTCTTGTTTTTGTCTTCCATGTCATGCTAATAAAGAAGGAGGTCCAACATTTCATCATTATATGTGCACAAAATTAATCATTGTGTCAGGTGCCAATAGTACTTTTGCTTTGCATTCGTAACCCAAAGTGAACAATTTTGGAAAGGGTATCATGCATAATTTCTTGAATAACTCTGTTATTAAGGAAATATTTAATTTCCTTTAGCTTGGTCTATTTTCTCCCTCTGCTTTGTGTATAAGAAGTTTTTTTTTATCTCTGAATAATAGACCAGTTTTCAAACTTCAGTGATTTTGTGTAAAAATGACACTAAACTAGAAGGTAGACAATGAAATGATTCATTTCTGGAAAGCACTATCATGTACTTTTTTTCAAATCAAACTGAAGACACCTTGTTATTGCTTAATTTGAAGAGAGTTCATTTATTTTAAAAGTTAACATTTTAATAAGCAGGGAAAATAATAAGCACTGCAATGTTCGGGGGCCATTTTTTATTCATTGTTTAGAGTTATAATATATGTTAGAACTTCTACAGTGTCAGCCAGTTGTCTTGTGATAAATATTATGCAATGGTTTCATGTGACATTGTGGAGTTAATGTAGTCCTGACTAAATAGAGAAAATGCCAATTTGCCAATTCTAACATTGACTTTAATGGTTGTAATATGACTATAAAATAAGAGTGAGCAGTCAACTGCTTAACTCAAGTGCATTTAGCCATTTATAAGTGAATGGTTATTTGCTATCTTTATAAATTTTTATTGAGAAAATACTAAAATTGATAATAATTTAGATTCATAGACCATGCTAATATGACAATCTTAATTACGTGAGCAAGTTAAGACATTGCACTTAGACCACAGGAAGAAAGATATTTTTTTTAAGGTAGGACAAATTCCTGAGATAATTACTTATTCTCTTCCTAAAGATTTGTTTTGTTTTTGCTTTGTTTTTTGGGCAAAATATATTTTTGGAATCTGTTAACCTCTTCTTACCTGCATACTTGAACTTTTTTGTTGTTGTTGTTACTCTTGGGGAACTCATAATTCAGGAAGGGGAAGGGAGGGACAAGGGGTACAAGAGGGAGAAAGTTATACCAAAAGTAGGTTTCCAACTTAAATCTTAAAAGTGAACATATCATGAAAATTCTATTGAAACCTAGGGTATATCAGTGAAGAGTACTTCTAGGCAACCTTAATCTGCATGTTAGTAGCATATTCTCTTAGTTATACAATTTTATTTTGATGTTTGCTGAAACTTACAAACAAAAATGTGTAGCCACTAGAGTAATTTGACCTGTATATTGTTATCTATACTACCTCTTCTCTACAGAAGACAGCCTCTTTAAGAAAAAATGATCTGCCAATAAGTAGTCATGAAATCTTTACTATTGCTAACCTTGCTGCAAAGCTAAATGCATTTTATATGCTTAGTTGTCCAGTTTTCCTCTAAGTCTTGAAGCACTGTTTCCAAATAACTCTTTTTAGTATCTCATTCCTTCCTCTCTGAGGTTCTTTGCATCCAACAAAAGGTTACCCTCAGACTGAAAGTCATCATGGGAAGTGAGGGTGGGAAAACCATGATTAGATAGTTTACTTTGGTGTTATTACCTATCTCCCTCCTCCCCGACCCCCGCCACCAGTAGAGAAACATTTGCAGGTCCAAAGTAGTTTTCATACTATAAATCTTTATGTTCCACTTGATTGCAAATTCAGAACTTTCTGGAACTTTTACTGCTCTTGTGGACATTTAGAACATCCATCAACCATTTACTGTGTAAGGCTTTGCATAATCTTGGGTTGCCCATTTTATCCAAATAGACTACATATATGCAGAAACTTTCCAGAATAAATTAATATGTCTTTAAGCCTTTTGAAAATTTGCTTTTCAATTTCATGACCATGTTGCATGTGGTTCTTCATTTTTTGTTCTTGAACCATCTAGGATCTTCTATAAATGACTTATGAATGAAAATTCTTGTGTGATTGTAATTTGTTTAATTAGTTCTTTATGCCTTGTAAGTAGTATGAGCTCTTTAAAATGCTGCTAATACTACTACTGCTAGTAATCCAGATATTTCACTCAGACTTGTGTTTATATGCAAGGCTAATATGACCCTTTTGACTAGCTTAACTAATTATGAGTTGACAAGTCAACATAACAATTGCCAGAAGACCATTTTGACTTTTGTTTTTTAATGACCTGAGTCAATCAAAACAGTAAAATTGGTTTGTCCACATTGACAAAGCCACCACATCTTTAAAATATATGATTATTTTGGAAATTTTTCTTCTTTTATTGGAATACTTTTTCTCAAAGAAAATATGTCTTACAACAGCTATCCATTTAGTCTTCTTACGCTTATTTTACCATAAATACTTTGGTTTTTTTTAAGGGACATTTTGGTAGTAGAATAGAAAATATATCATCAAATGAACTTGTACAAAGGGCTGTATACTTTATTTGCAATGAAAAATCATATAAATAAGATTGAGTCACAATAGATTTTTTTCTGATTTGGGAGATATATTTACATATATGAAACTTTCCCTTTGCTTCTTTTGACCTACATGGAGTGGGAAAGTATAGTAGAAAACTTTTTAAAATGCATTTACTGTGATTGAGGATACATTTGATAGTTCCTTTCTCAAAACTTAGAAAGGGTAAAAAACTAAGAGTGTCCATAGAAACAAGAGGTTGGTCTCTAGCTTTACAATACTTTGGAAGTGTTCTTGGTCTACTTCAAGCACTTAAATTTTTCAACTAATGGCTACTAAATATACTTGTTTAGGGCCTAGTCCTGATATTTACATGCCATTGACACACAAAACTCTTACTGAAATCAGTTTGAGTTCTGTATGAATAAGGGATGTATTAGAGATGCAGGATCATTAATGCTATATTGTTGCATACTATTTTTCATATGCCTTACAAATATTTTCTGGGACATTATAAAAAGAAAAGCATTTTATTGCCAAAATAAACCTTTGTTGTTACTTCTAATCTGTATTAGCACTAGAAAATCAAGTTATGTAGCAAATGCATATATTGTACAGTACAAAATTATAAAATATATATTTTGCCAATAATATGAAAATAGAGCAAGGAGAAAGAAGCACATTTGTTATAGCACAAATTTACAACAAAATCCATTGTTACATTTGGCAATTGTATTTTTGAAAAAGCATATAGATTTAGTTCTAAAGTTTCACTGAACTTACTTCATTTGCCATCATTTGCTGCCTGATACTTTTCCAGCAATCAGTTTCATAGCCTTGCAATCTGTGGATGTAAATGATTTTATTCTTTGAAATTTTATTCCCTTCTATGGAAACATTATAATTTATTTTGTGGTAAGACAGCATATAATATTCACCATTTTTATTTCTTTTCCACTAATAGTAAATTATAAGTGCAGGTGAGCTCTTAATTAGTGCTCATATGTATTTTTGGTATGCTTAAGTAATTTAACATTTTCCTAGCCCAAGGTCTGAATGATCAATAAAAATGTCCCAACAATGAAATAGTATTTAGGTATTCTTTAATTTGTCCTGCCTTTCAGTGCAGCTTTATTTGGAAAACACAATTTAAACCTCATTAGCTATTTTGAAGAGAAAAGGTAAAACCTTAAATAAATATTCAAAGGTACCACCCTAAAATGCAGTACAATTATATAAAAACTATTCCCCCACCTATGGGCCTTGGACTGTTCATCTCCCAGGCTATTGCCACATCTCCTCTTCTATGGTTAAAATTAAATATATATTGCCTTTATTAAACCAAAACAGTTATAAATATTTCTTTTCTTATTATTTTATTTTTAGACTAATTTATTCCCTCCTATTTTTACTTCTATAGATATGTGTAGCATTCTACAAGGCATGCTGGGTAAAATATACTATGCAAATGTGTACAGTGTTGCATGTTTTGTTCTCCCTCTGCTTTAGTGGCTTTAAAGGAAAAAATGTGTTGTTATTTTTGTGAACAGAAATATTTATCAGAAAAAATGCAGACTGCATGCTTACAGTATCCTAATTTCTATGGATTTGTTTTATGGAATTTAGATGTGTACAAATCAACTGCATTAAAAAAAAATCTTTTCTACAATAAATGAAAAAAATATCCAAACTAGTGTTTTACTTTGACTTTTTGTGAAATTGTCCACTGGTATAAATTCTTTTGAAGCATTAGTAGAATCGTGGAAGAAAAAAAATATCCACTGAAAATTCTGAGAATAAAATGGAGCCTAAAAATTCAAATTAGGAAAAAAATTATTAAACTATTGGTATAAAAGGCCAAATTAGTCAATTAAAAATGAATAATTATTAATAAACCTGTTTTGTCTGTGCACAACAGGCTTTACAAAGCACTTAGCACATTCCCTGGTATATCTTAAACGAATAACAGAATTGTTGAAAGAGAACTAGGAAATCATCTAGCCTCGTACAGTATGTATTCAATGAACATGCAATTACATTAATGTGACCAATCTTCTTTCTTGAGTTGAGTTTTTGCTGAAATTTTTTGACAAATTTGTATTGAATGAAGTTTGGGGCAAGATTTTGAACAACATCAGTTGTACTGGTCTTTTATATACATAAATGAAACGTTTGAGAAGGATTCATTCGTTAGTATCGTCAAAGACACTGGGAAAGACTTGAATTCATTGGGAAACTAAATATCCTTGTGTGCATTATAAGTATTAAATGAAGGATTTACTGAACTGTGCTTTATGGGGGAAGGGGAGTGAGAAGCAGGTATAAACAAAAGAAAAACATTTCCATATAGTACAGTACCTTATACATAGTAAAAGAGATGCCTAATAAACATTTATCTAATTGCCCTGAATTGTAGCATCTTAGAGCTTAAGGGAACTGCAAAAGATTGAATTACACTCTAAAATATGGCATGTACCCCCAGGGAGCTTAGAGATTTCTTCTGGATAAGAAAAATACATGAAACAGAAGCCAACATAATGTAATTGATGGGCTAAAGATTTCAGGAAAATATTACATTTCACATGGTACACATAGTAAGTACTTAGGGGCAGTGAGGTGGTGCAGTAGATAGAGCACGAGTGCAGGAGTCAGGAGGACCTGAGTTCAAATCTCACCTCAGACTTGACACTCACTAGCTGTGTGACCTTGGGCAAGTCACTTAACCCCAATTGCCTTATCCTGGGTCATCTCCAGTCATCCTGATGAATATCTGGTCACTGGATTCAGATGGCTTTGGAGGAGAAGTGAGGCTAGTGGCCTGCACAGCCCTCCTTCACTCAAAACAAGTCAAGTGCAAGTCATGTCATCATTTCTCTGATGGCATGGTCTTCTTTGGCAACAAAGGACGAACACACACATCCAGTAAGCACTTAATAAATTCTTGTTGTCTTGATACTGCTAAAGAAGTTAAAGTATTATGTTTCATGTTCTAATTTTCTTGTAATACCTCTCTTTATGTCTAGTTCATGTATCCATTTTGACCTTACCTTGGTAAATGGTGTGTAAGATATTGGTTTATGCTCAGTTTCTGTCATATTGCTTTGTAGTTTTCCCTACAATTTTTACCAAATAATGAATTCTTATCCCCCAAACCTTGTCTTTACAGTTGTCAAATACAAGGTTCTTGTATTTATTTACTGCTGTAAGTTGTATATCTACTCTGTTCCATTGATTCATCCATATATTTCTTACCCAGAACCAGATAGTTTCGATAATTACTGCCTTATAGTTTAATATCTAGTACTGCTAAACTTCCTTCCTTTATATTGTTTTCATTAGTTCCTTTGATATCCTTGACTTTTTGTTCTTCCAAATGAATTTTTTCTATTTTTCTGTTAAACTTTTTTCTAAGTCAGTAAAATAGTTTTTGGCAATTTAATTGGGATGGTGTTGAATATATAAATTAGTTTAGGTAAAATTGTCATTTTTACTATATTAGTCCTGCCTACCCATGAGCCATTAGTCTCCCTCCAATTATTTAAAACTGATTTTATTTGTATAAGAAGATTTTTTTATAATTTTGTTTATATGGTTCCTGGGTTTTTTTGGGCAGGTATACTCCCAGGTATTTTACACTGTCTAGATTTATTTAAAATGGGGTATCTTTTACTATCTCTTCTTGCAGGGTTTTGTTTGTGACATACAGAAATGCTAATAACGATGTAATGTGGACTTACTTTATGCCCTGGTACTTTACTAAAATGATTTCAACTAACTTTTTAGTTGTCTTTGGGATTTTCTAAGTATATCATCTGTAAAAAGACATAGTTTTATTAGCTCATTCCCTGTTTTAATTGTATGTTTCTTTTTCTTCTCATCGCTATTGCTAGGATTTCCAATACCATATTGGTGGCAGAGGGCATCCTTGTTTCACATCCGATCTTACTGGGAAGGCAGCTATCAGAAGTATACAGGTTGCTTTGCTCCTAAACTTTTTATGACATTGCCCTATGTCACTTTGACAAGTCACTGCTGTACTTTGGCCATCCTTTGATGTTCTCAATTAATGAGATAGCTGAATCATATTAATAGGATTTTGAGCAGGAGGGGACCTATGATAAAGTTTTCAATCTTTTCTGCAACTTGTGCTGCAGTTAAGTTACTGTTAAACTCAGCTGTCACATTGTTTCCAGTAATACTTAATGTTTGTATAACAACTTAAGACAACTGAGTGTTCAAAGTGCATTCACATGTGTTATGTCATTTTATATTTGTATTTATTTTATATTTGTATTTATATTTTACCTGTTAGGCATGCAAACCAATTGTTTCCTCCATTTGAAAGATAAGAAAAAGGAGACTAATGAGAGATTAGAAGCACAATGCCTGGCCCACGGTGGGCCCTTAAACGTTTATTAATTGGCACATTGTATTATGACTATTCTTTCCAATGTTTCTGGTTGAAGCAAAGCAAAATTCTAAGCTAAAATTGCTAAATATATGAAATTTGTGTAGTTTCTACCTTTACAACATGATGTCTGTGTATGTGTATATATATATATATATATATATATATATATATACTCACCCTAATTCAGGCCTTCATCACCTGTGACCTGATGTATTGCAAAAACATTATAATTGATCTCCCTGCTCCAATCCATCATCCACTTAGATGCCAAAGTAATTTTTCTAAAGCACAGGTCTGACCGTGTCACCTCCCCCTCAATTAGCTTGTGTTGTTGTTCAATCATTTTTCGGTCATATCTAACTTCCTGAACTGTTGTTTCCTGTTATCTTCATGATCAAATATAAATTCCCTTGTCTTACATTCATAGCTCTTTATAACCTGGCCCTACCTTTCCAGTCTTCTTCATTCTCCTCCACACGATCTACAAAATATAGCTACATCGCCTTACCTTCAGCTCTTCAAATAGGATATTCCATCTTCAGTCTCCTTGCCTTTGCATTGGTTGTTGCTCTGTAATACACTGGTCCTTGTATTTGCCACCTGGCTTCACTGATTTCCCTTAATTAGATTCTCCTCTCTCCTACATTCTCCAGGAGGCCTTTCCTGGTTGCCTCAGCTACCAATATCTGACCCTTTGAGTTTGCATTCCATCTACTCTGTTTACATCTCATGTATACCTAGCACATTGTCTCTCTGATAGTCCATAAGCTCTCTGAGGTCAGAAACTGTCTTTGTTTTTTGGATATCTAGTGTTTGGCATGGTGCCTGTCAAGTGGTAGCTAATAAATTCTTACTGACAACTGTCCTCTATGCACTCTAAGATCCAGTCACCTTGGCTTGTTTATTCCTTACACACAACACTGCATCTTTCATCTCCATGGATTTGCACTGTCTGTCCCATGCTCGGAACATTATCCTTCCTCACCTCCACCTCTAAGAATCCCTGGCTTCCTTTAAGATTCAACTCAAATATCCTTTTCTAGACCCCAAAGCTGTTAGTATCTTTGAAGCCCTCTCAGGTTACTTTCCATCTACTCTGTATATATTTTACATGTAGTTATTTTCATTATTGTTTCTCCCATCAGAATATGAGCTCCTTGAGGAAAGGAATTGGTTTTTGCCTTTTGCCTTTTTTTGTCTTCCCAGCCCTTAGCACTCACTGATACCGACTCTTGCAAGAGTTTTTAATCAGTTACTAAGATAGTACCATCTAAAGTTGGCCTCTAGTAAGCCAGATTCTACATCTCCCTTTTAGTAAAATAGGGTATACTTTGAATCAGACATAAACCAAACTGAATTACATATTTCAAACTAGCAAAATGCACTAGTTCACTCTTCCTGCTGTTGCTGCAGCCAAGGCATCGACATGAAGTCTATATACTAAGTAAAAAGGAGGTCAATTTAAAAAAATATCTTTTCTAAATACTGCATATAACCAGAGACTCTCCAGTATCAATTGGATGTTTTCTTATGTGCCTTACACATAGTAAGTGCTTACTACATATCTTGTTGAATTAAGTGGACTGGAATCAGGTAGTATTTTCTTTTCCAAATGTTTCAAATTTTACTGTCAATTACCAACTGTTCAACCTTGGGCAAGTTGTTTACCTATCTGGATCTCAGTTTATGTGTAAAAGAATGTGATTAAAATAGATGATCCCTGTGACCCTTTTCAGTTCTAAATCCTGTGGTTCTATGCTTAGTAGATCTATCATTTCATCAATGTGGACACTCTCTTCACCAATACAAATAACAATTTCTCCATACATTCTCACAATTCCTACCTATGTATTCCCATAAATCCTTCATGAAGAATTTATCCAATGGACGTCTGTGATTTTTTTTTTTTTACCATATACTTAGGGAGGGAGAGAACCAATGGTCCAGTTAACTTGTTTGTCTAGCCTCTTAATTTCACACATGACTTCACTACTGCCTTCAAATAGAAATAAATGTATAAACATGTCTATATATTCTAAATGTAAACTCCAAAAAAGAGTATTTCCATATACAAAGCAGAGCACAAAAGGATTGCATATTAAACTGTGAATCTCCATTTCATACCTTCCACTTTTTAAAAACAAGAATATAATAATTCTGTACCTTATTTTCAAAACTATCCTGCTTATCTATGCTTTTTCTGAACATCCTTTGTTCCCTTATGTGCATTTTTAAAAATAGTTGTAATGGCTATCTTTTTAAAATTACCTTTTATTATTATATTAGTAATATTAAATTGCTAATTAGTAATTTAGTAAATTAACAAATTAAAATCAAATGTTAATAATAATTAATATTATATTATTTTTAAAATGAGTACTTCCTCTCTGTGCAACCCCTCCCAATTAAAAACTGAAAGAAAGAAAGAAAACCTCGTAGCAAATAAAACAAAAGTAGTGAATGATAAAAATATTCACACATTGGCCATATCTAAAATGTGTGTATATATATACACATATAGATCTCTTTTAGCACTTTTAATCTATCACTTCTCTTTCAGGAAGTATATTACATGCTTTATCATATATCTTCCGAAGACATGATTGGCCATTACACTGATCAGTATTCTTAAGTCTTTCAAAGTTACACTTCATAGTATGACCATACTTCTGTAAATTATTCTGGTTCTACTTATGTCACTCTGTACCAGCTTTTACTAACCATGATTCTCTAAAAGCATCTCTTTGACCACATTTTCAGTTGAATATTACATTACATTTGTATAATACAGTTTGTTCAGCCTTCTTCACATGATAGGAAACCCCTTAGATTATAATTCCTTTTGTTCCCCTTTTAAACTCCCCTCGGGATCAGGAAGTTTGTTTTAATCATAGCTATTCCTTCTCTAGTGTTATCCTCCTCCTTAGGTATATCTCACATCCCTATTGAGTTTGAGATATTTCTACACCTGTGTGTGTGTGTGTGTATTTATGCACACACACATGTGTGCATGTAGAGAGAGTGAGGTTCACGTGATGCTCACTTCCTCCACCGCTTCCTCCGTGTTTATATAGTCTTCATATATTTCTCCTTCCTTCACTGCGTATTCTTTTTGCCATTCCTTTCTCCCCCCATATTATTAAAAACCTCAGAATCAAACCAATCAACCACTCCTTCCTCAATATATTTTTTTTAATTTGTTATTTAAATTTATGGAATAAAACAAGCATTTACATAATATAGCATAATAAAAAGATGGTTGCACATGAAGCTACAAATCTATTATGTACAACTTGTTATTTCTTTTAAATATATAATAAAGTTGTAATGTAAATTTCTTTTCTTCTTCCCTTCTTCCACCCTGCCCGAGAGATGGCTACCACTACACACACACACACACACACACACACACACACACGCACATGTAAAATTATTTTATGCATAATTATCAGTTCTTTCCCTAAAAGCAGATAGCATCTAGATATTAAAACAATACAGCTCTTACTGTATAACAATGTTCTCTTTGTTCTGCTCATATTCCTCTTCCTCATTTTGTGCAAGTTTTTCCATGCCTTTCTAAGATCATTGAGCTCCTCATTTCGTATAGCTCAGTAGTATTCCATCACAACCACACCACAATTTGTTCAGCCATTACCCTACTGATGGAGATTCCTGCAATTTCCAATTTTTGCCACCACAAAGAGAGTTGCTATAAACATCCCATTCATGTTCGAAGTTATAGTTACTATTTGTGAATTTCCCTCCATCTTATTTTTACTCAATATTTTCTTTATGAGATTCTCTTTTTTTACTGTGACCCTTTTTACCCCAGAAAGTGTCTGAGGTTAAATTTGAACTCATGAAGATGAGTATTCCTGACTCCAGACCCAGTACTCTACTCACTGTTGCCTACTTTCCCTACATCATTATAGAACCCTTTCCAATTCCTCAAAGAATTTTACTTTTCTCATGATTTGTGTTTGTATGTCAAAGTTCCTACACTGCTCTGATCTTTTCACTAAAAGTGCTTGAAATTCCTCTATTGCATTGAAGATTGATTTTCCTGTAAGATTATACTCAGCTTTGAAGGATACACTATTTTTGGGTATAAGTCTAGCTTTTTTTTTTTGCCTTTTGGAATTTTTTATTGACTCAAATCTCTTCTCATTCATGGTAAAAACTGTCAAGTCTGGAGCTCTAGATTTTAGTTGTGACTTTCCTAGGACTTTTCCTTTTGTGGGTTTCTTTCAGGAAGTGATTAATAAATTCTATCTCCACTTTGCCCTCTATTTCTAACAATCTGAACCAGTTTTAATTTTTGGTTTCTTGAAATATAGTTTCCAGACAGCCCATAAAATACCTGTAAAAAATGACCCTAAACAAATTCTAGAGCAGCGGAAGTCACAAAGTGATGGAATGAAGGAGATTTCCAGCCCAAGGCAGCCTGAAGGGGCCACAGGAAAGGTCTGTGGCACAGGGTGTGGAGCACAGCACAACCCATGGAGTTCAGTGCAGCCTTGGCCACAGTACCAGCAGGAACAGGACTGGAACAGGCCTTGGGGGCAGAATCCCTGGCAGCAGCTGCAGTTCCCAGATCCCTCAGCCCACAAATGCCAAAGACAGCTTCAAAAGTCAATTAGAAAGTTTTTTCACCTGGGTGAGAAGGGAGCAGGGTCCTCACCTAGCCCCAGCCTCATGTGATGGTGGCAGCAGCAGCAGCATCCATTTCTGGAACCTATAGCCTAAAGACCCTGGGTTAATTGAGCCACTGATCTGGGTCTCAGCCCTGAATGGTGACCTTAGGGTGAGGAAGACAGCTGGCATAGCGGAGCTGGTGGAGGTTCTGGAAAGGGAATTCTACTTGCAGATCCTAGGCAGAAAAGCTTTGGTAGCTCCTAGACCAGAGCACAGGCCTGGAGAGGAGTAAACTCCTCTCCCTTGATTGTGCCACCTTGGAGGAACTGAGAACTTACAGGTTCCCAGAGTATATCACCCTCTTGACAAAGGACTCAAAAGTCAAGTAACTGACTGGGAAAATACCCAAAAAAGGGAAAAAAATAAGACTATAGAAGGTTACTTTCTTGGTGATCAGGTATTTTCTTCCACCCTTTTGGATGAGGAAAAATGATGCATACCATCAGAGGAAGATATAAAAGTCAAGGCTTCTGCATTTAAAACCTCCAGAATAAATACACAGTGGTCTCAGGCCATGAAAGAGCTCAAAAGGATTTTTGAAAATCAAATAAGAGAGGTGGAGGAAAAATTTGGAAGAGAAATCAGAGTGATGAAAGAAAATCATAAAAAGTGAATCAACAGCTTGCTAAAGGAGATTCAAAGAAATGCTGAAGAAAATTATACCTTTAAAAATAGACTAACCCAAATGGCATAAGAGGCCCAAAAAGCCAGTGAGGAGAAGAATGCTTTAAAAAGCAGAATTAGCCAAATGGTTCAAAACCTGAATGAAGAAAATAGTTCTTTAAAAATTAGAATGGAGCAGATAGAAGCTAATGACTTTATGAGAAACCAAGAAATTACAAAACAAAACCAAAAGAATGAAAAAATGGAAAACAATTTGAAATATCTCATTGGAAGGACAACTGACCTGGAAAATAGATCCAAGAGAGTCAATTTAAAAATTATGGGACTGCCTGAAAGCCATGAACAAAAAAAGAGCCTAGATAGTATCTTTCATGAAATTATCAAGGAAAACTGCCCTGATATTCTAGAACCAGAGGGTAAAGAAAATATTGAAAGAATACGCTGGTCACCTCCTGAAAGAGATCTGAAAAGAAAAACTTCTAGGAATGTTATAGCCAAATTCCAGAGTTCCCAGGTCATGGAGAAAATATTGCAAGTAACCATAAAGATACAATTCAAGTATTGTGAAAATATAATCAGGATAGCACAGGATCTAGGAGCTTCTACAAACAGGAATCAAAGGGTCTGGAATATTATATTTCCGAAATCAAAGGAACTAGGATTAAAACCAAGAATCACCTACCCAGCAAAACTGAGTAAAAAATGATTGTTCAATAAAACAGAAAACTTTCAAGTATTCTTGATGAAAAGACCAGAGCTGAATAGAAAATTTGACTTTCAAACACAAGAATCAAAAGAAGCATGAAGAGGTAAACAGAAAAGAGAAATTGTAAGGGACTTAATAAAGTTGAACTGTTTACATTCCTACATGGAAAGATAATATTTGTAACTCTTGAAACTTTTCTCAGTATTTGGGTAGTTGGAGGGATTTTACACACATACATACATACATACATATATACACAGAGGGCACAGGGTGAGTTGAATAGGAAAGGATGATATCTAAAAAAAAAAATTAAAGTGTGAGAGAGGAATATATTGGGAGGAGAAAGGGAGAAATAGAATGGAGCAGATTGTCTTTCATAAAAGAGGCAAGTAAAAGCTTTTTTCAATGGAGGAGAAAAGAGGGGAGGTGAGAGGGAAAAAGTGAAGCTCACTCTCATCACATTTGGCTTAAGTAGGGAAGGCCTTGCACACTCAATATAGTATGAAATGAGAAGATCTATCTTACACTACAGGAAAGTAGGGGCGAAGGGGATAAGTGGGATGTGGAGAGAATGATAGAAGGGAGGGCAAATGGGAGGAGGAAGTAATTAGAAGTAAACACCTTTGGGGAAGGACAAGGTCAAAATTACTACTTTCTCTTCTCCTACGCTATTATTCTTGTTCATTTCTTTTGTCCACAGTATTTGTTTCATTTTAAATAATCTCTGACTTTACTTCTTCTGGGTATTCATATAGTTCTTGTAGAAAATACATTTTTTTCCACTGAGTAATTGCAGTTTTTATGATTATTCTCTTCTTGGATCTACAATAATTTTTTATATAGTTATCACTTCCACATCTTGACTTTCCCATCATAGTTTTGATATATTGGAAGATTAGCATAGAATTTTGAGGGAGGTTTGTGGAAGCTGCAGACAATACAGAAAAAATATTTTTACTTAACATTGACCTACATATAGTCTATGACCAAATATTAACCCAAATTTTACAATAAGGTACTGTAAATGCCCCATAAAAGAAAAAGAAAAAATTCTGACTTCTCTGGGATGAAGGGAGGTCCAAAAAGGTGTACATGAATTTTCTAGATGGAGGTGGGTGGGTGGGAGGGGTATGCCACACCTCTAAATGTACAAATGTACTAGTTGGTCTTTGATTTACTCATCTCTATACCTTGAGAATCTGAATTGGAGCTTTGTGTTAGGGTCAGGTCCTGTTCCTAGTTGAATTTTTGAGTGTGGTGGTTGCCTTGATTAGTATCTATCTCCATATAGATACTATCCTTTGGATTCTCATACTCACCTCCTGGGTTCATTTTCTGGGGTTAGACTTCACTCTCCCTTGAATCTGTGAGGTTTAGAGTACCAGCTCTTCAGGGTTCTCAGTGATGTTTTGGGACAGGATGAACCCTCTAAGCCTGAGCAGTCCTGATCTAAGTACTGCTGCCACTTTACTACAGTGGTCATTAATGCATCCAGAAGCTTCCTATCCTGAGGTTTCCAAAGGAGGCAGCCTTCTGCTACTACTGTCTCAGGACACAGACCTTGGGGGACTCTGTAGGACTCTGGCCCTACATTGGTTATGCTGGGGGGACGAGCTTATTTTCTAATGCTGGCACTGACTTTGTTGCATGGCCCTTCTATTGTCTGCAGGCTTCTGGCTGACTTTTTCCTCCCAGTTCTGGGCTAGAAGTAACTATAATTTTCATTGAATTTCTTGTTCATCATTCAGTGTGTTACAGTGGAGTAGCTATTGTGAAGCTGGAGTCATCTTAGCCAGAAGTCTCCTCATTTTGTTTACAGTTATGCATACTTTCAGTAATGATTTTTACATCATTTTTTCATGTACAAACAATGGCAATATGCTGTAACCTGTTAGCTTTTGGGCTACAACTTTCAATTGCCTTTTGGGTTGTAATTTTCATTTGTCTAAGACATGGTATTCCATAATTGGAACCATTTAGTGTAGCATTGGCATACACACACACACACACACACACACACACACACACACACACACACATACAAGCACACACATATATACATTTTTATAAGTGTGTGTATATACATACATACATACATATATACATGAAATTGAGTGTTTTCAAAACAAAATGAATTTGGTATCATTGACAAAACAAAGTCAAATCCAGTGTAGTCTGATCTCCTACTGTTAATTCTGAGGGCAACTCATCTTCCCTATGCAATGCTTTCCCATATTAATAGACTTATTTGATAGACTACCCATTCATCTGCATATCATAATTTAGACAAAATGCATTTCCATGCATTTTATCAGTATAGATAGTTATTTCTTTCACATTACAACTGATTTCTCTGAAGAATTTTTTGTTTACAGATGATACAACTAGTTTGATGATATTTATGACATATGGATAAACTTCTTTTGTTTGGCTCTCATATAGGTCCTCTTCCTTGCCACTGGCAAATGTCAGAAGGACAAATGTCATCCCAATTTACAGAAAGGGGAAGAGAATGGAATCTACAAAGTGTAGACCAATGAATTTGATTTCCATTCCTGGAAGCAAGTGAGACCTGGTTTTGCATTCCAGATCTACCCCATAACATCTGTATGACTGAGCAAGTTACTTCCCTATTCTGGACATCAACTTCCTTATTAGGAAAGTCAGAAAGTAAACCTAGATGACCTTTAAGATCTATTACAGCTCTAAATCTATGAATTTCTAGACCATATAGTTGAAGGGATGATTGAAAAATATTTAGAAAAAGCAGTCTTCACACAAAGAAACAATCATGGCTTCATAGAGAATGGATCATTCCAAAATAACCTTATTTCCTTTGTTTACTAGGGCTGCTAGTCTGGCAGATTAGAGAAATACCATAGATTGTTTTGTTTAATTCCACAAACATTTATTAAGCACTTGTTTATGTGCCTGGCATCTATTAGGCAATCAACAAACATTAAGTATATACCATATTCATACCATTACGGTAGGTAATGGAGATAAAAAGATGAAAGTGAAATATTCCCCAAACTGAGGGAGGCAGGAAGAGGGGAGGGAAGGAGGAGAGGAAGAAGGGGGAGTGAGAGGGGAAGGAGGGAAGGTGAGAGGGGACAGAGAGGGGGTGGGGAAGGGAGGGAGAGAGAGGGGGGGGCGGTGCTTGGTAGACTGGGAGTCAGGAAAAATTCAAGTCTCACCTCAGACACGTACCAGCTTTGTGACCCTGGGCAAGTCACTTAACCTCAGTTTGCCTCAGTTTTCTCATCTATAAAATGAGCTGGAGAAGGAAATGGCAAACCACCCACTCAAATATCTCTGCTGAGAAAACCTCAAATGGGGTCACAAAGATTTGGACATGACTGAAACAACTGAACAACAAAAAGACACATATGCAAAAAAGAAAAGCAAAGTAATTTTGAGGAGGGAGCATCAGGAACTGGGTGGGGTTATGTTGAGAAAGGCTTCATGTAGAAGGTAGCATCTGAACTGATTTAAATGAAACAAAGAATTCTAAGACAGAGCTGAGAACAGAGAACAGAAAGGGAGTATGGAATGGCCTGGGTAAGCAACAGCAAGTAGACTGTTTGGGTGAATGGTAAGAGTGGCAGAAAGGGAGTAATATGAAATATAACTAGAAAGCCTGGCTGGAACTAGATTATGAAGGTCTTTTAAGTTAGAAGCAAATGAGTTTATATTTTGTTTTAAAGGCAATTGAAAGCCCCTGGAGTTTATGGAATAGGGGAATGACTTGGTTAGACATACATTTCTGGAAAACCATTTTGGCAGTTTTATAGATGATGGTTTGGAGTAGGGAGAAATTTGAGGCAAGGACACCAATTGGGAGATTAATGCAATAGTTCGGGCAAAAGGTGTTTGATAGAAGTACTATGAAATACAATCTCCCACTATATGAGCGAAGCAAAGAAATTAAGAGACCTGATTGCTCCAGGGAGTTAAGTTTCCAGTACATTGAAACCTATTGGTTAGCAGAGTAGGGTGTGTTAAGTGTCACAGAAGTGGAACTTTGCCAAATCAAAAGGGTACTGATCTCATCACTTGTTTCTTTTATGCCCTCAGGCAAACAGGAAGTCACATTAAGGCTCAAGTCTTAGTCTGGGACAATCATGTCTCTGGGACAGTTTCTTTGCTTTTTAGGGGAAAACTGGCCTATCCTATTCTGCTACATATTGCTTTTACAAGATGGGAGGAGAATCTGAACTAGTATCGTGGCTGTGTAAGTGAAGAAAAGAGGATGAATATAAAATATGCTGTAGAATTTAAAATAAGATTGGCAACTGATTAGATATATGCTATGAGGGAGAGTAGTCAAAGATGATACCAAGGTTTTGAACATGAGTAACTGGAAAAATAGTGAATCCCTTGATGGAAATAGGGATGTTCAGAAGAGGATGGTTTTGGGGGAAAGTTAATTCATTTTTTTTTTTTTGGTTCCAAATGTCCAGTAGGCAGTTGACTATACTAGATTGGAGCTAAGAAAAGATATACTGATCTGGGAGTCATTTGTTTACAGATAATACTGATACCCATAGGACTTGATGAGGTCACCAAGTGATAAGGTATAAAGAGAAAGAAAAGGGGTTCAAGACAGAGCCTTGGAGTATAGATACAGTTATAGGGTGTGATGTATATGATGAGCCATTAAGAAGACTGAGGGGTAGTCAAAAAGGTAGGAGAACCAAGAGAGAATATATCACAGCAACCTAGAGATGAGAGAGTATCCAGGAGGCAAGAAGTGTTCAAAAGTGTGAAAAGTAGCTAAGAAAAATAAGAATTAATAAAAAAAATTTTAAAAAAAATTTTTTAATTAATAAAAAATTAATAAAATTCTTCAGATTTGGCGTTAAACAATTATTGGTACTTTAGAGAGAGAGATTTACTTCAGTTGAGTGATGAATTTAGAAGCTAGATTGCAAAAGGTTGAGAAATGAGTGAGAAAAGTTTAGGCAAACATAGCTTCTCTTGGGAACTTAGCTGAGATAAGGAGGAGAAATATATGATAGGACCATAGTTTGTGGGAATGGTTTGGGTTTTGTTTTGGATGATGGAGTAATTGGCCATGTTTTCAGGCAACAGGGAAGAAACTAACAAATAGAGATTTATGATTACAGAGATGATAGATGTGGGCAATCTGCTGAAAAAGATGAATGGGGATGAGATAAAAAGTACATATGAGGGCTTTGGCCCTGGCAAGGAGAAAGACTACCTCTTCATCAAAGACTAGAGAAAAAAGAGAGAAGATGGGATAATGTGAAAGGTTTTGAATTATAGAAAAGGGAAAAGGAGTGAATTTATTACAAAAGGTCTCATTTTCTCAGTAAAGTCCTCAGCTGAAAGAAGGAGATGATGTGGGAAGTTTAAGGAGAGAAAGGAAAAAGTAGGAGTGGCCACTGTGGGGAGTAAGTGCCAAAATCAGTTACTGCTGTGGCAATTACCTAGTTGATATTATACAATACAAAATTATTAAAAGAAATTTATGGTTAGAAGTTCCTTTATAGAAACATACACTTTAATTTTTAGCAGAATATTTGACACTGCCTTACTATTCTTGTGGAAAATATAAAGAGATAGGCTATAGAATGATTAGGTGAATCATATAGCATGATTAGGTAAATTCTAAAGTAACTGAATGGTCAGACCTCAAAAATAGTGAGTGCCAACTTAGAAGAAGGATTCTGGCAGAATGTTTCAGGATATATTCCTGATCATGTGCTCTTTACCATTATTATCACTGTCTTATGCAGGGACGGATTTATCAAATTTATATATTGCACAAAAGTGACCCCAAAAGAGGTTGACAATTTAGAATGTTGTGAAATTAATTTTAACATGAAGTATATAAAAAATGAGTTCAAAAATCAACTTTATGAGTGTAAAATTAAGGAAGTGTGCCTGAAAAAGTTAATCTGAAAAAGATCTGAAGGTTATACTGGACTGAAAGCTGAAAATCAGTCGACAATGTGACACGGAACCAAAGAAAAAGCTAATTCATCTATGACTTTATTAATAGAGGCATAGCATTTAGGAGCAGGGAAGTGATATTGTCACTGAATTTCACCCTAATAAGACCATACATATCTGGAGTATTGTGTTAATTTTAAATGCCAGTTTTTATGAAGAAGAAACTTTTCCTAGAATCAGGGTGGGAAATGTATGGCCTCGAGGTCACATGTGACCCTCTAGGTTCTCAAGTATGCCCCTTTGATTGAATCCAAAATTTTGTTCTATGAAGTTTGGATTCAGTCAAAGGGCCACATCTGAGGACCCAGAAGGCCACATGTGGCCTCAAAGCTGCAGATTTCCCACCCCTGTGACCCAGATGATACTACTTAAGCAATTGTTTTATTTGTTTACAAATAATAATTGATAATATACTCATCCACAATTTTTATTCTTCATAGATTTGGGAATTCTTAAATTCAGCCATATAGCATAGCTTAAACAATATTGGTGTTAAAAAAATATGGATTTTGTGTTTGGGGGTAGGTCAAATAATTCCACAAATGCAATCAAGTCTACTCTCCCTCTAGTTTATTTCAGAGCCCAAATCACTGTTCATTTGCTGTGTGTGTGTGTATGAATGGATTACCTTTCCAACTTGATGTCTGGGCAACAAGCATTTTTCATCCTTTTTTTCATGTATGAGTTGTCAGGCCCACATGATTTTAGTGGCAGTGGATCTTATTGAAAAAATCCTGTAATACTCTGGAATTCAATATGATGTCATGACAAAGGTAAGGAGGGAGAGCTTTCCAAGCATAGGAATAGCCAGAGCAAAAGCACAGAGGTAGGAGAGGGAGCATTTGTTTGTAAAGAAGAACAAGTATGTAAGCTGCAGAATATGTGGAGGAAAATAATATGTATGAAAACTGAAAAAATAAGAAGGTAACATCTTTAAATGCCAAACACAGCAGTTTGATTCTAGAGGCAACAGGAAAGCACTATAATTTATTGAATAGGGAGTCACATGGTCAAATTTGCCCTTTTGGAATATCATTTGGCAGCTGTGTTGAAGGATTGGAGTACAATTTCTCTGGCTGCTCCCCATGCCTCTAATGCTCCCTCTACCTCTACTGCAACTACTGATCTCCCTGGCTTCTCTTAAAATCTTACCTTCTCTATAGGAAGTCTAGCCCAAACACTCTTAATTCAGTGCCTTCCCTCTGTTAATTATTTTCTATTTATCCTATGTGTAGTTTGCTTTTGCTATCTATCTATCTATCTATATAATACATATACATGCATATATATGTATATATATATTAGTTTTGTCTATTAATATATATTAGTTTACATTTCCATTTGATTTCAAGTTCGTTGAAGGTGGAGATTGTCTTTTGCCTCTTTTTATATCCCCAGCAAATAAGAGACTGCTTGAAAAGTATTGAAATATTCCAGGCAAAAGATGATGAGGGCCTAAGTTAGGCTGGTGGCTGTACAAGTGTGGTAAAAATGGGATGTATGTAAGACATGTGGAGGTAGAAAGGACAAGATTTGACAACTGACAAAATCGGGGGTGACTAAGAAAGAGGAGTTGATGACAACCTGAGAAACTGAGGCTGCTGACTTGGGTGAGTGGAAAGATAAGTTGTGCTCTCAAAAATAATAGGAAATTCAGAAGAGAAGTAGGTTGGAGGGGAAGCAAATAAGTTGTATTTTAGACACGGTGAGATTGAGATGCCTAAAGGAAATAAAATTGTAAGCATCTGACAGGCAGGTGGTGATTCAGGATTAGAACTCAGGAGAGAGACTAGAGCTGGATATAAATAGATATAGGAATTATCTCTATGGAGATGACAACTGAAATCAAGAGCAGTTGAGATCATCAAATAAGATAGTTTGGGGGAAAAAAAGAGCCTGGGATAGAGTATACCCATAATTAATGGACATGACAAAGATGAAGATCCAGTTTTGGCATAACCTAATTTAAAATGAAAAATGGTTTCTTCCACCCTCACAGCTTATCCTACTGCCCTCCCATTACTTTGTATTTATTTTGTATACATTTGCCACATACTTCTATTTGTTGTGTAGGTTGTTCCCTCAATTTTTCCCTGTCCCTGACCTCTGTCTCTCTCACGGTTTCCCCATATAAGATTGAGAGACTGCACTAAGAGGATACAATGTGCACATAGAAAAGTAAACAGATACAAAATAAATACAAAGTAATTTCCAGAGAACATTAGCTACTATGGGGATTTGAAAAAAACTTTTCTTTAGGAGATGGCATTTGAGATAATCTTAGAAGGGGCTACAGGTTCCAAGTGGAGCTGAGGAGGGAAGGCCTTTCAAGTATGGGATATGGAATATCATGTATAGGGAATGAGTGAATGATTTGGACTGGAACATGAAAATTTGAACATACATAAACATGAGGCAGATTGTGGGAGGGCTCTAAATGTAAAGTAGAGGAGTTTTATATTTATACTTAGAGGCAATAGGAAGCCACTGAAACTTTATGTATGTGGAGGCTAGATTGGAAAAGGGAGAGACAGGATGCAAGAAGACTAGTTAGAACAGTATTACAATAGTCTAGTTGATAACTAATACAGACCAAAAACTAGAATGGTTGTGGTATAGATGGAGAGAAAGAAGAGATGTGAAAGATACTATGGAGGTAGAATCAATAAGACAAGGTGACTGATCTGATATGGCAGGGTTAGTGCCAGGAGAATTGACTGGGAACTTGAGTAACTAGACTAATGGTAGTGTTCTGAACAGGAAAAAAGGGGAAGCAATTAGGAAGGGAGGGTTTAATGGAAAAGATATGAGTTCAGTTTTGGACATGCTGCTTTGAGCATCCTCTAGGACAGGTGGAAATATCTAACAGGCAGCTGGAGATGCTGGACTGGCATTCAGAAAAGATAGGAAAGCTGGATATGTAAATTTACGAGTCATTTACTTTAGATCAACTGAAGAACATAGAGAACAGAATGAAATCCAGGACTTCTCCTGGAGCATACCCACAAATAGAGAGTAAGATATGGATGGCAATCCGGGGAAACTGAGAAGAATCAGAGAGATATGAGAAAAATAACAGAGTAGTATCACAGAAACCCAGGGAGGCTGTCCAGAAGAAGGAAACAGTCAACAGTGACAAAGAGGTCAGGAAGGGTGAAGACTGAATAAAGTCATTGGATTTACCCATAAAGTCTGACCTCATAGCAAGTAGTTTAGGTCAAATGGTAGTGATGCCTTTCCTCAACTCCTTCATATTGAACTCTACGTATTTATTTTGTATATATTCATACATATTTACATATCTCCCTGATAGAAAACTCTTTATAAGCTTGAGAGTAGGATTGTTTCATTCCTTGTATTTGTATGACCTATGCTTAGCACAGTGTTTCATATATAGAGATGCTTAATAAATATTTCTTCATTGATTGATAGAAGTGAACTAGCAAGGGGTGAAGAAGTGAGTTGGAGATGAGAAACTAAAGCCAATGATTATATATCACTTTCTCTTGGAGTTCAAAAAAAGGATGAGAGAAATAGGATGAAAGCTTGAGGAGATGGTAATATCAAGAGATTTTTAAGGACTGAGTATATGAGCACATTTGTGGGCAGTCAAGGAGCCAGTGAATAAACATTGAAAATTAGGGAGAGAGATGGGATGATTAAGGGGGTAAGCCTCCATAAGAGATAGGAGAAAATAGGATAGAGGGCAAAAGTACAGGAATTAAATTGCTCTACTCAATAAACTCCAAAGCTCCTCATTGTTGCTTCTAATGTACAACATAAACTCCTGCTTATCTTTGAGAGTCCTTCACACCCTGCCTCCAGTGTATCTTTCTAGTCCCATTATATATTATGCCCCTTTCTATGGTCCAGCCAAAGTGACCTTCCTCTTCCACAATATTGCACTCCATTTTCCATACCCATGATAAAGGGCAGTATAATATATATATATATATATATATATATATATATATATATATATATATGTATGCATGTATATGTATGTGTGTATGTATGTATATGTATATACACATGTAGTATATAGTATACTAGCATGTATCATACTGAGATAAGGACAGTAGTGTATGTGTATATGTGTATGTATGTGTGTACACATGGGGTAGGGGGGTATTCACTATGTTTACTATGATAGAAAGTAAGTCCTTTGAAATTAGTGTTTCATTTATATAGTCTTTATCTTCAGTGCCTATAACAGTATCTGGCACATAGTAAACACTTAATGAATGTTTGATTATTGATTGAATAGGGGATGATACTGAGGTGATCTGAAGAATATTATTGGAGAACTCAAGATAGATAGCTTCACTCTTCTAGGTCAAGTATAAAGTGAATTTCTCTTCTGAGAAGGAAGTGAGGGACGGGTAATTTGCAGACAGTGGAGGTTTGAAACAGATGCTGTTCTAAATGAAATTGAGATTCAGTCAGGGTAAAAAGATTGATAGTAACATTAAGGTTACATAATATATATCTGTTTGTTCCCAGGTAGCAAACAAAATCTTGAGTAGAAGCAGAGAAAAAGGTTGGTGAGAATAATGAAGGGTTGGGATTTGGAAAGGAATAAGCAAACAGAACCAGAGCAAGAGGCTCAAATATTGAGGACATTATAGAGTTGAACTTATTAAATATAAGGTCTCAGAGGAAAAGCAGGATCCAGGTGGTGAGACTTTGGGGAAAAAAATGAAGACTAGGTTTGGGAAGAATAAAGTACAGGAAAAGGTGAAAAGATGGAATGTTATAGTCAAACAATAGAACTTCAAAGTTATGGATTGTGGAACACTTATGAGTAATGATGAAGTTACAAATATAATTAACCAACCCTACATGGGGATGAAAGTATAGTTTACTAATGACATGGACCCAAACAGTGTCCTAAGAGTTAAAAACAGTATTAAGGATTGATTTTGTGAAGCCCCTGGTTTATTTTCTAACCTGAAGATGCTCTCAAGTCTATCCCCCTTTTCTCAAAACACGATAAGATTCCTAATCTCCCCCCATCCTGGGTCATAAAGTTTCCCTTATCCTGTGTCTTTATCTTGCAAAACTCCCCGAGATCTCCAACCCCCATAAGGAAACCCTAAAACCATCCTATATAGTTCTGGTCCTTTTTATCACTGCCTTTGTTTAGGTCCTTGCTAAATCTCAGGCCCGCTGCTTTTGCGTCAACAAAGCTCCCTTTGGCTACAGAGAAGGTCTAAGTGAATTCTTTCAAATTTGAACCAGCTCTCCCATCTGTCTCTTCAGCACTTATGTGAAGCAAAGGTGCAGCTCATGGAAGTTGAGATTGATGAACCATGGTTATTTGAAAAGATTAGAGGTCTGCAACAAACAATTTAAGTCCCCAAATATAAGTGCAGGTTTGTAGCATGGAGTCCAAGTAGTAAATTCCTAGGGAAAGGAGAAAGAAGACAGGGGATAAGCCAGTGGGGGCGGGGAGAGTAAGAACAGACACCGGTGTCAATACAGAGAGATCCAGATAGTGAAAATTTCAAAGAAAAGGTGGCTGAGGGATCCCTCAGAAAGTCCGCAAACCTCGCGTATACATCAATTACAATAGTGGAAAACGATGCACAACCACAAGGCCAACCCACTGTGTTCAAAGCCTGGCACGAGTCCGAACGTGGATTCCGCAGGCGTCAGCTACAGCCCACGGCCGGTCCGCAGAGCTGGACTTCATCACCATGTTTTGAGGGCTGTATTGGTGGTGGCTGGGCTGTTTTAAAAAACGTCTCCTAGTGGCAAGCGTCGATGTCGCCAGGCTGGAGGACCACTGGCCGGGAGGTGCTCCCGTCCCTGCCGCGGGGCCAGGTGACCTCGGGGTGCCTCCGTGGCCATCCTGGAGCTGCCGCGCACCTCTTTGGCATCGCGTAAATGCCGGAGCGAAGGTGGGGAGGGGGTCCCCACGGCTTCTCCGGGGTGAGTCCAGGAATAAAAAGCCCCGCTGGGCTTGCGTAGGGGGAAGGAGCAGCCGCCACTAGTCCAAACTCCGCGGGCGGGGAAGGCGAGGCTGACTCGAGGCCCCAGTCCTGGGACGCTGGCAGAGCTGGCTCCGCCCCCGGCCACCTGACCTCCCCGCCGGGCAGGCGTTATGCAAATGACCGATCCCTGGGGAGTCCCGACTACCTTTCCCCGCCTTTCGCCCCGCCCACTGCGCACGCGCCCTCCCGTCCTCCTTCACACCCCGCCTCCTTCGGCCCACTCTGGGCTGCGCCCCGCCCCGTCCCGCCCACGCGCTGTGGCCCCCAGCCGCCGCCGCCGAAGCCGGAGACCAGCCTTGGGGGTGGGGGGAAGGCGGGGGGTGACGGTGGCCGGTAAGGTTCCTGCCCGACGAGGCGGCGATGTCCGCGAGCCCCGAGCGCGCCGCGGCGGTAGCGGCGGCGGCGGCGGCGGCGGCGGCGGCGGCGGCGGCGGCGGCGGCGGGGCCTCATGCGCAGCGCGGCAGCCTGGCCTTCGGCCTCCCTCCGGCTCTCGTAGAGCGGGCCGGTGGCCAGAGCAGTAGCCGCCGAGGCCGTGGGGTCTCGGGCTTGTCCTCCTCCTTTCCTTCCTCCTTCCCCTGGGCCGCCGGGTGCTGAGCCGGGGGAGGGGAGGCGGCCTGGGTGGCCGGGGCGGGGGCTGCTGCTTTGAGGATGGGAATCCTCTTCACCAGGATCTGGAGACTGTTCAATCACCAGGGTGAGAGCCGGAGGGAGGCCTGAGCGGGCGGGGAGGCGGGAGGCGCCTAGGGGAGGCGAAAGGGACCTTTGCTGCCGCGGCGCCCGCGCGCCCTCCGGGGCTGGGGGTAGGGCAGGTGGTTCCCTTCCAGCCGGGGGAAGGCGCCCCCCGAAGCGAGCCCGGCCGGAGGGGCGTCTGGCGCCCCTCCCTCTCCTTTCTCTTCCTCTCCTCTTGGGGTCCCCGCTCTCGGGCTCGGCCGGAATGGGGCAGGAGGCGGAGGACTGGGCGCTCCGGGGTCTCTCGTCTTCACGCTCCTCGTCCCCCCGGGGTGGCGCGGGGCTGCCACCCACCTGCCCCTGCCGGCGACACGTGCCGCCTTCCAACTTTCCTAATTGGAGTCTGGGTGAGGTGGAGTTCCTTAAGTTACTCCCCTTGTAGCCCTGCGGGAGCGCGAGCCCCACCGTCTGCCAAACTTAAGGGATCCCGGGCTTGGCGGCTCTCGGTGGAGACGAGCTCCCGGGCTGTGCGTACAGCTCTCTCCTCTTGAGCCTTAGTTTGCGAATTGGGCTCGAGCTTAGCTGAAGGTCCCCTGCTTCATGTTAACACCCTTGGCTTCCCTTCCACCCGGGAAAGCCTTTGATTCCTGGGATTCTTCTGCCCGTCCTTTGGGTATTTGTTTGGGACTCGAGTAAAGGTTTCACGGTTAGAGCTGTTGGGCGCTTTGAGTTGTTTGGTTGCTGCTGTTATGATCTCATTTTAAGTATTATGAGATGGTTTCCTGAAGGCACTTTTAAGGCATGAAAATGTAATTTCCGATTAGTGATGTGCGTAATTGATTATTTGAGATCTTGGCAATAGCTGTATCGTGATATGAAGATGTCCATGATTTCTCTAGGTGACAAAGTCATAGGTACTGGCTGCCTGCATTCATGCATAATAGAAGGAAATGCTAAATTTAGAAAAGAGCAGAGGCTCTTAATCTTTTTGGTGGGGGGTCATGGACTCTGGCAGTGTGGTGAAGCCTATGGATCCTTCATAGGTTAAAGTTCTCAGTGCATTAAATAAATTACGTAAAATAACAAAGGAAGCTTATCAGGTTGAAAATGCAGTTATAGAGATATTTTGGACAACAAAAAAGTTCATGCACCCCAGGTTGACTTACCCTTGAGTTAAGAGATTAGTGAAAATAAAGATGTGATTTTAAGAAAAAAAATCTCATTCAGGTTTACAAATTCCTTGAAATTTATCCAGACTCCCACGCCTTGTTAGGAACCCCTGATTTAGTCCCCAAAATAATTTTTCTTAATTCTGTTTTGGAATGGATTGCAGTTATTGAAGTCTGTTACCAGTAGTTAGCAAGTCGGTTGTTTAATTAGGGACACTTCAGATAAGTTTTGCATAAGTTTGTGTTCTTTTGAAACAGATAAATATCTATGTAAGACTTAAGGAATTATTATGAAACATGAGTACTGATCTTTAAAATAGGGAAGTGATTGACACTTTAATGTAAAGGAGCAGACAGAAATACTCAGAATGGGCTTTTACTAATAACTTTTCTTCTCTTTAAGCCTGGTTTCCTGACTCATCATTTGTGCTATCAATAATTTATATTCTATTCTCTGTGTACACTGTTCATGGTGTTGTCATATACCAAAGTTCTTAGAGTCACATGGGAATATGAAGTGGTTTCTGTGGCAAGAGTCACCACCCTGTCTTCTGTATCTTTCAAGTCCCTGAAGATTGATAGGATTAGTAAGGGGTAGGATTGCAACTTATTTATTTCTGTTGTTTATTTGATTAAAAAACAAAACGCGAATTCACAGAACTACTCTAGACAGTTCATGTAGTAATTCTAGTTGAAAGTAAGATATATCAAATTACATTCGCTTTCTACATTTGTATTTGCTTTAAAATAGTGAAAAATTGTCATGATTCTTATCAACTAATTGTATATACGGGGCAAGTTATTTTGCCCCTCTGGGCTTCAGTTTCATCATCTGTAAAATAAAGAAACTGTACTTATTGATCATTTTGGTATCTTTGAGCTCAAAAATTTAACCTTCTTGAGATTCAGTTGCTTTATCTGTAAGGGATGCTATCTTACCTGCCTTAAGGCCTATGGGCCAGACCAGTTAATTTCTTGCACTACCTTCTACAACTGCAGTTTGTCACATTTTTGCAAAGTCTGTTGTGAAAATTTGACTCTTAAAGGAACTTTGTACATTGCAATTTTCTAATTTTAATGTCTTGTAAAAATTATGTTTCTGTGATGAAAAATGAGTTGTGCTTCTTATCAACAATAGGGAAAAGTTTAAAGACTAAAGAATTGAATTCAGCAAGTATTTATAAGTACCTACTGTATGCAAGATACTGTGTAAGGCATTGTACTAAAGAATGTTAGGATGTTAGTTTTGTTAAACTTCCTGTATTTCTCAGCTTGGGACATTTTTATATATTTGTAATGCAAGTCTATAAGAATATTGAGAAATATATGGCACAAAGATCTATTAAAATGAAGTGTATATAATTAAAAGGCAATGAATATTTTATCCTGCTGTATGATTTAGACATTAGTTAGATGTTAATAGAAGTTACTTTTGTCTATTATAGTGACCATTAAGAACGAAATATCAAATCCATACCTTTGAAATATTCACCATATTTTAATGTTAAATAAGTACATTGAACCTTTGTTAATCAGCTCACTAGCTGGGGTGGGTATCTGACTATTTGTTTATGTATCTCATTGTTCATCTTGCAAGGAGAAGATGTATTCCACCTTATTTTTCATAGCAAGCTTTTGAAAGAATGGTCTTTTGAATTTCAGAATTTACTGTTATGAGTGATTCTAAGCCATGTCTTATTTTTATCTGATTTTTATACAGCAATTTTTTTGCATTATGTATTGAAAGATAATTGACCAAAGTACAGCCTAGGGATGACTGAGGTAATACATTTAGATAAAATAAAGCATCTAACGAATGTGTTGGTACAAATCATTGACCTTCTACTTGGAGAAGATGTTCTTTGATGAAATACCATTGTGATGTGGCTCAATTCAATAAACATATTAAAGCCCTTTCACTTATGTTCAGGGCTTAGTGTGTTTGAGATTATAAAAACAGAGCCCCTGGCTTTAAAGGAGTTTACAGTCTAGCAAGAGAGAAAGAGCACATGTACACAAAAGCCATAATACACATTGAAATATGAAAAATTCATAGAGAAGCACCTGTTTATATAATTTTTTTTTGCCATATTCTCTTTCTGAAGTATGTCCAGCTATTGCTCCATATGCTTTTTAGGAATTTGATGTAGTTACTAGAGTTTTCTGGTGTAAGCTTTACTTCACAAGACATATTTTTTGGCATAGACTACAGCACTCTACTTGTGCTTGCGTTAATAATCCCTTGAGGAATGACCAGTAATGTTTTTTAAGTATGTGAAAGATGATCACTGGAGGATGTCATGAAATAAAATGTTATTGTAGCAAGGAAAGTTTAGATAGAAGAGACTGTTGATGCTAAAATGAATTCTGAGAGAAGTTGTAGAATCTTTTCCAGCTTTCCTTTGAAGAATCAGTCTTTTTGATAGATCCTTTTAAAAGAAGTTGAATTCATCTATTAAGAATCATGGTATTTATACTTGAGTTTATAAGTATAGACTACGTTAGTGATTCCCAGTAATTTTATATGTTTGGCCTAGCTGAGCTCCATCCTCCCTGAGAAAGTATAAAAGTAAATGTAAAAAAAAATAGTTTTGGTGGTATTATAATCTAGAAATCTAGAGGCCAACTGTGTCTTATTTATGTATACGAAAGGCTTCTCTAAGAGCTGAGGGGTTTAATTCTCTATCTGCTACACTACAACACCTTTGATGTAAACAACACATTGTATTTTAAGTATATTTTATGTGTGTTTGAAAATATTTTCAAATTGTATGAGGAAAGCTGATTAATTTACCCAAGATTTCATTTTGAGGTTTTCTGACTTTGGAGACAATCTTATTTCTACATATCTGTGCCTTTTTGAATCCTGATTCAGTCATCTGCTTTGTTATCTGTTGCTTCAAACTTTGTGTTATTTGCAAATTTGATAAACTTTCATCCAGGGCATTGATAACATTGAATAGAACATGACCAAGAACAGATCCCTATAGCACTCCATTTTAGACCACCTTCTAGGTTGGTGTTGATCAACAACACTCTTGGAGCCCAACTATTCAGGTAATTGTGAAGGTACTCATCAATACAATTACCTAACCCAGTTTCCTCCATCTTGTTCACAAGGATATTTTGAGAAACTTTGTCAAAATGCTTTGTTAAAATCCTTTGTCTTTGGTGTTTCCTTAATATACTCATCTAATAATCCTGCCCAAAAATGAATTGAGATTAGTCTAGTATGATTTATTCTTGATGAATACATACTGTAGATGGGTGATTGCAATTTTTTAAAATTTAAGTTAATTTTTAAAATTTTTTCTCCCATGTTCCCCCTTGTTTTTTTATTATATAGTTATTATTATTTATATTATATTATTATATTATATAATATTAATATATTAATATTATATAATATTAATATTATTTATATATTTTATTTATATTATTTATACAAATAATATCATAAAGATAATCTACTTCAAAGGTCTTGAGCTGCTTTCCTTCCTAAATGGTCATAAAACCATTTATTATAATTGCATTCTAAAATTATGTCTAAAAATTGATGGCAAGCTAGTTGACCTATCATCTGAAGAAACTCTCCCTTTTTGAAAACCAGAACATTTGTTTTTTTCAATTCTGTAGTGTATTTCTATATGCTTTTTCAAAGGTTAGATAGTCATATCTAATTTATCTACTTACATTAAAATCTGTACTCCCTTATGGTACCCATAATTGGCATCTAGGCACAAATAGTGTTACTCTTCCTCATGCTGGCATATGTCAGTTTTATGATGTATGGTTTTCTTCACTGGTATCAATCTTCCTATGTGATTTATATCTGATTTAGTGAATGGATGTAGTTGTTTTTATCTTGCTCTGCCATTTTCAGTTTAAATTTCTCACAAACCTTCAATCAATCAACAAACATCCATGTGCCAGGTATTGTTCTAGGCACTGGAGTTGAGAAGAATAACTCCCTGTCCTAAAGGAGCTTACGTTCTCTTAGGAGAAGCAACATGTGCATGTATAAGTAAAGGCAAAATTTATACAAAATAATTACAAAGTAATTTCTTAGTGGTAGCTAGGGAGACACCCTATTAGCTGGGAGTTCAGGAAAGACCCTGTATGTAGCATTTGAGTGGAGTTTTGAAGGAGTATAGAAATCTTTACAGTATTCATCAGATCACCTTTATCCCTAGGCAAAAGTTAATATGTATTCTTATGTCTGAAACTTCTTCATGAAAATTCAGATTCTGTATTCCAACCTTACCATCTAAGTATTTGGATTTTTAGATCCAGATACAGACTGGGAATTTGGTAAAGGGATTCTTAGAAACTAGTAAAGAACATATCTGATGGAGAAATTTTGATGTGTAGAGAAAAGAAAAACCAGGATGTCATGGTGTGCACTGAGGACATCTTCACATCATTCGACCGAAGTATTAGTTTAGTATGTTGGTTGGGAAACTATAGATAGTCTAGCAAATCTATCCTCAAATCCTTTCATCACCCTGGGATTTAGTTTGTCTGCCCCTTCTTTGTTCTTTTTCTTGTTCAAGTAGTTTTTGTTAAGTCCTTTTTCTTAGTATTTACCCTAAGCCTCTGGTTTTAATATTCCTGATGTTGTTCTCACAGATCTGTGCCACTTTTGATTTCATCTTCACTTCTTTTGCCCTCAACCTTTACGTCCTACTTCAGTCTCTTTAGCCAGTTCTTCCCTTTCTCCGTAAGAAATATTTTTATTAGTGTCACAGTTTCTTGAGAGCATCCTATCCCACTTTGATTGACATCCCCTGAAGAGTTTTAGGCCATTCTTTCTTAAACCTTTTGAAACATGCTCTCTTCAAATCTAAGATGCATGGTGGAGCAGGAGAGGGCATAGGAAGGCAAATTTATTTTTCACATTATTAAGAAAAACTTGATAATATTTAAGGTAGTCCAGAAGTTGAATGGGCTTTCTTGATCTGTGGAAATATGGTACGAGCAAAGGTACACAAGGCTGGAGGACCCATGGTGTGTTTGTAGGGATGGTGAATAATGAGTATTATTGGAACAGATAGTTCCTGAAGCAGAGGAGTGGGAAATGAGGCCAGAAAAATAAAGTTGAGACCAAATTGAGGAAGGTTTTGGTTTTGATTTGAATTTCTCACTTTCAGCTTCCTAAATTCTCTTGTTGTTTTCACATTCGTTTGTTTACATGGGTAGAGGAAGCATCGCTTAGCCAATTATTCCCTTAAAGCTGGCCTCCATCGCATACAGCCCGTAGGCCACTTGCAGCCTGCCAAAGCATTCTGTGGGTTGTATGTTGTGCAAACCTGTTTTACATCCTCTGTGTTTTCAGTGGCCGCCCGAAATCATTTGGCAGCAAGTGGCCTGCGAGCTGTCTGTTGTACAGGACTGCCTTAAAAGCAAATTGGTGAAGGGTTAGAGAGATTGAGAATAAGGTGAACTTAGACAAAAATGGATGTAGTTAGGAATCTGATGGTAGTCTGCAAAGTTGTATATTTAGTGTCACTGTAGCTAGTCCAACATCAGTATGTTCTAGAAGTGAAGCTCACGTAGTTGGGTATCTACCATCTGAAGGAACACCAAGTGTTACCAAGTGCTTACATCCCTATCTGCTAATCCTCACTATTGTTATCTACAATACTGCTCTCCTTTGCCTCCCTGCCAACCTGCCCCCAACAAACACACACTTCCAAAATCTAGGTAATTTCAGCACCCAACTAATATTTTTTTCTCTTCTTGCTCCATTCTACTTTAATCTTCTCAGACTTCAGCATCTGTTTTCCAGATGATACCATTTCCACCTGCTTTTCAAATTCCACTGGCCTTCACTTTCATTCCTTATCAGCCTAGGAAGCTAATCATTTTTTGTAGATTTACCACCATTACTCAACACACTTTTAAAATTCCTTCTTTGAAATAGCTTCAGATCTACTGTAAAAACCATACAGTACATTCTATATCTGCCCCTGCAGGTAAAACCAAATTAGCTTACTGGGTGTGTTGTGCTTTTGACATATATTTGCTTCAATAATACTGACATCATCCATTGTCTACTCTAATAGAGTTGCCCAAATGCTGTCTGATCATACAAGAGAGTACTACTCCTTTGTGGTGAAAAAAGTACAACAATTTAAGTCAATCTGCCTGGGTTCAGATTTTAGACCTATACTTAGTGTTTATGTTCTTGAAACAGTCACTAGGTATCAGTTTCTTCATTTTTGAAATGGTAGGTTGGACTAGATCAGAGTTGGGGACCTCTGGCCTCAAGGTCACATGTTACCTTCTAGGTCCTTGGATATGACCTTTTGAGTGAGCCCAAGTTTTATAGAACAATTTCTTTATTAAGGGGATTTGTTCTATGAAGTTTGGATTCAGTCAAAAGGCCTCACTTAAGGACCTAGAGAGCCATCTGTGCCCTGGAGGTCACAGGTTTCTTACCCATGGACTAGATAGATAATTTCTAAGGCCCCTTCTACTCCCAGCCCTCTTCAGGTCTCATGTCCCTGAGAGAATTGGAATTTGATGACTGGAATAAGCAAAAGACATTTAATTCCAGTAAAAAATTTATTATGTACCTACTTTGTCAGTACGGGCCTGACAGTGAACTTGTATTAACTTGGTAATTTGTTTCAAGTCAACCCTGTTTGTAATATAATATACCTCAATTCCAGCATTGTAAAGATAGAAAGCTACAAGTAAAATATGGGCTTAACTCTTTGTTGTAATTTTGGACTCTTTATTCATCTATTTTACTAGTACTATTTTTATTTCAGAGCACAAAGTTATCATTGTTGGTCTGGATAATGCAGGGAAAACCACCATTCTTTACCAGTTGTAAGTATTCATTAATTTTTTTTGAAAGAAAATTTAATTGCGACTGATTATGTTCCTTGTCTGGGTGATTTATAATTAAGGAAAGCAAAAACTAAATTACACCTGAAATTTAAGTTGTCCTATAGGGAGGCAAGCTGGACTCTGGTTCTAAATAAGGAATCAAATTCAGGTTTTAATTTCCAGCTCTGCCACTAATTCGTATATTAGGCAAGTCATTCAGTTTTTCCATATGTCATCTTTTTTACCTATGAAAAATAGAAAAATAATAAATCACTCTGATCACAAGATTTCTTGTAAATAAACTACTGTGAGTTTTCTAAAGTTCTCTTTTTTAATGGTTAGAACCACCTCCTCTTATACTTAAAGCTTACTTTGTGTTTGGTGGGATTTGGGGATATAAAATATAAAGGGAAATTCATAATATTGTCCAAAGTTATTGCTTAGTAGAAAAATTGGGAGAATCTGCCAACAGTGCTTTCTAATTATGATATGATGAATTGATTTTCCCCCCCAGTTCTATGAATGAAGTTGTCCACACATCTCCTACTATAGGAAGTAATGTAGAAGAAATAGTAGTTAATAATACACGTTTCCTAATGTGGGATATTGGCGGCCAAGAATCACTTCGTTCTTCATGGAATACTTATTATACTAACACTGAGGTAATGCTTAACCATACAATAAAACTTATATTAACCAGATGTTTGAGGCCATAGCACATTATGTTTAATTATCTGAAATGTAGCAGGAAAACTTTTTTTCCATTGAAATTTTTTGTAAAATTCATTTCCTGCTTTAGAAATATAGTATCGTGAGCTTTAATTGCATCGTTGATTTGGAGTTCCATTTTGAATGTTAATTCTCAATGTATATAGTAATATAGAAATTCAAGGTTTAGGAGATTGTCAGTTTGTCATTTGCCTCTTTTCCCATAAAATAAAATGCATTAAATTTCTTAGTATTTTATGGTTCTGGTTAATAAAATTTCTCTTTTTTGTCTCTGCCTTTGTACATAGATGTATGCTTATGCCTGTCTCTCTCTATCTATGTCTTTAAATTAGCATCAAACTGTATGTACCATTTACAGTGCTTTATTTTTATTTAGTTAATGTTGTAGTTGGACTATTCTCAATTTAGTAGAATATTCTTATTTGTCATGTTCAAATTGCTCTGGCCTTCCCTGTGTCCCTGGCCAAGTCACTTGAGCTTATTCATTTATAAAATTAAGTTAATAACAGATTATGTCCTTCACATAGGGTTGTTGTGAGGTGAATATGTTAATTATGCCAAGTGCTTTGTTGTCAAAAGACTAATATGACTCTGTGACAATAATATTATGAAGTAGTGGGGGTGTAATGAATAGAGTGGTACTGAATTTTAAGTAAGGAAGACTTGGGTCTGAATCCTGACTTTGACCTAAGGTAAGTCATTTAACTTCCTCCAGTTCTTCATTTATAAAATGGAGCTGGTCATATCTCTAGCCTTCATGGGGTTGTTGTGAGCTTTAAAGGAGATGACATACGTAACGTGCTTTTCAAACTTTAAACTGCTAAACAAATGTCAGTTATGATGGTGCTGATGATCCTACCTCCTGAAAGCTGTTTTTAGAGCATTGACCTATAAGAATGCAGTGATGTAAGCCTAAAGATGAATTGAGAAATTGGCCTTCTTTTGAATACTAAATATTATGAGTTGATGAAATATAAACCCACAAACACTAGAAAACTATGTTAACAATAACTGCTTGCTGTTTTCCGTCTTCTTATGCTACCCCTCTTCTCTTCCTCAAGTTTAGATGACATTTTTGGAGCAAAGGAAAGGGAGTCCATGTAGAACACAACTTTCTAATATTTTAGATAGCTATTCACATGCCATGTTAACAGCAATGAGGTTGATGCTTTGGTTAAAGTGTAGTGGGAAGGAACGTTCTTTCAGAAAGAAATCACTAGTCATCTGTTAAGCAAGAGGAGAAAGGAAGTAGAGTGCTGACACTTATCCTAGGAGAAGCTCGCTTACCTTGAAATATTTCCCAGGGCCAGGACAAAATATAACCAAACAGAATACTGTTTAATATTTACTAAAATAGTAAATGTTAATTTAAGCAGTTTGATTAAGCCTAATCCGTGATTAGTACCACCATGAACTAAAAGTTAAATCTGCTGTAATCTAATTTCTTTTAGTTTTCCAGAGCTCATAAAACTAAGAGGTTATAGTATGGTTCTTGTCAGGTCTTTTACCAGATCTTCTAGTCCCACCTCTTATAATTTCATTCAAGAAGTGTTATATTGGCAAGTATCAGAAGTGCCAAGTAAAGAGAAAGTGTGTGTTTTCATATAGACACAGAGTAATTCTTTAACAATCACTGCATCAGTGCATAGTAGAGATGTTGTTTGTTCATCAGCCACACACTTTTTGCACTTTGTTTTTTTTCAGTTCAGACCTGGAATTTCATTGGTGTAGAGAATTCCCAGGGTGAGGATTCCCCGCACATAAGAAACTTGACACTTTTATAGTGCTTTGCTGCAGTAGTTGACAGTTATGTAATGTTTTAAGGTTTGTAAGATTCTTTAGGTAGAGTTATCCATTTGATCCTCACCAATATGGTAGTTGCTTTATCTCTGTCTTAAAGCTGAGAAAAATGAACCTGAGACAGAGAGATCACAACATGCTCATACATTTTGTGATTGTCTGAAGCAGGATTCACATTCAGTTCCTCCTCACTTGAAAATTCAGTACTCTAACTGCAATGCATTTTATGAGTTTTAAAGTATTTATGCGTTTTAAAGTTTAAAGAATTACTAATAATTTTGTTTTAAAATTATTTTAGTTTGTCATTGTTGTTGTGGACAGTACAGATCGAGAGAGGATTTCTGTAACTAGAGAAGAACTTTATAAAATGTTAGCACATGAAGTAAGTAATATTTCTTTTAAAATGTATGTGAATTTTGTTGCTTGATGTTTGTTCCTTATGCTTTACTGTATTGATGTTGGGATCTCCTTTGAATGTAGTTCAGAAAGAAATCTCCCTCGTACCCTACTGGCCAGCCATGTTTTTGCTCTTTTCTGTTTCCCAAACTGGAAGTGGAACTGTGACAAGCAACAGAAAAAATGTGAGAGAGTGGTGATGTTCTATTGTACTTAGCTCAAGTGTTTGGTACATATCTGCTTTAGAGAATGCAGAGAATAGGAAATTTTGGAGGTTGTTGTTAAGTTGTTTCAGTCCTGTTCAACTCTTCATGACCCCACTTGGGGTTTTCTTGGCAAAGACACTGGAGTGGTTTACTATGTCCTCCAGCATTTTTTTTTTCCGATAATGAAACTGAGGCAAATGAGGTTAAGTGACTTTTCTAGGGTCACACTGCTAATACATATGTGAAGCTGGGACTCCGGGCCTGGTAGTCTCCCCACTTTGCCACCTAAACCGCCTTTTTATTAAGTATTTACCATGTGCTAAACACTGTGCTAACTTCTGGGAATACCAATAGAAAGGGACAGAGCAGCTCCTGTTCTCCAGAAGTTCTCATTCTAGTTAGATAAGACAACTCTCATAAGGTCATCAGTAGGATGGACTCAAAGTCTGATGGACCTTGACAGGATCACCGGCAAGGTCCAGAAATCCTTAGGGCAGGGGTGGGGAAGCTGTGGCCTCTAGGTCTTCAAGTGCAGCCCTTTGAGTGAATCCAAACTTGATAGACCAAATCCCCTTAATAAAAAGATTTGTTCTACAAAATTTGTACTCAGTCAAAAGGCTGCACCCAAGGACCTAAAAGACCACAAGGGGCCTCAGAGCCTTGGTTCCTCACCCTGCCTTAAAGAGGTGGGAAGGGAAGAAATCTTGATAGGATCCATGTTGGTTGGATTCAGGCATTGGGGAAGTACCTTAAAGTAGGCTCTGACCCTGAGAGCCACATGGTGGTTCCTAAGTAGGGCATGTTTTTGGAGTAAGTTCATTAGGGGAAGAAATCTCAGACTCACCTGGTATTATTGAAGAATTTCAGTTGCTTGTGTTCAATATTCTCTTTCCTTTCCCCTAAACATAGCCCTGATTTCTTCTCCTGGCTGTGTTAGTATTTTTCATGGAAAAGTAATGAAGTAAGTCATATATGGTATTGTCAGGCCTTCCCTTAATATATCTAGTTGCTCTGTTTTCAGTTTAGAAAATATCAGGTGCACAGTAGAGGTTCACGTTCTTGCTGCATTACTGTAATAATGACACATTTCTTACCTGACTCCATAGCATTCCATGTTATATTTCATGAAAGATTAAAAAGAATTTTAAAACCTCTAAATACATTTAAGGAATTTTTTTCAAGAGTAAGCATACTGTGGTATAAAATTATAGAAATACCAATATGTAAAGATACCGATCTAAAGTGAAGACATCATTCTTCAGTGATTTTTCATCGATGTAACCCAAAGCAATCTTTATTTGATGGTGAGCCAATTAACAGTATTTTAGGGGGAAAAAAACTTCAGCAGATACAAGAAGAAAACTCCACCGGCTGAGTTTCACGTTTGGATTAAAAAATGAAATTTAGTTATAAAGAAATTTTATAGATTTCTTAACTGCAAAAGATTTACTGCAAGCCACAATGATCTTTGACTTGTGTTAGAGAAGAGGGATACTAAAGACACTTTGTGATGTAGAAGGAGATTTGTTAGCGTATGAACTAGTGGCACAAAAGACATTAAAATGACAACTTTTTGTAAAGAAATAGGAAATCTTCAAAATACAAATCTTTTGCAAAAGGTTTATTCCATTTATCAGGTACAAAAATACTTTTTACTACTTTGATGCAGATTCATGGGGTGTAGCACTTAGTGGCAGCACATACATATTGGATCTTTACAGTACAGGCCGAATGAAAGGAAAACAAAATTGAGATTGAAATTGGATGATGGTAAGGCAAGAATCCATGTTATTGAAATATTAGTATATGCATATTAGTACATATATAGTACGTATATTTTCCCCTTGCTTTGCTCTCATATTAAAATATATCACATTAAAAAAGATACCTGAAATATTAGATCTTTCTTATATATTGTCCCATAACTGCATACACACATACACTAACCATGACATAGTGCAAACTATAAAAATTCTGTATAATCCTATTTTCATGGTATATTTTGCCTTTTTAGCAGCATTCTACTATTAGTTGCTGTCCTGTGGGAACAAAAAGTGATGTATTTCTGGATTGCTTTCTTAGTTTGGATATCAGCAGAGAGATAGAGCCATTTCCCCAGAAGGGCATACATAAGATTATACTTATGTATAATAATGAGAATTGAGAGAGTTTTTAAGAGCTTTATTCTATAAAAGATGCAAAGAAGCACTGAGTGCTAATTTTAAAAAAAGTTTTTTGAAGATAACTTAGTTGAAAACCTCATAATAAATATTTTTAATGATTGAATTGTTTTCTAGAAGTTTGCTTTTATAGACACAACTCTGAGAAAAGCTTTTCTTTGTGTAGATTTCACTTAATCTGTAATCTAGAGTCTAGTAAATGTATATTTTGTCCCTTGAGAAATTATTGTTACTTTCACTTTATACATAGAATTTCTTTGAAATATGATCTTGACTTCATACAGTAATCTTATTTTTACTCATTAGAAACTATGTATTTTATATTCACTTTTAACTTTCTTTTGCCCTTTGAAGTTAACTACTTTTGAAAATTGATTATACCTCCAAAAATAAAAATCACTGCTTTAAACAAAACTTTTATTTTGAAAGAGGCAAAATAAAAAAATATTGTTGTCCCTCTTTCTGAGATTATTTTCAAATGCTCTGAATTTGGAAAAGCAAAGTTACTGAAGTATTAAAGAAAAATTTCTCCTGGACTTCACTTTCCTTTGCTCTGCTATTTAAATTCATTACTAATGTAATTTAGAACTAGTAGAATATTCAGTTATTAGATAAGGAACCAAATATGTACCTTCATAATGTTATGTGGGAAGCCTGGCTGTTGGTCTTCCTCTCCTGAATACTTAGCTATTTACATCAGGAAAACGTTTCTGTAGCATTCAGATTTGCTTTGGTAAAATGAGATGTTATTAATCAGTTGCCAAACTGCTGTTCAAGTAAAAGTGTCAAGCCAAATAGGCTAAGTAGAAAACAGGATTTTTTTTATTTGCCCTCATCCTTATGTTTAGGTACTTCAACAAATCATTAGATTTGCAGTCACTACCTAATACTCTTGCTAACAAGTTTCATAATATTCTTCATTGGCAAGTTTTCTTAATGGTAAAAAAGAAGGACATACCAAATGATTTTATTATACTTTTCATCGACTGCTAACAGTGACCTCTAATTTCTTAAGCCTTTCAAGCCTGTACTGGATCTTATAGTGCTCTTTGTATTATAACTCTGTATATATCCTAGATGGTACTAAAAAAAACCTTCTGAAATTAATGGTAGGATCCTATGGAATCAATGTCATAGTAGAAAGTTTTTTAAATGTGATATGATGAGCCTTATTTAAATATGGCCTACCATAGTTTGAAAAATATATCATGCAGTTATGTTCACCTATTGATTCAAAGAAGTATCAGAAGTTTTTTTGTGGTTTTGAAAATTTTGATAAATGAGGGATTTTCTTTGTATTGTCTTTTATTTTCCTAGTTGACTGTGCCATTGTTATGAGACTACAGTCACAACTATACCAAAAGGAGATATTGCCACAACCATTAAAACAAACTTGTTTCTCATCAGGTGTCATAAAGCAGAATTTGTGGCCTGTGGAAATACAGGAAATCAGCTTAAAAATTGGTATTTCCAAAGGCTTTTAAAAAAAGAATATATTTATTCTTGCACTTTTGCAGTTTCAGTGGCATTGAGCCTTCGCATTAGTTGCTAAAATAACATTCTAGTTTTATTACCGAAAGTGACAGGTATATGTAATGTAAGAACAGATGGCATAAGTTTAGAAATTCTCATCATAGGTACTTCCTGGGAAAAGACAAGTTTGTGTTGTTAATATGTGAGCCCTAGCACACTTAATTTTCTAGGAAACATTAATATGCTAGTAAAGTTATTGAAACTTGGCAGGTTGTAGTAATTGGATCCAATGGAAAGTAATTCCATTTGATGAATTAATGGGTCCTTGATGATCCTAGCCTTTTTCCACTCTGCATCAGAAAAAAACTATTGATATCTGCTTGACTACTTCATTAATAATGAATAGGTAACATTTAGTTATTTACTGAGCAGTAGCATGGAGCAGTAATTGATAAAGAGCTGTCTTCAGAGTTAGGAAAACCTGGGTTCTTCTTCTGCCTCTGACATGTAGTGGCCATATGACCCTGGGTCAGTTTCTTAACCTCTCAGTTCCCCAGACAATTCTCTTAAGCTCGTGAGTTGTAGGGAAGTTGCCAGCCTGCATGGATAAAAGAAGTTTCTTACTTGTAGTAATCTACACTGATGAAATCACAAGTCTAACCAACATATTAGCAAAAAGTTATACTCTGGTTTGTTTGGGTTTGTTTATATTTTTAATTTCCACCCGTATTAGTGTTTTACAACCAATTGCATCTCTCAGGCCTTTTTTACATGAATTCCCCTCAAACCATATATCCCTTATGTTGTACTTCTACCATTGATTGCTTAAGCCTAAATAAAGAACTTTATCTCAATTAAATTTTACCTTGTTTCATTTGTCCCATTATTCTGACTTCTTGATCCTTTTGGGTCCTGATTACATGATCCAGAATATTAACAATTCTTCTGGAGCTTTATGTCTTCCATAAACTTGGTAAGAATGCCACATAAGTCTTTATTCAAGTCAAATTAGAAAAAAAGAAAAGTTAATTAATAATACAAGAAAATAATATAAGAATGACACAAAGAAGCTTGTAGTTAACTACTCTATAAATGCTCTAAGTTCAGAGGAAGGACATATTTTTGAGTTAGAATGGTACACGAAGGCTTCATTTTGAAAAAAGTATTTGAGCTAAGGCTTGAGGGAGTCATTAGCATTTGCCATTGGTGAAGAGTGTGTTTTCATCCTTCACTACCAAAGAAGACCATACCATCAGAGAAATGATGACATGACTTGCACTTGACTTTGTTCTGAGTGAGGGAGGGCTGTGCAGGTCACCAGCCTCACTTCTCCTCCAGAGCCATCTGATTCCAGTGACCAGATAGTCATCAGGATGACTGGAGATGACCCAGGATGAGGCAAGTGGGGTTAAGTGACTTGCCCAAGGTCACACAGCTAGTAAGTATCAAGTGTCTGAGTTGAGATTTGAACTCAGGACCTCCTGACTCCTGCACCGATGCTCTAGCCACTGCACCACCTAGCTGCCCCCATTGGTGGAGAAGAACTTGGGGCAATGGTATAGAAAAACGCTGTGAAGCTATAAGAATATAAGATGTCTTGTGAATATGAGGAAGTAGGTCATTTTTATTAAAGCCAAGAGTTCTTACAGAGGAATGTTGGCAGGTAAGGTGGAGAAGTAAACTTGGGACCAGATTATGGAGGCCTTTACAATGCCAGGATTACAATACAGCTATTACCTTTATCCTTTTGTTCATGGAGAGGCATTGATGCTTTTTAAACAGAAAAAGTGATATATTGAAAGCCACTTTTTCAGAAACATTAACTTGATTGCAAATGTAGATTTGGGAGGGGTATCTGAGTAGGTAATTATTGAGTGCCATGTCTTCATATTTGTGCCTGTTTATATTTGAGTTAAACATTAGGCAAATTAAGAGTAAGTAGTCAAGTCATAGAATGGTATCTTGGGTCATGGGAAAACAAGGATCTTGCGTTCATATAGAACTTCTTCCTGTTTTCAGAGACTGTTTACATGTTTCTCTCCATTAATTAGTTCTAGCAGTGCCTACTAGCTAGGCTTCAAGTGTAGGCCCTAGTCTATCATCCAAGGTATAGCCTAATTACCATATTTTACCGCATAATCATTACACCTTATTTTTTTGCTCTTGTTGTTTATAACCTTTCATTGCATAATTGTCACATGGTTTATAATTCTGTTTGTCACGCCACATAAAAGGTAAACAGAGCAGCAATGTGTTCACCAATGGCATATATTTATGTCTTGTGCTTTGTGAGCTTCAAACCTAGAGTTCTCAGCACGCACGTTGTCAGTATATTTCCAAAAGCCAACTTGCATGGTTTGTTTAGATCACTGCAGTATTAACAATATTGTCACTCAACCCAGTGAAGAGCTGTAGGTGCAAGGAGAGTATAGGTTCAAGGGAAGTGGGGTAGGCAGGGTAAGCTGCCATGAGTGAGTAAATCATATGGTATGGTAAGATTTGCATCTTCCCACTCTAGTTAAGATGTACAGTTCATCTGCCAGTGATGCAGTTTAGGAATAAATGACTTTTAAGTAGCATTGGTGCAAATTTTTAAAGCTTTGCATAATGGTTGCACCCCACTTTTATACAAAGATTTTTGGCATAAAATTTGTGACAGTTATGTGATGAAATATAGTAGTCTCAAAGAGACTCATAATCAAAATGTTTGGCTAGCAGATGACAAATTTTCAGCCACAAAGTTCTTAAAGGCCATCTACTGAGGCTTAAATGGGTTACAGAATCTATCAGTGGGAGGAATGCCCTTACTGATAAGATCACAGCATTTAAAAATATTTCTCCTATGTCATTGTATCTGTATAAAAACTCTGGTAGGCAATTAAGACTAGAAACTGAAACAGAGCTTAAGTGACATGCTCAAGTCTACAAAGTACGTTCTAGTGACTGAACCAGGACTAGATTTAGGTTGTATTCAGTCTGACCTTTTTTTCCAGTAGATCCTTATGTACAAATGATAAGGTGAAACGTAAGACACGATTGTAGATAGCACTGGTTACCGTGAAACATGTAGGGAACATTTTTCCTGACATATATAAATTATCTGATAGTATAGTAACAAGCGTATTTGTTACTGTTCTCTTTTTTGGAGGAGCAATGCTGTTAGAAGTTGGTACAGAATTAACATGGGGATTTTAGAATCTAATTATTGGTGATAGAACTTTTATTCTACCATGTCTGAAATTTTACATAAAAAAAAAAGCCAAGCAGGGAGATGTTAGGCTTTTGTTTAGCTTAGTAATAGATACTTGGGGAGTCATTATTCTATTTTAAATTCTCTATTAGTCTTGTGTTTTACTTTCTGCTTCTGGAGCTTTATGAGGCTTCTCTATTATATCTGCAAACAGACTTCAGTTAGAAACCTCTTCTTTTTTTCTCATGATTTTTTACATTCGTTATAATTCTCCTGTGCAGCATGACTAATGTGAAAATGTATTGAATAGGAATGTATGTGTAGAACCTATATCAGATTGCATCCTGTCATGGGGAGGGAGGGGAGAAAATTTAAAACTTAAGGAAGTAGATGTTGAAAACTAAAAATAAATTAATAAAGAATATCAAAAAATTTTCCCTCTTCCCTTATACTTTTCTAGAAATGTAAACTAAATATAAAATTTAAAAAAAAAAAACAAAAAACCTTTTCTTAGGTTTCTTCTATACCTGTCTACCTTCTTCCTAACAGAAAAAAAGGATTTTTTAAAAATAAAGGTAAACTTCGTTATTTTTGAAAATGTAAACATTTAAGTGTTGGGGGTTTTTTTTTTAAACCATAATTTACTTAGCTCTGTTAAATCTTTAAATGTTTGAATTAAATGATTTGGAAACCTCAGAAACAAATAGTTTTAATTTGTTTTTATAGGATCTAAGGAAAGCTGGATTGCTGATTTTTGCTAACAAACAAGATGTTAAAGAATGCATGACTGTAGCTGAAATTTCCCAGTTTTTGAAGCTAACTTCAATTAAAGATCACCAGTGGCATATCCAGGCATGCTGTGCTCTCACTGGTGAGGGGTAAGAATGCTTTCTTTTAGATAATATATTTTTTCCATCCTCTTTACATTCACATGTTTTTCTTCTTAAAATCAACAGATTTATTTCAGACCTATGATGTGCTTACTATTGTGGGGGATAGCAAGAAAGTATAAAATAGGGTTCCTTCTTTCCAAGAGCCATAGGACCATAGAGCTTGAAGGGGACCTGGGAGGTCATCTCATCTAATGCCTTCATTTCACAGATGAGAAACTGAGGCCCAAATAGGTAAATTATTGTCACCTGAGTAATAACTAGCAGATCCAAGATTAAACTGAAGTCTCCTGGCTTCAATTCCTATTTTCTTTCTCCTGCAAATTCCTATTTTCTTCCTCCTCTAAAATATGTGAATGCAAAGTAAAATACTAAATATTCTCCTGCACTGCCTAAAATATGTGAATGCAAAGTAAAATACTAAATATTGTGTATACTAAAATACTAAATTTGGGCTCTAAGTGCAAAAGAAGTTGAGAGAAGTGCAAGATCAGTAAGGGCTGACGTACACAATGTTCAGCAGGAAGAGAGAGGGCATAGAAGAGTACAGAGTAGTCGCTCTAAAAACTACAAACAAAACCAGAAAATGCAATCGACTGAGGTGTGGTTAGGATATCCAAGGAAAAGTCACAGTCATTTTCTCGCATAGGAGACAAAAAGAGAGGTCTTTGGCCATTTGGGACAGAGTTTGGCCAGAAGCAGACCATATGGAGCATCTCAGTGCCCAGGGACAATGCTTAAGGCCAGGACAAGGTCTCAGACCCATTACCAGGCCAGCTGACAGTTTTATCGCCCCCTACCCAGTTATGAGTCTTAATGAGTAGCACTCAGTGTATTGCTGAGATCCAAACCCAGATCTGGAAGGGGCAGAAGTTGCAGTGATCTGACTTTGCCCTTGATAGACCACTTTGGGAGTACCAAAAGTTTGGACATCCTCAGCTTGTCCTTGAGACCCTGGAAAAACACCATACTCAGTACCCCAAAAAAGCCACAACATGCCTAGCTCTGGCCTTCCCTCCAAAAGTGCAGCAGAGCCCAGACCCAATGTCAGGAAGTAGGTGGGGAGAACAACAACAAAATAGCTGTCATAGTGGCAGGAAGACCAAGGACAGACTCAGAAGAAGAGAATGACACAGAAACACCTACAAGCGAAGTCTCAGAAAAAAAACAGCACAGCTCAGGCATAAACTCAACTAGAATTCCTGGAAGAGATAAAGCAAGAGTGTTGTTTTTTTTAAAGAATTAAAATGTTTTTATAAATGAAATGTATAAACTGGAAGAAAATTGGGAAAGAAATGAGTTCTGTGGAAGAAAAAAATGAAAAGGTAATTAACAACTTGGCATCAGGGCAACAAAATCTTGTCCAAACAACGAACTCTCCAAAAATTTGAATGAACCAAAGTTCGCAAGAGTAATAAAACAAAATCAAAAGATAGAAAAAAGTAGAAAATATAAAATATCTCATAGCAAAAACAATTGATTTGGAAAACAGATTGAGGAGAAATAAATTTATTGTACTATCTCGAATGTCATTACCCAAAAAAAAGAACCTAGGCATCATATTTCAAGAAATCTAAAAAGAAAGCTGCCTAAATCTCTTAAGACACAGAGGGCAGAGTGAGAGTAAAAAGAACGCCCTGGTTACGTCTTTACTTTCCAGTGTCTCAACACAGTGCCTGGTATATAGTAGGCACTTAATAAATGTTGATTGATTGACTGACTGACCAACCTCTTCAGCAAAACCTAAAATGAAAATTTCCAGAAAAATTATAGCCAAAATCTAAGGCTTCCAGGTCAAAGAAAAAATATCACTAACAGCCAGAAAGAAAGAGTTCAAGTACTGAGGATCCACAGTTAGCTCTAAAAAGGAATGGAGAACTTGGAATCTATATTCCAGAAGGCAAAAGATACAGGTTTATAGCCAAGAATAACTCTTGTAGCAAATCTACATGTAATTCTATAGGGGGGGAAATAGACTTTTAAAAAAATAAAGGACTTCCAAGTGTTTCTGGTGAAAAGACCAAATCTGGGCAGAAACTCTGAAGTTCAAGCACAGGAGTTCAAAAGTGTAAACATGAATAAACAATGATAAAGGTCTAAACAAGGATAAAGTGCTTATTTCTAATATGGAAAAATGATACATGTATCCCTTATAAAATTCTATTATCATGAGGAATCATGGAGGAAATCTTAATTATATAGAAGGACTGAGAGTGCAATGTGTTTTGTTGATTTTTAAAAGAAGAATTAAAAAGAAGAGGAATGTTCTTGGGGTGGAATGTTACAAAAAATTATCTCACATGTTTGAGATGTGCAAGCAGGTACATGTCTGTATAAACAAGGAGGAAGGGATGGAGGGAGTGGCTGACACTTGGCTATCATTCTCACACTAACTATTTAAGGGACAGAATTGGATACAGAAGCACATTTCACTCAACAGGGAAGTATGAGGGAAAGGGGAAAGGAGAATTTAGAAGGAAGGTAGATTAAGGAAGAGATTAATCCTAAGCTAAACAAACTCTTCAGGATATATTCACATATACATATATATATATATAGATATAGATATAGATATATATATAATATGTGGGGGGGGCAGGAGAGACAGAGAGAAAGAGCAGCACTAATTGTGAGGTGGCAAAGAATTGTAAATTGACCAGGTTACCATAAATTGGGGAGTGACTGAACAAGTTAGGGTATATAGATGTGATGGAATACTGTTGTAATGTAAGAAATGATGATGGGGATGTTTTCAGAGAAACATGAGAAAACTTGCATGAACTGATGCATAGTGAACAGAAACAAAACAGTTTGTGCAATGACAATAATATTTTATAAACAAACAACTTTGGGAGATTTAGGAACTGATTGTTGTAATCTAACCACTATTCTAGAGGCCTAATGATAAAGCATGCTACCCATTTCTTGGTAGAGAGAGGAAAGACTCAAAGTAGGGAATAAAACACACACACATGCATAAACATATGTATGCACACATTTTTCCATTTGGACATGATATGGAAATTTGATTTTGTTTTGTAAAGGGAGTTTTGAGTTTCCTTTATTCTTAGTTGGGAATTGAGGATAGGAGGGAGAGTGCACATTTTTGCTGATTGAAGAAAATAAATTTAATGCTCAAAAAAATTGCAATTTAAACAAAAAGAAAGAAGGAATTAAGAATTCTAGTGTAATGCTCAACCACAATTCTGAAGGACAAATGATGAAGGATGCTCTTCACCTCCTGATGGTAAAATGAAAGACCCAGTGCAGAATAAGACATATATGTGTGACTTTTTTTTTTAGTCACAATAATATGGAAATTTGTTTTGTTTGACTGTGCATGTTTGTTTATAATAGGAGTTTGTTTTATATTCTCAATTGGGGCAGAGGGTTAGGAGGGCAGATTTTTGTAGATTTAAAAAAAAATTTAATTTAAAAAAGAATTGGAATACAGAGATAACTTCCCCATTTTACTCATAATAAAAACAAGTCCAGAAAGGGTAAAGTGTTTTCCCAGGGTTATGAAGTTGGCAAGTGGCAGAGCTAAGACTAGAACCCAGGTCTCCTGACTCTAATTTGGTTTTCATTTCCTTATATGGGTGATCAGGAATGGTATCCTAAAGCAGGTAGAACTTGAACTGCGTAAGGAGAAAGTCAGAATGTTCATGTTTGGAAACAGTAAGAGAGGGTGTATAAATAAGGTCCAATTCATGAGGGCCCTTGCAAGTTTTCAGGAGGATTTGAATTTGATGTGAAACATAGCAGAAGCTGTTATGTTTCAGGTAGGAATGTAGCATGCTACTTCCAAACTTTGTACAACAATGGCATAGGAAATGCCATAACCAGTAGTGTGGGTAAGTAAGAGGGGACTGTCAGGCAGCATAAATCAGGCAGGTTGGTCATAGTTCCAGGGAATCAGCTTAAAGCAAGGCAAAGTACACCGAGTCTGAGGAGACAAGGCAGAGGTCAGAAACTCAAGCTAAGGCACTGGGGAACATTTAGAAACTCAGGTCAGAATCTGGGCAAGAAAGATCAGGAATTAGGTGAGGTCTGATTAGGAAGCATAGCACCTCAATAAAAAGGATAGAGCTTGATCATTGAACCAAAAATCTTCCCTTATATCTCCTGCCCAGGGTCAGACAGGGGTGTTAGCATATGGGTTGGGCAGTCCTGAAGTTCAGGGGGTTGGGCAGTTTCTGGCATATGTGGCAAGGGTTGTGTTTTAGGAATACGAGTTATATAGTGATAGAATGGGTTGTAGTAGGGAGACACTAAACCCATGGAGATGGTTATGAGCTGAGAAAAAGGCCTGATCTGAGGCTGGTTACGGTGGGAATTGAAAAGAAGGAAAAGATTTAAGAAGCTCTGAAGGAAGAAATAAATACCAGTTGGTGACTGGGTATAGAGAACATGAGAGCAAAGTGAGTCAAAGTGATTCTGTAGTTCCTAGCTTAGCGAGATAGGACAGACATGAGGCTTGTTTATTGGAATCTTTTAGAGAGATGATAATGAGTTTGTTCTTAGACGTGTTGAGTTTCAAAGCCCATTAGTACATCCTCATACAAATGTACAGGAAGTAGTTAGAAATAAAAGATTTACTGGTACTCAAGTATGGCAGGAAGTCATGCCTGAAGGTATAGATTTAGTATAGGTTTACCAAGGCATATAGAAAGAAGTAATTGAAGGCAGAAAAATGAGAGAGAATGTAACTACAACAGGGAATAGAAGTCCAAAGGAGGCTCTCCAGCAGTGAACAAGATTAACAAAAAAGAATCAATCAAAGAAAACGTCAGAACTTTTCAATAGAGTAGAGTAAAAGGCAGGTCACTTAAACCTTTTAAGCCCCAATCTTCCTCATCTGTAAAATACCTGTCTCAGGGTTGTTGTTTGGTTCAGTTAAGATAATACATGTAAAGCCTTTGTAAAAAGATCATAGATTTAGATCAGTGGAAAGAACCATAGAGATCATCTAGTCATTTTATAAATGAGGGAAATGAAACCCAGAGGTTGTGACTTAACTAGGATTGCAAATTAGTAATTAGCAAAGCTAGAATTTTAATTCAAGTCCTCTAACTACAAATCCAGTGCTCTCTCCTACTGTGTTTCTATCTTATAAAGCCTCATGTAAATGTGAGCTATAATTACCATTTGTATATATTCTTTTAAAATGTGAAATATCTTTATTTTCCTTATAGATTGTGCCAAGGACTTGAATGGATGATGTCCCGACTTAAGATTAGATGATCTCTACTGACCTCTATTTGTATAGACTTTGCATAAATGAAGTGCTGAACTATAATTAACCTGAAAGCTGCAAAAATTAATGGGTTAGATATATTTATAATAAACTGACAAATTTTTTCTATAAGAAACAAACTAAGACCACTTCTTTGAAAAGAAAGATGGAGTTCCACGTTCCAGTTTGCTTTCATATTAGTTTCTTCTGAAGTTAGGTCTTAAAGCTGTGATTGACGTTTCTGTCATGATGAATCCTCTCAGGACATTGTGTAGTCTGTGGTAAGTATAAAGGGAGAGGAAAACATTTTTAACTATGAGAGCTTTATTATCAGTATAACCCTCCCTAAGTTGAATGTTGTCTTTTTGTTCAATTAAGTCAAAAAAACAAATCAATGGCACAAGTATTCAATTTCCACTATTTTTTAAATGTAATGTTACATATGAGAAAGATGTTTTGCATTAGTTTGTATATGTATTATGTGTATACTTCAAATTTAGGTTAATGGCTTTGATTTATATACTAAAGAAGGGTAAATAATATACCTAACCTAAGTGAATAATATGCTTACTTATACCTAGAATGAAACCAGTATATAGATGTTGACATGTCATTTATATTTTGTCCTTTATGTTCTCTGTATCTTATTAACCTACCCAGAAAATTTTTGCACTGCTTCTTTAAAAAAAGAAAAGAAAGCTGAAAGTTTCTAAATTAGGGATTTGGGAGTGGGAGGGGGTCAGACTAAATCATAAACACATATGAAAAGATGTGGTACACTGGAGTGGAATTCTTATGCAGTAGTTGATTTAGTATTACCAACTGCCACTAATTTATTTCCAGAATGTTCTTTTTTTTTAAGGACTTATTGTCTGTTTAAGTAATCTTGTATTTTAAATTATGAGAGTGCAATCTAGGAAGTAAATTTCAGAGTCATTTATGAGAAAAAAACATTTTAAGAAACATGTCTATCAAATGGTATGACCCTTCAAAAATTTTGGGTTTTAGTTAGAATCAATATATATATATATATTAAATGATATGGCAACTGTTCAGTGAATTTGACATCTTTGAGAGTATTGCATACTGTTCTGGTCACTGAAATGTTGAGGTTCTGCCATTGGTTTGTAATGGTCTGCTATGGAAGGCAAGAAGTTTTTTTCACTTTTTTTGAGTTTTAAAATATCAGTATTTTGAGAACATTTAAAATTATAGCTAGGTAACGTATTCCTACTTATGTATTACTTAATAGCTAACTCAGCAACTAGAAAAAGTAAACATTTTTGAATGTTTATTATGATTTGAAAATGGGTTTGCATGGTAAGTGACTTTTAAAATAATTTATATTAAACTTTGTTGCCATTTACAGCACTGTTAAAATGCTATAAGTGTTGAATTGATATTTTAAAAAAATTTCTTGGTCAAAATATAAGCCTCTGACATAACCATGAACAGCCTTTATACTAACTAATAACTATTATCATTAAAAAAAATTCCTGTGTATTGGCTTAACTTTCAAATCCCAACTATTTCAAAATGGTATAATCCAAATTGTACAGGAAATAACATTAAACCTTAATGTGAGCCTTTTCAAAATTAATGAAGTTATAGGGAGAAATAAATATATATCATAAATAATAATATAGATTTAAAGGTAATTACTACCAAAATATGTTATAAAAATAATAAAATTTTAATTAAATCAGAAGCATGTGGTTTTGGTAGATCACTTCAGGGTTTAACCTTAAGGGCCTTGTGTTTTATGTTTTTATAGCCAGTGTACATTTTCAAACTTAAAATGGAAGCATGAAAATTTTAATTATGTAACAACTTTTGAAAATGAATCATCAATTTAGACCTTTATTGATTCAAGCTTTATTGATTCTCAAACTCCAGATACTGTTAAACTTTTTTCCCCAACCACCTGTTAGGAAAAATAAGTTATAGTTATTTATCTAATGCAGATGGTATTTTGGACATGATTTTCAGAAATTGTAGCTGTAGTTAAAAACTGAGACTTCCTTAAAGTGGGGAGGGCATATTCAGCATCCTTCAGTTGTTACTTTGACTATTTTTATTTTGGATACTGATCTAGGTCCCTCTAGTGACTTCCTCCACGTCACATTAATACCAGTGTGCTCTCTTCCTAATATTTTATTTTCCAAATTTATTGTATATTGTTAAATTCAGAGTTAAATAAAAGTATATTTTAAATATGCTTGGTCTTACCAAGTTGGAAGGGCTTTGTGTTACTGTCAGTGATGAAATATATTTTTATGTATGGCTAAATTTGGAGAGACTTTTCTAGCCACAGAAACTCTAGAAGAAAAAGTGTAATTTACATCATTGGAAGGAATCTATAGCAATGAAATCATGGATGTTTAATTGATGTATATTTTAAATTAGATTTTAAAATCATGTATCAATGCTGTAGTTTGAATAGTTTTTGCAGTTTGCTGTTAGAATAACATGAGAATGCATGGTTTGTTGTTGCACTTAAGAAAGTAAATTTTTTCTTTTGAAATAAGCTAAAGCACTCATGTTTGTACAGTTTCAGGTCTGTAACTAGGAAAAAATTTCAGGTTCACAGATAAAGACTAAAAGCTTATTTTGATAGTTCTTGGGTTTGAAGCAGTTCATTTTAGTTCTCAGCAAAAATGAAGATTCACAGATATTTGTAATGATGATCCATAATTCTTTTTACCTTAGGTGGGTTAAAACAAAGGCCAGTTTTTCATGTTTTTTTCTGGTTTTTTTTTTTTAGTATGCAGCTTTTTTTATGAAAAGCAATCTTAATTTAGGAGACTTATGACTTGTCTTTGAAAGGAGTAAAGACATGTAACTGATGTTAATTTTCAGCGATAAAGTGAAATCTCTAAAAATACAGATATTCTTTGAAAATGAAAATTCACCTTTAACTTTAATCTTAATATAATTTATAAAGTAGGAAATGAATTCCTAATATGTTGTCTGAAGGCTCCTAGATAAGAAATTTTTAGACCTTGATTCCATAGCACCATCATTCCAATCCAATGCAGATAAACCTAAGCTGTAAAAGTTTTAATTCTTTCCATTTAGATGTGTGACTTTCATGAGGCAGGGATTGCAGAGACAGGGAAGATATAGATTCTAGGATAGTTCATGAAAAACTTTTCTGCCTTTCAAAAACTTGTATGCTCTACTACCCAGTACTTTATGACATTAAAGTCTAACTGTGAACAGTGTAGTAGTGATAGAAGGTGAGAGAAAGGTGCCTGGTGAATAGCTGCAGACCAGTGTGGTAGAAGAACTCCTCACTGGAGTCATGAGACACACCTGTGTTTTAGTTCTAGCTTAGGTTAGCTCACTTAAGCAAAATACTCAGCCTTTTTGAGCTTCAGTTTCCTTATATGTAAAATGAGGGAGATTGATCTCTGAGGCTTAGCTGGGTAAGCTTTTTTTTTTCAATATTAAAATACCTAAAAATAGAAATCCTCTCTATTCATCTAACCATAACCTTGCATTATTTTGAGAAGTGTGCCCTGTTGCTGATTCTCGGGCACAATCAGACTAGTAATCTTTAAATTATTATTATTGGGATACAGTTTAAAATGGTGGCATATCTCCTGACTCATGAAATTTTAGGTGTTTCCCTAATCACAGAGCAAGGGGAAAAATAAAGAGCAGTTCTAAATATTATAGGCAGGAAATGGCCAATCTCCACAGTTCAGCATTTTTTTGATATTGCTAGAATAGTATTTTGTACTACAATAAGATATTTACGTTTGCCATGTCGCTTTGTAAGGAAGGTAGTGTTGTACATGAAAGGATGGATACTTGTTTATACAGCTTGGGGGCAGGAGTGTGGTTGGTAAGTAATCTTTTCAAAGGAGCTTTATATTTACATTTAAGTTTTTTAGCCCAAAGATGATGTTTTAAACCAATGCAATTAAGTTCCCATGTGGTTTTTTTCATAATGTTTAATTAAGAACAACTCCAAAAAATACAGTAAAGCATTTTACATGAAAACAGTCTCCATGTAATATGCCTTGTCTTTTATAAAATAAACATAATGAAAATGGGTCCAAGAGAAAGTTGTATATTTTAAGGGAATTCTGAACTGTAACTTTGCATGCTATTTATTTTTGCATATTATGAACAAAAATTTCTAAAATTTTATTCATACAAAAAACTAAATTGTTTTTAAAATACCTTTCACTCTATAACTTCCACAGAGTATTAATGGTGAGAGGGAAAAAAAAGAAAAGCCACATTTTAAAACTTAAAGATTTACTATTTCTACTAAATCTTAATATAACAAGAATTAGGGAAAAAATGGCAAATAAGCCCAATCTATCAAAGAACTTGGATTTCCAAGAACAAAATAAAATGCCGGTAGTAAGAGGTAGTAAAACATCCTGGAGAGAGAGGGAGAAAATTTGAAATTTAAAATTCTGTGGAAGTGAATATTGAAAATTGAAAATAAAGAAAAAAAAATCCTGGATAGAGAGCTTGCCTCTGAGATTGAACTGGGGCCCTGAGGGGTTAAATTAATTGCCCAGGGTCATACTGTTAATGTTTGGATCAAAGTCTTCCTGATTCTAAAACTAGAGGGCAAAACAGTTTCCATCTGCATTGGCAGCAAGAATTTCCATTTCCAGGAATTCTCTACATTAATTAAATCACAGGTCCATACCAAAAAGCCCAGACTTGAAAAGTCATAAAATACACATGATCAGTGGATTAAGTCTCATAACATTGTATTGGAAACACTTTTGGCTGTTTTTACATGCTCAGTGTACTGTTTTCAATAGAAAGTGCTCAGTGTGTGTTCAAGAAGTAGTCCATCTAATAAATATCCGTCCTGCGTTGTATCGTATGTATTTGGCTTGTGGGCATAGCTCCCAGTGTGATCACTGTCTTTATTAAAAAATAGAGAACAGCAACAACTTTTGAGGTTACCTACAGCAGAGTTTGCTGTTTCTGCATAGATTGAACTGATAGTTGTCCTAATGAGACCTGACCTTTCCTGACTTAATTCTGTTCTTATTTTTAAACACCTTTAAGCCTACAGAAAATTACACCATAGCAGAGTCCCCAGTATGTGAGATTTTTTTTTTGAAATTTATTTAAAAATGTGGGCTATTGATTCTCAATCTTCAATGAACATCATGCATTTTTTGAGCCATTTAATTTTCTTAGTGTCAGTACCTTCCTTCCCTTTCTTTAAAAGTTTACTTGGAAATCCAAGTTCTTTGATAGATTGGGCTTATTTGCCATGTCTTCTGAATAAATGCTTCATTTATTTATTGATCTTAATGTATAGCTGCGGACTGTAGGTAAAGGTACTTTGCCTTATTTTCATCAGTTTATATTTCAGATTCTCTAAAATAGGGTGCAATTCTCTGAAATTCCTGTTTACCTTATTGAAATTTATGTTTTCTCTTTTCCCTTTTCTTCCCCCAAACCTCCAGGGTGGTTCTAATTTGTTTCCTTAAATTAATAGCCTTACTCAGTTCAGTTTCTTATATAAACTAATAATGAGTTCATGGTACCTTTTTGTAAAATAAGAATATTTCACTTATTAAACACTTGATGGTTTTTAAAAAGTGCTTTCCTCACAAAACTCTGTGAGGGCAGTCATGGAAGTGTTATTATTCCCTTTTTGAAAGATAAAGGAAACAGCTTATTAATGGTCAGTAGTAATGTCATGCAGTATTTGAACCTAGGTTCCAGCACTCCTGCAGTGGCACCCTGCTTCCAGTACTTCTATCATTCCCAGAGACGCCGGGGTCTCACACTGTGTGGTAACGGCAGCTTCACAACTTGTAATGGTATTTATGAGGCCAAGGCTTAAAGGCATATATATTAGCTGCTGAATTTGAGGAAAGCTCATAATGACTGCCATTCTGTGTTTGAAATGTTTTATTGTTGGTTAATTTAAAAGTTCAGAAATCACTATTCTGGGTAATTCATTCATTATACCCAGTCTATACGTCACTGCTGTTTGTAACATTCTCCTATCACAGACCCATCTAAGTAACAGTACAACAAATTTTAACACCTGGGAGTTTTTTGTAATACAAAAACTCTTGGGAGTTGTTTTTTTTGTTTGTTTTGTTTTGGGGTTTTTTGCACAGTAGTAGGGGGGTTGTTAGAGAGTATTTTTCTGTATACATCATAGTATATAACACATTTGGAATTCTTAGCAGTGAAAGCTTCTCTTGACAAGGTCTGTTCACAATTTGGAGAATTTGGATGCCTGCATTTTGGTAAACTTGGCTGCTAGTAGCCAAACAAATTTTATGCTGATATCATATGGAGAGATAGGATTCTGCTACCCAGAATTACTTCTTTCTTCCGTATGAATATGTGGCACTGTAGAAAATTCTGGAGTCTTCAGGAGGTATTAGTAGTTAGATAAACTAGAAGAGAATACTTCAGCGACATTGAATTCATAGATTCAGTAGTGCTTAGGCAGACAGATGTACCCCTTCCTCATACTTTTAAATTACCATAATTTTGTCCATGAAAGAAGGCTAAAAGTGTTATCTCTTACAGAGCAAGAAACTTGCTTAGGGGAAATAGCACATGAGGATGCTTCACAAGTAATTAACAGTAAACTGTAGAAATGTTCAGGTGTTACATATGCAGAAATGGCCAATCAGAATTGACTAATGCACTCATGTATGTTTGTACAGCCATGAAATATGGTAGTTATTTAAAAAAAGTTATAGGGAAGATGTTGACATGGAATAATTTTCTTTGCCTTATTGTTGTAAAAAAAAGCTAGACTAAGTAAAATTGTTACCATATCTACTGTTTCACGTTACATCTTCTGTTGTAAGAAGGTTAATTACAATGACTCCTTTTCCGCTGATGTGATGTTGTCAGTGTTTTTATTGTAATTCAGCACTTGATATATGTGTGGACCAGTTTTTCCAGCTGCTGTGTGACAAGATGCGTTGTCCTGTGAAAACTCTGCTGCTTGCTTACATTGTTGCAGTTGTTTTCCTTTGCAAATAATATTTTTTTTCCAATAGAATGTGAAAACAAATTTTAACATTCATTTTAAAAAATGAGTTCCAGATTTTCTATCTCTTTCTCCCTCTCTCCCTTTTACCCTTCCTGAGTTGGATAGCAGTTTGATATAGGTTATACATGTGGAATCATGCAGAACACAGACTGAAAAAAATTTTTTAAAAAGAGAAAACTAAAAATTGTATGTTCACACTCCATTGGTTCTTTCTCTGGATATGAATAGCATTAATCATTGATAGGTACTTTGGAATTGTTTTGGATCATTGTATTGCTAAGAATAGTATTTCTTCTGAAGAAATTTACCATATCACATCATCATTCACAATTGATCATTGTACAACATTGCTCTTACTGTGTATAATATTCTTTTTAATTGTTTTTATTAATTTACTATTAGTTTTCAACATTCACTTCCACAACATTTCCATTTCCAAATGTTCTCCCCATCTCTTCCCTCCCATCCACCCCAAGATGGTGTACATTCTGATTACCTCTTCCCTTCTGTCGTGCCTCCCCCGCACTTTTTATCTTCTTCTTTTCTGTTTTCCTGTGGGGCAAGATAGATTTCTATACCCTATTGTATATCTTATTTCCCAGTTGCATGTAAAGCAATTTTTAACATTCATTTTTAAAATTCAAAATGATTTATTTTTTAAAAATTAAAAATTATTTTAATTTAAATTTTTAAAAAATTATTTTGAAGTCTATTGTGATATAGACAATAGACTAGTATAAATTGTGAGACAGAAGGTAGACTAGTATAAGTTCTAAGTAAAGATTCTCTACTGATCTTTTTTGTCTCCCTCAAAAATGATAACTTTTTATAATGTTAACCATTGCTAGTAGATCGGCTGTTGTAGTTTTAATTGGGAAATGTTACTAGACAGAAACATCTAGGCCAATTCCTAATTCTGAGCAATGACAGAACATATAAAATGAGCCTTCCTAGAATTTCAGCTACCCCGCATTTTGACTTTAGAAGGTCATGTCCCAAATAAACAGTAACCTTTTTCCCAGACTCAGAAGGTTTATTTGGACGAAGCTTTTATTCTAGTGGGAAAACTTAAAGGTTGCTAAAATCCCAGCAAGTGCTTCCTACCTGGCTTTTTGTATGTCTGTTTCCAAGAGCGAACACCTTATCTCTGTTAATAGTGTCACAGGATCATAGTCCAACCCCCTTATTTCACAGAAGAGGAAAGAAACCAAGGTCTAAAGAGATTACATGCTTTGTCCAAGATCACACAGATTATAAACTGCAGACTTGGGATTTCAGTTCAGGCCCTCTGACTCCTAACTAGTGCCCTTTCTACAGTCCAATTCTGCCATTCAGTAGTCTAGTGGTTGGTTGGTCTGCTTTTCCTTTCTTTTCCAGCACTGGTAGTATCAAGTCCTTTCCCTATTGCTTAGCCCCGTTAATTCTGGCCATTCCTGATTTTATTAAGTAAACCTACCTTCTTACTATATGTCATCATGAATTTGGAGAACATTTGATATCTCCCTATAAAGTTTCCTTCCCCCACACCCCAAATATAGTATTGAAGTGTCACGGACATTTCTTCTAGATTAACCTTTGCCTTCCTGTATTCACTCCAGTCAGGATCTTCCCATTTCCTCCTTTCCACCTCTCCACTAATCCAAATCCTTTGCTGCTTCTTTTTAAGCCACCTCAGTACCCACTTCTTCATTCTTTCCTTTTTCTGAATCTCTAGAATAATCTAGCAATATGTGTATTCATTCTCTGCTTTTTGAAAACTATTTACGTACATTCATACACAGACATGCATGTATTTGTGGTTTATCTTATTAACTGAACTGTTCTCTTGCACAGAACTAGTTAAAATACCTTAACTAGTGGTGCTATGCATACAATGTGTGCTTAATAAATATCAATTTAGATAAAGTTTTGTCATGCTTTTGATTGTTTTGTAATAAAAACCCTTTTTTGAGTGTAGTTGCTTAATATCATTTGAGTAGTAGTGAGAGATCTGTGATTCCATTGGAACTTTCAACAAGAACTCCCTCCACCAGAGGAAATGGAAACATGAAATGACTTGCACAGAGTGACATGAGTAAATATGAATGCTGGAGGTATATTTTGAACCCAGGTCTTCTAACTCCCAAGTGTTAAATAGTCATGAAAGACAATAAAATCTTAATAGAGATTTTCATCAAAGGGAGTAAGCTGGCCTAAATAGTAGCAGCAAACCCATCCTATGGTTTTATTTCATCATTTAGTCACATTCTGACTGGTTGTTTTGGACAGGATTTGTAGGATCATAGGAGCAATATAACTATGAAGAAATACTAGAGACCATCATAGACAGTTTAACCTTTTTCTAGATAATGAAGTCCAAAGAAGGGACTTTTCTATTGCCCCCCTACCCCTTATACTTCAGCTGCTAGAGCCATTGCCTAAGTAGTTAACTTCCACCCATTCTCTATGTATCTTGTATGTACTTTTTATTTTCATGTGATCTCTTCCATTAGAATGTGAGCTTGGGGTCAAGGACTGTTTTCGCTGTTCTTTGTATTGTAGTCCCTGGCCCATACTAAGCATTTAATGAATTCTTATTGACTGGTTAAAGTGGAAGAGCCATTAATAAGTCTAGCTTCAAGCTAGGTCCACTTTCACATACTTCATCTCCCTCTTTTCTGGTCTATAGTATCTGTCTCAGTATTACTGCCATTGAGTTATCTAGAATTTGGCATATATATATATGGAAGGTCTTCAAACTACCATTAAGTCTAGAAATTCTTGTTCCTTCTTAGGGGTTTTCTCATTTTTCCTATCACTGTTCTCCTCAACCCCCAAATCCCCAAAGTGTTGCTGTAAGGATTTTGTTGTTCTCAGGTAACTCAGAGATACATTAATCTGTTAGTAAAGAAACAAAAGATGGGACTTTTAAAAAATAACCATTTTTATTGTTTCTGACTGAATAATAAAATATGAATTATAAGCAATGGATTTTAAAACGACAAGACACAAATATGAGAACCCCATATTTTGTAGAAAGAATTAAAATTTTAATTTTGAGAGATATGTAGTCACAGAAATCTATATGAAAGAAGGAAAAAAGGCATTTAAGAGCTCACTATAATATTTGGGCAAAAACTATAATTTTGCTTGAATTGCAAAGATAATCATATTTTGAAACCTAAAATACTAAAATCCAAAATTTGATCTTGGACTCTCAGTCTATTTGTTTTTTGGTTGAACAGACGCATCTGCCTGTAGACAGCTCTTTTCAGAATATAGTATCCAGATTTCTTTGAAGAAGCACTTCTAAGAAGAAAATGTCATTGGGATCTGAAGGTAGTAATCCAACATCTAGGGCAGGGTATAGAGAGTCCCAGTTGTTTACTTGTAGTTTCACTTCTCTCCAGGTGCTGTGTTTACTACCATGCCTCCTCATCTATAAAGCCATGTTAAAGCTTGGTGGTTAAAACTTGAAATTTAATTTGTGATTTTTGAATAAGAAGTATTAATATCTTAAATATACGAAGTATACTTTTATTATTAAAAACACTTTATATAAAAGATGGATGGAAAATTGTTGCTAGCCATAGTGGAACTTAATGTTTTCTTTTACCCCAACATTATCCATGTTAAGATATTTGGTTGGATTATATAGCTTTTTAAAGGAAGCGACCTTGTTGGTTACTTAGTTTGGTATTCCTGTTTCAAGTACAAATATAGAAAAAGGCCCTGCTCTCAAGGAGTGAAGGTACATGATGAACTAGGAGGCAATTAAAAGCAACCTAGGTTGAAATTATAAAGTGTAGGACTATGGTGATGAAAGTGGAATGGAGAAGGAATAAATGGTGATTTCCACCCCGACCCCTAATAAGGGAAGACAACACCCAAAAGGAAACCAAGTGGTGGGGCAAGGGAGTGGTGTTTCTGCACGATGAAGTTCACTGACGTTCAAAAGATGTCATTTAGAGAGAAGATTGCGGGGCTTCCTCCTAAAATGAAGACTTTGGAGTTCATGGTTCTGCATTTCAGACATTACTGAGGGGATGTGAGTACCAAAGCTCGCTCCATCTTACAGGATAATGAGATACCCCAGTCAGGAGTTTCCTGGGGTATGGAAGCATATGACACACAAAGCAAGTAAACTATGATTCCAAGGTTTAAGCCAAAGAGAACAACAGTGCCATTACTAGAACGGGGGCACTTAGGAAGGGGGAGTTGTGTGAGGGAACATGCTGAGCTAGAGGTGATGGTGGGACATCCATGTGGAAGTGCCGTGTAAGCAGCTGGAAACACAGGGCTGGAGACTGGAGGATTTTTGAGGCTGGAAGTATCACTGTCAAAGTTCAAATAATCAGTGTGTTTGTTTTTGGAATTGTAAAATGCCTGGCTTAGGGCTACTACTCGTAGGTAGTTCAAAAGTAATAGCTGATATTTACGTAATATTTTTATGTTTGATATGTGCTTTCTGGTATCTCAGATTATTAATATGTGTGGTTTCTTGTCCTCATTTATCTTATTGTCCCTGTGCCTTAACTCCTAAACCTCTTCATCTTTGCTATGAGTTTCATTCCCTCTATCTCTTACTATTTTTCCCTACGCCAATACCCCAGACCCGGTTACAGTTTCCCTCCTTTTTAATGAGTGTGGTTTTGTACCATCCTCTACACTTAAATCTTGTACTCCCCTGTCCCATTCATGCCTTGCCAAACCCTGTCCTGGATCCTTTCCACCATTGCTTCACTTCCAAACTTTTATTCACATGTGTCTGAACAGAGCTGAAGGAAACCACAACTGCCGGCTGGGTCACTAGAATCTATACCATCTAATCTCAGCTGGGCCTTCACGGTGGCAAGGTGAGCCTGTTTCCTGATGGTCACCTTTATCACAGAGGTTGTTTGCAATCTCTCTTCAGGCTATCCATGCCACTTCTTCCCTCTTCTCTGAGAGCCTTGTCTCATCCTTTACCAGTGCAATAGAAGACGTTCCTCATGAGCTGCTTCTTCTCCCCTTCCCCTCTGCTGGTAACTTCTTGCTATCATCCCCTGCTGTCTTTTCCTTTGCTCAGTCTGCATATCTGTCAAAGCCAACTATTCTACATTCTTCTCCTGTCTTTTGCAACAGATTCCCCATCCCCCATCTTAAATCTCTCCATTAGATCTTTCCTAGTTGTTGCTTGTAAATTTACTTAAGTCTCCCCTCTATCCCTCAAAGCCCTCACCAGAAACTACCATCACCTCTAGCAATAATCCTATAGCTCTCCTTTTCCCAGCCAAACTCCTTTTAAAAAAATCTTGAAATACTTCCAACTTATGTTTCCTCTCCTCTTACTCTCCTACCCCACTGAAATGTAACTTCTGACATCACTCTACTGAAACTGTTTTCTCCAGAGTTTTCAGTGATTTCTTAGTCATCAAATCTAATATCCTTTTATATCAGTCTCATCCTTCTTGACTTCTCTAAGTCAAATCTAATATCCTTTTATATCAGTCTCATCCTTCTTGACTTCTCTGCAGTTTTTGGTACTGTTGATCACCCCCTGAACTTCTCTCTTGTAGAGTTTTTCAATATTCTCTGCCTGTCTGACTTTTCTCTTGGTCTTTGATTTATCATCCAGGTTGTATCCACCCCCTCCTACATGTATCTCAAGGCTCTGTCTTTTCCCCCACAACTAGTCATCCTGTCAGCTCCCATGGGTTAACTGCCATTTATGCCAACAACTTCTGATCTAACTCTTCAGCTCTGGTATCATCTCTTGGGACAGCTAGATGGCTCAGTAGATAGAGCACCAGGCCTGGAATCAGGAAGACCTGGGTTCATATCCAGCCTCAGTCACTAGCTATATGACCTTGGGCAAGTCACTTAAGCCCGTTTCAGTTACTTCTAAATCTGTAAAGTGAACAAGAGAGAGAAATGGTAATTTACTTCAGTATCTTTGTCAAGAAAATCCCAAAAGGGGTCACAAAGGGTTGAACACAGCTGAAATGACTGAAAAACTCACAGCTGAGTTCTAATCCCTCATCACCAGCTGCTTATTGGACATTTCAGACAACATCCTGTGGACATCTCAAAGTCAACATTGGCCCCTTCTTCCTCTCTTTTGCAGTCTACCCTTTTTCTGAACTTTCTAATTCTTGTTGAGGGCACCCCCATTCTTCTAGTTAGTCACCCAGGTTAGCAGCTTACACATGTATAACCAGTTACCACATCTTTTTTTTTACCTCCACAGCATCTCTTTCCTATGACTCTTCTCCGTGAGTACAGTGTGTTTAGGCCCTAATCATCTTTCCTGTAGACTACTGCAATAGATTTCTTTTAAAAAATTTTTTTTAATTCTTTTTTTTTACATTATAAGTTTCTAATTCCTTCCCCTTTTATTCCCTCCCCCACCCATTGAGAAGTCAAGCTATATGCTATAAATTATGTATGTATATGTGCATAAAGTCTTGTAAAACATTTTCATGTTAGCCATATTAAAAACCAAGAAAATGAAAAAAGTATGCTTTAATCTGTACTCCAAATTCTTTCATCTGTTCTCTCTGGAAGTGGATAGCATTTTTCATCATGTATCCTTTGGAATTGTCTTGGAACATTGTATTAATTAGAATAGATAGACCTTTCACAATTGGTTATCATTACAATATTTCCATTACTGTGTACAGTGTTCTCCTGGTTCTTCTTATTTCACTTTGTATCAGTTCATATGAGTCTTCCCCTTTTTTCTGAAACCATTCTACTACTCATTTCTTATAGCAAAATAATATTCCATCGCAATCAGATATCACAACTTATTCATCCATCCCACAATTGATGGACATCCTCTCACTTTCCAATTCTTTGCCACCACGAAAAAAATCTGTTATAAATATTTTTGTACATATGGGTCATTTTTCCTTTTTCTTTGATCTCTGGGGTACAGACCTAGTAGTGGTATGCAATCAACTCCTAATTGGCCCCCACCCAAAAGTCTCTCCTCTTTAATCCATCCTCCATGTGGCTACATAGAAAGGGAATAAAATAGTACATAATCAAAATATATTTCAAAGAGGAAATTATCAGATTACTGAGTAAGGCTTCATGAAGAAGTAGAATTCAAACTTGGACCTTAAGAGTAGTTATTCTGTTAGATTAAGTGGAGAATACTTCCAAGATAAAGGAAATAGGATGAGAGAAGGACTCAAGGTAGAAATTGGTGGACAGCAAAGGTAACTTCCTGGTTGAAGCAGAAAATATTTGGATGTGGGGAAAGTTTGATAAATAAGGTTGAGCCAAGTTTTATACAAGAACTTAAAGGTCAAGCAAAGGGGTTTTAGATTCTAGTATATCATTGAGAGCCACTTATCAGGGAAATAACTTGAAGGAAATTGGCATTTAAGAATGATGAGTCTGACAGTATTAAAAATAGATTGAACCTAGTTAAGTGGTTATAGTGATCCAAGCAAAAGGTGATCATTGAAACTCTCAGGGAGGACATTTCCATGAATAAATAACGTACAGAAGAGCAAAGAGCTGAATGTCCTCAGCCTTTGTTAATGGGCAATAAGATAATGAGACTAAAGAGGAATTATAGAGGTAGAAGAGCCAAGATAACATAGTGTTACTGAAGCTAAAGGAGAGGAGGCCGACAGTAACATTTGTTAACAGGAAGGATAAGGATTAATAAGGAAGAAATGTGGTTCTCACAAATACTGTTTTATATCTTTGGAGCTGGGGACCCCCACTTCCTTTTTCATTGCTCAGAGCTGTTGTTTTGGCAGTGGGTCAGGCAGTTAACTCACCAGCATTTATTGTCCACAGACCAATTGGGAAACACTGGTTTCCCCATTTCATCTCACACGTCCTTGTCATCTTTGACGGACAGAGCAAATGCATGAGAACAGTCAGAGTCTGGGGAAACATTGTAAAGCTTTTAAAGGTAATCTCGCCCTGCTCCTTCATTTTGCGGATGAGAAAACTGAGGCCCAGAGAGGTTAAATAGCTTGTCAAGGGTCCCACAGGAAGTTAAGTCGTAGAGACTTATGCTTCGCCTCTTTCTGTATCCCTAGAACGTGGCAAGGTGCCTGGCACATAGTAGGTGCTTAATAGATATTTACTGATTAAAGTTTTCCAATTTTAAATCCATCATTTCCCCATGCACCAGATTGCTGCCTCACTGTAGTGTGGTACAACTTCAAAGACAGTACAGAAGTGTGTTCATTTTGATGTAGTACTACTACTCCAGGAATATTCTGTTCTGCCAGTCAGAGCAAAATCTGAACTATGTACTGTTCTTAAACTACTCACACAGCATTTTAAAAGCCAACCCTTTTGACTACTTTTAATGTGTAAAAAAATCATCATATACTAAATCCAAGAAGCTTATAGTTGGGCTTTGCTTTTTTTTTTTTTTAGCTGAAAATGGAATATTTTCCATGTGATTAAAAATGTCTGTAGCTCTGCTGTATCTCTGACTTGTATTTAGAATTTTATTCAGGGGTGGCATGTAACAAAATACCAAAAATGTCACATGTAAATGAACATAGTAGATTTTCCAATGGAAAGCTAGTAAGGTTAGCTAACAAATGGGAATCAGGATCAGAGAAAATCTTAATAAAGGTCTATGGGCCAAATCTAATAAGATGAATTAGAGAATAAATGTAAAGTTATACATGAGGTTTTAATTATCAATACAGAATAAGATGTAAGAATGGCTATCTTCAATTATTTGAAGGGTTATCAAGTCGAAAGGAGATTAGATTTGTTCTGCTTGGCCCCAGAGAATGGAACTAGGAATGAGGAGTGGGAATTTCAGATTTTTGGCCCAATAGAAGGACTTCCAATATTAAGACTTTCTAACAATGAGAATATCTACAAAATGAGATGGACTGCATCAAAAGTAATGAGCTCAACATTACTGGAGGTCTTCCAAGGAAGGTCTGAAAGGACCATTTTTCAGGAATGATGTAGAAGAGCTTTAAAAAAAAAAAGTTTTATATGTTTTTTAATTTAATTTTTTTGTTACATTTTAAGTTCCGGGCTCTCTCTTTCTCTTCCTTCCTCCCCACCATACACTAGAGAAGATCAACATTTAAAACATTTATAAATACATGTAAAACCATACTATATGACTAATATTTATCATTTATTTGTCTGGTGGTGGATAGCATCCTCCTTTGTAGGTCCTTTGTAGTTGATTTGAATATTTATAGTACTCAGAATGACTTATTGTTTAAAATTTTTTTAGAACAGTATTGCTGTTACTATATACAATGTTCCCTGGGTTCTGCTCATTCGCTTTTCATTATTTCATGCATGTCTTTCCATATGTTTCTACAATCAACCAGCTTATTATTTCTTACAGCGGAGTGATATTCCATCACAGTCATACACTATAACTTGGTCAGCCATTCCACAATTGAGGATCATTCCCTTGGTCTCCAGTTCTTTGCCACCATAAAGAGAGCTGTTATAAATTTTTTAAATCTTATTTTTAATTATTTATTTTTAGTTTTCAACATTCACTTTTATAAGATTTTGAGTTCTAAAATTTTCCCCCTCCTCACAACAACATACAATCTGATATATGCTATACATGTATAATCATATTAAACATATTTCCACATTGGTCATATTGTGAAAGAAGAATCAAAACAAAAGGGAAAAAACCACAAGAAAGGAAAAAAATGAAAAAAAGAAAATAATATGCATCAATTTTCATTCAGACTCAAGTTCTTTCTCTGAATATAGATAGCATTTTCCATCATGAGTCAATCAGAATTGTCTTAGATCATTGCATTTCTGAGAAAAGCCAAGTCTGTCCAAGTTAGTCATAGCACAGTATTGCTATTACTGTGTACACTCTTCTTCTGGTTCTGCTCACTTCACTCAGCATCAGTTCAGGCAAGTCCAGCTTTTTCTGAAATCTGCCTGCTCATCATTTATTATAGAGCAGTATAGAATAGTATTCCATTACATTCATAAACCACAACCTCTTCAGCCATTCACCAACTGAGGGGCATCCCCTTAATTTCCAAAGAGACAAACCTGCTATAAATATTTTAGAACATATTGTTTTTTTCCTTTTCCCCTGATCTCCTTGGGAAATAGACCTAATAGTGATATTGCTGGGTCAAAGGGTGTAGGCAATTTTATAACTTTGGATATACATAGAAAAACTTCTTGTTTCAGGACTAGATGACCTCAGAGGTCCTTTTTGACTCTTGAAATTCTACGATTCTGGAGAATTAGGTTTAGTTAGGGGCAAAGATTCTAGTGACTTTATCTGTTTTCTTAAATATTAAGGAGGTGTATAGTGTAAAGAATGCTGGATTTCAGAGAGGACCTGGGTCTAAATCCCATTCTGGTGCTTATTCCCTGATGTTGAGTGGGCCACTTAATATCTCCAGGCCCCTGAGTTAACAGCTGTAAAATGAAAGGACCCAAATTAGATACCCTCTAAAGTCTTATCAGCTTCAAAGGATATGGTTTTATGAAACCTGAAGTATGTTTAGATGATGATACAGCATGTCTTGCTGACCGTTATGGTAGACAGCTGTTACTTCTGCTATCTGATGTCACTATTGGCCTTTATATTAGCTCATTTTGATTGCTTTAGAGAAATTATAGTTAATGGAAAGTGGTTTTCCCTGGGTCATCAAATCAGCTTGCTCATAAGGTTCACTAGCTATCAATTTTTGTCCTGCTCTTTCTCACTTGTATACCTTTGCTCACACTGCCCTCTAGATGCAGACTATCCAACCACCTCAACCCTTTCTGAAATCTTTAAAAAAAATTTTTTAATTAACAAGGTCAATTTTCCCCTCCACTGCCTTCTACCCCTGTCTGTTTGAGGAGAAGAGAAAAAGAACAAAACCTTTGTAATAATACATGGTCAAGCAAAACAAATTCCCTCATTGGCCATGTCCCCCAAAAACCTTCTGTACCCTAAGTCTGTCACCTCTCATCCAGAGGTTAGTCGCATGCTTCATCATTGGTCTTCTAGATTGCAGTTGGTCATTACATATATCAGAGTTCATTAATCAGGCAGCTAGGTGGTGCAGTGGATAGAATTCTGGATTGGAATCTAGAATACCTGAGTTCAAATCCAGCCTCAGACACTAGTGGTGTGACCCTAGTCATGTAACCTCATTCAGCCCCTGTCTCTTCATTTGTAAAATAGAGATAAAAATGGACACTAATAGCCTTTCTCTTGTAGAGTATTTGTGAGGATCAAATGAGGTAATTCATGTAAAGCACTTTGCAACTCCTAAGGTGCTATCTAAATGCTAGCTATTAGTAAGTTTTTCAACGTTGTCTTTACAGTGTTGTTTTCATTGTGTAAATTGTTCTTCCAGTTCTACTGTACTCTGCATCAGTTCACACAGGTCGTCCCAGATTTCTCTGGAATTATCCTTTTCATCATTGAAATCCCTTTCTTTAAAGGCCAGCTCAAGCAACACTTCGGTCAAGAAAACTTCTCTGAACCTCTCCTACACCTTGCCCCAACTATAAATGATCTCTTTTCTTAGGTCTCCTGCCTCACTGAGACAGGAGAGCACAGACATCTCCCCAAAGGCTGGCTTTCAGCTATCTTACAAACAGGTAAGGTTTCATATGGCCCCAAGACTGGAGATGGGGACAGAGGCAAGCCTGGCTTAATCACATGGTATTGTATAGTTTTTTGGCCGTCTTTCTTATCTTTCCCTAACCCCATTAGATCATAAGTTACCTAATGATCAAAACTGTTTCTTGTTTGGTCTTTGTGTAAACTGTGCATAAACACTGCATTTCAAAAACTAGGCACTTAAACATTTATCAGATTGAATAATCAGGGCCCACAGTTTATGCTTATGAACACCCTGTTTGGATTACAAAGTAAGTTTCTTGATGATTCTCAGCCATACTTTGATCAGAACATAATTGCAATGCATTTTATTTTGTTCATGTAAAATCAGCTTTTGTGATCATCAGGGTCTTTCCCTGAGAAATTTTACATACTGCCCAATGTCTTACTCGAGAGATTTTGCAATTATGAAGGAGGAGGAATAAGCCTATGCCAATTTAAAGCTTTTCAGCTTATTATTTTGAGATATCCAGCTTATTTTAGGCAGAATTGTTAACACTTTGCAATACTAAAAATAATTAGACAAATTAAAGTATAGCTAAGTAGACTGAATGAATTATTAAATACTGTGTTATTTTTGGAGCCATGATCATGTTTTTTTAATCTCAGATTTATAGTTTTCCATTTAGAACATTGTACAAGTTTCTAAAACATAGAGTTTTTAGGTTATAAAATCAGGCATTATTTCTCTTTAAGAGTTATTGCAAATTTACTAAACTTGTATCAAAGTTTTATTCATGAAATTTTAGTTCTATATTTGAATTCCATTTATAACTACAAAACATTCAACAGTTTAATATAAGTTCATTTTCATAAATATATTTGCTTCAGATATTTTATGCTTCTCTTATAGGAATATATGATTCTTCCTCGGTCATGAATGGTATACCCTCATCTTTTATTTTCTGTCCCCATATTCTCTTGGAGGAAGGGGAATACTTAGGCTATAATTATTTCAGTTGTTTAATAAAAATAAAAATAGCTAGTGTGTGTATAGGACTTTACAGATACCATCTCACATTATTCTCATAACAACCCTGAGAGACAGGTATTATTTTCTTCATTTTACAGATGAGAAAACTGAGGCAAACAGAAGTTAAATGACTTGCCCAAGGTCACATAGCTAGGCTATATCTGAGGTAGAATTTGAACTGCGTCCAGTCCCAGAGTTCTATCCATTGTGCCACATAGTTGCCCTATTTGATCTTCCAGACATACATCTGTTACAATCCTGACATCCTCGCAGACATCTCCACGTGGAATTTTAATCCAGCATCCATTTCATGAGCTTCTTAAATATAGGTTTAATTTAGAAGGCTGATCCATTCAGTAAGTCTTAGAAGTTAATTGCCTTATCCATTCTGATAGCAACTAAGTTGAAATATTTCTCTATTTGCTGACATTGCTGAACTTTATTTTTTTTCTTGAAGATTGAAGATAATTGAAAGATGTTTCTGAAATTTGATTGTGATCTTATTGAAAGTGTTAGAGGGTAAACAGAATTATGTAGACATGAAGCTGTAACAAAAGCACAAACAAATTATAGTTCTAGCTCCCCTGCCCACGGCATCAGCATAGCACTTTTATCCCTCCCTCTCTGACCAGCTGCTTCTCAACTCTTAATCACATTGTCCAACATTTTACTGTACTATTCCATGCTTCATTGTGCCTTCCTCTTGGGGAAAATAGAGGAATGATTATATCACTAATTCTACCCACCTTTGACCCAAACTTTTTTCCTTTAGTGAAAGACTGATATGAGTTATTTATTCTTTAAATGCTTAAAGAATCTGCAATTTCATCTGTGAGTTTTTTCTCCATCAATGCAAATCAAGACAGAACTCTTCAGTGACTTTGTAGGGTCTTCCAGCATTGCTGGTGGGAAAAAAAGGCATCACTCTGCAGCCAAGCTGGTGATGAGTCTCTCTAAACTTAGGTTGGTTCTTAGATGACAGACGTGTAAAGGCCTTCTCTGGGTCCATGCTTGAGGACTTTCCAGCACAGTAGGACCTGCCAGAACTTTAGCTTTGCTGGCAGAGGCATTGAGAATCCAGGGTCATCTCCATGACAAGTGAAGCATGAGAATACAACAAACAATGATATGGATACTCTTGGCTAATATCAGCAACAGGGAAGGATAATTAACAAATTAATAAAAGTTTCTAAAATCCTGAAAGCATGGATAGGCAGGGGGTTTGCTTTCATGGAAAGAAGACTAGGATTCCAAGCATCTGGGGTCCAATTCCGGCTCTGCCACAAAGTCATTTGTGTGAGTCTAGGCTTGTCACTGAATTATTCTGAATTCAGTTTTAAATTGATGGGGTTAGACTGGATAATCCCATAAAGACCCTTCCACTTAAAATGTTCTGTAAGTATAACTCTTGGTCAGATCTGAGTTTTACTGTACTTGTCACTGAATTCCAGATACTAGGTTTCTACCCCAGCTCATTCTACTACTCTATCAAAGTGACTTGAAGGTTTAAGGAGTTTGTTGTATTTTAGATCACCAGTAGGTCTTCAGAGTCTGTATCTTTTCGTTGTTGCTTGAACATACCCATTGTCTGGGCACCCCTTAACTGAGGTATTAATGTAATGACTTTATTACCTGTTATTTCCTTGCATGCAAGTTGGCCAGAATTTTTTAGATGTGGCACAAGTAATATCAAGACTGCTATTTTTAATTTATTGTTTAGCAGTATGCCTAGAGATATGGGCAGCTAGTTGTTGTAGTGGATAAGGAGCTGTGCCTAGAGTCAGACTCATCTTCCTGAGTTCAAATGTGGCCTCAGACACTTACTAGCTGTGTGACCCTGGGCAAGTCACTTAACTTGCTTCAGTTTCCTCACCTGTAAAATGAGCTAGAGAAGGAGATGACAAATAACTCCATATCTTTGTCAAGAAAACCTCAATTGGGATTATGAAGAGTTGGATACCATTGAAATGACTGAACCATAAATGCCTAAAGATAATCAAATTAAAATTATGGTATGCAGCTATTGTTCTTTTGGCGTCTATTCATAAATGGGACATATTACTAAGAAACAGCATTAAACTTTATACTACAAAATCTTTATTTCATTTATATTACATTTACATTAATTAACTTGTATTACAAAATCCAAATCTTAAAGTAAATGAGAGGAACATATCACTCAAAATGGTTGAGATAATATGTTTTATTGTTATTATTTATTATATATTCCTAAGGTCTAAGATTTTTTCCATGTCTTTAGTATCTACATTCAGATAACTTGGGAATTAATCATTATAATAATATAATATTTATATTATTACATATAAGTAATATCATATATAAAATGTAATATTATGTCATAATAAGACACTTATAATTATATCATTTCCAGAAAAGATCTCCTTTATGTTACAGTTGGTCTAATTCAGCTACTTTCCCATATTTTTTTTAACACCACGTTTCCCTCACATTCAGCCACATCTGAATTTGTGATGTGTAGTCCCTCTACTAAGATGATGAAAAATGTACATTACAAAAATACATGTAGATCTTTTCTACTTTTCTTGTTTGTTGTCCTTATATTTGCATCTGTAAATGCCCTATAGTTAGGTTTCTTCTTCCTATGGTGACCCCAAATTTCTCTTAGAATGAAATGCTGATCTTTTTAAAACTAGTATTCTATAATGTTGTTTGGTAGTGCGTCATTGGACACCATGGTCTTTGAAGAATTAAAAGTTAGTGTCATACATAGGGCGGTGGAGAGGCACAAGGTAGCTGTGAGCAAGTCTCTGCCCTTAAGGAATTTACGTTCTAAGGGAAGAGAAGACATGTACCTATATAAGCATATACATGTAACATATAGGATTTTAAATACAACACATTCACTCAATCAGTAAACGTTTATTAAGCACCTACTACTTATGGGCACTATAAGGTAATTTTTGGATGGAGTTTACTGGGGGAAGAGATAATCAGGAAAGACTTTGTGTAGAAAATGAAGTTTGAATTGTTTTGAAGGAAACCAGAGACTTACAGAGGCAGGAAGGATGATATTACAGTCATGGGTAATAGCCAATGCACAGGAAGAAATGGAAAGAGTAGTGTAGTGTATGCAGAACAAGTAAACCAGTAGGACTGGATCACAGAGTGGTCGGAGGGGAATAATATAAGAAGACTGGAAAGATAGGAAGGACTGATATTGTGAACAGTTTTAAAGGACAAACAGAAGTTTATATTTTACTAGAGGTAAATGGGAGTCACTAGAGTTTATTGAGAAGTGGGGGGAGGGAGGAGTCAGTTAATAAACATTAAATACCTACTGTGTGCCAGGCGCTGTGTTAAGTACTGGGGATACAAATAAAACAAATTTACATAAATAAAAACAAAGGCAGTCCCTGCCTTTAATGGGAAAAGACACACAAAAGGAAGCTGAAAAGGTTGGACCTGGGGGATGGAGAATGTACCTGGATTAAGGGCAACTTTGAGAAATCCAAAGAAGCCCAAAAGTAGTGTAACTGGTAGTGAATGGGAATAAGAATGTCCCAAGTCCCTGTATCTTTTAAATATAGACCCTGTAGCTTATGGCCCTGCAGTCAGAGGGGCAGAAAGTACTGACAAGATTTAAGTACTGAGGCAGATTTATCATCAGACAAGTAATATTTTAGGAAAATCACTTTGGCAGTATTGTGTGGAGTTGATTGGAAAAGCTAGAAATAGGTAAAAGAAATAAACCATTACAACAGTTCAGTTAACTGAACTAAACCAACTAAACTATTGACTGCGCATGTAGAGTGTAGGGAGCTTAGGGAAAAAATATGGAGATACAGAGGATAAGATTTGGTAACCGATATATGAGAGTGAATGACAGTGAGGATTCTGTGGTAACATCAAGATTGTGAATTTGGATTGCACAGAACAGTGTCCTAAACAGTAAAAGGGATTTTGAAAGAGGGAAAGATAACAATGGATATATGGAGATGCCTATGGAGTCTCAAAGATCCAGTTTAAAATATTAAATAAGCAGTAGATGCTGTGGCACCGGACCTCAAGAGAGAGACTCAGACTAGTTCTTGGAGTCATCTGCATAGCAATGAAAAGGGAACCCATTTAGTTGATGAGATCACGAAATGAAAAAATGTAGAGGGAAAAGAGAAGAGGGTCTTGGATAGGGCAGTGGGGTACTCCTACAGTTAGTATATCATGGATGATGAACCAGCAAAAGAGCCTGAAAAAGAGTAGTTAGTATCCCCAAAGGGCTATAAGAATACGCTTATCCCTTCACCCAGCAGTACCCCTTCTAGTGCTATATCCAAAGAGGTCATAAAAATAGGAAATGTGATCTCATTGCTAGAGACTCTGCTACAAATATTTGTAGCAATTCTTTTTGTGGTGGCCAAGAACTGGAAATTGGGGGATGTCCCTCAATTGGGGAATGGCTGAACCAGCTGTGGTATATGAATGTAGTAGAGGACTATTGTGTTATAAGAAACGAACAGGCAGACTTCAGAGAGTTCTGGAAAGACTTATATGAACTGATGCTGAGTGAAGTGAGCAGAACCAGAACAGTATTCACAGAAACAACCATAATACTCAATGACTAATTTTGATAGACTTAGCCCTGCCCAACAATGAAAAGCCCTAAAACATTTCCAAAAGACTCATGAAAGTAAATGCCATCCACACCCAGAGAAAGAGCTATGCAGCTGTAATGCGGTGAAGCAGACTACTTTCTTTTTTGTTGTTGTTTTGCTTTGTTTTCTTTCTCGTGGAATCTCCCATTCATTATAATTCTTCTATGCAACATGACTGATGTGAAAATAGGTTTAATAGGAAAGTACATGTAAAGCCATATCAGAATGTATGCCATCTTGGGGAAGGAGGGGAAGAAAATTTCAAACTTATGGAAGTGAATGTTGAAAACAAAAAAAAAAATTAAAAAAGAAAAGAGTGGTTGGATGGGGAACAGTAGAATAGAGCAGTAGTATAATACTGGAGAGAGAGAGAGGAAAGGGAGAGGGGGAGAGAGAGAGAGAGGAGAGGGAGAGAGAGACCCAGAGAGAGAGAGAGGTCAATAGTAGCACACGCCACATCAAGATAAAGGAGGGTGGGAACTGAAAAAGGTTACTGGATAAGCTGCTATTCTATAATGAGATTAGAAACCAAATTGATGGGAATGAGAAGGGAGTGAGACAAGTAGAGACACCTAGTATAGATAACTTTTTTCAAAGAGTTTAGATAAGAAGGTGATACAGAGACATATATAAGTTGATAGTTGATGATGTGATCTAATGAGAGATTTTTAACACGGTGAGAGACAAGGGTATGTTTGTAGGCACATGGAAAGGAACCATTAGATAGGACGAGATTGAAAATTAGAGAAAGGAGGAGGATGATAGGAGCAATCTGCTTGAGCAGATGAAAGGGTAGATGTAGAAGACTTGACCTTGATGTAAAGAAGGTTCAACTCTTTAGAGACTGAAGTGAAGGAAAAGAGAGTGAGGAATGATGTCTCAATTTAAGAGAAGAGGACAAAGGGAAGCTCTAACATTGACTTCTTTTTTTGCCATTAAAGTAAAACATTGAAGACATCAGCAGAAAGGGTGGAGGGAGATACTATAAATGATTTAGAGCATCTGCTGCAGTAGGTGGGATAGACAATCAGTTAGAAAGGAAGGATTGCTTTGCTGGAGCGAGGGCCCAGTTGACATTAGATGACACAATTGCACCACTCCTGTTTAGTAGCATATAAGTAGGAGTGGAAGAGGCAAATGGTGGAAGTGATGAAGGCGTGAGTCCTGATAGAACAAAAGAACAAAGGACTTGAGAACTGAACGGGTTTACTGAGAAGAAAATGTCCCCAGAGCAAGGATGTTAGTCTGACAAAGTACTGAGGAGGAAAGAGATTGCAGGTCACTGTGAGGCAGAAGAATAGGTTTGGGAGGGGTAAGGCATAGGGAGAGAGAGGATTATCAGAGGTTGTGGTTGGATAAAGGAATTAATTTATGGGAGTAAATGGAATGGAATGGGAAGTCATGTTGTTGGAGAGAGTCTCTAGCAATGAGATCACATGTATATGGGAACATTTAAGTGTCCTGTTAACAACAACAAAAAAGCAGTATGTGAGTGTTCTGCCTTTGCACTACATTTCAACTTTAAAGATTGATTTAAAATATATGAAGAGAATATTGTTTGCAAAATTCAATGTCTTAATATTCTAATTCTAGATCCTGGGGTAGTTTCTCCTGTAATAGGATTAATGTCATTCACATAACTTCATTTTTCACCATTCATTAAAATTTATACCTTTGCTTAGTGTGTAATTTAACCTCCAGTAAAATGCCTAGTAGTGATTGCACATTGTTATCCATTTAAAAAGTAGCCTTGCATAATAATTTAGAAATTTCTATTCTTTTATGACTTAAAGTAACTGTATTCTTTTGCTAATTATTGTTAGAATTGTCTATGAAAAATTTCCCAGCTTGTCACTGTATAAAGGCTATATTATAATAACACTATCTTGCATGTGGCACACTTTTCAATGTCATCTTACTTTTATAATAATCCTATGAGGTATATAGGGCAAGTATTAATTATTTTATTTTTTTAAAAAAGTTCTTATACAACTTGTTACAGCTCTGAACTAGTGACAGATCCATTCTCCTGACTCAGTCTGGTGCCTTTTGAAGTACCCTGCTACTTTCTTTTATACTACAGATGCATTTATTCTGAAGGAAATAAGCATTTATATAGAGTCTACTATGTACCAGGCACCATGCTAATTTATCTCATTTTCCAGTGAATACAATCGCATGCGTTATAGTTACTCATTAGAATCATTATTCAAAGATTGGATATGTATTTTCATTTTTCTGTTAATATATGCAAAATATTTGTGATGCCATCATGTCACTAAAGAAGACAATTTTTAACTGGGTTAAAACTTGAATTTTAAGAGAACACCTAGAGTTATTGTAGAGATTCATTTTAAGATACTTGTTTTCTCCTGGATTTAAATATCCCATGGATCACATCATGTCCCCTGAAATAGTCCTACTACATAGAACAAAAGTCTGATATGTATCATATAAGGCAAGTGTTAGTTCTAGTCTCCTAGTTACATCACAAGTTAGGTATAGCTATATTTGTTGATGCAACTTGGGTTAATTACCTCAATATTGTAACTATTATGATTGTTTGTATTTAGAAAAGTAATTTGACAAAAACAGGTTCTAAGAAAATTTAATGTGGTTGGCATTTTCAAATGTAACATAAGTGATGTTAGCAATTGGCTCCATTTGGAGCCAAAACTGTGTCCAGTTTAAACACCAAATAGAACTGTAAGATTTAGCTGAATAAATTATTTTTTCTGGCCATTTAAAAACAAACTGAACTATATCAATTTCAGTTACATTTGTTTCAACTCATTAAAGCAACCTTTCGCTTTGACATGCATTAATACAGTCCCTTACATTTTTTAAACAATATTTTTTCTTCTATGAGAATTCACATTTCTCATATCCTCATCTTCCGTCTGAATATCAAAACCAAGTGTAATCAGTTTGCTCTTTTGATCCTGGAGAGCAAGTAACAATCTAAATACTTATTTTCAAATGTGTCAAAACTCAAAGCATTACCTTAGAGGAGATTTCAGAGTTCCCAGGTTACTGTGTCTTTTTGGATCTAAGTAACCAGTATGTTATATGTGACAGTAAGTTTCTGACTACTATTGCTGTAAACAGGCATACATTTTGTTCCCGATAAGTGAACAGGAGCCAAGCGGCTTATCCAAGGACACAGTGCTGACGATATCTTTTTCCATAGACATTATAATTCTGCAGCTGTCTCTTGTCAGTCTAGGAAAATGAGATTTAAAAAAAGACCATGAAGTAATCAACAATTCAGAGACACTAAATTTTAAAGGAAGTAAGCTGAAAGAGTATTCATTAAAAATCAGAGAAAACCCAATTTCTCTCCTTTTTAAACCATTTTTAAAAATAACGATCATTTTAACATAACTATACTAATGTCCATAGCGATGTCTGAGGGTCGTGCAAAAGGGAGGAAGTGAGATAATATAATGCATGATGGTGAGAAATCTAGGAATAATGTTTCCGGTAACTAGATGGAAGATAAGTCTCAAAGCAAAATTTTGCTCGAGTAACTGTAATAATTTGAATTTACCTCATGCTAATTTCACCTAAAAGGCTTTGGAGTTGTTTATTTTCCTTTATTTTAGGTGTCTTTACATAATGGTATCTTCCTCACATGGCAAGATTGAAAAAACTTGTTGGAGATCATTCTATTCATGAAGATATTTGAACACTATAAACATAAAAGGAAGAGATCCACATAGCTTTTTGCACTGACTTTAGATAAGTGAAGTTAATCCTTAAATGTGCCTAAACAGACTCAAATAAAGATAAGAAAAGGAAGAGAAGTGAGAAACAGAAAAAATGAAGTCAGCACAAAATCCTGCCTAGCACGTAGTCATTCAAATTCATTTAATTGAGTGCAGTTGTATTTATTTCAGGTACTTTTGTCCTTCCCAGTGAATTTTGTGGCACTTTGATCAAATTAGATGATGTGAATTTATTTTAGAGTTGACTAGGGCCTGGACTTAGAAGACCTGAGTGCAAATCTGATCTCGGTCAGTGTTTGTGACTCTAGACAAGTCACTTAACCTCAGTTTACCTCAGTTTCCTCATCTGTAAAAAAGGGGACAATAACAGTGCTTACCTTTCCAGGTGGTTGTAAAGCCCTTGGCACAGTGCCCGGCACGCAGCCTAAGTAAATGTTGTTGGTGCTGCTGCTGCCGCTGCTGCTGAGAAGTGGTGCGGAGTATTGAGGCTGCAGTCAGGAAGACTCCTATTCCCACCTGTGTGACCCTGGACAAGTAGCTTAATGCTGCTATTTGCCTTGGTTCTTCATCTGTAAAATGAACTGGAGAAGGAAATGGCAAATCACTCCAGTATCTTTGTTAAGAAACCCTCCCCCCCAAAAAAAAAGGTCACGAAAGAGTTGGATGTGACTGAAAACACCTAAATAACAATAGTAACTAGTTGATATATAGTAGGATATATAGTAGATACATATATAATATAGTATTTAGATATTTTATATATATATATAATATAGATATGTAGTATATGATACATATAATATAGTTTATCGTAAGATCTATATGAATATTAATTATATTATCATTATTTAGGCTGTGGGTATTTGACTATCTTTATATGTGTTTTCATATATGTCCAAGAACTGAGTCTGTGGCTGCATACTATATGCATTAAGAGATTCCAAGGTGAACTCATTGTAACGTTTTTGAAAGCATGAAACCTGGTAGCAAAATCTACCTTTCCCTAAAAGTGAGGAGAAACAGGGCTTTCACTGCTGTTTTTGAGAATGAGCGGTAATCATATGACCAATAAATCAATAAACATTTATTAAGTGCTAGTCAGTTGGTTAAGTACTAAGGATACAAAAAGAACTAAAAGACAATCCCTGTGCTCATGGAGCTTACTTTGAAAAGGGGAGGCGATATGCACACAAATATATACAAAGGAAGCTATAGATAGGATAAATAGGAAAATATTAACAGAGGGAAGGCACTGGAATTGTGAGGCTTTCTGTAGAAGGTGGGATTTTGTCTGGGACATAAAGGAATCCAGGGAGGTCAGTAGTTAGATCACAGGAGGGAAAGCATTCCAGCCTTATGAGAAATCCAGAGATAATGTCTGTAGTTGAGAAATGAAGAAATGATTGGATTGAAAAGCACATGTTGGGGATGTGAAGACTGGAAAGGTAGGAGAGGGGTTACGTTATCAAGGACTTTGAATACCAAACTAAAAATTTTGTGTTTGATCCTGGAGGCAATACAATAGCAAGTCATTGGAGTTTATTGAGGGGGGATGTGACGTGATTGGTCCTTCAAATTAGGAAAAATCACTTTGGAGACTGAATAGATTGTAGCACTTCTTAAACTGTGGGCTGTAACCCTATATGGGGTTTTGAAATATTTGACAATAGTAAAAGGTTTCTGAATGTGCAACAATCAAAAATCAATTCAAAATCAAATGCATAATGAATCTGAGGTGTTTCTGGCAGTGCTTGCCCGTGTTGCATCATGCAATGTCACTACAGCCTTGGTTCTGAACACACAGCATGCATACTTTGCATTGCACTTGCTGTCACACCCACACAGGGTCAAGGGACTCTGCTAAATTTCAAAAAGGGATCACTAGTAGAAAAAGTTTAAGAAACCCAGGAATAGTAGATTGGAGTGGGGAGAGAACTGAGACAAGCAGACCCACCCACAGCCTATTGTAATTGTCTAGACATGAGCTAATGAGGGCCTGCGCTAGAATGGTGGGAGGGTCACCACAGAGGGAAAGGGGTGTATAAAATAGATGTTGCACTGATTAAATCAACAGGACTTGGTGACAAACTAGATATGTGAGGCAGTGAGAGATAATGAAGAAACCAGGATGACTCCTAGATTTGAACCTGAGGGACTGGTAGGATAATTTAGAGGGAAAGATAATAAGTTCTGCTTTGGACATCCAGTTTGAAATGTCTGAAAGACAGGTGGAGTTGTGGGATTGGAGTTCAGCTGAGAGTCTGGGGTAGGAAGAGAAGATTTGAGAATCATCAGCATAGAGCTGGTGATTAAATCTGTGGGAATTGATGAGATTACCAGTGAAGTAGGATAGAGGGAGAAGAGGATGCAGGAACCTGTGACTTTACTAAGTCACTAAATACATGAACAAATCACTTAATCTCTCAGTTCCATTATCAGTAATTTTAATTATATAAATAAATTATATAAATAATTACCAATATAAAAAAATTATATAAATAAATAATTTAATAAAAATGATCTATTTTTTACAAAATTCTTTTAAAAAATTTTGAACCTAACAAGCAAGCATTTCAAATACAAAATACAAAGGAGATAAAAGAGAACTACATATGAAACCATGAATTTCTGTTACATATATTTTTTAAAAGTGTACATTAAATTTGAGAAGCAGCATGGTGAGTAGAGAACTGGCCTTAAAGCCTGAAGGATCTAGATCTTTGTTCTACATCTTCCTCCTCACCTCCCCAGCACAATAAATTTTTTAATTAGGCTAGCAGAAACCAACAAGTTGGGTCAATGGCCTCTCTCAATGCCCAAAGAAAGACCTTGAGTGAGGGCTGACAGAGTATTTTTTAAACAATTAGCAAGATAACAGAGCAAAATCTCTAGCAACATAGGTGTATCTTCTTCTGACTGGCTATTGATAACTGAATTGAGATTACAACATTTGTATCTCTCCTTCTGAAACCCCCTTTAACTCAAGACTTGTGATTCAAGTCACAAGACAAAGATTTATGGTAGTTGCTACAATAGTTTAAATTGATGAAATTTGACCTTTTAGGTTAATCAAGTTTCTTTGGAAAGTGGGTGATGTGTGGGGTTATGTTATGTCATATTTGATTCTTCCTGATTCCATTTGGGGTTCTCTTGGCCAGAGATCCTAGAGTGGTTTACCATTTCCCTCTCCAGCTTATTTTGTAGATGAAGAAGTGGAGGCAAACTGGGTTAAGTGACTTGTCCAGGGTCACACAGGTAGTAAGTCTCTCAGGCCAGATTTAAACTCAGGTCCTCCTAACTCCAGGGCCTTTTGCTCTCTCGTCTGCACCACCTAGCTGCTTGATTATCAATTTAGAAAACCAAAAATTACCAATACCTATGTTCAATTGGCAGCAAGCAATGTATTTGACACCTCTGCTCTAGGCAACTGGGACTATGTTGCAGAGAAGGCACCAATCTGCACTGGTGGAGGAGTTTCCTTACTTGGAACTCTCTATAACAATGAAATCACAGGTCCTATCATTATGTCTATGTTAAATAAAAGATGTAATAACAAAAATCCCTATTTGCGTGTGTCCTCTTGTAATCTTTCTTCTCTTTTCTCTAATTTAAAAAATATTTTGCTGTAACTCACTTATTTTTTCCCTTTTTTTCAACATATCTGTCACACACACATACACACATATACACACACACCTCATCTATCACAACCAGAAGGCCCTCCCATGTAACAAATAAATAGAAAAACAAATCAATCACCATCTGGCCCAGTTTTCTGTTTGTTATCCTCCTCCATTAGATTGGAAGCTTCTTTTTTTTAATAATATAATTTTTTCTATTATATGTAAAGACAAATTTTAATATTCATTTAAAATTTCTGAGTTCCAAATTTCTCCTTCTTTTCTTCTTTCCTCCCTTCCCCCCATGGTAAGCAAATTATGCAATCACTTAAAAGGTATTTCCATATTAGTCATGCTGTAAAAAAAGTAACAGACTAAAAGGAAAAAAAACACTAAACAGTAAGCTTCTTAAGGACGTGGACTGTCTTTTTTTTTTCATATTTATATCTCCAGGACTTAGTACAGTGGCACATAATGACATTTAGTAAGAGTTTATGAACCTAAGAATGTATGTCTTATTTTTCACTTCTTTACTAAGAGATAGGAAGTATATCAGTCTACTGAAGTTATAATTGGTCACTGCATTGATCAAAGCCCTGAAGTCTTTCAAAGTTACTTTTCTTCACATTGTTTTTATCATTATGTACAAAATTTGATTCAGCAAGCATTTATTAAGTGCTATCTACCTATGTAGATTCCTGCAGTACTTTCTGGAGGTGCTGTGGATACAAAGAGAAAGAAGAAAAATAGCTCCCAAGGAGCTTATATACTTTTAGGCAGACAAGACGCAAATAAACAGGGAAAAGAAAAGAATAAACATTTATATGTCATCACTTAAGGGCCAGGCAGTATGCTAAGTTGTTTTTTTTTTAATAAAAGCAAATATTGTCTCATTTGATTCCCGCTATGAGATAGGTGTTGTTCTCATTTTGTAGTTGAGGAAACTAAGGCAAATAGAGATTAAGTGACTTTCCCAAGGTCACACAGCTAGTAAGTGTCTGAGGCCCCTAACTGAACTCAGGTCTTTCTGATTCCAGGTCCAGTGCTCTGTCCAGTGCTTGACCAAAATAATTAGAGAAGGTGAAGCTATTAACAGTGATCAGGGATCAGAGAAGGCTTCCCAACATGGTCCCTGAGCTGAGGCTGGAAGGAGTCTAAGAAACAGAAATCAAGAGAATAAAAGAAGTTAATAACACCTACTCTTTCATAGTGTAATTATGATCAAAGGGAAAGCACTGGTCATGCACTCTATAAAAATGAAGTATTATTTTAACAATAGAAATTACGTATTTTTTGCATCATAGGATCTTTTGCCATCAAACAGCAATTATTCTATGCTCTTCCCCACCTCCAGCGTTCTAGTTTTTTAAACAATATTCAGCTGAGTATTGCAAGACTGAGAACTAAACAACCCTGCGTACAAGGAAGGCTTCAAAAAATAAGAAAGGGATGAGAGGTGGCATGAGCTTGAAGACCCCCTTCTTTCTCTAGAGAGAGAGCATAGTGTTGTATAGAGAATAAAAAAATGAGCAAAGCAAGAAATTTAGGAATGAGATGGACTCTTGCTCCTTCTACTGGATTTCAGAACACCCAGTAAAGAATGGTTAGGAACAATGTTATGTAGATTGCCTTAAGGTCTTTAATAGTATTAAATATGTATTTAATGCTTCCTGTTGATGTCTATGTGGCCCAGTGGATAGGGAGCCAGAATTTACCTTCCTGAGTTCAAATCTCATTAAGGAAGACTCATCTTCTTTCAAATCCAGCTTCAGATATATTCTAGATGTATTGACCCTGGGAAACTTACTTAAACCTGTTTGCCTCAGTTTCCTCATCTGCAAAACAAATTGGAGAAGGAAATGGCAAACCACTCCAGGATCTCTGCCAAGAAAATCTCAACAGAGGTCATGAAGTCAGATATGACTGAAATGACTGAACAACAATAGGCACCTGCAGTTTCCTTTGGGTTTTACTGCACAGTGTCTTAATTATCTTCATTTCTCACAACTATCAGGTTCTCGTAAGTCTCAAACATCAATGTTAATTTTGAATGGAGGAAAATAATACCTGCCTGCCTTGTCAACAAGCTGATAGACTCATGAACTTCTGTTGACTTAACTCTAAGCTTTACACGATCATCTACAGCAAAGTTAGGCTGATGAGTCTAATGGTAATAGCTGATCAGTGTGAGCTTACTCTTTCTGTCTGGCTTTCTGCTCAACCATTGTAAATAGGAATTTGGAATATTTTTTAATGTTCAAATACCTAAATTTGTGCTAAACTGAAGAGTTATTTATAGATACCTGGGATTTTTGAAAGTAATTTCTTGAAACTGATCTTCAGCACATGTGGCCAGTATATGTTAGTTTTCTCCCATGTCCTTTACTGTAATGCAAATAAAAATGAATTTACTCCATTTTTATAACTAATTCCATGCTTTATACTGGGCATAGATTTTGCATTTAGTAGGAGCTCAATAAAATGCTTTTGAATTGAACTATTATGGAGGAACTAACTCGAACTGGAAAAATTTAATGGGCTATCAGCTGTCATCATCTCTGATCTAATCATGAGATTACATATAAAAACAGCAAGTCTCCATTAGAATTAGATAGTGGTAATGGAAGAGAGTACTTGAAATGAGAGTAAGGTGCAATTTTTTTTTTTAATATTTCTCTGCAAGTGGAGAGTCTAGATGCCTTTCCCCAACTCCTGCCCCAAATCTCTTCTGTCTGGTGATCTGGTGAGTGAGAAACAGGATGTGACTTGTTCTAAATCTTTCCAGCACCCATCTTCATCTTCTGCCAAGTTGAATCAGAGTGTGTACTTGTCCGCCACCTCCACAGTTGCGTGTGCTGAACTGTCCCAGACAGCTTAATGTCTGTTTGGCAACACAGAAAGCTTTCCATCTGAAGAGATTTGAGGTGAGACTGGGGAGCGGGACCTACCCATACAGTCAGACATTCAGGCTTAAAAATGGCATGTGCACCATGAATCATGGTGACAAAATGAGCCCCCAGATACGTCTAGCTCAACTTCCTGCCATTATTTGGAATTAGGCTATTGCAATTCCAAACCTCCCACTGTCCCCTTCTCACACCTCACAAATTTCTGGGTTTGACCCTGATTCTATTTCTGAGATCATTTTCTATTTCTGGCCTCACATTGACCTGTCCTTCCTGGTACTTGGCCTTCTCTTGGCCTTCATTGACTCTGGAACTTTTCAGGTCTCTGAGCAGGAAAAGGTTGAGTCAGGATGATGGACAAAGGTCAGCCACAGTCCTTTCCGGAGCCCCTTTCCAGGAATGAAACTTACCCCTTTTACCCTATGTACCTCAGGTCTCATAAAAATAAGTCAATATGGTGTCGAGAAATCACTAGATTTCTAGAACTGGGTTTGAATATGAAATCAGCTCCTTCCTTCCTGTGGGATCTTGGTCATTACTTAGCTTCTCGGTGACTTAGACTCTTAATCTTCAAAATGACCGGTTGGACTAGATGATTGGAGGCCATCTCTTGACTCGAAATTCTGTGAGATGTGTGATGGTCAGAAAATGATCAAGATCTCTTTAGTTATGTAAGCCTGTTCAAATAGTTACATTGCATGCCGTTCTTGTAAAGGTGTAAGGACACCCTCTGATGAAGGCGTATAAGGGTGAGTCAGTGTCAAGACTTGCCAAGGGTGGAAGGCACTACAGCAACAAAGGATCAGGCCCTGCCTACCAGGTGTAGGGTTGCTACCCTCACTCTCACAGTTAGTGTAGAAGAAACTCCCTTGTTAGCATAGAAGGCAACCTCACTCTCACGATATCTTTGTTGATTTGTCCCAGTACTGCCCAAACCGCTCACCTAGGTTATGGCCCTCCAAGTATGCTCAGTTTTCCAGTTCCTAGTAGCATAGAACTCAAGAAAGGACCCTATTCATTCACTTTGCAGATGGGGAAATTAAGGCCCAGAGAGGATGGACTTTTTAAGAAATTCCTATCTGGCCTTTAATGTGCTGTCTTCCTAAGTCATACCATATGAGGGTACCCTCTTCATACCTGGATATTATCCTTGGAAGGCAAAGACAGGAGCCACCTCAGCTACACTGTCAGGCAAAACACTGCTAAGTATAATCTATGGTACATTAGTAGCTCTGAACACCTGACAGCTCCAGCAAGTACCTAGGAAAGTATTTACACAAGCATTTTTACTTTCCAGGGCACCAACAAAAAGGCATACCTTCTTGAACCTTGAACCTAAGTGTACAAATTCTCTCTGTCTCTGTCTCTGTCTGTCTGTCTCTCTCTTTCTCTCTCTCTCTCTCTCTCTCTCTCTCTCTCTCACACACACACACACACACACACACACACACACACACACACACACACACATACCTGAACAGTAAGGGGCAAAATATCAACACCATGGGAGATTTTTCATTCATTCAGTTATGTCCAACTCTTTGTGACCCCATCCAGATCAAGTGGTCATGTAACTATCTTAGGTGTGTATCAATAATTACCTGCCTTGCATAAAATAAGGCAAAAGTGGATAAAATCAAGTCACTCATGTCTGGACAAACCAAGATGCTGGTTGTTACAGGCTAGCTAGACCAACTGCCTTCAGTGAGAGGAGAGAGGGAGACTTGTCCCTATTGCATTAAGACTGCTTTTTCTCCTCACCTCACACTTATTTCTTTGAATTTTCTCTGTAATTCTGGGGCATTTTCATTCACTTCATTACCCTGAACTTCCACGTTAGGAATTCTTTTCTGTTGTCAGCTATGCTTCAAAGACAGCCTGTTCCTTAATTTACTGACTGACAGATTTGACTTTCTGCTTCGTATTGCATACCAGCTCTGGGGTAACACCTGTTGCATGCCTGTTTTTTTATTTGACTTGGCCCCTGGCTTTTCCCTAACCTGTACATGTCCCAAATCTAGATTTAGCATCTAGCACTCAGGCTGCTAGTTCCAACTTGACCTATTTATTGTTGTTCAGTCATTTTCAGTCAAGTCTAACTCTTCATGACCTCATTTAGGGTTTTCTTGGCAAAGATATTGGAGTGATTTGCCATTTCCTTCTCTAGACCATTTTCCAGATGAGGAAACTGAGGTAAACAGGGTTAAGTGACTTTCCCAGGGTCACACAGCTAGTAAGTGTATGAGGCTAGATTTGAATTCAGGAAGATAAGTCTTTCTGATGCCAGGCCTGGCATTCTCTCCGCTGCTTCACCTAGCTGCCCAACTTGACCTGCGGCACTTGAGTGTTCCACAGATCCAGATTTCTTGTCCAACTCTAGATCCCCGGCTTCATTGTGGCTTTAATTTTCCAGGTATATCTCTGACCCTCAGCAATGTATTTTCCCTTGTATGTCCTGAGTTTTGTTTTGGTGTTCTTTGTCCTGGTTGTATACCCTGTTCAGAAACCTATATTGTTTTTTATTCTGGCTCTGATATTTGACATTATTGAATAGACTAAGGGGATTGAAGTCTAACCATATCATTCCTTCATCTACTGAGGAGCATTAAATTGTTCCCTTTTATCTCTAGGATAAAATACAAACTCCTTAGTTTGGAAATTGGAGTTCTTCCCAATGCTTTCTTTCCAGACTGATTTTACCTTACCCTTTATTCTCTTTACATGTTCTGTGTTCCATCCAAACTGGTCTACCTGCCACTCCCTATACATGACGTTCCATTTCTTGCTTCCTTGCCTTTGTAAAGGCTGGACCCCCTGCTTAGAATGCTCTCCTATTTCTGTCTTTTAGAATTCTATGTCCTTTCAAGGTTCAATTTAAATGCCTCCTTCAACCAAATACCATTCCTGATTGCCCCAGTTATTAGTATTATGCCCTGAAATAATTTTCTATTGATTTTATATTTATTGATCTGTTCATGTTGTTTCATCTCAGTAGACAGCAAACTTTTGGGGATGGAGGAGGTTTCATTTTAATTAAAATATCAATAACAACAACTATGGAATTTATATAGCCATTATATTTATAGTTTGCAAAGCAATTTTTAAATATCTCATTTAAATATCTCATTTTCCCCTCATGACAACCTTGGGAGGTAGGTGCTTTTATCATTCCCATTTTACAGATGAGGAAACTGAGGCAAACAGTGATTAAATGACTTCCACAGGGTCACATATCTAGCTTGTGAAGTCAAATTTGAACTCAAATTTGGTCCAGACCCAGCTCTCTATATTTATGTTTGCATCCTCAGTGTCCAACAAATAAATCTTTGTTGAATTGAATTGAGGTACTGAGCTCATTAGCTATCTATAGCAAAGGTATTCTTAAACTCACCCCCATTTAAAAAAAAAGTTTTGACAGAAATCCATGAGAGGTATAATGTAGGAGAGAAAATAATTTGTTGGTTATAAGATGGCAACCAGATTCACTATAATCCATTGCTGGTTCTATTGAAGTTGGGAGATAGTAGAGAGTAGGCTGCCTGGCCAGCTTGTCCAAGGAACAGAATAGTGATCTGAGTGAGATTCAGGAGAAATGACTTCTTTTTCCAGGTCTGTTTCTAAAAGAGCAAAATAACAAATAGAAACTGACTCTCTATATGCTAAGTGGAGCCCTAATGATCTGAAAGATTATTTTTTAAAAAGTGGCTATATCCCAGAGACTAAGAGGCAGGTCATATGTTTTGAAATTGAAAAGCTATAGACTTTCTTAATTACTATATATATATATATATATTTGCTTGTAAGCACACATTTGAAATTTTCATTTGGTTTCTTTTAAAATCGAGCTTGAGTGTAATGAGAGCAAAATAAATGTGTATGCCTCGAGAACAGAATAGACACCTACTCAGTTGTCCCATGTGAGTCATATGTGATGGCTTTCTGTATAGGAAGCACCAATATAACTGCTTCCCATCCATATCCAATTAATGGCAATTTCTCTATGGAATATTTTTAATTCACATATCTTCTATTCAGTGTATAAATTTTTAAAAAATAATTAAAAATCATATAGAAATTGAAATAATTAGTGCAAATTTGTGTTCTTGGGAGACAATCTATTTTCAAGATTCTGAACTTCAAAGACATCCATCGATATTTGTAACAGAAGGATGGAGTTCACACTACTCAAATGAGTTTCTTATAGATGGATCTACCATTTCATAGCTCATTGATCAAATAAGAAAGTATTTAAAGTGCATTGTAAGCCTTAAAACACTATAGAAATGTCAACTGTTATGCATATCATTTGTATTTTTCAAGAAAATTAAGAGCTAAAATTGTCTATAGTATCTTCCAGGGTCAAAACTAACAACTAGTCACACTGAGGACAAACATCACAGAATGCGTGTACGTATCAGTTTTTAAGGACTGTGAGACACCTTAAAGAGGATAAGAAGGAGACTTCCATGGTGAGTAGGAGTAGAACAGAGTGAGGGTAGTTCAAGATTGGAACTTATTTGCCGGGAAAGGGAAATGTTACAATTATTCTTGGTAATTTGGTAACAATAGCCATTCTTTCTCCACTGCAAGTGCTGGAAACACCCTCTAAATTTTGTTTTTCTGAGGCTAAACCCTAGTGCTATGCCCTGGTTATGGCTCTAATACTTTATATATATCCCCTGAGTTTGATGAAATTAAGTAATTAAGAGAGTTGAGGTTTTTAGGACCTTGTAAGAGAAGACAATAAAAAAAAAAGATCCTCACCTCATGAAAAATTCAACTAAAACTTAATAAAATAGTAGCTACTATTTGACAACAAACAGGAACACAGCATGAAAGCCAGGCTGTTTTTATAAACTATATTAATAGAAACATCTGGTAAACAACAAAGATTATTTCAAGATTGCACTACAAAGTCGATACTGTGTCTCTTAAGGAAATACAAATCCCTACTCAGTACAGTATTTCATGTAAAAAAGTGAGTCATCATTGTCTCACTGATTATTTTAGGAGCTATTAAAAAGGTTACTGGTGTTGAATTTCAATGAGATTTTCTTTGAACATTCGTTGTTAATGTTCTCATAGTCTTTTAACTTCAATCATCTCCAAAAGAATTATTTTTTAGGAAGCTAAGCTAGTTAAACATGTTAAGTGTTTTTTTCTTAATGTGTGTTTGGGACTCATAAAAGTGATTCATTGTAAAAAATATGAAGAACCATTTGATGTAAATGGAAACTAAGTAGACTCCAAAGCTTTCCTAAATAATTCTCAAGTCACTGACTCACTCTAGGTAAGAGTTTTCTTTGCCCACTTTTTACCTATGTGATCTTAGGCAATCACTTAACCTCTGCGGGCCTGTTTCCTCATCTGTAAAAAAAAAAAAAAAGGGTTGGACAAAATGACCTCTGAAGTCCTGTCCAGTTCTACATCCATGATCTTATGAGTTATATCTCCACTGGTGATGGCTTGCCCTGAGCCATTTGTTTTCTCTTGTCTGATCTTTATATAGCCATTTACATTCATTTTAAAACAGTTAGTCAGGGTTGAGGTTTACGAATTTATGAATGTGCAGTATTTCCTTTTTCAGCAGCAGACTTCTACTGCTCTCGTTGACACTCTAACCCACCATGTATATCATATCTATTAAGTAGTTTAGAAGCAAAAGTATAGCTTTTCACCCTTTATTAGTAAAGTTTTCAGTAAGGCAGAAATGCTTGGGGTAGAAGTGGGGAAAGGAGGTATGAGGGAATGTGGTGCTTGAAGGTTTTCTTTTGGAAGCTTTAACTTTGTCTAACACCTCTTCCTGATTGATTGAAACCTTTCTTCTGCCTTGTACTTAATGCTGGTCACATTGGAAGTGCTATGTTTGGTTCCTGATAGCACACCTAGAAATAACACCTGTTTTTAAGGTTTGTAAGACACTTTACTTGGATTAATGATTTTGCTTGATCCTTACAATAAACTTGTAAGATAAAACTTATCTTCATTTTACAGATGAAGAAATTGAAGTAGACCAAAATTATGTGACTTGCCCAGCAGGTAATATTAACAGCTAACGTACAAGGAAGGATTTGAACTTAGGTCCCTAGACTTCAAGTCTGGCACTCTATCTTCTATGCCTTCTAACCTCAATGTTAAGAAAGATAAAGAAAGAGAATCCAAAGGAGTTGACTAGGTCAACAAAAAGTTTTAAAACCATGTCAAGTAAGGCAAGATTGATGTAATTGGGGATATTGGACTTATAGGTAAGAGGACTTAGAAGGGACTTGACAGGGGAGAGCATATTCATTTTTGGAATCAGATGACCTTTCTAGTTAATCTTTTCCCCTGATATTACTGAAGGAAAGCCAATAATGCTGCTACACACTGCACAAAGAGATGCCTTTGACAGCTGTGCTTTCTGGACAACCCGAGTGTGGATTGGTGTCATCCTTTGCTTAAGTCCTTAAGACCTTCAACCTTTAATAAAACCTTTAATAAAAATTCTAAATTGGAAATACTTCAATATTTAAAGTACCCATGATTTTACTCTTTCCTCCTATTCAGATCACAAAGCTTCCATGCCAAACAAAATAAAGTAACATAGTCACTTGATTGCCAGATTTCTAGTGGAGAGCCTTTCTTTTTAAGCTAGTCCTTGAAAGGCAGAAACAGAACTTGTCACTCAAGGCCTTTCCAGCTTTAGTAAGGCCTACCAGAACTTAGGCACTGCTAGAATAACCTTCAAAAGTAAGAGCCCACCTAAGAATAGAACTTTAGTGGAGGAATATGGAAATGTAACCTGGAAATGAAAATATATTGTTTGATAAGATCTGGGACAAATACTGAGAATAAGAGAGCAGGGAGGTTCCAGAAATAGTTTCCATGGGAAAAACAAAACACTGATGTCTCCAGTAAAAGTTAATATTCTTCAAATCCTTGATTTCTTTTTCAAGTCTGTAGAATTAACCCTCCCCAGTTGAAGGGTCCAGGTATGTACTGGGAATCCAGAGGAAAGGGAATGGGGGAAGATTATTCATGTTCTCAACGTTCTTCAGAAGGAAGAAATAAAGACAGGAAAACTAGGAAAGACACCATAGTGCGGTGGAAAGAATTCTAGAATGACTGGGTGTCGGAAGAATAAGATTTCTTCCCAGCTCAGCTGCTAACCAGATCTGTGAACTTGGCAAGTCACTTGATCCTCTAATTAGTTTTGTAATTTTTGAAATTTTTATAGTTACTGGGTTGCACTGGATTTTATCTCTAGTGGTGCAGTGGATATAGTGCCTGGCCTGGAATCAGGAAGATCTGAGTTCAAATCCAGCTTCAGACACTTACTAGCTCTGTGACCCTGGGCAAGTCACTTAACCCTGTTTGCCTCAGTTCTTCATCCATAAAATGAGCTGGAGAAGGAAGTGACAAACCACTCTAGTGTCTCTGCCAAGAAAACCTCTCAAGGGTTCATGAAGAGTGGGTTACAACTGAAAAAGACTATGAACTACTAACAACAATGAAGATTATCTCTAAGGTTACTCATAGTTAAAAGTAACTCATAAATATACCGAGTTAGCAAAATAGCCAGGAGTTAACCTAATATCCATGGAGGGGACCTGAGTTTATCCTAAGATATGACCTTCAGGAATGAACAAAAATTACTATTTTTTTCTGTGACTTGTATAATTTTGGTTGTTTCCAGGATCTTTATTGTGTTTCTCTGGGGTTAGCTAACAAGTTAGTTCATGAAAATAAGGTTAGCTAATGACTCCTGTTTTAAGTGGAAAACAGACAGGAGGAACACAATAGTTACCGGTTGTGCTTAGAGGAAGTAAAGGAAGTTAATTCAGCTAGAAGTCTCACCTTGCCCTGGATGGTCCTGGCCAAATCCCTGACCATCCTCATCCTTGTTTCTACAAAGATTTACTGACGGCCTCCTAGGTAAGGAACACTACTCTGAACTTTGAGCTTTAAGACACAATACTTGACCTCAAGAGACTTGTAATCTAGTAGAGAAAACAAGAGTAATCAGAACATAGTAGGTACTACATTCCAGGTGAGTAATAATGCCATAGGAGCTAAAAGAAGGAAAAGATCACTGAGGTCTGAGGGGGTCACAGATGTGGAACTTGAACTTGGCTTTTTGAAGGATGCATAGGGCTTGGAAAAGAGGGGATAACATTGTATCCAGGGCTGATGACGAGCAAACACACAAAAGTGGACCAGTCATGGATATGTTCAAAGAAGAAAGAATAGCTAAGTTTCGTTAAACTAAAAGTTCACATAGGGGAGTGAGAGAGATAAGACTGGAATTATAAATGACTAAATTTTTGAGGCCCTTAAGTGTTAAGCTAAAGAGTTAAGATTTTTTATTAGGTAAGCAGTGGATACACATTTTTTTTCTCCTTTTTTCCCATCTCATTTGCCATGTGAAGGAGGCCTTTACTGGATTATTACTGAGGGAGCAAGGTATATTCTGTGACCTCTTTGGTGAAAGGTGTTCTCTTAGCTAAATAACATATGCAACTCCTAATTGGTTCCATGGTGCAAATAACTGGAGAGTTGCATCAAAGATGATTGGCTAGTATGAAAAGGAGCCACCAACTGAAGATATGAGAAAGGCTTAAGAGAAATAGATCTTCCTCTTTCTCTTTTGAGATTCTTCCAGATTTCATCTCCCTTACTTATAGCAAGTGGGAGTATGGGTGAGGAGGTGAGATGATTTCTCTCCCTACTCCCTACCTCTGAGAAAATCATGTGGCAATGGAGATCAGCATATTTGCCTACATGAGCCTGAGTTCCCTGCTGCCATTTTCTATCTACCTCTTCGTTTCTTCCCTGAACATAGTTCTGCTACCAGCAGGCAAGCCTGAGAAATTGTCATTTCTAGCTGTTGTGGCTGATTTCTGAGTTCAACAGGTGTTCATCCCTCTGAGTTGGTGGAAACTGCTCATCAGATGATTCCTACAGCTATTTTGCATTTTGGGAGAAGGTTACCCCAAGTCCCATGATGCTGCCACTGAGAGGACTCATGCTTTGGTTGTCTGGAAAGACTCGAAGGAGTCAGTGGCTCAGACAGTGCAGATCTAAAGTAAAAGGGAAATCAACAATCCAACAAAGTGCTTTTACCTTTTAGGAGAGTACAGTGATGGTGATGTTTTATTTTAAGTCTTTCTTAATACAAGCTTCTGAATCTCTTGGATTTTAAGCATTTCTTTTGTGGTTGAAAAAATAAATAGCTGTCCTATGCCTGTTATTGTGCATTGTGTATTCTTTCTATGTAGGGATATTCTTTGTTAATCCCTCCTTGGGAGGCCCGTTAAGCCTTTGTTCTTGTTCCTGGAGCGTAACAAACCAAAGAGGTGAAAAAAGCCAAATTCAGTCAGGTTCCTCCTAGGATTTGCCTGGATCTGTGTGAATCCAGAGCAAGAAGAGCCTCTTTGAGGTGGATTGGACCCCAGGTGACATGTAAAAATCCTACATTTATAGTATGGCTCTATTTGTGGAGAGAGACCTTTTGACTTTCTTTGCTTTGGTTCAACATATATAATCAGAAACAGAGAGAAAGGAAAACCCTTAAATGAAAAAACCAGTTTATGTAATAACACTGCAAGACACATTCTTTGAGACTATAAACCGTATTAATGCATAGCCTAAATCAGACACATGCATATTTTAAAGTTTTTCCTGTAGGTTTGATCTACACTATAACCCTTTCCCCAGAATGAGGAGAGGGAAATAGAAATATCTAGAATGATGGATGAATCCATAAATGCTGTCCCTTGTTCCCAGCTCATGAGTTTAATTCTACCAACTCATGCTTGCAGCCTCATTTAGCTTACTAATGATGGTGTCTTCAAAAGGTCATCTTTACTGGTGCATTTGAATAAAACTTCAATTTCCTCTCTTTGCCTTTCTTTCTATAAAACAGTGCCAGCTAAATTTTGCTGTTGCCAATCAGACCTCACCTATAGGCTGTCTTTCCTATCTATCACATGGGCGACTTTGCTTCTGAGAGACTAAGAGAACTAAGAAAATCAGGGGCTGGAGAAGCTGGGTTGGTAAATTTCTTGAAGGAAGAAACTATTATTTTGTCTTTGTATCTCTAGTGTTAGCACAATTCTTCACACATAGCAGATGCTTAGTAATTGTCCATTTAATTTATTATTATTTAGGCAATTGGAGTTAAGTGACTTGCCCCAGGGTCACATTAATTGTCTGAGGTCATTTTAACTTAGATCCTCCTTACTCCAGGCTCAGTGCTCTATCCACTATGCCACCTAGCTGCCCTCCATTTAACTTATTTTTTAAAGTTTTTTTTTATTTTTCTAACCAATTACATGTCAAGACAATTTTTAGCATTCATTTTTACAAGATTTTCAGTTCCAAAATTTTGTCCCTCTCTCCCCTCCCCTTCCTCTTATGAAAATGATAGGTAATTTGATACATGTGCTGGCAGGCAAAACATTTTCATATTAGTCACATTTGTGAAAGAAGAAACAGATTAAAAGCCTAAAAACCACAAAAAAGAATAAAGTTAAGTGAAAAACATATCCTTTGATCTGCATTCAGAGTCCATCATTTCTTTAATCTGGCTGTGGATAGCATTTTCCTTTCTGAGTCCTTTCTACTTGTCTTGGATCATTGTGTTGCTGAGAAGAACTGAGCCATTCATAGCTGATTATTACACAGTGTTGCTGATACTGTGTATAATATTTTCCTGATTCTGCTCATTTCACTTTGCATCCATTCATACAAATCTTTTCAAGTTTTTTCTGAAATCTGTTCATCATTTCTTATTGCACAGTAATATTCCATTACATTCATCGACCGCAGCTTGTTCATGGGCATCCCCTCAATTTCCAATATTTTGCTACCACGAAAGGGGCTAATATAGGTGTATGTGTATGTATATGTATGTATTGTGTATGTGTATTACACATGTAAGTCCTTTTCCCTTTTTTATGATCTCTTTGGGAAACAGACCTAGTATTGGTATTGCTGGATCAAAGAGTATACATAGTTTGGTTGCCCTTTAGGCATAGTTCCAAATTGCTCTCCAGAATGGTTGGATGAGTTCACAACTCCACCAACAGTGCATCAGTGTCCCAATTTTCCCATATCCTCTCCAACATTTATCATTTTCCTTTTTTTTTGTCTTATTAACCAATCTGATAGGTGTGAGATGGTACCTCAGAATTGTTTTAATTTGCATTTTTCTAATAAAAAATGATTTAGAACAATTCTTCATATGCCTGAAGATGGCTTTGATTTCTTCATCTGAACACTGCTTGTTCATATCCTTTAACCATTTCTCAATTGGGGAATAGCTTGTTTTCTTATAAAAATTCTCTATATGTTTGAGAAATGAAGTCTTTATCAGAGACACTTGCTGTACAGATTGTTTCCCTGCTTTCCTTCTAATCTTGACTGCATTGGTTTTGTTCATATGATAGCTTTTTAATTTAATATAATCAAAGTTGTCTATTTTACATTTTATAACACTTTTTATCTCTTATTTGGTTGTGAATTCTTCCCATCCCCATAGACCTAACAGGTAGATTATTCCTTGTTCTTCTATCTTACTTGTGGTGTCACCCTTATATCTAAATCAGGCACACATTTTCACCTTAATTTTATATATGGTATGAGATGTTGGTTTATACCTAGTTGGTGTCCTATTGTTTTCCTGTTTATCTGAAAAGTTCTTATCCCAAAAGCTGGAGTCTTTTGTTTATCAGTTGTTAGGTTTTTATAGTCATTGACTACTGTGTCTTGTGTACCTAATCTATTCCACTCTGTTTCTTAATCCATACTAGACATTTTTGATGATTACTGCTTTATAATATAGGTTGAGATCTGGTGTTGCTAGGTCATCTTCTTTTGTATTTTTTTCATTGATTCCCTTGATATTCTTGACCTTTTATTTTTCCAGATGAATTTTGTTGTTGTTTTTTCTAGCACTGTCAAATAATTTTTTGGTAATTTGATTGGTATGGTACTGAATAAATGAATTAGTTTAGGCAGAATTGTCGTTTTTATTATATTGGCTCAGCCTACCCATGAGCAGCTGGTATGTTTTCTAATTGTTTAGATCTGACTTTATTTGTTTGAAAAGTGTTTTGTAATTGTGTTCATATATTTCGTAGGTTTGTCTTGGCAAATAGACTCCCAAGTATTTTATGTTGTTCTCAATTATTTTAAATAGAATTTCTCTTTGTATCTCTTGCTACTGGGCTTTGTTGGTCATATAAAGAAATCCTGATGATTTGTATCTTATATCATGAAACTTTGCTAATCTTGCTCATTATTTCAAGTTCTTTTTTTGTTGATTCTCTGGGATTCTCTAAGTATCCCATCATATCATCTGCAAAGAATAATAGTTTTATTTCCTCATTGCCAATTCTAATTTCTTCAATTTCTTTTTCTTCTCATTGCTGTAGCTAACATTTCTAGCACTAGCGGTAATAAAGGGTATCCTTGCCTCATCCCTGTTCGTATTGGGAAGGCTTCTAGCTTATCCCCCTTGCAGACAATTCTTCTGTTGGTTTTGAATAGATATTATTTGTCATTTAAAGGAAGGCTCCCTTTATTCCCATGCTGTCCACTCTCTATGTAATTTAAAAGAAAACATCTTTGATTCCTCTTCTTCACATGTATAAAATCAGTCAGTTTTATGTTATCTATAAGCTTTATTATTTATAAGGACTGTGTTTCTGTTGTTTGAGATCTGGAACTGGAATAGTTTAGTGATGATAGCATTAGACTGCTCTCACTTCTGTAAGTGTCATTCTCCTAGAGTATTTTGATAGAGGGTTTTAATATCCAGTGATGTAATGGAAAGAGTGAGAAACTAGAAGGCAGGATGCTTGGTTCTGATACTGGGTCTGACACTTATCTTCCATGCAACCTGAGAGAAATCACATTATCCACTCTGAATTTCAGGTTTCTCACTTTTTAAATAAAGAGGTTAGATAAGATGACCCTTACAGTCTTTTCTAGCTCTAAAGTGATTCTTTGGTTTCATTATCCCTCTTGCCAAATTCCAAATTGCTTAGCCTAGAATCCAGTGCCTTCCATAACCTTCCTTTCTAACTTTATCTCCCCTTACCTCTGTATATGAATACTCCATTGCACCTACATTATTTTGACTGCCTTCTACATTGCCTTGTATTTTCCTACCATTGATGTACCTTTGTTCACATCAGATTCTTTGCTTGAACTGTCTTTTACTACCTTCACAGCCTAACGTAATTCCTGCCTTTCCAGAGAATCTCAGATTTGGAAAGGTACTGAGAGGTCATCTGCATGACTGTAAAGTCTTTCCTGACTTTCTCAAGCTCAGAGAGAAATCTCCCTCCTCTTAAGGGATCACTTTTTGGCCCTGTGCTAGTCATCATTTTTGCTAATGATTTGGATGGAGTTAGAAGATGTGATTGCCAAGTTTTCAAATTAAATGACACAAGATTAGAGGGACAGCTATCCTGTTGCACAAGAGAGTCAGGATCCAAAAAGATCATGGCAGATTGGAACAAAAGACCATATAGAATGAACTGAAATTAAGTAAAGATAAATGTACAATTTTGCAGTTGGCCTAAAAAACATTTCCCAAATACAGGATGGAGAAAAGGCATGGATAATCATCAGTTCCTATGGGGAAAGATCTAGGGATTTTAGTGGACTGCAAATTCAATATGGCAACAGTATTATGACATGGCAGTTCAAACAGTTGTTGCCATTCTAGATTGTGCTGAGAGGGGCAGAATATCCAGAGCAAGGAAGGCAAAAGCTCTGATGTACACAATTCTAGTTAAACTATACTTGAAGAACTGTGTTCTGTTCTGGGCCGCATATTTCAGAAAGGATACTAAACTGAAGCACGTCTAGAGGGGAATAGCTGGTAAAATACAGGAACAAGAAGCAAGTCACATGAAAAATCAATTGAAAGAAATGAGGTTGTTCAGACTGGAGAAGAGGCTTATGGAGCTCTGAATAGCTATCTAAAAATGTGTGAATGTCTGTCATTGGCAGAGGGCTTTAATTTTTTTCTGCTTGGCCCCAGAGGCCGGAACTAGAGACAATGAGTGGAAATGTACAAAGAAGCAGATTTAATCTATATGTAAGGAAAATCTTTCTAACAATTAGAGCTCTCCAGATTGGAATAGACTTCCCAGAGGTAAGGCATGCCCTTCACTAGGCACATCTAAGCAGAAGCCACTTGATTCCAGATTCTAGATTCCATCAGAAGATTTTGGACTAGGTTGCTCCTGAGGTTCCTTCCACAATTGAATGGATGCAGTTCTGTAATCACTTCACTCCTTGTTATCTGTAGTACATTTATCAATGCCAACTTATATTGTCAGTTATCTTTTAAAGTGTATGTGTATTGTCTCCCCAACTTGACTGTGATTCTCCTTAAGGACAGAGACCCTCTCTATTCTATTCATATTTGCATCTTATACACAGTAGTTGCTCAATGTCTGTTTATTGACTAATACTCATAATCACCCTGCCAGTTTTGTATCCATGGAAACAACATAGTAAAGTGGAAAGATTGCTGCCTTTGGAAGGGCCTGCGCTCCAGAATCACAGGCCATGTGACCCTGGACAACTCATTTACTATCTCTGCCCCTCTGTTTCTTCAATGGTAAAATGATGTGGGTAGATTAGATGGCTTCTGACTTTCCATCCTGCTCTAAATCTATGATCCTAGTGACAAGACTTGTGATGTCCTTGAAAGTGTGACATTAGAATTACAACTCTCTCACCCCCACCCCCACTGAACATGTGTGGATTGAGTTGTGGGTGCCAGCCGAGTGCTAGGCTTCTGAGGCAATTTTAGAATGATCTGCCTGGTTATTTTAGATAGCAAGTCAGGCTGTGACTAGAACACTTTTGATAGGTCCTTTCTGGCATACTACCTTCAGTGAACTAATTTTAAAATATATTTTGGGAAAGAGGATAAAAATATAAAATGTTTTAATGTGCCCTGAGAAGCAAAAATGAACTATCTATTGATGAGTATGTTTTGTTCCCCCAAGAACTTGTAAAGCATGCATTTAGAATGTCAAGGTGGAAAAAAACAAAATTTTCTCACAAGTACTGAGTCAGACACATTTTAGACTAAAGTGACTTTAGCAAGAAATGACTTAACAAAATGATTCATATATAACTCTGAACTTCTTTGGTATGTGAATTGTCTCTGACCAAACAAAAGAAAGAAAAAAAGTCAAAACAAATTTATAAAGCTTTAAGAAGTCCCTTGAGGGCCATAGCTGGTTAGTTCAAGGGCTTGAAAATGTGTCTTAAAATCTGTATTTGTTCTTGGCTCTGCTAGTTAGGCTCAAAGGTGTTCTAATATGATGACTATTAAGTTCTGTGAAATGAGGCATAACCTCTTTCTGATTCTTGATGAGAATTTAATGTTATGTTCCTATCCATAGGCAAATGCCCATATGTCTACTGGAATAGTCTAAACCTGTTGAAGACTTCAAGTTGGCACTCCCTCTGCCCTGGGTCTGGCACTCATCTGCTCAAAAATCTCAAGTGCATTAAGCATAATTGTAAGTACATGAAATAACTATTTTGCTCAAGATACCTTTGACCTAATGAGTAAACGTCATATTCAGGGCCCTCCATAATATGGTACTACCCTACTTTTCCAAATCTATTATCTTCTGATCTCTTCACTTACCAACACTCCCCTACTGAATTACTTTGTATTACTTTACTAACTTCTATACATATCACATTCCACTAGTAGAATGTAAGCTCCTTGAGGGACTATTTACTTTTGTCTTTATATCCCCAATACCTAGTGCAACGTGTGACACTTAGCAGGACCTTAATTATTGAATTGGATTGAATTTCCGCCTGCTATTTCTTACTCAAATGCCATACCACCAGAAAACCCATGATTTCCCTAGCCAATAAAGAAAATCCCTCTCAGACTTCACTCCACATTTTGATTTTAAACTTTATTCGCTCTCTAATGTACTTAGCATCTAATAGTGGGTATCATTGCGGTAATCTGTGGTGGTTTCTTATCTTTTTAAAGCTTCTCACTTTATAACTTCCCCTTTCCCCTGCTGGACTGAGCAGTGGGGCTTTTGTGCTAAGGATAACAAAAAAACAATCACATGGAGTACCTTTGTGCTATAGGAAATGATGAAGGGGATGGATCGGAAAAACTTGGGAAGACAGAACCAGGAGGACAATGAATTTAGTAAGAGCAATATTGTAAAGATAATCATCTGGGAAAGATTTAGTAACCCTGAATCAGAACAATGATCCAACGTAACTCCAAAGTGCTCATGATATAAAATGCTATTCACTTCCACATAGAGAACTCTTGGTGCAGGTTGAAGCATATACTTTTCCCTTCTTTCCTTCCTTCCTTCCTTCCTTCCTTTGCCTTTTCTTTCTTTTTTTTTTGGAACACAGATAACAAGGAAATATGCTTTGCATGACTTCATATATATAATGAGTATCATATTTCTTGCCTTCTCAATGGGTGGAGTAAACATGGAGGAAAGGAAAGAATTTGTGAGGGAAAGGGAGAGAAAATAAAAATAAAATTAAAAAAAGATAATCACAGAAAGTGACTTGACACAGCTATGGCAGTAGGGTGTCATGCTTCAGGTCACAATCTGAGAGGGACACCAGAGAATGGTGATGTCAGGCTTCTAGTTGATGGGGTCTGAAGCTAAGTCCACTCATCCTGCTCCATTAAGAGCTACCAGAAGCCAAAGGTAGTTAGAGGTCCCAGCCAGTGACTACACAGTGGAGCCTGGACCAAAGACAAACCACTCATGACATTTAGTTTACACTGGATTCTGAATTCAATCTAGACTGATCCTGATTTCAGAATTTCTGTCTCTTTATCTAATCATCAGCCCTCCTAGAGGTATGAATTCCTCTTCCTGTGGAAACTGCGTTGTTTATATTCTTTTGCCCTTTCACAGGGGTGCAGTCTCTGTCAGAGGAGAGATCTCATTTCACAAAGGTCAGTGATCATCCCATCAGAACTCCCTTTAAGTCTGACTGGTAGTGCTAACAGCTTATCCAAGACAGACAATTAAACAAACTCATACCGTGCTTTTCCTAGACTCTGGGTTTGAAGCAGCTTCCAAACTCTCTGAAGGCATCCAGGATTAAGGAGAATGGGATCATAGCCACTTGGCATCACATGATGATAGATTTACAGCTGGAAAGAACCCACCACATTCCTTCAAGTTCCTCTTTATGTGTATTCTTCCACATGGAAGCTTCTTGAGGAGCAATAGGCAGCTAAGAGTTGTAGAATTTTGCCTTAGAATTTATCTAACAGAGTAAATGGGCTTGCTCCTTCCATATTTACTCCAGTTTTTGAAAAACTAGATGAATTTCAGTTCTCCATGGTTATATGGGACAAAGATGTTGTGAAAACAAAGAAATTATCTCTGCCCTGCTTGTACCACCTTTATTGTCATCTGACCTTAAGTATCTGTTAAAAAGTAAGAAATTCAACTAGGTTACCTAGTGAATTGAGTGCAGGACTTGGAATCTGCAAGACCTGAGTTCAAATCCGGTCTCAGACACTTACTGGGTGTGTGGCCCTGGGCAACCTTAGTGTGCCTCAGCTTTCTCAACTGTAAAATGGGGATAATGAAACCTATCTCACAGAGCTGTTGGGAGGATGAAAACAGATAATGTTTTTAAGATGCTTTGTAAATCTTAAATGCTAGCTATTATTATTTTTATTGAATTTACGGACTGTCTTCCTTTCTTGTATGTTTCCTTAGCACTTATTACCATGGTTGGCACATACTAATCACTTAATAAAAACTTTATCTAACTCAGCTTCCATATCTGCTAAATGGGTAAGGAGATTGGGTTGGAAGCCACTGAGAGATTAACTAACTTGCCTAAGGTCACACTAATGTTAAATGTAGAATTTTAGCCCAGGTCCTTCTGATTAATGCCTAAATTCCTTATATATACTATACCATGCTGCCTCTGTGTATTTCATGATTATGCACTGTTCCCTTGTTATTATGTACTGTTTATTTGTTTATCAAGAGTAAGCTAGGAGGGCAGCTAGATGGTATAGTGCATAGAGTGGACCGAGGGCCCGACGTCAGGAAGACTCATCTTTTTTAATTCAAATCTGGCCTCAGAAATGTACTAGCTGTGTGACCATGGACAAGTCACTTAATCCCGTTTGCCTCAGTCTTCTTCATTTGTAAAATAAGCTGGAGAAAGAAATGGCAAAGTATTTTAGTTATCTGCCAAGATAACCTCAAATAAGGTCACAAGGACTTGGACAAGACTGAAAAAAGAACTGAATAACAAACGAAACTGGGAGCAAAAACAGCTATCTACAGTATCTACACATCTGTTTGCTTCCCTGGAGAGTGAACTCCATTATCCCCAAGTTACATAACAAAGGGTCACAAAGGAAAAGGGATTTGTCAGAAGACACGGTTTCAGAATTGATTTTAATTGGGTCGATCTACACATTCCTTGACCATGAGTTGGCGCTGCCCCACAAAGGCAGAACGGAGGCATTGGACAGCAACAACTTTCTGAAAACCACTTACTCAACAAATTAGCCCTGATCTCCTTTGGGAGTGTGTTCCTCCTAGAACTAATGGTCTATAACTCTCCAGAGGCATTCTAAACATGGAGAGATATCTTGGGTAAAGATATAGAAAGAGGAAGACAAAGATATGCTTAACTGACTTAGGTAGAGGTGTAGGGAGGGGGGGATGTTGGTTAGCTAATATGCTGATGGCTGACAATGCCTTTTAAGTCAATGTTACTTTTAGTTTTTTTCATCTCTTCATGAAATGAAGTGTGCTCTGTGCGGGTTGAGGGTTGAAGATGTTACTGCTGCTCATGGGATTTGATTTTGCTGACTCATTGACAGAAACTGGAAGTGAGACATCAGAGATGAAACAAGTTTGGGGAGAACATCTGTTTGAGTTCAAAGTGATAGGATAACAGGGTTATAGAATTCAGAGACCCACTCACTATTCCCAATCTCCTCATCTTCACTCGTGTTTTAAAAATGAAGAAACTGGGACCCAGAAAAGCAAAGGAATTTGTCCATTTGTGTGAATATGTCATACAGATCATATCAGAATTGGGATTTCAGTGTCGGTCCTCTGACCCCCCAATCCAAGGTTCTTTCTACTCTACCACCACACTTTGGATGTGATTTGAAGAAGGATGAGAGTAGGAAAAATGGAGAATGACGAGATTGTAGCAGGACTTACCATTTAATTGGACAGATATTTAGAAATTTCCTTCTGTGTGGAAGGAACTGTCATAGGTAGTGGGGCTGCAAAGACAAAATGAAGCAGCCCTTGCCATCCCCTCAACTCAAGGAGCTTACCTGCTTTGGGAGGAATAGAGTATGCCCAGCAATAAGAAAATAGAAAGAATATACAAAGTAAAAAAAAAAAAGCCATTGTAAGCGGAGTGTTAATAACCTGGGGTTAAGGATGAAGGTATCATCAAAGGCTTCATGTAAAAGTTGGTCCATGAGTTGTGATTTGAAAGGAGTTAAGGATTCCGTGAGATGGATTATGTATTTGTGAGAAAAGAGTGCATTTTAGACACAGATGATGACCTGTGCAAAGGCCCCAAAGCAGGAGATATGAAATACATATGTATAGGGAACACTGACAGGCCAGTTACAGGGGTAGTAATGATAAATGAGTCTGGGAAAAGCCAGACTCTGGAGGGCTTGAAATATCAAACTGGGGAGTTCATATTTTATCCTAGCTGCCACTGGAAGTTGGTTTGTTTTTAGAAGAGGTGAGGGGGGCATATAGTTAGCAATGTGTTTATTTGTTTTGTAGCTTGTAAAGGATAGACACAGAGACCAGTTAGGAAGCTCCTGCAGTAGTCCAGATGAGAGGGGATGTGGGCCTGAGTTAGGCATCCAGAGCAGATATCTCCTTTTAGGAGTGAAATGCAGAAGTGATATGGGTTTTGTAACCATGGGAGACAGCCACGCATGTTTATATGTGGCAGGAAAAGAGCCAGTGGATAAGAAGAGATTGAAGATGAAAAGATAGGCAAATATTTGTAAGGTAGAAGTAGGAATAAGTTGTACAAAGTGACAGCCATAGTGTGCAGGGATTTTTTCTGGTAGACCTATCCTTTCACACCAAAGCAAGGACCTAAAACATTCCCAAAGAACTCTTGAGTCAAAATGTCATCCACATCCAGAGAAAGAACTATGGAATCAGAATGCAAAATGAAGCAGACTATTTTCTCGTGTTATGTTTTGTTTTGGTTTGTTATTTCTCATGATTTCTCCCACTCATTTTAATTCTTCTATACAACATGACTAATGTGAAAATGTGGTTAATAAGTACATATGTGTAGAAACCATACAAGATTGTATGTCTTCTCAGAGAGGGAGGGGGGAGAAAAATCTAAGACTTATGGAAATGATTGTTGAAAACTGAAAACAAATAAATTGATTTTTTTTTAAAAAAGTAGGCTCCCCATTTTAAAAATGGGGCTCCCACAGAAGTTCATTCTTTGATCTAAATGCTCACATTACTGCAATTGCTTCAAAACTTCAAAGACTGAGGTTTCATTAGTGTAGTTTTCACTTCTCCAATGGAGATCTTAACCTCTCCATGCTTTAGAAGGTGGCAATTGTGAACTGCTGGGTCCAAAAAAAGAATCATTACCTAATGAACCACCAATGGGTGACAAAGGATTTCTCACCTTTGCTAAGTTCGTCTTCAACCAACAGACACCCAGGCCATCACTGGGCCCATGTGAGAAGCTTTTCCAGCTGGATGGAACCTACCACACGTCTTGTTCCATCTGCAGAGATCACTACTGCGTAATGAAAGCATGGAACGCTGGCGATAACTAACGCCTACTTACTCTGTGCTGGGCGCTATACTAAACACTTGACAGTGACCTCACTTGACCTTCACAATAACCCTCTGAAGTTGGTGCTATTATTATTTCCATCTTATAGAGGAGGAAACTGAGGCAAACAGAAGTGAAGTGACTCAGAGTCACACAATTTAATAAGTGTCTGAGGACAGATGTCAACTCAGGGCTTTCTGACTCCAGGCCAGGTTCTGTGTTTGCTGTGCTACCTTGTTGCCTCTGGGAAAGAGGGGCAGCTAGGTGGTGCTCCTGCTCTGAAGGTCCCGAATTCGGTACCCTCTCTAACTGTTTATCGCATGTAAAATTTTAGACAAGTCACTTAATTTCGCTGGGACTCATGTTTTTATGTATAAAATGAGGAGGGTGGATTTTATGGCCTTTGAGATCTCTTCTATCTCTACATCTTACGACCCTAAGGGACATCTTGGTCAGAGAACTTCTGTAAAGGTTCATGCCATCACAATGCTGAAATTTGCCAAGACTTGTCTGGCTGGCAGCCTCAAAAGTAATTGTGAAACAAGGCAGCTTCCACATTTCTCTGTAGTCTTACAGCCTGTTTCTGTTTTTAAAATAAGAAAAAAAAGGAAGGGGAAAAATGAGATGTACAGAAATTGGAAAGTTATTCTGTCTAAAGCTAAATCACTTTTCCCAAATCAAGTTTCTTCTAGAAGGAGCCATGGCTTCTTTTCAATTTCAGTTAAGGATTTACTGAGCACTTCCCCAGAACCAAGCTATGCATGGGTGATTGTGGAGGAAGGAAAGGGGCCGATGATTGGGCACCAACTATGTGCTAGGTGCTGGGCTAAGCATTTTTTTTCAAATATTTCTCATTTGATCCTCACAATAACGCTCCAATATAGAAGCTATTATTGGCTCCTTCTCACAGGTGAGGAAACTGAAGTAGACAGAGGTTAAGTGACTTGCCCAGGGTCACACAGTTAGCAAATGTCTGAGGTCAAATTTGAACTCAGGTCTTCCTGACTCCAAGCCCAGAGTTCTATCCACTACACCACCTAGCTACCTCCAAGCACCTGAACTACTTCTTAGCAATAGTATATGTGGCAACACAATCTTCCCCCTTTGTTGGGAAGGTGAATCATAAGTCGTTAATTATGCTAGGTGTATATCGGTAGTTCTATTACTTTGTTGTGAGCCTGGATTATAGAAAAACCACTCCCCAAGAATGGGACAGAAGGCATGACTCAACAACCTGCTTTCAGGGAATTGAGTAGATTGAATAGCAGACCCAGAGAAAGTTGCTAATTGTTCACTGGTAACAGGATGTGTATGCTATTTCAGATCATCTGGGAAGCAGGAGGAATTTGCTAGGATGTCCAAGAAAGAAAGCGGATTTGATTAGGATTGCTGGCTGCTATCACCAGCTGTTCCCCTGACCTTCCTGGATGCCTAATGCCATCTCCAGGTTTCTTTAAGTCTCAATGTAATGAACAGGACTTTGGGGATAGTCATCTGGAAGGTAGAGGAGGGGTAGGAATTGGGAAAGCAAATTGAAATGAGTGTAACGTGTTTTGTTTTTTTTTATAACCTTAAAAAGACTGTGGAATATGGCCACATATCTGCAGAAATATGACTATGAAACTGGTGGCTTAGGGTCAATCATAATGTGAGTTGGGGTAGGTATCAGAAAGGAAGTACATCTCCCCTTTACCTCTCCACTTCCCCCAGGAAATTCACCTCTCATACCAAATGATTAGTCCATAATGGTAAAAATATAGTACAAAGCAGACTATTGTCCCTTAAAGCAAAAATCTATAATGCAAGTAGCCATATAAAAGATGGATTCTTTCTTTAGTTTGTTTTCTTTTTAGATTGGAATCTATAAAAGTAATTATTTTTTTGTCTGAGGAAAAATTATTCTTAGGAAAATCTTGATGATAACAGGTCCTTCTCTATCATGTCCCAACCACCTTCTCACCTCAGAAGAGCACTCCTCCCCTACCCTTAGAGAACCTCCATTATAAGGAAAGTGCCCAGGCCAGTCATGTTCACTACTTCAGTTCCTCTTTGGACTCTGTTCCAGTCTGAAAAATATCAAGGAGAAGAGCACCTTGGGGTCTTATAGAATCACAAAATGTTGGGGCTTGAAAGGACATTAAAGATCACCTAGTTCATCCCCCTCATTTTACAGGTGCAGCTATTGAGGACCTAAGATATTCTATGACTCTCCCAACGTCACCAAAATGGTAAGAAATAAAAAGAGATAGAGCAGGATTCTGGGAAGTTAAGTGGCTCAGTGCATAGAGTGTGGAGTCAGAAAGACCTCATTCAATTCTGGCCTCAGACACTTACTACGTGTGTGACCTGGGCAAATCACTTAACCTCTATTTGCCTCCGTTTCCTCAGCTGTAAAATGAGCAGCAGAAGGAAATGGCAGATCATTTCAGTATCTTTGCCAAGAAAACCTCACGGACAGTGTACTATTGTCCATGGGGTCCCAAAGAGCTGGACATCACTGAAAGACTGAATAACAAGAGCCAGGATTGAAACCCAAGTTCATGGTTATTGTTATATTGGCATTGTTATATTATGCCCTATTTATATGCCCTGCTATTGTTATATTGGCATTGTTATATTATGCCCTAAGGGAAAGGCTTTATTTCAGCAACTCTGCCTCAACAGAAATGTGAAATTAATCAACAATCAATCAATAAACATTTATTAAGTACCTACCGTCCTGAACCTGGAAATATAAATACAAAGAGTGAAATAATATCTACTTCCATAGAGTTTACATTCTTTTTTATTAACTTTTTTATCATTTAAAAAAAAATTTTTGAGTTCTGAATTCCCTTTCTTGTATCCTTCCCCCACCCATTGAGAAGTTAAGCAATATGCTCATGCAAAACGGATATCCATATTAGCTATGTGGAAAAAAAGTAAGAAAAATAAAAAGTCTGCTTGAACCTGGACTCAGTTCATCAGTTCTCCCTCTGGAGGTGGAGGGCATTTCCATCCTGGGTCCTTGGGAATTGTCCTGGATCATCGTGATTATCCAAGTAGTCTTCCACAGTTGATCATCACTACAATACTGCTGTTACTGTGTACAGCTCTTCCGGTTATGTTCACTTCACTCTGCATTAGTTCAGATATAGTCAGGTTTTTCTCAAATGATTCTACTTGTTATTTCTTACAGCACAATAGTATTCCATACTACATCATAACTTGCTCATCCGTTCCCCAACTTGTACCTCAGTGTTGTTTTAATTTGCATTTCTCTAATCAATAGTGATTTAGAGTATTTTTCATTATTGATAGCTTTGATTTTTTTCCCCTGAAAACTGCCTTTTCATATCCTTTAACCATTTATCAATTGGGGAATGGCTCTTATTTTTATAAATTTGTCTATTCCCTATATATCTGAGAAATGAGTCCTTAATGAGAAACTTGCTATAAAATTCCACCTTCCCCAAATTTCCTGCTTTCCTTCTAATTTTGGCTGCATTGTTTTCCTTATCCATAGGTCTGACAGACAAAATTTTCCATGTGGAATTTAAGTTCTAACAGTACTATGTATGCCTTGGCTGTATGCATCCAGAAATTCCCTATATTAATAGAAGTATAGACCCTGTCAAAACCAAACAAAAGCTGTTTTGAAAGACTGAAGTGAGTGGTAATCTTAATCCTTAGTATTCCCAAAGAAGAAGTGTATGTTTAGGATGGTGAAGCATCTTCTTCCTCTCCCTCAACTTGAGAGAAAGATCCTTGAATTGAAAGAACACTGATAATGACAGTGAGAAACTGGTAAGGGATCACAGGTTGAAAGAAAAGTTGGAGGTGAGATGTCACTAGATCTCTCAAGTTCCCAAGAGTTGAGTTCACCAGTGAAGGGAAGGACGCAGAATTAGGGAAAGCCTGAATTGGGGTAGAAAGGGGATTATCATTGAATCTAAGCCTTAAGAGAGGAATATATACTTTGAAGAGCTCTCAAAACTAGTTTCAGATTCTGGAGAGAAAATGGAGAGCCAAAGAAGGTTAAGCAAAAAGGAGGAGGTGAGGAGACAGAGCACAGACAGAGTGCGAGGGTGAACACAAAAAAAGCAATGATAACTGAGGAAGGCAGACTTGGCTTTGGAGAGATGGTGAGGAGAAGGAAGAAGAGGAAAAATGAAGTTGGTTAAAAGAGAGTGGAGAAGTGTTGGGAAAGTTGGGAGAGAAACTGAGCCTACAATGGAAAGCAGTTGAGGCAAAGCAACTCTGTGGGTGGGAAAAAGGTGACTTCAAAAAGAGGTGAGAGTACCCCTATCCCCTTTGACTGACTTCTCAGCAGTCATCATTATTCATCTGAGAGACCCTGAGGAGAGTGGGAGCCCATTACCTATTATTATTAGGCTGACACTAAAAACCTTGGCCATATGTAGGCTTCGATTTCTTCTTAAACCATATAGCTAGCTCAAAGCTATCTGAGGCAAAGAATTACAATCAACTATAGTGAAATTGCAGCTTCAAGGCTTTATCACTAGGAAATTTGAGACTTCTCTGTCCCCCTACCCTGCTCCACTTTCACCTGCATCCATTAGAAAGAACTGGATTTACAATAGTCATAGGACCTAGGTTTGAGTGATGGCTGAGCCCCTTACCATTTTTACTTCTCAATCTCAGTTTCCTGATAAATAGATGAGACCTTTCATTGTAATTCTGAACAGATGAAAACTGGTCCCAGATGCCTTCTACAGTAAGAGTTGCTGGACTTGGCGTTGAACGACCTGGTTTTAGATTCTGGCTCTGCTCTCCTACCTGGGTGCCTTGATTAAGTAAGTCATTTTTGTTTTTATGCGCATCAGTTTCTTCATCCATAAAATGAATGGGTTGGATAAAATTACCTCTAGAGTTCCTTCCAGCTCTAAATAGATGTACCTATGATGCCACCTTCTACCACCTTTTTTTTCCTGTTTCCCTTCCTTCCCCCTGGTTTCCCTTCTTTCTTATAGAAGTTGTTGTGTTCATCTTTCATTTTTGAAGAAGACCATGACATCAGAGAAGTGATGACATGACTTGCATGTGACTTTGTTTTAAGTGAGGGGGGACTGTGTAAGGTCACCAGCCTCACTTTCTCCTCCTGAGCCATCCAGATCCAGCGACCAGATATTCATCAGGATGACTGGAGACAGCCCAGGATGCAATGTGAGACCTTGGCCTTTTTAGGCTAAGGCCTACTCAGGTACCCACTTAGAGGTAATGCCCATTCAGTAAATAGGCCTCTTTAAGAAGTAGTCAGGGAATGGCCCCTTTAATGAGCAAAAGAAAAAAAATAACTAAGTCAAGCTGGAAGGGAAAGAGAAATAGTTACCATTGATAATCACTCAAAGCCAGGAGGGTCCAGAAAACTTTAATTAATGAGGACAAGGTGGAGGCAGGGACTGGGAAAAAGAGCAATTACTGGTCTTTTCTTCCTTTTCAAGCCTTAAATTCACCTAAGAATTCATGCAAAATGTGGAAATTAACTCATTTCCCTCCCACTTTTCCCTTTTACCCCTACATTTCCTTTTAGATATAAAATATGGCGATAATTGATGCCAATTTATATTATCTCTCTCCCATCTCACTGTCAATATTTGCCAAGTTGTATTCTTATGCATACCATGCTGGTACCGTTCCTTTATTATTTCCTGGCATTCTCATTTCCATGATTATATTAGAAGACAAAAAGAAGAAAAATTGATAACTATTTTCATGATCATAACAGGATCCCAAGAGAAACCTTTGCTGGATTGTGAGAAAATACTGAAATATCATTATATGTTTGGTATTTAACAAGCTTGGCAATGACTGCTTGAGCTCAGTTTTCTTCTTCGACCACATAGCCAAGCTCATGGTTCACAGCAGCAGGAGACAATATAAATCATCAAAATCCCCAGATAATCTCTCCAAATCTTCTATCTATCAACATTTGAAATCAGCTTTCTCTACCTAACCTCTACTCAAGGTTAAAGAACCAAACCGAGAGGGAATCTGGGTCTTGGTTTTTTATTTTCTCCCCACCACTCTCCTAGGAAGTCCTAATGAGAAAAGATAAAAAAAAAAAAGAGAGGAAGCATTCATACAAATAAGCAGTGAAGGATCAACATTATCCCATATTATGCATTCTGCTCACCCCTCCCCCCCAACTATTGGAAGACTAGTGTTTGCACGTTCTTTGAAAGGTTAAAGTACACTTCTGGTCATCTCGTATGTGGAAAGCAATTCTGCAAAGCAAACAAAGTTCAGTCCAGTGGTTTTTCAGTTGTGTCTGATTCTTTATGGCCCCATTTAGGGTTTTCTTGGCAAAGATACTAAACTGGTTTCTTTCTCCAACTCATTTTCCAGATGAGGAAACTGAGGCAAACAGAATTTAAGTGACTGTCTAGGGCCGCACAGTTAGTAAGTGTCTAAGGCTGGATTTGAGTTGAGAAAGATGAGTCTCTCTGATTCCAGGGCTGGAGTTCTGTCCACTGCACCCAAAAGCTCAGCAATCACCTTTCTAAGGATAAGGAAGGCAATAATTGTGGAATAATTCAGAATATTCCATCTATACAGTGTTGCCAAGTGAACCTTGAAAGTAATCTACATAGTCCGCTGGTATGATGGGAGTTAACAGACAACCCAAATATAACCTGAACCTAGGAGAAATCCTACTAAAGGGGAAATACACTGGTAAAAACAGTATTGACCTAAAGGATTTTTGTTATTTATGACAGTAGGCCTGGTGAATCCAGTCCTGCCTTGCTGCATGAGTCTCTCCTTTAACAAGTCAGCTTTCTTAATTTATCAATATCTTTTCCAATATGATAGGTAAATATGAAAATTCAACTCACAATGTTAAAATCTGCCCTCCTTGTCCCCTTCCCCTTACCTCCTCTCTGGGGTTTTGGAAGCATATTCATGTCTCCCACTCACCTTATTTATGTGGCATAGTTAGGGTTCCTGTCTGAAAAAAACCATGTTGATCAGATAAACGCTCTATTTTGTTTTTTAGGGCAGTTGCAAGGACTTCTTTGCATCTTAAAACCAGAAGATATCTACGTAGATGCAACCAGAGCTGAACTTAGCCTTCAATTCTGCTGACCTAGGAATTCATCCTTGTAGTTCCCCAGAGTCTGAAAGCTTAGCAGGCAGATTTCTCCTTCCTTAGCTTCACAGACACCTCACTTCCCCCGCGGTCCTCTTCCTCCATCGTTAGAAGCTTCTCTTGGCTCCTTTGCTAGTTCCTAAGCTTTTTCTCAACCCCTGAATGTGGGCGTGCTTTGTTGGTTCTTGGCCTTCTTCTCTCCCTAGGTTCTAATCCTTGGCAATCTCATTCCCTCCCACAGCTTTAACTCAGATGACTCCCGTATCTGCATTTCCAGCCTTGGTCCCTCTTAGTTCCAGGCCCCTGTTTGCAAATGTCTAGGGGCATTTCTACCTAATGCCCTACTGACTCGCTCGACTTGTCCTCAAGTCCTTTCTTCCTGGTTTTATTTTTCTATGGTTTCCTCATTCACTCAGTATCCCAAATTGGGGATATCCTTGACTCTTCCTTTTCAAATTTAATAAATTATGGAGTCCTATTCAATGGTGATATACTCTCTCATCATTTCACACTTTTTTTTTCTTTCTGCTACCGCCATCTCCAGTCATCCTGATCTATATCTTGCCCCTGGACCCAGATGACTCCAGAGGAGAGAGTGAGGCTCTCCCTCACTTAAATGCAATTCATTTGAAAGTCATGACATCAGCTAGGACAAACAAAAACAACCCAACCCATTCTTTATACTACTGCCAGAATAATCTTTTTAAACATAGATCTGATTGTCACTCTTTTGATCAAAAACATTCAGTGATTTATACTATTTATACTATAATATCATATTATTATGATGTAGCACATACCATATATTAATATGTAGTATAATATATTTATCACAATATAGTATAAATAATATATACCAATAAGGCATTTACTATATTATGGTGTGTTTTATATTATAAATATCTTTTTCAGATATTTAAGACTCTTCACAATCTGATACCACCTTAATTTTCCTACTTTATCTCATATTATTGACCCACTTGCTCTGTGATTCAATCAGACTATTGAACTCTATGCCCCCTGAAACATCTACTGCATTCTCATACCTTTATGACTTTTCCCAGGCTTCTCCCACATCTGGAATGCCCCATTCTCTTTCTTTGCCTGTTCAATTCCTGTGCAGCTTTTAAAGACTGAGTAAATGTCTACTGCCTCCAGGAAGAATCATAATTATAAATTTAGAAATGAAAGATTCTTCAGGGATAACCTAATCTAATGTTCTTATTTTATAGATGAGGAAACTGAGGCCTAGAGATGTAAAAATAGGATTGCACAGGATTGCAACAGAAAGATGACCATTGAAGTCATGGAAATGAATGGTATTGCCAAGAGACAGCACGTAGAAAGGAAAAACAAGGGTGGAAGACAGAGCTCTGGCATGTACTTTTTAAGGGGTGAGAAGACAAAAAAGGAACTGTCCACGAGGCAGGTGAAGAACCAAAAGATTGCAATCCCTCAGAGGCCAGTGAAAGTAAAACTATCAAGATGTTCCTTGTTGACCTAAATCATTGCTACCCTCTCCCCAACTTGGTCTAGCAATTTCCTAGTATACTCATCATGTAATTTTTATCATATTTTGTCTTTTCTCCCTGACTATAAACTCTATAAGAGCAAGAACTGTCTTATCTAAACTTTTCATTTTTCTCAGAACCAAGTACTGTATACAGTAGGTGCTTAATAAATGAGGCAGCAATCTCTTCACAAAGATTGCAGAATGAGGCATATTTTTGGACATACATGACAAATATGGGAATTTGTTTGGTTTGCCTATGCATATTTGCTTATAAAGATTTTATTTTTCTTTCTTTTTTTCAGTGAGAGAAAATTGGGAAGAAAAAAAGAATTGATAATTGGAAAATTATTGATTCTATTTAATTATTTACTTTAAAGATATGATAGAAAAAAATAAGGCAGCATGGTAAAATGGAAAGAGTTCTGAATTGGGAGTCAGAAGGCCTATGTTCCACCAGTCTTCACTATGCCATTAACTAACTGTGTGACCTTATGCAAATTACTTAACCTCCCTGGTTTTCAGTTTTCTTATCTTTAAAATTAGGAGCTTGAACTAGATTGGGTCTAAGATTCCTTCCAGTTATAAATCTATGGTCCAAAGAAGGAAAGGAGTTATATTTCAAATAACTAAGATGCCACTCGAATACCTGTATAGCCTCTAAGAATTCTAGGTAAATGAGACAGGCACTCATTACAAAATGAAAGATGAAACCAAAAAATAGACAAATAATCCCAAACTGAAAATTTCTGCCCTTATTTTGACTCTGATCTGATGAGAATTCTATCTACTTGCTGTGTGATAAAGGAGTCATTTGTTTAATCAAATCATGTAGGAGGTGCCCTTATATGGTGAAAAGACAATCTGATGAGTCAGAAGTCCTAGTTTGAATACTGCCTCTGATTCTTACAGAGTGCCCTTGTGAAAGTCCCTTAACCTCTATAAGTCTCAGTTTCCTCATCTGTAAAATGGGTTTAATAATACAGGTACTACCGGTTACATAGAGTTTTAAGGATAATAAATTCCTTGAAAGAAGAAATATTTTGTTTTTGTCTCTGGAGCCCCCAGTGCCTCACACATCAAGGCAAATTAACAAGGATTTATTTAGTGTCTACTTTGTGGTAGACTACTGCTGCTTGTCCTTCATTCTCGAGGAAGAAGGACCATGACATCACGGGAGTGATGCCATGGCCTGCAAGTGAATTGGATTTAAGTGACAAAGGGCTGGGCAAAATCACCAGCCTCACTTTCTCCTCCAGGATCAGGATGACCAGAGATGGCCCCGGCAGATACTGTGCTAAATGTTGGGACAACAGAGTAGGCGCTTAATAGTAAAGGTTTATTGATTGAGCCGAATGAGATGATGTATAAGCGGTCTTGTGAACCTTAAAATGCTATGTAAATTTCAGCTATTATTAATAGCATTATTATTATAGTGTCCCATGGAATAGACGTCGCATGGCCAGATGAGAATTTGCATTTTTTGGAGAGAATACCCCCATCAATGAGGTCAGAGATACATTTTAGAACTTGTTCAGTCATTTCAGTCATGTTTGACTCTTGGTGACGCCATTTGGGGTATTCTTGGCAAAGACCCGGAGTGGTTGATCATTTCCTTCTCCAGCTCATTTTATAGATGAGGAAACTGAGGTAAACAGGGTTAAGTGATTCAACTAGGGTCACCCAGCTAATAAGGATCTGAGGCTGGATTTGAACTCAGGTCTTCCTGACTCCAGGGTCAGTTCTCTATACCATCTAGCTTCTTCATAAGCAAACTGAGCCTCCGTGGGTTTACGTGATTTGACTAGAGTCACAGAGCTAGTTAATATCTGAGGCAGGATTTGAACCCTGGTCTCCCTGACTCTGCATCTTGCTCTTTATCTATTATACTACACTACTTCCCTTCTAGTATGAAGTTTACTAAAAATACAAACAACAGAAAAATTTTACGAATTTCTTCAGTCTTTCAAGAAGCATCTACTTTTTTTCATCTGGAACTTAAACCACCTTCTCAAATTCCCCACTGTTGATAAGCAGGCTTTGAATTTCTTCAGTGAAGAGAAATTGACCCACAGTATCTTCCAAGATCCATTTTAAGAACCTTACCAGAGCTATGCACTTGGAGGTCTGGTGGAGAGTTGTGGAAATTCTGAGAATTTGGCTGGCACAAGGAGCCCAGAACTTTCATTCTGAGGAAATGAAAGTCCTGGTCTCCAAGTGTTAGATCAAAGTATTTGTTTGGATAGCCCTGCTTCAGCATCTGGATTTGTCATAGTAATCAAGGTTTGAGTACCAGATGGCTCAGGAAGGGGGTTGTGGTATGTAGCTGGGTTTATGGAATAGTCTATTCCACAACCAGTTTTCTGAATAATTGAGTACTAAAACCTTGATCATTCCCACCAATCCAGATGCAGCAGGGGACCTGTCACATGTAGGACAGGGCACATGTGAACAGTAATAAGGTCAAATCCAAATGCATCTAGAAAGAATTTTTTCCTAGCCGCAACAGGAAATATGACAGCTTCAGAGGCCTAAAATTTCTGGATCTTCACATAGACGGAATGTGGAACAGATGGTAAACATATATAGTCACCATTTTCTCCTTCCAACTTTTCTGGGTGATGATTGAGCCTGCAGCAGACTGGGCAATCATACCAGGTGAGTCATGATTGTGGAATAACTTAATTTCCATTTGAAGATAAATAGCAAAATGAAGTTTTTTTTTTTCCAAGTAAGATGATGCATTAGCTCTTCTTACACATATTTTGATTAATTTAAATTGTTCCAGCATCATTCTCTCTGGAATTTGGTCTGGGCCCTGATTTCTTATAGGCATGGAGAATTCATTCTGCAGAAGCTCCTTTTGCCAATACTTACCCCAAAATAATAGCTAACATTTATATAACCCTTCGGCACTTTATATGTCTTTTCTCCTTTCATCTCCATGACACCCCTAGGAGACAGGTACTGTTATTATCTCCATTTTTACAGATGAGGAAACGGAGGCATCACTAAAGGGATTCTCTTGGGAGAAATACAGCTAGTCTGTATCTGAGGCAGGATTCTAACTCGGGTCTTCTTGACTCGAAGTCTAGCATTCCAGCCACTGGTCTGGCCACTGTTCTGTAAATTCTGGATTAGAATTACCCAGGGCATTGAGAGGTTTAGGAGAACATAGTCACAAAGCTGGTATGTGTCAGATGCAGGACTCCACTTCCAGTCCTTCACACATAGAAGTAGGTGGTATAGTATAATAGGAAGAAAGATGAATTTAGAATCAGAGGACTGGGTTCAAATTTTGGCTGTTTGACAAGTCACTTCACTTCTCTGGGCCTCAATTTCCTTATGTGTAAAATGAGGAGATTGGACTAGCTGACTTCTGAAGGCCCTTCTTTTTCTAAATAGATTCCTGTGTGTCAGAGTCAGGCCTTGAATCTAAGGCCCCTTAACTCTAAAGCCAGTCCTTTATTCATGGAGGCATGGTTTAGTGGAAAGAAATTTGGAGTGGACCTGCTTCTAATCCAAGTTTTGCCACTTCCTACTTGTATGACCTTGGATAAGCCACAACTTTTCTGGGCCTCAATTTCCTCATCTGCGAAATAAAAACTTGAAGATCTCTTCCCTAGCTCCAAATTTATGAACATTTGATTGTAATCTTTATTCCCCCGGGGACTATGCGTCCAGTGAATTCACTTTTTGGTTTCTGGTTGTATGTTTATTTGTAATATAATACTGCATGCTCTAACTCCAAAGCATAGGGTGACTTGTGTTGAGAAAGTCTATGTTAATTTATCACAGGAAACATTTATTATAGTGATTATTAATAATTATAAAGATGACTAATTATGATGTACCCTCAGTACATCAAGTGAAAGCGTAGCTTCACCAAGTCAGATGTGGTTTATGTAGAACACCTAGTATGTGGTTATTAGGATTGCAATGATTGGTTATTTTTAATCAAGGCAAGTAAGCTGTTTATACTGAATAGTTAGATTAGGTGTGTGCTCAAGGCCATAAACTAACTTAATGGTCCATCTAAGAGCAAGGCTTCAAGGTCAAGGCACGCTCCCCCATGTCCTCCAGACCCCAGAAATTCAGGGCTGGGGAGACATTCCCAGAAAGAACTCCCAGAAGCCTCTCCCTTTGCCCCTGACTTGTCCTTGCCAGTCTAAAATCTTCTCTTCATTTGTTAGGTTGAAACTAGTTTGAACAGGAGGGATCCCAAGGAATGATCTAAAGAATGTGAACCCTGGAGGTGTTCTGAGATCAGAGCAGTCTCTCTGGGTTGGGAGTTTGTTTTTGACTGAGTCTAAATAAGGTCCTCCAAGCACTAAATGCATTCAAAGTAAGCTCTCTCTTTACCTGGTCCTGGAATTTAGCAGCCTTTCTGGGTACCCACCCATGTATGCTCCTCCCAGGATAGTGTCCTTGGGGTCATCCTTTTTTCTCACCTCTCCCACCCCAATGTGGGAATGGTGTCATTTCTCAGCCAGGTGTGCCTTGTTCCATCCCCTTCCCCCAGGGAAGTAGCATTGCTCTGCCCTTCCTTTGTCTGGGCTATATTCTACTGTCTCTCCCACATTCTGATCTGGAGTTAAATTCCTTTCACCTCCTTTCTCCTTTTTTTTCCAGGGAAGAGTTTGTCCCAGCTCTGCCTCATTCTTTGCCAGAGGATGGGGAGGAGATGAGAACACCAGAAGTCACTGCCCATCTGTGAGAATTGCTCAACTCAGCTCAATCCAGGGGTGGCAGCTATTTACGGCTCTGAGCTTCATGACTGTTATGTATGGCAACAAGGGCCCCTTGGCGGTGGCACGTTCGTCACATGCCTAACTCCAACTCTGCTCCAGTGTCCAGAAGGCTGAACATAGAGCATGGTCAGTTTTTTAAAAAAAGAAAGGCCTGCAAACACTCTTCAGGTAGCTCACAATTTTTCCTGGAGTATATAAGACTTGTTTGTTAGAAAGGAAAAATAGGACTTTTCCTTTCTCCAATTCACCATGAAAATAAATCCCCTCATTCACCCTCCCCATCCCCATCCCACCCCCGAATTGAGATCTGGACTGGAGAGCTTTAGAAAACATCAAAGTGTTAGAGTATAGAGAGACACTTTACTCACAGCCCCCTGACTGAGAGGCACAGATCTATAGAATGTTAGAGTTGGTGAAGACCTGAGAGCGAGGTTTTACAGCTGAGAAAACCTACCCCCAAAAGTAAAGTAACTTGCCCAGTTTCATAAAGCTAGTTAATGGTAAGGGCAGTTAAATGGTACAATGGATAGAGTGCTGGGCCTGGAGTCAGGAAAACTTATGTCATCTTCCTAAGTTCAAAAACATCCTCAGACACTTACTAGCTGTGTGACCCTGGGCAAATCACTTAACCCTGTTTGCCTCAGTTTCCTCATCTGTAAAATGAGGTGGAGAACTAGTGTGTGCCAGAAAAAAACCCACAACCCAGTTGGGTCATGAAGACAAGATTGAAAAGCAACTGAACAACAATAACTAATAGCAGAGCTCAGACCAGAACCCATGTCTCTGGGTTCCTAATTCAGTGCTCTAAACTGAGATCTACAGCATCATGAATATATTTGAATATATAGTCATTCATTCAACATTTATTGTGTTGAGTTCACTTGGAGAACAGATCATTGTAAAAGGCTGGAGGAGGGAGAGGCAGGGCCATCCCTGGGAAAAACTTTGTCAACAACATTTGTCTTTGTTTTCATACCTCCTGTGTCCCTTGGGTTTCAGGGACCCCAGCCTCCATTTTTAAATGAGTTTCTAGGAGAATTAAAAGTCTTCAACACACAGAGAACAGGATACATAGATATTTGGAAAGGAAAAGAGGACCATCTTTCCAACATCCCTCAATTCATCCCTCTTAGGTGGCTATTTATGCTGTCCTTTTGTGATTTCAGTCCTGGCAATGGAGAGAAACTCAGCTGTAAATCCTAGAGGCCATGCTGAGTAATGGAAAGAACTAGACCGTAGTTGGGAGAGACTTGGTTTTCAATCTTGCCTCTAATATTTACTAGTTTTGTGATCTTGGGCAAGTCATTTGATTACTCCAGGCCTCAGTTTCCTCATATATAAAAAGTGTATAATAACACCTATAATACCTATTTCACAGGGTGGTCTAAAGAGTAAATGAGATAATAGATGTAAAGCATTTCAAAGATATATAAAAATCAGATGTCAATATATCAAATATGTCCATATATCAAAGTCAGATTAATCTAACTGGAACCTTGCTTACTAATAGATGTTTAATAAATGTTTATTGAATTGAGTATGAGAACAAAACATAATAATATATCCACAGGTACTAAATAATGGAGTATGAATGAGATCCATTAGGGCTAAGGACTTGAAAAGCAATGTTAGTAAGGATTTATTAGGAGATCAGCAAAGTTTTGAACTAGACTTTGAAGAAAAATTTAGACACAGACTAGCAGAGAAGAAAGATGAGGGCATTTAGAGAGTGAACAGGAATAAATGGCCTTTGGAAAAGTAGGAATTAGCATGATGCCTGCAGGAAGAGGTTCAGTCTGGCAGTAGAAGGCCTAGACTTGGGATTCCTTGAGAATGAGAGTTGCCCTATCTCAGGAACCTTTATGGCACCCTCTCTTTTTGGTAACTTTCTCATGCCTAGAGGGGATGAAGGCTGATTGTCATGTCTACTTCAACAGTATTTGCAAATAGACCCTTCAGTGCCTTATGATGTTACTGGATCCATGAAAACACTATGTTAGCAGTATCATGGAGGGCAGTTTCATAGAGATAATGTTGTAAAAAAGTGAGGGGCTGAGTGATGTTACAGCTGGCTTAAGTTATGATTTGATTATAATTTATTTATGATGTTTTTGTGAAATAATATTGTGTAACCATTGGAGTATGCTTCTGTGGGGGAAGGGAGGAGGGAGCATGCACATGAAGTGTAGGGAATTCCCAGTGAAGAAACTCCTTCTGATTAAATCTTGGGGCAGTTAAGTGGTGCAGTAAATAGAAAATTGGCCCTGGAGTCAAGAGGACCTGAGTTCAAATATGACTTCAGACATGACACTTACTAGCTAGCTGTGTGACTTTGCGCAAGTCACTTAACCCCAACTGTCTTGCATTCCCCCTCCAGAAAAATTTTTTTTAAAAAGATAAATTATATCTCTAACATGCCACATTGCTGTGTATATGCATATATATAAATAGAAAGATATATATTCTTGTTTTATAAAAATAAAGGATATTTTTAGGGGGCAGGCCTGCATCTATGATTTCATTAGTGGGAGACTCCTTCTACCAATATTGATCAGTGACCGTTCTGCAATATCTAGTCAGACAATTTCCTAGAGCTAGGGATTGGGGGCAGGGTGTCACTGAGAAGTTAAGTGAGACCCTTGGTCACATGACTAGTCTATGTTGTAAATAGAATTTGAACCCAGGTATTCTGACTCCAAGGCTGCCCTAGGATAGAGTAACAACCCTGGAGTTAGGAGTTCAAATCCTGCTAACTAGCTATGTGCCCCTAGGTTACTCACACCGTCTTAACTATCTGTAAAATGGGATCATGATAGCATCTCCCCTCTCAGGGTGATTAGGAGAATACAATGAAATAACATATGTAAAGCACATCGCAGACCTTAGAGGTATTATATAATATAATTATGATTACCCCCTGTGCCATATACCTTCACTTCTATGTGACCTTGGCCTCAACTAAAACAATCTCAAGAAACAACTTCAGTACAACTAGATACTTAAGTCATAGGGTACTGCTGACCACAAGATCCGTTAGAGCCAATCTGTTATCTAAAAACCAGCCCAGCGAAGTGCAAAGGTTGGGTATGATGAATTGTTTTGGTCGCAATAATTCATGAAAGGCATGGAGGAATCACAGGGAGTGGAGGCAGTGAACTTACCAAAGCTTTCCTTAAATGCCAGATCCAAAGGTCCTTTCTCAGTCCCCATCCTTTTGACTTCTCTGAAACATCTAACCCTCGTCCTCTTGCTGTTTTACCCATTCTGGTCTTTGGTGACTCTAATCTCTCTTGCTTTTCCTCCAATTTGCCTCACCATTTCTCATTCTCCTTTGTGGGCACATCATACATATCATGCCTCCTAACTGTGGGTGTAACCCAAGACTTTTTTTTTCTGGGCCCTCCTCTCTTTTCTCTTTCTACTTTCTGATCTGGTATCATCAGCAGCACCCTGGGATTTAATTAGCATCTCTATAAAGATGGCTCACAGGTCATTACCTCCAGCCTCAATCTTTCTACTGAGCCGCAGTCAGTCACTACAACCTGTCTATTAGACATTTTGAGCTGGATGTCCCACAGGCACCTGAAATTCAATGTGTCCAAAAGTTATATTTCTTCCCAAGCTTACCCTCTTCCAAACTTCCCCTGATTCTGTCCTGGACACCACCAGCTTCCAATCATGAAGTTATATCATCTTCAATTTCTCATATATAATCAGTTAACAAATGTCAAATGTTGTCCTTGCTCCCCCTATCCTATATCAGCATGAACAAATATAAGCTCTTCTATCTGGCATGTAAAGCCCTTCAGAACCTGGTACCATCCTAACTTTTAGCCTCATTACACATTAATTTCCTTCATAGATGTTACAGTCTAGCTCAATTGACTTGCGGTTTTTCACAGACAGCATTCCCATCTCCCATCCCTTGAATTCCCTAGCTTGTTTAAGACTCCTTTCAAGTGCCACCTTATATATAGTACCTTTTCTGACCTTCCCAGTTCCTGGTTTCTTCCCCTCCCAAATAATTTTGTATATTCATATATAGATGATGTCTAAGTAAATATGTGCATACACATCATATGTGTATAGACACATCATATATACACATATATGCATGTATATATATAAATATGTGTATGTGTGGTATGTTCCTTTTCCAGATTGGAAGCCTCTTGTAGTTTGCCTTGATATCTGCAGCACCAAACACACGTACCACATACATTCTTAATTGATTGATGGATTGATTCAGCACATACATCAGTGAAATCAGGGATCCTTGAAGACCAAATTTAAGTCTTTGAAATGTAACATACTTTAATGAAGCACATGAAAGTGTAAAATTCATTTTTATCTACTCCACATTAGGAAAGCCCAGCTTTGATTCTTTTGCTTCACTGCTCTTAAGAGAAGCCATAGCACACTTCAGACAAGATTAGCACTTCTGTGGATTGGTTACAGGTGCATCTTGTTTCCTCACACCAGGTGGAGAAGAGGCAGCTAGAAATGTTTGGCTTCAAAGTCATTTTACTTAAATAGGCCCAAGATCGAATAGATGCATGTAATTCCAACTGATCTGAAATGAGTCACACTAGCTTCCCTGTTCATCCTACTTGGGAAGTCCAGAAAAATAAAAGTGTTTTTGAATAATATTGGAAGAAGTGTTTGAATCATGGTATCTCCAGTCAAGGAAAAGTGTATTAGGCAAATAAGAAATGTCATACCAGTGACATGCTAATTAAGATGAACATCCCCAGACAACTCTATGCATCATTTCTTTTCTTTTTTTAGGAAGCTGGAGTTAAATTCAAACTCAGGTCTTCCTGACTTCAGGGCAGGTACTTTATCCACCATCCCACCTAGCTACTCCTCTGTATATCATTTCTACAGAACAAAGACATCTCATTACTTTTTGTTATTATGTCCAGACCTATGATTTCACCAAAGACTGGAGCTCCCTGATGAGGAAACTCCTACCAATGAAGATTGGCTCTTTCTCAGTGTGTTTGAGCCCTATAAAATAGCCTGGAATCACCAAGAAGTTACATTATTTGCCCCGGGTCATATAATCTTTGAATACAGGTCATTCTGACTCTAAACTAGACTAGACTAGTTCTCAGAACTTTTGGTCTCATGACCCCTTTACATTCTTAAAAATGATTGAGGAACCCAAAGAAATTTTGTTTCTATGGGTTATAGCTATCAATAATTACCATATTAGAAATTAAATCATAATTTTTGAAAACATTTCATTTAAAATAATAATACCCTCATGGCGTGCAACATAAATAACATTTTTAATGAAAAGTAATTATATTATCCAAAACAAAGAAATTTAATGAGAAGAGTGGCATTGTTTTATATACTTTTACAAATCACTTTTATGTTTTGGCTTAATAGAAGATGTGAATTCTCTTATCTGCTTCTGCATTCAATCTGTTGTGATGTTATCTTGGTTAAAGTATATGGAGAAATCTATACTCAGGTGCATATCATTGGAAAAGGGAGGTTGTTTTAATAGGCAAATAACAACTTAGTGTTAGGAAAATAGTCTTGACCTTGGTGACCCACCAAGGTCTGCTGGCTACATTTTGAAAATTACTACTCAAGACTTTCTCTATGTTATTCCACCCAGCCCCTTTCCCCTCTTCTCCATATACAAAGGATGGTACTACAAGCTAACAACACAGAAACAGGAGACAATCAACCTGGAAACTCAAACCTTGGCAACTTTCAACAGCTAAAGGAACATTCTAACAAAGCCATCTCCAGGGCTGACAATTTTATCATTTAAAGATTATGTTGTTTCTTGTGCCTTCAGTTTTCTCAAAAAAGGTGTATTATTCTTCTATTTGGAAGGAAACTTGTTAACTCTTTTATAGATTTTGGTGTCTGTAAATTATAAAGTCATCTTAAGATCTGAGACAAGGAACATCTATTTATGGAAGAAGGATTAGTTGTGGTGTTACTCAGTGGCAATTAAATAGTTATGAAGAAATCAAGTACTAAAGTAGGATTTGGTCTGACTCATACCCGTTTATCATACCCATTAGAGCTGGAAATATCATCTAGTCAGAGAAATCATAAGACTTAAAACGAGAAGTTTCCCTAAAAATCAGGTACAATTCCCTTATTTTACATAGAAAGCTACTGAAGCCCCCAAATATTGTCATATGGGTAGAGTAAATTGCAAGTCTTGAATATTTAAGTAAGTCCTTAGCCTTATCCAGTGCTTTTTCCACTAAATGTCTCATCAAAAACCCTGAACTTCCAATTAATCAGCCTTCTCTAATCCTAAGATCTATATTTCCATTCCACCTTATCATGATCACAACTCTGATCTCTCATTATCATCATAACTGCATGATTTCATTGTCTAAGATTCTCCTCTCTGAGTTCAAATTTGGTCTCAGGCACTTATTAGCTGTGTGACTCTGGGTGAGTCACTTAACCCTGTTTGCAGCAGTTTTTCATCTATAGATGATGATCTGGATGATCCAATGATCTGGAGAAGGAATTGGAAAACACTACAGTGTCTCTGTCAAGAAAATTTCAAACGAGGTCATAAACAGTTGGATGCAACTTAAAAATGACTGAACTGAACAATAGTACTGGCAAGAGATGATGAGAATGAAAACCTCTCTTCCTCTCTCTCACTCTTAATTCACTTCTAGCACCCCTATCCCTCCCAGTTTTTCTAGTCTGCTCCATCTTCACTTTGCTCCCTTCATAATCTTGGCTTGTAGTTAGCACTACATTTCAAGTGTACACTCTCCTCCTCATTATCTACAATTTCTACTTGGACCCACCAGTCCTCAAACCTAGGTCACCTTGAACCATCTGCTTCTCTTTCTTCTCCTCCTCATCTACTTGTATTGCTGAATAGCACTGGAGGAAGTCAACACTCATGTTGGCTTTACTACACATTTATGTTATCTAATCTCACTTGGTCTCTCACATTTCTGTATGGCATACTTTTTGGTATTTTTTGGTCACATTTCAATCATGCTCCCAACAAGGGCCACTTCAAGGCTTTTACTTTCTTTTTAAGAGCCCCTCTCCTTCTCTCAGCAGATCATTTCATGTTCTACTTAGTTAAAAAAATGGAGCCATCTGTCTGTCATGAACTCCTTCATTTCCCCTAGTCCTCCACCCGGTCCTTTATATGTCACCTTCACCTCTTCTTTGTTCCAGATTCTGGAGACCAAGTAACCCTTCTTTTTGATAAAGTCCAATGGTCTATTTATGCCTCTGATCCCATCCTTTGCAAGAACTTCTCCCTTCCATTATTTTCCCCCAATGCATCTTTCATATTTAAATCCTCCTTACTTCCTTTCCTTATGCCTAAAATCATGCCCATATCGCCTTTGACCTGACCTTTGACCCTTCAAATTTTCACCTTGAGTCTCTTCTCTCCCTCACAAACACATTCCTTCTATATTCCCAACCTCTACTTCACTATCTCTGACTTGCTTCCTTACATCTTACAGTTTAACTTCTGATCCAATACTCTATTTAAATTGTTGTTCTCTCAAGGTTACCAGTAATTTGCTAACTGCCATCCAAAGTCTTTTGACCTCTCTATTTTTTTTTTTTACATTATTGACCAGTCTCTGAAAGAGGAACAGGTTTAGGGGGAAAGAAAATATAAGTGTTTGGCACATGATAAGTTTGAGCCAAGCTTGGGAAAAGTCTTATAGGTAGCTGAAGAGAGGGAGTTATAGGCTACACAAAGCTTCAGTGTCTCCTGTCACCCAGAATTTGGTAGGGAACTACACTGAAATCTGGGTATAGAGAAGATAATTACCACTCCGGTGATTCATCCACCTGCACCTGCTAAACCACCAAACTGCTTACTTTATATGCAGTGTATGTGGCTGATTATCAGGAAGCCACTTCTGAAGGTTGCCTCTTCGGTTTCTTCTTCTGAAAATTGATCTGACCTCAGGTGTTTTCAGTATAGATGATGTGAAGATGAATTAGTTAGATAGGCATAGATCATTGCAAGGTAGAAAAGCATTTCTGGGCTACTCATCTTGTTTTTTTACATTATTGGGAACCATGTAGTACAACATGTCTCCAAGGTAGTATAATAAGAGGGTTGGGCAGGAAGGCACAAGGACATTTAAAATGCCACCTCCTCTACATAGCCTCCTCTCATTAAATGGAAATGATGTGACGATTTTCCTCCCTCATGGCCAACTCATATATTTCTCAAAATGAAACTGACAAACGCTGAAGCATGCATTTACGATCTATCAGAATTCAGCAGCCAAATTCGTGACACACTACTATAGTTCTATGTTGTACATCATATGCACATCTCAACATCTGTGTATATAATACGTAGACAAATATTCAAAGGATTTGTGATTTTTGGCAGTTAGAGAAATTCTCCAAGCAGAGAGTCTATCCACCAAGGCACATCATAAACATCTATGACTTAGTAGACAAGACTTTAGGGAGTTGCCTGAGGCACTAAAAAGTCAAGTGACTTTGCCCAATCAGAGAGCCAGTAAGGGTCAGAGACAGGATTTGAAGTCAGGTTTTCCTGACTTCAAGTTTAGTACCCTATTCACTGTACCATGCTGCTACATACATACACACACACACACACACACATACACATACACACACACGCACGGACACACACATACATACACATACACACACGCACGCGCATACGCACACACTGCTTATAACCATTTACACATACAGCACTTTAAAGACTGTAATACACTTTACATATATTCATTTGAGCCTTACCACAATCCTATGAAAGAATATGAAAGATATTATCCTCATTTTACGGATGAGAAAACAGGCTCAGAGAGGGTAAATGATTTACTCAGGGTCACACAGCTAGTGAGTATTGGGAAAAGGGTTTGAACTCATAGCTTCCTGACTTGGTGATATTGTTTACAATGAGAGAGCTACTTCTGAGAATTAGTCAGTTGTAAAGCAAGGACAAAATCAGAGTGAGAGCTACATTTTGTTGAATTCGGCTGCCACTACTCCTCCCCATGCATCTGAGGGCTAGATTTGAATTTAAATTTGTTCCAGTTTTGAATTTAGCTGTCATTTGCCAACTGTGTTATTTCCGTAATGTCAGGAGGTAGTACTGTTGCTACCCCTTTTTACATTTGAGGAAACTGAGGCCAAGAGAAATTAAGTAATCCCTAGAATCACATAATAAGTTTCTGAGGCAGAATTCAAATTCAGGTGTTCCTGCCTCCATATCTTGTGCTCTATCCACTGTGCTACCTAGCTGCTTCAAGATGAAGAGAAGTATGGTCCAGAGACCAAGGAGCAGGTATAGATGTCCCTGCATAGTGGAGGGAGTACAACACTAAGGTCCTACTTTCCCCCTCTCCTCTGCTTTTTGTGAAAAAACCAAACTGCATTGTATACAAGCCAGTGTGCCTTATACTCAATTGCAGCATATTCAGAAATTGGAGTCATTTGAGACAAAGTAAAAGGCAGTTGACTTAACTTTCCTGAAACTTTTTGTTTTCTTCTGGAAAATATTCTGCAATCAAGGAGTCACATATTCAATACTTCAAAACCGGTATTGATATTAGAAATATTAGTGAAAATAATGGAATTGTTCTCATAGTGGAAATACCATCTTGATTCTTGATTGAATATTGATTTAAGGAAAGAAAATTTGATCTTAAAAGAAAATAAATTTACCCTTATCGATGAAGGATGCCCATATCTCTGTGGTTTGTCCTTTGCTCTCTAAGAGAAGCATGAGATCAGGGAGATGATAACATGACTTGCAGTTGACTTGGATTTGAGTGAGGCCTCACTTTCTCTTCCACAGTCATCTGGGTCCAGAGACCTGACATCTTTCAGGATGACTGGAGATGGCCCAGGATGCAGTAGGAGACCTTAGTCCTTTTAAGCCAAGGTCTTTCAAATTCTAACTTTGAGTGAGGCAACGCCCATTCTGTGAATAGGCCTCTTTAGGAAATGAATCGAGGGATGATTAACAAAAAAAAAAAAAATCAAACTGGCAGGAGAAGACCCTCAGGGTTACTGACCAAAACCATTACTATTTATATTCACTCTGAGCTATTAACCATTTAAGCGGGGCTTGGGCAGGGTCCTATTGTCTAATCCTTGAGATTCAGAATGAATTGGCTTTAAGGCTTGGTCTTTGAGAAAGAAATCTAGCCAGTAAACCGGAATTTAACTAGGTACCTTTCAGGCATAAAAATTTCCCTTCCTTTGGGCAGAACTTTTTTGTCTTCCAAGAGCTACATGTAGTTCAGAAAAATTATCTCTCTCCTTTGAACATTTATAGTATTTACTATCAGTCATATAGCATTTACCCTGATATAAAAGGCAGCTAGGTGTTGCAGTGGATAGAGCACCAGTGCAGGAGTCAGGAGGACCTGAGTTCAAATCTCACCTCAGACACTTGACACTCACCAGCTGGACGTGGTATGTGTCTACTTTGAAACAAGTAGCACTATATAAGCAAGAATTTAGAATCTGATGATCAGTTGATTACATGTGAAATTTAATACTCTACCATGAAGAGTAAATGCTCTGGAATTGAGGGGAAAGGGGGAGACAGACAGAAACACATACACACACACACACACACACACGCACACAGAATGTGTGTGTAAAAAGTCTATATACTCTTTAACCAAGATCTCACTACTAAGCATCTAACTTAAAGAGATCAAAATCAGAAGGAAAGGTCCCATATACAACAAAATATTTATAGTTAAAACCTTGTGTATTAGCAGAGAACTGGAAACAAGGAAGATACCCACCAACAGAAAACTGGCTAAATTCATGTTTCACATAAATGTTAACAGGATATTACTGCATCATAAGAAAAGATGGATGTGAAGAATTCTAAGAAGCTTAGGAAAACTTAAATGAACTGATAAAAGTTAAAATAAGGAGAATTAGGAAAATAATGCATACTTAAAACAATATAAGCAGAAAATTAAGACAATAATGAAACTGGACATTGTGTAGTTAAAATAAGTAAGCTTGGCATTGGGGAGATAGAGCACTGGGCTTGGGATTTAGAAGACTCATCTTCCTGAATTAGAATTTGACCTTAGGTACTTATGAGTTCTGTGACCTTGAGCAAGTCACTTAATCCTTTTCGCCTTAGTTCCTCAACTGTAAAATGAGCTGGAAAGGAAATAGCAAACCACTCCTATATCTTTGCTAAGAAAACTTCAAATGGGTCATGAAGAGTTGGAAGCAACCGAACAACTATAACAAATCATGGCCTTGAAGCAAAGATGATAAAATATATTTCCTTTCTTTCTTCATAGAGTTGACGCACCTTTGGTGAGAAATATGGCACATTCCTTTAGACTTAGTTGATGTGTAAATTCATTTTGTTGAATTTCTTCTCCTTCCTCACCCCCTTTTATTCTTTGTTCTAAGGAATGGCTCTTGGGATAGGGGAGGTAGAGAGATACAGTTGGAATTGAAGGACATTTAAAAAGCAAAAATAATGATAGAAATACACTTTTTTGAAACAGCAAATGCTCCTTTTTGCTGAGTCAGCTTCTGTTCTTGCCCTATATTTCATTTTTAAAAATATATTTTGTTGATGTATTTTGTCCTTATAATTCTCCTTTTCCATATTGAAATCTTTCTTGTGACCAAGAAAACAAGTGACAACATTCAATATGGGTTCTATATCTGATGATGTATATGATATTCTGTTCTAGTAGTCTACTGCTTCCTTTCCTTGAGGGCTGAAATGTATTTCCTATCTTTTCATGTTTTTCATTGGTTTTCCCATTAGAGTTCGATTTTCTTCTAAGCTGACCTGGGACAGTGTTATCCTAGCGGAAAGGCAGCTTCCATGGATCCTGCTGCTGTTACTACTGCCATGAAAACAAGCGACTTGTTCTATGGAAACCCTCCCCCACCCCCAGCTTCTGGTTCCTCTACAGTGATTGCCTGAGAGGAAGAAGGATTGGGTGTATCTTCTTCTTGAAGTTGCTCCATGCCCTTTGCCACTGTTAATGCACCCAGCATGCCATCCTTGCCAGTATTTATCAAGCAGTAAGGAAATGACCAAAGTATAAAGACACTATGACTGTCTAAGTGAGCTAATTTCCTCTGAAAGTATTACACTAATGTCCAGATGATCAAGTAAAGTCACAGGGCTGGAGCATTGCACCTGCCTCCCAGATTAAAAGTGTGTTGGGCTGTGCCAATCTAACAGGAAGAAGGAAAGTGATCAGAAAGAGTCAGAGATCCTCTCCTCCCCATCTCCCTGTCTTATAGCCCTCTTTGGGGAATAGGAAAGAGATATAGACTAACATTCATTTAGTTTTATCTTTTCAAATCCTGCCTCAGATATTTAGCGCTTTGGTTTCCTCAGCTGTGAAACACATGTAAAATAGCCTTTAAAGCCTCCTATAAGTCTAAACTGATGATTTTATGATGTTAAAAAAATCTACTCTGTGTAAGGTATTCTGCTAAATGCTGAGAGAGATACATGGAAGTATGGGGGTACCATGAGGTTCTGCTCCCTAGGAAATTCTAATGCCATTAGAGATAAGATCTATTTATCTGTCTGTCTGTCTGTCTATCTATCTATCTACCTACCTGTCCGTCTGTATCTCTCTGTTCATCCATCCATGTATACATGCATATATGAACATATACATATATAATATTTTGTTATGTGCATGCATGCATATACACATATACATATGTATGTATGTGTATTGCTGATGCAATTCAGACTCTGGGATCGTCCCTGAACTCACCTTGAATCTCCTCACTGAACCTGGCCTTTCATATTCAAATTTATTGCTCTTGACCTAGCCTGACCTTCCATAGTCTGTTACCTCTGGATTGCCCCACCTGCTTCCCACCTAAGCCCTCCATTGTCTGCTATCTCCTCATTGCCTCAATCTATTTCCAACCCTTGACCAGTCACCCCAGTCCCATGGAGGTCCTCCTTGGACTTCCCCTCAAGACCCTCCCTAAACCCCTAGACTACCAGACCACCCCCAGATCCCTCCTACAGTCTTTTTCTGTATTTAAGTTCCATCTCACCTCCAAGAAGGTGCTCAGATTCAATCCAGTGCAGACTCTATCTAGCTGAGATTCTCTCTGGTCCACTTGCGAAGACAAGCCTTACAAATGCTTAGGCTCCTTAAGAGTCAACCTATTGCAGCAAATCTTTAATAAACTTTGTTTTTCTCTGGCTTTAAGAAGGCTTGTGTCTAATTCATTTGAGCAGGACCCTGCATGTCAGTATTTTGGGGTCCCCCAGCACCCTGAACCTTAACATTGCCATGAATATATCTATACACAAATATGCATATATATCACCATATGTGTGTGCACATGTATTATATATGTATACATACTGTGCACATGACAATATACATATGTATATATATAAATGCATGTGTCTATACACATAGCAATATATAAGGATAATCATATGTTGCCATGTATACACATATATAGATATGTGTATACATGGCAACATATGATTAGTATTATTTACCCACTAAAGTCTGGTTCTGATGCCTCTTGGTAATGTGGCCATGATCCCCGATTTATGGAGTTTTTGTCCGCAAAGTATGACCTCTGAGAGGTGCTACAAAACTGGAGCAGCTTCAGGTATGCTGCAGCCTAGCGAAGAGATATTTAGAAAGAGGTTCATCATCATCAGGTCAATTCCTGAAGAATGTTTCAGTCACAGAAATTCTAGAAAACTGTCTACCAAGTTGTAGAGGAGGCATTGATAACACTGATATGTATGTCGGTGGACGGGCAGTTATTCATGTAGACAATATTACTGATCCCTAAAGTATTAACGTATGACATCGTGTGTCAGTTCAATACCAGAGAAGTTCAGAGGGAGAAGAGATGGCTGGGGTGGTGAAGGGAGGCTTCCTTCACTGTGAATGAATGCAGGGTGACCTGCATCTGTTTTGTGATGATGTGAAGAAGCATCACAGTGTTATGAAAAAAGCGTAGGGCAGGGGCGGGGAGTCTGTGTCAAATTTCAAATTTCAGTCAAATTTTGGTATTCAGTCAAAGGGCTTTACTTGAGGACCTAGACTTCAAGACTGCAGATTCCCCACCCCTGCCCTAGGGTTTAGTCAAAATACCAGATTTCTAGGCCAAATCTTACTAGCCGTGTAATTCCAGGCAAATCACTCAATTTCTCTGAGCATGAATACCCTCATCTACAAAATGGGGATCATGATACTTATCTCATATGCTTCTTGTGAGGAATGTACTTTGGAAACCTGAAAGGATTATATAAATGTGGATTATATGCATATTATATATGCAGGTAGATGACTCAGTGGATAGAGTGCTGGGCCTAGGTCAGGAAGACCTGAATTCATATTTGACCTCAGATATTTACTAACTGTATCACCCTGGGCAAGTCACTTAACCTTGTTTACCTTAGTTTCCTCAGCTGTAAAATAAGCTGGAGAAGAAAATGGCAAACCACTCTAGTACTTTTGCCAAGAGAATCCCATGAACAGCATCTATGTGGTCACAAAGGGTGGGATACAACTGAACGACTGAACAAGAAATGAGTATATTATATATATATCTATGTATATGTGTATGCATATGTGTAGGTATTCAACTACCTTTGGTAAACTGAATTTCCTGAAGATGTTATCCCTTGAAAGTACTGGGAACTCTATTCTTAGTTCTCCTCTTGTTTAAACACTCCTTCAGCACAGACAAACTGGAAAAAACTCATTGTTTTGAAAGTAAGGTTCTCTTTTTAAGATTCTTAAATTCACAATCAAAAAAAAAATTAAAATCCTCACCACTTAGTCTTGTCTGTGTCTTTTCCTCTACCCTAACCATGGGTATCTCCCAAACCTCTGTCCTCTTCTCTTTACTCTCAATATACTCTCATTTGGTAATCTTGTCAGCTCTCTCTTGGTGAACTCTTCTGTTCTTTGGGCTTCAATTATTTTCTCTGTGTAGAAAATTCAAATCAAATTTCTAACTCTTCTCCTGAGACTCGGGTCTACATCACCAACTCTCTGTTGGAAATCTCCTCTTGGATGTTCCTAGGAAACTCAAACTCAGCATGTTCAAAAAGAACTCATAATTTTTCTCTGCCACATACTCCAATAGAAACCCATACCTCATCTAAACTTCTTTGTTGAGGTAACAATTACTGCTCCAGTAAGTTCTCAAGTTAGAGTTATCCTTGATGCCTTTCTCTCCCTTACCTACCATATCCAATCAGTCACTAAGGCTTATTAATTCTCCCTCCACACCATCTCTTGAATATATTCTCTTCTTCTATTTATAAAACCCAGTTCAGGCACCTCTTGTCTGGACTCAGAACAGTACCGGCTGAACTGGTTTCATCCTCCACATATCTGCCAAAATAATCTTCCAAAAGTACCTCTGAACATGTAACCCTTCTTCAACCCTACTTAAGAAATTTCAGTGGTTCCCTATTGCCTCTAGGATGAAATATAAAATTTTATTCATCACCACATGATTCAGGGAACAGTGGAAACTTAACATTTAAAGACTTAGGATCTGGCTCCAGCCTACCTTTCCAGACTTATTTCATGTTACTCCCTTCAGGCACTCCATATTTTAGTCAGATTGGCTTACTTTCTATTCCCTGAACATGATGCTTCATCTCGCATATTTATACTTTTGCACAGGATGTCCCTAATGGCTAAAATGTACTCCATCATCATCACCTCCACCTTTTAGAATCCCTAGCTCTTTTGTAGGCTCAACTAATATTCTATTTCCTATGGATGCCTTTCCTGATCACTAGAGTTGTTAGTGCCCATTCTCTATATCATTGTGTGTATTCTCTGTTTACCTGTTGCATCTCCCCAGTAAACTATAACTTTCTTAAGTGAAGAGGTTGTTTTTCATTTTTATCATTGTAACTCTAGTGCAGAGTAGAATGTCTTGTACACAGTAGGTGTTTATTGGATTGGATTGGGTTGGCTTGGATCATCTCAGTTCACTCTCACTAGATATATGTCAAGAGATCAGTAGCTGGCTGGCTTGAATCTAAAATCAGTTTAGGGTGAAAATATTCACACTCTTTGGGCTAGAAAGGATCTATCTCATCCAACCTTCTTATTTTATTTTATTTTATTTTATAAATCAGGAAATAGCAACATTTTTCTAGGGTCAATGAATCATGGAGCACAACAGTCTCTATAGAATCATAATTGTGGGTGATCAAAAAGGCAATAGAGAGTTGCATGGTAGCTGAAAGTATGAAGCAGTATATTATCAAAGATAACTTGCACAAGAAATGCTATAAAATAAACCATCTAGGAAATGTATGACTGGAAAGGAGATAGATTAGCCATCTTGAGAGAGTAAAAAATGACAAGTGAACAGCCCTAGTACTTCTCTGGTGTTTACAGAATATTAGGAGACCTTGAGGAGGTCTTCAATGAAATAGGTTAATCTTCTATGGAGGATTTATAGGAGAACATGGGCGCAGAATGACGGGCGGAGGGCAGGGAACAAGCATTTATTAAGAATCTACTATGTGCCAGATGCTGTACTGTACCACAAATATTAACCCATCTGATCTCAGAACAAGAAGGTATGGATCTGTACCCTTGGAGGGGTGTAACATGGATGAGATCACAGATTTATTGAAGTAGCAAACTGAAGGTTATAAAACTCATTATGAAGCTAATCTCTACTTTATGTTCCTTCAGATCCTTCAAAATAGCTATCATGCCCCCTGCTCCTCCAGGCTAACATCACTTAATTGCTTCAAATGATTTTGGTATCTCTGGGCATCCATCAGACTTCCAAATTTTATCCACTATCAAATACTAAAGTGACAACCACAATATTATAGAAATTTAATTTCCTACAGAGTATATACATTTTTTCACTCTCCAAGACAAAAGTTCTTAACTTTATACATGTCATGGGTCCCTTTGTCAGTCTGATGAAGGCTGAGAATGCATAAAATAAAATATATAGGATTACAAAGAAACCCAGTCATATTGAAATACTTAAATTTTTTTAAAAGTTCAAACATTCCATGTTAAGAATGCCTTCTCTAAAAAGTATTTCTGGATTTAGTGCTATATAAATTAAATTACTACTGTATTTCATGCTTCTTTTATTTATATCACATTCATTTATACTCTCATGGATATAGTTTTATATAGTTATAGTTCTCTTTCTTTTGTAAATCTCTCTCTTTCTTTCTTGTCACTAATACCATGCTTAGCCTGAAGTGAGTGGTAATTAATAAATTAATCTGCCTCTTCACTTCTTTTGGTGATTTGTTTTTAGGTTTTCAGGTCTTGTTCCATTCTTCTTCTCCCTGGAGTCGCAGTAGCCTATTTGTAGCAGGCCAAGAGGACATGTGTACAGATATTTATCTGGAAAGATCATGAGTTAACAAAGTACTTGGGGAGTTTGTTAAGTGCAAAGTCCCTTTAATAGTTGAGACGCAGTTTTAGTCAAGCTTTTCAGTAAAATGTGATTTGATGAGTCTAGTGTTGAATGAGGAGTTCAATGGCTGTTGGTTTGACTCTAAACTTGATTATCCAGGCCCTGGAAATGAACTAAAACTCCAATGGATTTTAAGTAACTGTAAGCACAAGTTATAAACTTCTTTCTCAGAGCAGAATTGTTGAACAGGTGGCCTTCAAAAGGATCACTCAGTATATTTAGCTTCTGAAACTTGAGCAACTCGAGAGCCGATTGGCTGCTCTTGCCATATGATAATTCGGGAGCGGGTGCATCTGGGCTGCTCTTGCCTGGGGTTCTCAGGAGGGAAGAGTTGGAGAGGCTTTGCTGCTTAGGAAATTTATTTTATATATTAATGGTAAGGTGGACTTCTTTATTTGGGGGTAGACTATTCTATCATGGGAAATTATGAAGCTTCTCCTGAAGTCTTTTACAAAATTGTGGGTCGTAACTGGGGAAAAATTAGTGAAAAAGGAAAAAGAGATGGGAAATTGAGGACTTTGTCATCTGTTGCTACTTATTCATACCCCAAATTAAGGCTTTTAATTTGAGTTAGGGTTCTTACTAACCAATTTGTTCATTCTTTGGTGATATTAGCCCTCTTCTCTAACAAAATCTTTTTTTTTTTGCCCTCCATATTTCTCCTAATGTATTTGCACTAAAAAAGGGACCATGTTGTATGTTCCTATATTTAACCTGCTCTACTGGGCTCCATTTGCCTCAGAAGGAATGACTGTTTCGCTAGCTAAACAAAACCAGCCAATGATTTAGGGGTATTGGCTTACATGGCAAATATCTCTGCAGCAAGAAACAGCTGTTACAAAGCATCATCTCTCACCAACAAGCCTCAGGATTCTGTATACTAGCATCAAACCAGGGTCCTCCAATCTGACAGGGAGAGCTTGTCATGAGTAATTCAATTAGAAATGTTTATCAAAGGTTCCTCATTCTGTGTATTTTCTTAAACCCATATTGTGTGGATTTTGATATTTTTCAGGTTTGAACAAGATTTGGAAAAAAAGAGGGAGTGCCCATTCAAGCCAATGGTGTGTGGGGACAGACTAACCCCAGTACCCTGAGGTCATTGTGTGTTTTTTTTTAAATTTATTCAGACATAGTTTTCTTTGTGTGACCTAGATTGACTCTTTAATTGGGAGGTTTTCTTTTGAGGTATTCAGCACAATAAAAGCTATACCAGAGGAAACACATTGTTTTCTTGCACTTTTAGTTAATTCAAAACTTTATTTTTCTGAAAAATAGAAATTATTTTTTCTATATTGACTATATTCAATGAAAATACTTTTGGTCGAAGTTGGTAGAAATGTAAACATTGTACTTCTCATTTCCTCCCTAACTCTAATCTCCTCTCCCCAAAATATGTGAAATGCAACTAATAAGCAATTGTATCATACATGAATAAGGGAAGCCAGTGAAAGGAAGATTTGGTTTTGAGGTTTTAAAAATTGTATTTTAAATCCCTAGTTTCACAAGGGATTGTCACAAGACAAGAAATCTGTGTGTATGTGTGCATTTAATACATCACATTGCTTTAGACGACTAGTGTCATATGCCCATTTTCATTCCTGAGGAAAATGTCTAATGTGTTTTTATTTGTTTGTGATATTTAAAGGTTGTAGGTAACAAGAGCACTACTCTGTGAACATGGCGGATGATGAAGAATATGAGGAGGTGGTGGAGGTAAGATGAATAATGCCTGATGACTGTTTTATAGGTCATTAGTCACTGCCTTGTAAGTGAATCAATCATTTAAAAATGACATTTTCTCTTTTAAATTCACAAAGGCATTGCTAGTGTATAAGAAGGTAGATACTTTTAGTTGAGTTTAACTGTAATTATGTGGGAATCAGGACCAAAAGGAAATCCCACCACTGTAGCTAAGCTTTTCTTTTCTTCTTAAAAAAAAAAGTGTGAACTAAAGGTTATTTTTTTCTTTTGGCCTCACAAACCTACCCCTGATGCACCTGCTTATTTTCCCTCTTCCCAAAATGAACAAAGCACCAGAGAGGAAAGAATAGGAGAAGGAAGGAAGTCCTAGTGACAGCATCATCACTTACTTCTTACCAGAGAGTAAAGAAATAAATACTAGTGTTGAATTCAAAGAGTTTCTATAATATGTTATGAGTCAGATTCTCATTCCTTGGGGAAAAAAAAAATCTCCTTTTATGGATTCTGATTTATTTATCTCCAAAGTCTTTACCAGGTGTGGATGGCATTAACAATTTCCCACTGAGTCTCTGCTTTTGCCCAAGTGACCAACAGAAGGAGAAACTTTGTGTTTTATTTTAATTAAAAATAGAACTTGAGAGAAAAATGAGCCTATAGTAGCATCATGAATGGTGCTTTTCAAGCTTTTTTTTTTTTTTTGCTTCTAGCACCATATTATTCTCTTCTGCTAGAAATCTAAAAGCACTAGATGTTTAAGTTCAAAACACTACAGGGTGATTAGGGAGATCCCAGACATCCAAGCAATTGCAAGTTAAGTTCCATATAATTTGTGGTACACCTAGTGAAACTCTCCCAGCACAGCTTTTGAAGACTTCTCCCCTTAAGTTTCAGAGCACTTTTCCTTTTGGATCTTCTTCCACAAATTGTTTTTTTTTTTTTAAAGTCTTAATGTTTTGAGTTTTTCTTTCTATCCTAAAAAACATTTCCTAGACTCATTCAAACTACTATTCCATCTTTCTCTTCCCCTTCATTTGCCAAATGTTTGTGTTTCTCATTTCTGCCTCTTTCCCTGCCTCTCTGACTACTCCGTTGTCTGCCTTTCTTCTTCCTTCTCAAACCAACCCTGCTCCTCACTGCCTCTCTCCCCTAATTCTGCCAGCAAGTGTGAGTGTCTTCTGAAATCTTTCAGTGGCTCCTTCTTCATCTACTCTGTCTTCCCTGGTGATCTCATCCATACTCTTTCTTCAATGATTATCTCTCTGGATGACTTTCAACTTATACATCTAGCCCTGAGCCCAAGTCACGTACTGTTGGATGTATTCACCACCCAGGTCCTACCGACACATCATGATCAGCATGTTCAAAATTCATAATCATCCCTCAGACTTACCCCACATTCTAATTTTTCTCTCTTTCTTTTTCCACACTGTCATCCTCCTAGATATTGAAGCATAGGACTTCAGTATCATCTTTGACCCTTCTCTTACTTTTGCTACCCTGACATTTCATCATTGCCAAATACTCTCAGTTCTCTCTGATGAGGATCTATAGGAAGAGGAAACTACTATCATTTCTAATTAGTCTCTAACTTTTTATTCAATGAAGAGTAATTTTGAAATTTGTCTTTCAATTTACTCTGATCACAACCTGGTTCTGGTCTCAATTATCTCTTAATTGGATACATTTAATAGCTTCCTGGATTGTCCCCATGCCTATAGTTTTTTCCTTTATGATATACCACCAAATAATCCTTCTGATGTATGTATCTGAAAATGTCATTCCTCTGCACAACAACTTAAGGGTCTCCCATTGCTTCCTGGTCAAAACACAAACTTATTATTAGCTTGGCTTTCAAGATCCTTCACAATTTCATTTCAATCTACTTTTTCAACGTTGTTTCACGCTATTATTCTTCATCTACCTTATGTCCAGTCAAATTGCACAGCTGGGTGTTTCCTAGCTTTATGTATTTATGCTAACCGTCTCCCATTCCTGGAGTGCCCAGTACCTTTTTACCTTTTGAAATTTTTTTCTTCTTTCAAAGTACAGCTCACATGTCACTTCCTTTCATGATACTTTCCCCAATTGCCCCTACAGAAAGGAATATCTTCCTCTTCATATTTTTCATAACCCTTTGCCTCAGTCTTTCCTTTGTACTTTTCACATTTTACCCCATGTCTAATTTATGTAAATGTGTCATCCCTCTGGTTAGATTATATGCTTTTTGAAAATAGTGATTGTATAATTTTTTTCATCTTGGCCCTGACAAAGGGTCTTGTGTTACACAGAAGTTATTTTATAAATGTTTATTGAATTTTCTTAAACTAATTTCATTTTCTGTCTTTATGTTCAGAGAGAGATTGAGAACCAGAAATTCTCTAGAAATAATTACTTGACTCAGCTCTCCAACTATCCATAAACTCATGGATGTGAAAATACTTAATAATTAACTCGATCAAAGAGAGGACAGAAATATCATCTGAATATTTCCAAAAATGTCCTTTATGTAGGAGGAGCTCCAGGAAAAAAAAATATCACTTTTCCCCATCTTTCTGTTAAGGTATTTCTTCGACTGATGACTGATGTTCTAGGTTACATTTCAAATAAAATATTTGAAAATTTCATTAGCAAATTTTGTGACCAATCTGGGAAAAAAATTGTGTCAGAGAAATAATAATGAAAAAAACTGCATTACCATAGTCTTTTGGTTAAGACCAAGGTTAATTACCATTATTTGGTTTTTAATTAATTTATTTGTTTTTAGTTTTCAACATTCACTTTTATAAGATCTTGAGTTCCTAATATTCCCTCTTTATTCCCTTTCCCCCTTCTCAAGACAGCATGCAATCTGACATAGACTATAAATGTACCATCATCTTAAGCATATTTCCACATTAGTCATGTTGTGATATTACTATTACTTTGGAAACCATATTTGGTCCCCAAATTTATCAATGTCCTTATTACTTTTTGATCCAAAAATTGAATATAATACTCCAGATGAGTTCTGACAAGGGTGAAGGATAGTGCGACCATTGCTTCTCCATTCCTTGAAGCATTGCCTCGTCATGCAGCTTAGGATTACATTGGTTCTTTTGGCTGCCACATCTCACTGCTGACCCATTGTGAGCTTGCAATCCACAGATTTCTTCCAACCACATCTTATACTTGTGAGGTTGAGTTTTTGTATCTAAGTGTCAGAATGTAATTTTACAAAAAAAGTAAAAATATTTACATTTATCTGTTTTGAATTCATCTTACTAGGTTCAGGACAGTGTTCTAGCTTAGTAAGATCCTTATGGACGTCTGCTCTGTCATTAGTCAACCCTTTCTGCTCTCCCAGCTTTGTCTCATCTGCATATCTGACCAGCATACCACATCTTTTTTATCCAAATTATTCGTAAAAATATGTTAATCAGCACAGGGTCAAGTGCAGGGCAATTAGGTCCTACAATAATAGATAGAGTGCTGGGTCTGGAGTCAGAAAGTCTCATCTTCCTGAGTTCAAATCTGGCCTCAGACACTTATTAGCTTGTGGCCCTGGGAAAATCACTTAACTCTTGTTTGCCTCTGTTTTCCCATCTGTAAAATGAGTTGGAGAAGGAATGGTGAACTACTCCTATATCTTTGCCAAGAAAACCTCAAATATGTCCATTATTACATCTATTATTTAATATTCTACTAGGAATATTAGTTATGACAATAAGAGAAGAAAAAGAAATTACAATGAGGAAATAAAACTATCACTCTTTGCAGATGATATGATGTTATATTTAGAAAATTCTAGAGAATCAATTTAAAAAACTACTTGAAATTATTAACAACTTTAGCAAAGTTGCAGGAAATAAAATAAACCCACAGAAATCATCAGCATTTCTATATATTACCAACAAAGTCCAGTAGCAAGAGATAGAAAGAGAAATCCCATTTAAAATAACTGTAGACAATATAAAATACTTGGGTTCTACTTGACAAGACAAATCCAGGATGAACACAATGATAAAACACTTTTCACACAAATAAAATCAGACCTAAACAATTGGAAAAATATTAATTTCTCATGAGTGGCCCGAGCCAACGGAATAAAAATGACAATTCTACCTTAATTAATCAATTTATTCAGTGCCATACCAATCAGTATATCAAAAAATATTTTATTCAACTAAGAAAAATAAAATCAAAAACTCAAAGATATCAAGAGAATCAATGAAAAAAATCCAGAAGTTGGTTTAGCCATACTAGATCTCAAATTATATTACTAAGCGGTAATTATCAGAACAATCTGGTATTGGGTAAGAAACAGATTGGTTTATCAGTGGAATAGATGAAGTACAAAATACACTACAGTAAATGACCATAGTAATCTAACATATGATAAGCCCAAAGATCTAAACTTTTGGAACAAAAACTCATTATTTGACAAAACCTACTGGGAAAACTGGAAAAAATATGGCAAAAACTGGGTATAGAATAGATCAACATCTCATACTGCATACCAAGATAAGATCAAAATGGATACATGATTTACACACAAAGGGTGATACCATAAGCAAATTAAGAGAGCATGAAATAATTTGTTAGATTTATGGGTAAGGGAAGAATTTAGGACCAAAGAAGATACAGAAAGCATTACAAAATGTAAAATAGATAATTTTGATTATATAAAATTAAAAAGATTTTGTATAAACCAAAACTAGGCAACCAAAATTATAAGGAAAGCAGAAAATTAGGGGGAAATTTTCACAGATATTTTTGATATAGGCCTCTTTACTCAAATGTATGGAGAAGTGACTCAAATTTTTAAAAATTCAGGTCATTCCCTAATTAACACTAATGTCCTGTTGGTGGAATTGTGAATTGATCCAGCCATTCTGGAGAGTAATTTGGAACTATGCCCAAAGGACTATAAAACTATGCATGCCCTTTGATCCAGCAATCTATATCCCAAAGACATCCAAAAAAGGACTTGTTTGTACAAAAATATTTATGGCATCTCTTTTTTGTGGTGACTAAGAATTGGAAATCAAAGGGATGCCCATCAATTGGAGAATGGCTCAACAAACTGTGTTATATGACTGTGATAGAGCATTATTGTGATGTAAGAAATGATAGGTAGGATGATTTCAGAAAAACTCTCATGAACTGATGGATAGTGAAGTGAACAGAATCAAGAGAGCAGTGTACGCAGTAGCAATGTTGTTTGATGAAGAACTGTGAATGACTCAGCTTTTCTCAGCAATACCCTGACCCAAGAAAATCCCAAAGGACTATTAATGAAGCTTTTGTCCACCTCTAGAGAAAAGACTAATGTTGACTGAATACAGATTTAAGCACGTTATTTTTCACTTTCTTTCTTTCATTCATTTTTTCTTTCATTCTAGTTTTCTTATACAAACTGACTAAAAAAATCACCACTTCTCTTTCTAGATATGAATCTACCATCTCTTTAATTATCCATTCTAAAATTTTCATAGGAATTAAAGTCAAGCTTACTGGCCTATAATATTCATATTCTTCTCTTTCTCTCTCTCTCTCTCTTTTTTTTTTTTTTGAAAATTGGGACATTTGCTTTTTCTCTAATCTTATAATACCTCTTCAAAATCTTTCCAATATCACCAACAGCAATAATACACTCATTCTTTAAGGGTGCTGAGATGTACTTCATTTGGGTCAGTGGTCTTGAATTCATCAAGGGCAAGAAAATGTCTGTTACTGTCCCTTTACTTATCTTGTATATCAACTTCTTGGTAGTTATTTTCATTGGCACTTCCTATTTAAAGCTCACTCTCCTTTGCATAGAAAAAAAAACAAGTAAGAGTTATCTTCTCTCTGTTATCAGTGATCATAATCCACCTTTTACTTCCAAAGTTGTTTTAAAAAAAAAAAGCCTATTTGTTGATTTTAACCTCTATCACCAGCCTCAGCTCATTATGTAGCATTTTTATCACAATTCTTATGGGACCATATCATGCTCTTATGCTCATTGTTTGGCATTGCTTCTATCTTCTGTACATTTCTTTTAATGATCTAGGTTGTTTGGTAAGTGCCACATGTATTCATCTCAATCTCCTAGGACAAATCCCATCTTTGCTCTTTGGATTGTTTCCTTTTGTATCTTCAGGTCTAGTCCAATCTCCTATAATTTATGTGAATTCTCTCTACAATAACTCTTACCGCTGGCCATTCAAGCTCTGCCTGAATACCTCCAGGAATGAACAACATTATATATCTTGAGATAACCCACTCCATTTGGGCATAGAATAGACTGTTATGAAGCTCTACCTCATATTGACCTGAAATCTGATTCGTCTATCTTCTATCGGTTCTAGTTTTGCCATCTGGATTCACACAGAATAATCTGCTTCCAAATGATTGCCCTTTAGATATTTGAAGACAGGTATAGCATCCGTAGCGAATTAATATTATGCTATAACACTTGCTTATAGGAGAGAAAAAAGTAATTTGTTAAGGTAAACATCAGGAACATCCTCAGCTCCTTTGTCTTCTTAGATAAATAGAAATTACAATTAGTACTTGAATAGATTGACTTAGATGTCATAAAAATGTAGTAGATAATTTTTAGTGAGTCTGCCCTTGCCATTTCCTCCACTTCATTGCTTTGTGCTTTATTCTCTGCTCTGTATCTGACCAGTGGAAACTAAACAACTCTGTTCTGTCTCTTTGAGTTGCAAACAGATGCCTTATTGACGGCAATGGAAACACTGTCAAAATGGAGTTGTTGTAGAAATTAGACTGATCAATAAAGGGCTCCAAAAGCACGGAGAGGAACTAGTTTGAAAATAATTTCCCTCTAAGGAAACCAATCAGACTTAAACATATGAAATAAAATTGTCCTGAGAGTATCCACCATAGCCAAGTAAACATGAAAAGGAAGGAAATGATGAAGACTGGGGTGGAAGGTCTAATTAGAAGCACTGTAGTGGAAGATAATTATGAGGCTTGACATAGATGTTTAGCCCACCAATCTCTCTCTCTCTATATGTATATATATATATGTATGTATACATATGTATGTATGTATGTATGTGTATATATATATACACACATATATATACATATTTATTTATATATAAAATATATATTGTGTTTATTATAAAATATATAACATTTATAATTATATAATATATTATATGTTATAATATATTATAAAATGTTATAAATCTATTATAAAATACATATAAATAAATTTATATTTATTAAGTAAATCTCTTCACAATACTGTGAGGGTTTTAGTCATATTTCTTAAAGACATGTTTATTGATACTGAGTCTGTAGTATAGGTAAAATGGGAGAGCAAGCAGAAAATTATTTTAATTTTTGCTAACAACATTCAAAACATTTTCCAGTGTTTCTGTTTAATTTGGTTTTCCCTCTTGATGCAGTGAGTCTTTCTTGAGCATGGCCCCAGGGATTGTGTGGGCCTGGTGTACTGTGAAAGGTTATACCACTGTAAGGTGGCATTTAATAATAGCTAGCATGGATACAGCACTTTGAGATTTGCAAAGTGCTTACAAACATTATCTCATCTGATCCTCATAACAACCCTGAGAAGTGTTATTGTTACTCTTATTTTACAGATAAGGAAAGTAAGACAGACTGAGGGTTAAGCACTTGTCTAGGGTCTGAGGCTTGAATTTGAACTCAGGACTTCTTGACTCCAAATTCAGTGTTTTATCCACTGCACTTACCTAGCTACACTGAAATGTTTTCTGAGGCAGAATACAATGACAAACAGATATCCATGTAGGCCATTGTAGTGTAACACTGATAGAAAGGCCTTTGAGCTACAAAATAAAAGATTATAATGCAGCAGGAAGAATCAGAAAATAAATGTCTATTAGCATGAGTTCTAGGTCTTATTTATTTTTAACCAAGAAATGGGTCCCCCAGTAGTGGCAGGTATAAAAATGATAGGTTGAAATAAATGCTTTGGGTAACGCCTCTCGGTAAAGAGCAGGGTTTACCTCAAGATGACCCAAGAACGTGTATTCCGAAAAGGAGAACAATGACAGAAAAGTGGTGCTTGAGAGTTTTCCGCTCTTCCTGGGTGCATATTTTAGTGATGACAATAGAAAAAATGAAAAATATGCTGTTATGTAAGTATTTTGACTGAGAAAATGATCCAGATCCTTTATTTTCATCTCTTTTCCTGTTATGCTTGACTTAAAGGAGCCTTTCCTGCCATTTGTCCAATAGGGTTGGATAAGGCTGAGGCAGAGGGAGCTAAATTCTACTTTCTCTTACGTATCTTCAGGAAAATGTCAGCCAGCTTCTAATTATGATCTCTTTATTGCTGGTGATGTCAGAAGAACAAACACAGGCTTGGTTTACAGATCTAGATTACAGATTCCACAGAAGTGATGATGGCAAGATAGTTAAGCTTACCCCATCTGTGTATTGGGAAGGCATCTTGTTTTGCTTCTCTTCTAGCAAGGGCAATTCTTAGTCCTTTGGAAGTCCACCTGCCTGAGTGAAATTATGGGACTTGAAGAGATTAATTCAGCACCCTAAGAGGAAGAGAGAGAGTCATGAACTGCATTCATGCACACATACATGATAGTATTTCATATGAGAGAGCCTGTTATAGTTATTTACAGGAATATGTAAATTTCTGGGTTGAATTTAAATCAATTTTAAAAGGATTTATTAAACCCCTACTATATGCAAGGTAGTATGTGCTAGTTGTTGGGGATAAAAAGGCAAAAGAAACAAAAAGAATGAATTTGTTAATTTTTAACTAGCTTAAAGTGAAGTTAAATGTATGTCCCTTGAAGTTATATAGTTTCTTTCTTCTCTATTCAGGATGAAGTATTAGTGTAAAGAATACTGACTTGCTGGTTAGCTATATAAACTTGTACAAACCACTTCTCTCCAGGCTTCAAAAAAGCTTTTTTCCAACTCTAAAACTTAGTGAATAAAGTAGAAATCTATGGAAAGTAGATAGTAAATAAGTAAAGTCAATTATTGTTTTTCACAGATAATTATATAGGCAATGCACATAACCCTACAACTTCTTGTTTTGGCTCTCTGAATGTTTCAAGCCTCTGCATCATAAAGGTTGCATTTCAGAAAGGAGGTATTTGGAAGATATGCTGACATTTGCCTTGGTTATTGACTTGCAAGTTCCGGTCTAAGAATTCCACACATCCTAGCTTCAACTAGGGACCAAGCAGCACTGGATCCTCTTGTCCTCACTATACTTCCTAAACTGTTGAATGGAACAGTATTTGGCCCAGATGTGGAAAACTAAACAAACAAGCAAACAGATAGATGAATAGACAGACAGACAGACAGATAGATAGATACATAGAGCTGAGAATAGACAGCCTAACCAAGTTGCCAAAATTCCCCTAAGGAACCTTTAATGCTCACATAAGCACACTTTGTTTATGCCATTTCCCTCATCAGCTTCTTTTCCAGGAAGATCATAGTGTCACAGATTAGGAGCTAAAAGGAAACTGAATCCTGGGATCATAGATTTAGAGTTGTAAGGGACCTTAGAAGCCATCTAGTCTAATTCCCTAATTTTATAGATGACCAAAGTGATATGTAAGGGGATAAAATATTTGGTAAGTGTTAGAAATGGGTACTGTACCTTCAAATCCAGTATCCTTTCCGCTGCACTTTCCTAGTCAGCTAAACTAATGACACAGAGTGGAGGAGTCAATGGAGAAGGAGAATCAGGTAAGAGCCATCATGGGCTCTTCTAATGAAGTCATGGCATTTGTACTCTATTTTTAGTACTACACAGAAGAGATTGTCTACGAAGAAGTTCCGGGCGAGGTAAAGCCTCAGGACACTTGCATGAGCAGTACCCTTATGATATTGCCTTGGGCTTGGGGCTGTTCACAGTCTCTCAGCACCACTGTGGGAAGGAGTCATTCACATTTGTGGGGGTGGGGGGCCTATGTCTGAAGGGTTATTTCACCATCTTAAAATTCAAAATAATAAACAAGATGTTTAAGGATGATTTCTCAGGAATTTTTTTGAGGGGGAAGTCCTGGTTATAATATGGATGATATGAACTAGAATTGAAGGCCACATATCCAGTATTCTTACCTGTTGGGTTGCAGCTGTGATCTGCGATGTAGATGCATGCAGCATCACTGCCAAGGACTGCCAACCTGCAAATCATCATTTATGTCAATAAGGATGTCCTCTTTCTCCTTTTTGACATGATGCATGTAATGCTACTCAGACTTAATTCACTTGAAATTCTGAGTAAGACATTCAGATAGATATTCCAACTTGGAACTCTTTTTTCAAGGTGAAATACCTCTCTTGTGATGAAACTTGGTGTGGTTTTCTGCATGCAAATCTATCTTTTAGTGCTTGGCAAGCCATAAACCAAGGGGCTAACACTGAGTGCTTTGCAGTAAGCATTGTATGTGTCTAGAAACTAACTCTTTTAGAAAATGGCAAAGGGTTAATGTCCTAGTTAATACAATTCCATGATTAAAAAAACCATTGGATGGCCATGCTTTGGCAATGCTCTAGACTGATCATTTAGCTACATATTTTCATTTTTAATTAAATGTCTCTTCATAACTGTCCAGAGGAACTTTTGGGTCAGGAGAGGTAATTTTTTTCTAGTTTAAAAGAATATGTTTCTATAATGCCCTGGTGCTTGGTTATTTGTTTTGACTGCAAGGATTGTGTGACATTGGTTTCTTTGCTTATAAAATATCATTCTAATTTCTGACTTGCCAGATAGGGTTGCCATAGAAGATAAATAGCCTGCTATATCTGAAGCGCTTTTCACTCCTATGAAATAATAATTCATCATTGAACATGATATTCACACTCATTTAATTAAAAAATAAGATGGTGGCTTATTAGCCTGTTGTATTTGATATGATTAATGTCTGTTGTCTAAGGTTAATTATTACCTTTCATATTGTTTCAGAAGCGTGAGAAAGGAGAGAAAGCCCACAAAACAAACAAGTGTTTTTAATTAAAGCTGCCAGCCATTTGTACCTAGCTCTTGCTTAATCAATTTCACAAATTGTTATGAGTCAAAATCTGAACTTTATGTGTTTCTCTTTTCCCAGCTTTAAAATAATTTGAATTAAACTTTCCTTCGGCATGTTGATTAAAAAGAGAGCCACTGAAACCTTAATAACAATAAAAAAATTAAATAACATTTAATTCTAGCATTTATTACCATGAATAAGCTTTTAACAAAATGGTATACATTAATAAGAAAAAACTCTTTAATATAGACTGTCTATAGCAGTTGAAGAATATGTCTGTGAGCGGACAATATAGTGCCTCCCACGGTATGATATTGCATGTCTTTTTTTGGATACTGTGAACTACATCTTGCTTTATATAATATACAAAAATATCCTAATAAGCGGTCTGGCCTAGACCAGTCTGCTGGGTATCAGCACCTTGGTGTAGTATTTTTCTCTTTGTGATAGTCATTATTTACCATCACAATTTTCAGACAATAACCAAAGTTTATGAGACGACCACTACGCGGACGATAACTGAACAGGATGAACAGCCTGTGTCTTACCATGAGAAACAGACAGTATCTCATGATGTGGAACCAACAAAGCCAACAGAAAGGAAGAGAATTATTCGGAAGAAAGTGGACCCTTCAAAATTCATGACTCCCTACATAGCACACAGTCAGAAAATGCAAAATCTCTTTAGCCCGGTAAGTTAGATGGATCTGGACTTCGTAGTCATCTCGTAAAAGTTGTTTTGTCCGTGGAAGACATTACTTGGAAGGAGACAAAGACTTGTCACAAAATTATAGGTTGTCTATCCTCTGGACTTTCCCTTTTTCTTCATATATGTCTATATAGTCCCTGTGAGGCAGTATGACACAACGGGTGTAGGCATGGCCTCAGAGGCAGGAATGATCCAATTCATGTCCTGACCCAGTACAGAGTGGTTATGGGATTCTGAGCAAGTCACTGAATCTCCTCCTGACCTTAGGCAGCTCTCTAAATCAAAAGATTTGCCTAGCACTTACCATTATGTGTAGCAGAGGGATTTCAGCAAGAATTCCTTGTTTTGGTATTGGTCTATTTTATATAGTACAAATCTGACATCCCCATTGCCTTCAGGAGTTAACCTTACAGAATACATATTCATATATTAGAGTAGTCTAATAACCCTTCAGTATATATATTTGTGTATTGTGACTTTGTGTGTGTATGTGGAGAGAGGGAGAGAGAGAGAGAGAGAGAAAGGAGAGAGAGACAGAAAGACAGAGAGACAGATACAGAGAGATAGAGAGTCATTTCAGAAGTTAACCCTATGGAATGAGGTCAAGACTGGTTTCAAAGCCCTATACTATTTAATCATTAATCAGTACTCAACCTGATCTATGATAACAGTATGAAAAAGCAGAAGTTAGTACAATATTAATTAATTATATTGTTATGTTAACATAATATATAATAATGTATGGAATATCAATAAAAAATAACAAAATCTGACAGTTGCTTAAAAAGCGTACTTTCCCTGTATGTCCAGTTTTGAAATTATGAACCAGACCAAATCAGTTCTATCACTGTGATTGAATGAGATGTGCTAACCTATTCCTTTACTGTTTCCTGCCACCCCATCTCCCAGCCTCCCCCGCAAATATCTTTCTGAACCAAAGTACTCCTTTCTGGCCACAAATGTCCTATATGAGTTGTTTTCCCTCTTAGCATATAAGCCTTTCAGGACAGGTACTACCTTTACTTTTATATTTGTATCTCCAGCATTTAGCACTATGCTTGGTACATAATAGTACTAAATAAATGCTTTTTTCTCATTTGTTTTTATTTGAATACTTTGTATTAGTAATACAGTTTTAGAATTAAAGGTTCAAAGGACTAAGTTAGGTCACATTCATAAGTGATCTTAGGTAATCACAAGCTTCTACCTCATATTCTTATGTGCAGTCCTGAAAGTGATACCATTGGCAGTCCCAGATCAATAAAATAACTCTCTAAGACTACAAATTGTTTAAAGAAGTGACAAATCTTCAATGGTAAAGAGAGTTAACTCACTGGGAACTGCTGTCTGTATATGTATATGTATATGTATATATACACACACATACACACACACATATACATACATATATATTTATTTGTGTGTAAATATATATATATATATATATATATATATATATATATATATATATATATATATATATATATATGTATGTATATATATTTACAGGGCACATAGTGTTCTAGTGGTTAGAACACTGGACTTGGGAATCAGGAAGACCTGGATTCAAATGTGACCTCAGACACTTACTATCTGTGTGACCCTGGGCATTTAACTCTGTTTGCCTGTTTCCTCATCTGTAAAATGAGCTGGAAAAGGAAATAGCAAACCACTCCAGTATCCTTGCCAAGAAAACCCCAAATGGGGTCATGAAGAGTCAGACATTACGGAGAAATGGCTCAACAACATCAAATATGTATATGCAACAAGAAATATGTATATACATATATAATGACAAGTCTTCTCATAATAATTTTGAGGCAGTATCCATGACAATTTTATATTTATCAAATATTCACTAATGGCATCTGATTCATTTTGGTGATGGGGATGCACATTAAATAATGATAAATATGGCAATTGTTGTGTCCTTGGCTTTAGTGTGTTTTAGTTGAAATGCTAACATTCACTTTCAGAATAAGTACAAAGAGAATTTTGAGAAAACCAAAGGACTACCTTATGCCAGCACAACTGATACTCCAGAACTGCGAAGAATCAAGAAAGTCCAAGATCAGCTCAGTGAGGTGGGTGGTGCATCTAAATCAATCCATCGGTCTACAAGAACATTATTTGTTATGTGTCAGTGTACAAAACACTGGGGATATAAGTATAAAGAATGAAACAGTCCTTATTTGCAAGGAGCCTGCATCTTAGTTGAGAAGACAAGTTCATGTAATATAATATGATATGATATAATATAATATAATTAACATAGCATAATATATATATAGCAAAATATAAAATGAATAAATACATATATACAAAGGTGTGCTGGAGCCAGCTGAATTGGCGCATGCCGATTGTTAAATTTCCAGAGTGAACTTTCACAACTCAGAAAAAAGTATATGCTACAAATTAGGGCTTGATGTTCAATCTTGTTGATTGTCTAAACTTAAGAAAAGGGAAGAGAAAATATTAATAATGCAAATTAAACTTAACGTGTGTCATGGGTATATTTTACCCTTCCCCCCCAAGAACTGATTTTTAAACATTTACCAGTAAAACCCTGTGTGTATACATTTGAGTATATATGTACATATTATATATGTATGCATACACACCTATCTATGAAATATATACCATAACAATGCAAGCATGTATGCATGTACACACATGTGGCATATATGCATGCATTTATAGGATATATATTACAATGCATATGCATTTATATACATATTTATAAAATATATACCCATTATACACAAACATATATGGCTAAGATATGCATACATTTAAAGGATGCATTATGTATGTATATGTATTTATAGATATATGTTTGCAAAATATGTATCCATAATACATGCAAACATGTATGTGAGGATATGTGTATATGTGCATATATGACATAGACACTGGAAATGGAAGGTTATGAGTAAGGATAAGAGAGGACAGCTTGGCTGGATTGACAAGTACTGGAAAAGTAGGTTGGGGCCACATGATGTAGGGCTTTGAAAGCTAAGCAGAGGTGGTTATATTTTATTCTAAAGGCAACCTTTATTCTAAAGGAATCCAAAGGAATTGGCTGAATAAAAGATGGTAATATCTTTGAGGAATGTAGACTTTGACTACAAATGCAAAGTATGAGGTTGTGTGATGTTAAGTTGAGAGGTTCAGAGGAAGCATTAATTATAAGTTGTAGTACTTGGTATAAGCCCCAAGAAATTGGTCAGGGATTCAGAGAGCAGTATATATTTAGAGAGGAATATGAAAAAAGAGCCTCCACTAAAATTCTGTCCTGATGTCTCTTTGTGGCGTGGAGTTGACACTATGTTCCTGCAGGACGTGCCAACAGGACATAAAACCCTCACAGCTTCTCTAAGACACAAATACAGGTACACTAGCTACAATGCCACCTGAGAACCAGGTCCAACTCAGTTTGAAGAGGCTCATCTCCAAAAGTTGAGACTGTGATCTATGATGGTGGATAGAAAAACCACACCGATAAAATCATAAGTCCTTGAAATAAGTATGGACAAAGGAGACAGCAACTTAATCATGGTTCCTTGTGATGACCCAAGCAACAGCAGGCAAAATTAGCCCAAGAAATAAGATGAAAAACACACAGAATCATAGGTGGATAACTAGAAGGGACCTACAAGGTCAGCCTCTTAGTACTGATCAAGTACTTTCTATTCACCAGATCATCTTAGAAGACAGGAAATGGATAAAGCAAGCTGTAGTTCTAGCTTTTTGAGGCAAAATATCAAAAGTATCCAGAACAGGGGTGGGGAACCTGAGGCCTTGAGCCCATTATGTGTCCCTCTAGGTCTTTGGGTGCGGCCTTTTGACTGAGTCCAAGTTTTACAGAACAAATTCTTTTATTAAGGGAATTTGTCCTGTAAAGTTTGGATTTAGTCAAAGGGCTGCACTTGAAGACCTTGAGGGTCACATGTGTCCGCAAAGCTGCAGGTTCCCTACCTCTGATCCAGAGCTTTGTGTTAAGAAACTGACGACTTCTCTCAGTTCCCACTGTGTGCTGCCAGAAATTCCCTCAGCCCCGCCCAGGTTGACAGCTCTCACTGACTCTCTTGTACTGTACTTGGTGCTGTAGGTGAAGTATCGTATGGACGGCGATGTCGCCAAAACAATTTGCCACGTTGATGAGAAGGCAAAGGACATTGAACATGCAAAGAAAGTGTCGCAGCAAGTTAGTAAGGTAAGACCAGAATGGTTGAGCAGTAAAGCAGGGGGAAAGAAGAGTGAGACGGATTTCACCTCTGATTATTAGTACCTGGGACAAGTCACTTAGTATTTTCTGGCCTTCATTTCCTCAACTATAAAATGAGGGGGCTGAGATGGCTTCCGAGGTTTCTTCTAATTCCACATCACTGATGTCATGTTTTATAGTTAGAGAAGGAAAATTGTATATAAAAACCTAATCTTGAACATTGGGAGTTTATTTCATGTGCACTACTTCCATTTGATTCCCTGTGGGACTGTGAGTCAGTTCGCCTCTATGGGTCTCACTTTCCTCATCTGTAAGATGAAGAGGTTTGGACAAGATGGCACTAAATCTGTGATAACCTGTGATAATATTTGACTAGTTAAGTACACAGGGGATAGAGCACTGGGTTTGGAATCAGGAAGACTCACCTTCATGAATTTAAATCCTTACTTGGTCACTTACTGTGTGACCCTTGGAAAAGTCATTTAACCCTATTTTTCCCCAGTTCCTTATCTCTAAAACGAGCTGGAGAAGAAAATGGTAAACCACTCCAGTATCTTTGCCAATTAAACTCTAAAAAGGGGGTCACAAAGAGTTGGATACTACTGAAACAACTGGACAACAACAGCGAAAATATTTGACTCAAGGAGAAAGGATAAAACATACAAAATCTACACATAATCCTTTTTCTCCCTGATCCTTTGTATACCTGGAAATGTTTATATTTGTTGATAATTGTCAAATTCATATGAAAACATTTTTTTTTACTATTAAAAAACATGCAAAATCCAGCAAGGAGGCAGAGTTGAGCTTTGTCATAAAAATCTTAGAGTTTGCAAATTTTAACCGCATTAAATGCTTTCCATGTGGCATAACTGGCAAGTTTTGCTCAAGAAGCAAGACACTTAACAGTTCTCCTGAGCACCTTTATCCCTGAGGATTGAATAACTGTCTCATACCTGATTTTTCCATCAAGGTTTTATATAAGCAGAACTGGGAAGACACCAAGGATAAGTACCTGCTTCCCCCTGATGCTCCAGAACTTGTCCAGGCAATTAAGAACACGGCCATATTCAGTAAGGTAAGGACAATTGTTCAAACTTAACACTAGTTCACCAAATGAAATTAAAAGTCTACTATGTGCTAGGAACTGGCAGAGATAGTTCAGTTCAATGATGGGAAAAGGTACAAATACAGGTAATGATAGCCACTATTCTTTGGTAAGTATACAATAAAGGTTCAAAGTACAACATGAAATGAGGCCAAGAGGGAGGGTTTTTCTTAGGGGACATGTAACTAACATTTCTTGGAGCTGATCTTTTGAAATAACCATGTCCAACTCAATAACTGTCAAGAATGTAAAGTTGATGCTTGACAGTTGTAAAGAAAAGCTATTTTTCATTGCCCCAAAGCCTTGAGTATAGCTTAGGTAGGTCCTGATAGTGCTGTCCCTGAACAAAGTGGAATGACATGGAGGAAGATGATAGTGAAGTGGGAGAGGAGGCACCTTGGTCAGTTTGATTCTCTTACTGGGAATCCCCTAAAACTGAGGGAAAGGAGGCAAGGTAGAGGGCCAGGGTCAGTGGTAGCAACAGCTAGCTTGGCAATCTATTAGAAAAGATATTTAGACCTCTTGGTTGGGGATCTCTCCTCTAACGTCTCATTACTCAATTCATGAATTATCCAGGCTCCTGCCTCCTCCCACTCTTCTTTCCAATCTATAAATCAAACAATCAAAAAATATTAATGGAGCACCTAAGATAGAGTGTGAGGCCTGGAGTCAGGAAGATGCATCTTCCTGAGTGTAAATCCAACCCCAGACACATTTGTTTGCCTCAGTTTCCTCATCTGTAAAATGAGCTGGAGAAGGAAATGGCAAACCACTCTAGTGTTTGCCAAGAAAACCCCCAGTGGGGTCACAGAGTAGGACACGAATGAAAGATGATTGAATAACAAGAGAGTTTTAGCATTCTTCAAGTTGTTCCAAACATTGCCAATTTTACTTACATTCTTATTACCACTTACTTTAGAAGACAGATAATAAAAGAAAGAAAGAAACATTAACAGCAAATAATTCTGTACTTCTGGTGAAGGTTTCTTAGGGAAAAGAAATTAAAACAGTTCAAAGAAGTCATCTGAGTGTGGTAGAAGGCAGCAGAGAAAATGGGGATCTCATTCAGCTTTGATGTTTAGAGATTGCTTTTTTCCTAGCCCTCTATCACTGAAGCTAACTCAGGGTTCTTTATTTGTGTGTGTGTGTGTGTGTGTGTGTGTGTGTGTGTGTGTTTGTGTGTCATGGATCCCTTGGGCAGTCTGTTTAAATGCATGCATGCACTTCTCAGAATACTATTTTTAAATACATAAAATAAAATACATCGGGTTACAAAAGATACTGTTTATTGAAATACAATTATCAAAATCTTTCCCCCTTCCAAGTTCATGGACTCAATAAAATCTACCTATGGCCTCTTCTGAGGTCTCTGACCCCAGATTAAGTATCTCTCGATCTAAATTAATTGGTGTAATAGAGACAGTATGGCATTGCAAAGAGAATTGCATATCAAGTCTGGGTTTAAAGACCTGGATTCAAATCTAAATTCTGCCCAAGAGTGATGTGAATAGAGTGCTGGGCTTGGAATCAGGATATTAAGTCCCGTCTCAGCCACTTACTAGACATGTGACTTTGGTCAAACCATTTAACCTCTTGTAGTATCATCATCTGTAAAATAGAGATAATAAATTCTATAAGGTCTATCTCAGAAAGTTGTTGTACAGCTCAAATGATATGACAGATATAAAGTACTTTGCTTTTAGGTTCTATATCAATGCCAATTAGTATTGTTTAGTCACTTAATCTATTCAAGTCTCCCTTCTGAGGAGAAAATAACAAGTGTACAACTTAACTCCTCAGGATTATTCTAACAGTCCATTGAGATAACATACATTTTGTAACATTAATAAATGGTTTTTAGCACACATTATACAAATGTGAGCTTTTATTATATCTGCACATAATTCTGATGAAAGGGAAATTTAATTTTGTTCTCATCTTTTCACATTTTTCTTTCTTTTTTCTTTTCAGAAACAGTACACTGAAGACTGGGAAGCAGACAAAAGTTTATTTTACCCGTACAATGACAGTCCAGAGCTGAGAAGGGTTGCACAAGCCCAGAAAGCTCTCAGTGATGTAAGTGAAAATGCAAATATGGTGGGATTGGGAGGGCTGAATTAGGGAACCTCTAATCCTCCTCTGGTCATATTCATGTTCCTTGGTACACTGGAAGAGTGAAGTCTATCCTTTTTTCGATCTGACTTTGATGGGAAAGTCATCCTGTATCAATCTAGGCACAGAATTTCAGTACTCCTGAACCACAAATATGAAGATCCTCAACAGCTTTCTCAAATTACCAGAAGTATTTAAGTGTCTTGTTCTTTAGGTTAGTTAAAAATGGTTTCTAGAGCAGTATTAGATTCCATCAGCCTCAATCTGAGGTATGCAGAGGTTTCTTTACCATTAGCCCTGTCGAGAATAGCATCCTTTAAAAGTTGATACACTATTTTTTTAGAAATGTTAGTTCAGTCTCAATTGTTGTAAAAACTGTCTTATAAAATTTCAGATGTCTTATGTTAGCGGTCTGGTGATCCTCTAGGATCCCTATATCCTTTTCTATCATACCTATGCATAACTAATTATTCCCCTCTTTGTTTAGGTATACTTAGATTTTTTTTTCCTCCTAAGTATCTTACCTAGTCCTAAAATGACCTTAGATAAATTCAGCTGACTGTGTTTTATTTTTTTTAATCTGCAACTATCTTCAAAAGTATTAATAGGTACATTCTCTATTCCATTTTCTGAGGTACAAATTTGGCCCAGATTTGTCCCAGCATTTCTACCTTTTCCTGGTGGCTAATTACTGGCTTGAGGAAGTATATTCCAATTTTAAATCATTCAATACTTGGTACCAGTCAGTGTAACACAATAATGCTGACCATTATAAAATACTATGCCTAGGACTGACCCTTGTAGATCCATATCCAACAAGACTCCCTTGCTTCTCTTCTAAAATTTCAAGTCATCAACACATATTTGTTGAATGCCTACTAGGGATCACACACTGCGCTAAGGAAATGTGAGGCCTACAAAGGAAGTAGAAAGAACTCGCTAAACACTTGGAGGGACAAAATGGTCAATGAAACTGTTTTGGCACCATGAGGTATGAAAGTGTAAAATGTATTGACCAAGATACAATAAGGATTTTTTTTAAATTAAAAAGTCATCAAAGGAGGCAGAAAATGAATTGTCAGAGAGGTAGAGTCAGAAAACACTATCATGGAAACCACAGGAGACATTTTTAAGATAATTTCATCTCTAGGTGATATGCCTTACTATTCCAGAAAATGATGATATTAAAGATGACTATGAAACTTATTTAAAATTTGGCAAATTACTTGGTATTTCTTAGGGAATTTAGGTAAGTTGTAGTCACAATACATAATAGTCAATTCAATCTTCTCTTACCCTATTCCTGAAGAATTTGAGAATTGTTACTTCTATTTTTACAGCAGACTAAGTTTACAAAATAGTATCTTATTACTTAAATGCCTACTAATAGCACAACATGAACTTCTACAATTATTGACCCTGGAGTACAAGGCAAATTCTTATTCATAGCATGTGCCATGCATGTAGACTTTAAAACTGGGAATCCTATTCCAGAGCCTCTGTCCCCTGAATGTTCTTTCTGTAAATCCTCTTACCCCTGCTTGTCACACTGTCCTCATTTTGCTTTGAATGATACTTTTCTAGTATCTAATGAGCCATTGAGCTCATTAGGTATTGAATTCTAGAACTAGAGAGAACCCCAAACAAGGTCACTTTCAATCATTGAGGAAGCTAGACCCTGATCTCCAAGAAATGGACTTTTACCAGATTGTCAGACCCCTTATCAGATCTAAAGCCATTTCATATCTCCCTTTCCCAGCTCCATCCCCACCCCTATCCCAATTCCTGTTCTGGCCTAAAATGAAACACCAAAATAGCTTATGTTCAGAGTTAAGAAGAGACTGAGAGGGCTAAAAGAGATTAGGTAGGGAGAGCCAAATAAATTAAGCATGAAAGTTCTGTTTCAGTGCTTATTCCTTCCTTCCCTCCCCTTCCCTCCTTTTTTCTCTCCTTTCCTCCCTCCTGCCATTCCTCCTTTCCCTTTTCCTTCTTTCCTCTTTTTTTCTCCTTTCCTCCTTTCTTCCTTTTTCCTTTCTTTTTTCTTCCTTCCTTCCTTTCTTTTCTTCCTTTCTCTTCTTCTTTCCTCAATCCCTCATTTTCTTGCTCTCTTCTTTCTTTCTTTCCTTCCTTTTCATGAGTCTCTATGGAGGTGCCCTAGGGATAGTAGAGTGGGCATTGTGAGAACAAGAAGGCCATTGACTTGAAGACCATTGGTTTATAGATGAAAGTAGGATCTTTTTAAGCATCACTTTGATCTCCATTTTGGAATCCACAGAATACATAGAAGCATATGTGCATTTTCCCCCTTCAAACTAGCTTCCAGTTGTGTTTTTTAATCTCATCAAGTACAGATTCAGAGATTCTGTTCATCAAGGTGGCAAAAGTACAAAGCCTTTTCAAGCCCTACTCACATGAGTATAGTAACAGTCAGGAGAATGTTCTCTGGCTCATTAATTAAGTTGTTCTCATTTGTGTCTTTTTATGATGTTAGGTTGTCTACAAAAAAGGACAAGCAGAACGGAATTCTCAGTTTACTTCACTGGCAGACCCACCAGATATAGAATTTGCCAAGAAAGTGAACAATCAACTGAGTAAGGTAAGCATTCAGAGTTGGCACATGGGCTTCAGAAAGAATGCTGTGAGACCTAGAACTACGACTGCATTGTGCCATTTGGAGACATCTGGCTCTTCTACTGGAATCTCCTTCTTCCCTCTCTCAAGTTGTTTGCATCATTCACCTAAACAGTTAAGCCATGTGGTATAGTGGAAAGAGCACCAACTCTGAAATCAGAAGCCTTGGCTTGAAATTCTTCTTCCCCATGTGACCATGAGCAAGTATTAAAGCCTCCCTGGGTCTCAGTTTCCTCATCTATAAAATAAGGGGGTTGGGATTAGAGGATCCCTAGGGTCCCCTGCAGCTCTAGATCTATGATTCTATTATCCCATGAGTACAAAAGTTTTTCACAAGACCTTGAAACTGTCTCAGCACAACAGCAGAAGGGATATATAAAGCTATAGAGTAAGACAAGTGATAATAAAGCCTCATAGTTCAAGCTTTGTTACTTGCTCATGGCTGTTAGCTCTGCTGCTTCCTACCTGTGTGACCTTGGGTCAGTCTCTTAAGTTCTCGGGGCTTCACTTTTCTTCACCTGAGAGACTTGAATTACATGGCCTTGAAGGTCTTTTCCAACTCTCAATCCTCAACTTGTAAATTTATCAATAACTTATCTAAGAAACTAAAAACATATTGAAGTAATTAACCAACAAAAACAAAATGGCACTGATTTTGAAAAAGCAAGTGACAAGCAAATGTGTTCCTATGACTCAGCATGCTACATTTATGTAACAGGCTGTTTTAAAACAAATATATTTGTTGACTTGAGCTATGATTTTATTGGTATAGAGAACTCCCCCTACCAGTGCAGATAGACTACTGCTTTGTAACTATTAGATTTCTAGAACTGCCATTGGACACGGAGAAGTTACTTATATAGATCAGAGTTCCACAGCCAGCATATGTTAGAAGGGAGGTAAACTTAGATTTTTGCCAGACTCAGGCTAGCTCCTTATCTACTCTACCACATTGCTTCTTGGATGGGGTTATATTGATATTTGATTGTTTCCCTTCCCAAAAGAAAGATTTAATAAGCCAGCTAGATGAAGAATTTAAAAGCCTATGACTAAGGGGGCTCCTGAGTCATTTAGAAAGTGGAGTTGGAATGTTTGATATTTGGGGGAAGATGCATACTCCAAAGTCTCTTTGTTGTTTCCATTCCAATGTGCTCCAGAGAAATGGAGAGTACCCAAATGTGTGTGGTTTCCGGTTCTCAGTTCAAAGACTGCACAGGCTTGGGGAAAATTTTTAAAAAATAAAAAAGTGCCATGGGCTATGTCTCAAACAGGCAGCCGTGGATTCCATGACCTTTGAGGGCACTGGCAAACAAGCCTTCTCTGTCTATATTTAGGGTGGTAAACTAGTCCTGTGGTATGTAGGGTTTGAGATGGAATGTACAAAGACAGATGTTAGGCTAATGAATAGGCTTGTGCTAAGGTTCTATTTTAAATAAATTAGTACAACAGGCAGCTTCTTTCTAATGCTCCTCATGAGCACTTCACCTCATTCCATGTGGCAGTGACGCTCTGCCAGGTTGGCATTCTGCTTGAATCTAGGGAAAACTTCTAGATTTATCTGTCAGTTTAGTGTTCTTTGGGAAAGCATTTCTTGGGGGCAAAAGAAAATAGTGTCACACAGTAGGAAAAGAATGATTCTAGAGATGGAGACCTTGGGTTCAGTTCCTTATTGCTGATGCTGCCTGCCTGTGTGACTTTTTCCAGTTTCTCAATCTGTAAAATGAAAGTGTTTGGACAAGAGGACCGTTGGGCTTCCTGTCAGCTCTCAGTCTGCAAGTGTACAAAAAGGATAGAAAGAAAGTCACGGACAAAGTCGATTTCACAGTTTTCATTTGTCTGCTCTTTGCAATCCCAAATTGTCCTGACTATACTCTTGGGGTGTTTTTTTGATGCAGGCTCTAATCAATATAGTAAAACCTCATCAATATGGACACCTCTCATTTAGAATTTGAGAGAATTATTTGCTATTAAAAAGTGATTACTGAGAACAAGGATAGTAGATTGTAAGAGGATGTTATTTAAGAGTTAGAGGCTTAAGAACAACCGGGAATCCTAATTTACACACAATTCCATTTCTTTCCTTCACTCTTTTAAGCATTTCCTCTAGAGTAGAGATATCAAACTTGCAGTGATGGCTGTCTGCTCTGGGACTCCAGATTAAAGTGTAATTGGGAAATATTTAATAAAATAAATAAAAATGCAAGGCAACCACAATAATGTTCATTTGTAGTTTTCTAAGTTAATACGCAGCCTTCAGAGATCCATTTCTATTTGCGTTTGACAAAGTTGCTCTAAAGGGTCAAGCAGTCTTTCACCTTCTTAGAGTTTGAATTGTCTTCATATGAAAGAAATGAAAGTGAATTTCTTTAGAAGAATTCTGCAGCTCAGCCTTGTCCCAAATGCAGACTTCTCACTTTGGTCTGGGTGAGTGAGTTCCTACAGGGCTTGGAATCTTGTGCGCCTGCAGAAGTCAGTAAATACAGAAGGTGGCTCTGGAGGAGAGCTGTAAGCTCGCCAATAGCATTTGGTAGATGTGTCATTACCAGTCCTACTTACCCTACAGACTTACATGTCCCATATGCTGTAGTGCGTTCAGAAACAAACTGATATCATTTAGGACAACATGCTAACAATGACCAATAAAAGAACATTAAAGTGACTAAGGAATATTGAGGGTTTTTTTCCCCAAATTCAGGCAGAAAATCAAAATTAGCAGAGGAACAGAACCATGTGAAGAAAGTGAAATGTGCAGGGCAAGTATTGCAGGAAAAGCCGGGAGGGATACATATGATTTGAGGATGCTAATGTTAACAAACTAATCAATGAGAGAGGGGTAGAGATTTAAGAGATGATGAGTCTATGAGACTACACCTTTTTCTTGGGGTCCTCTCATCTGTCTTTGACTTACTGTGAAGTACAGTGAAAAGAATGCTAGTTGGAGAGGGCTGGGGGTGGTGGTGGCAAAGCAAGGAGAATCATTGGACCTGGGTGACCTTCAGCAAATAACTTAACTGCTTTGGGCTTCAGTTTTCCTTATCTATCTATATCTATCTGTCCATCTACCTATCGTGAGGCAATCAAGGTTGAGTATCACAGATAATAAATGTCAAGTGTCTGAGGCCAGATTTGAACTCAGGTCTTCCTCACTCCCCGGCTGGTGCTCTATCCACTGTGCCACCTAGCTGCTCCGTTTTTCCTTATTTTTAAAATGAGAGAGCTGGACAAATTGATCCCTGTGAAAGTCCTCCTGGAGTCTTTCCAGTTCTAGATCTATAGGCTTAATAATTCTTTAGTATAAAGTATTCCCTTTGAGGAGACTCTCACCACTGATGTAGGTCTGTAACTCCTCAGCAATTATAGTCTTAGACAATTGCCTAAGGTCACTGAGAATTAAATAAATTACCCTCAAGTTTACATGTATTAGAAACATTACCTGAACCCAAATATTCCTAACTTCAAGGATAGACCTCTATCCAATACTATTGTGGGATGTCTGCACACATATAATAGTATTAACTTGATTCTGTGTAGATGTATTGTGTATAACAGATATAACAATAAAGAAAGATAGCAAGGTAGAATGTAGATTTGAAGTAAGGAAGACCTGGGTCCAAGTCACACATACTGACCCTATGGCCCTTTCTAAATCATTTAACCACTTGGTGCTTTATAAGATGTAGAGAAGACACAACCTGTACTGGGAAAGGGAATGTTGTCGTTGGAAGTTCCTTCTACTAATGAATCCGCAGGATGAGTCTCTATTTCTTTTCTATTCTATTATCTATGAGTCCTTATTTCTATTTCTATCCTATCCTATTAGCATTTTCAGAGACATACAGCATAGGCTAGGCATTCATGGTTACAAGGATGTGAGAATTAGCCATCCTCTCAGTGCTGTATCGATATTCTTTCTGTCTCTCTATATTTGTTTCCATTTAATTCCAAGGTCACACATATGAAAGAGTAAACATACAGACAGGTGCCTTCTGGGGCCCACGGTAGAAGCCATTTCAGAGAGAGCTTGTGATATAGTAGAGTTAGGCAGTGAGCCAATGAAACTATGAGGATCCTTTCTAAGTGTAGAATTAGGAAGATACTTTGGTGGACAGATAAGATTTGGTTGAATCAAGACTAGCGCTAAGCATGCTCTGTGCCATGACAATATAAATTGGGACTCCTCCTACCCAGTCATGGGGAGGTGGCTTTTACATAATGGAGCCCTGAGGGATCTGAATGTTCGAATGTTCTGCTACTCCCAGGAAAAAGACAAATAGGAAGAAGATAGAAATAGATTAACTAACTGGCAGTCCTACTGCCTCCCACTTGGCAACTACATTAAGACTACAAGTGTACATGGAGAAGATTCAAAAAAAGTCACATGTATTCACTTTGAAGAGATCTATTGGGAAAGCATTGTCTCTCTATGTATGTATAAGTATATATACACACGTGTGTATGTGTGTATCATAACCTTGGTAAATTCAAATGTGAATTTTATTTACTTCTAAGTCTCCTGAGGGAAGGATGGGCCAATAAACAGGGACTTTATTTCCAACTCTTCCCCAGGCAAAGACAGAGGATTGAAGGAAGCTTTTCACATATCAAAATTGTCATTTCCTCACTGGGCTTTCTCTCCTTCATCAATTTTTTATAGTGTTGGCAGGGACTTTGCCACTTGGATATATATTAGTATCTGGGTTGAGGCATATTGACTAAAGCACTGGAGGGTTTTCTAACAACAATCCACTGTGGAGGAGAAGTGAGGCTAGTGACCTGCACAGCTCTCCCTCCCTCAAAACAAAGTCAAGTGCAAGTGATGTCATTATTTCTCTGATGGCATGGTCTTCTTCAGCAATGAAGGACAAACACACCTACACCCACACCCACACCCACACACCCACACCCACCCACACACACACACACACACACACACACTCACACTGTGGTGCTACAGACACATTATTCAGTTTGTTCTAAGTTACAAGGGGGCAGTGAGACCTCTCTTCCCCTTTTGGGGATGGTAAAGATGGGAGAGGTTATGCTTATACAAACACCTTCATTTCCACAGATTTTATTAGTGTGGTGCCAGGGTAGGTTTTTTTGGGAGAGGGAGAGCATATTTTACAGAAGTCAGATTACCTTTGTATGTGTGTAATACAGCAGTGGGTGACCCCCACACCAGGACCCAACTTCGGTTCCAGGGCACCTAGGACCATCCCAGAGATAAGGAGGTTGGACTAAGATGATCTTTCGGGTTCCTTCCAGGTCCCATCCCAGAGATAATAGTAGAGACTAGAAACGTCCTTAGAGGAGAGATGCTGTATAGCCCAGATCTCTACTGGGAAGCTTAAATGCTATTAAAAGGAGACTTGGATTAATTAAACTTTAGACCAGTTTCTCTTCTGTTGGTTAGGTAGTCCCTCTCTCCTGTCACCACTAGTCACATTAGAGTTGCTTAAGATCTGTAATAGGAGTACATTCATTAGCATGTAAATTGATGTTTTTGTAGACAATATTTTTCCCCCAGTTACATGTAAAAACAATTTTTAATATTCATTGGATTTCTTTTAAGTTCGGGGTTCAAAATTCTGTCCCTCTCCCTGAGATGCTAAGCAATCTGATATAGGTTCTACATGTACAACCATGTAAAATATTTCCATATTCATCATTTTTTGTTATTTTATTTAAAATTTATTTGTTAAATTTTATGTTTCATTGCTTGCCTTATTTTTTCTTTTCATTTTTTTTTTTATCTTAGAACAAATACCGGGAAGACTATGACAATAAAGTCAGAGGCAAGTGGAGTGAGACGCCTTGCTTTGAAATTGCAAATGCAAGAATGAATGCTGACAATATAAGCATGGTAAGTAAGAAGATGGCCACCCAAATGGCTGATACGAAGTTTCCTTTTATCCTGCAGGGGTTAGAAGTCTTCTAAAACAACTCCTTCCCCTGCTCTCCAAGATAAATAACTAAAGATGTTTGTGGAAAGGGATGCCATAAACTCCTTTAGAAGGCACTGTCAACATAAACTTTCTGCTGAGAAATTTCCACCTCATCTAATTTGTTCTTGCTTGAATTTCCATTTTCATAAAGACTACTATGAATCTTAAGTATATGATCTCAGGGTTCTAGGTTGTTATATTTTTTTCCAGATGGATAGTCTTTCCCACATTCCCTTATTTTCATCATTGACAAGAAGTTTATTTCAGTGGCACCATATTCCAGTAGCAATCTGACCAGTCTGAGCTAAGAGGGAGAATGTTACCTTATGGTAACTTATCTGTGTTCCCTTGTATCACCATGCTTGCCTTTATACCTGACACCAACGTGACTTGCTCCCCACACCAGTCCAATAATATTGCTTAATATCTTACAGAGAAAATACCAGGAAGACTTCGAGAACCTTAAAGACCAAATTTACTTTATGCAGACAGAAACTCCAGAATACAAAGTTAATAAACAAGCTGGAATCGCTGCTAGTAAGGTATGTTTCATTAGCACTCTGTTTGCTACTGGCCTTTTGGAACATGTTTTTCTGTGCTACTTCTGACTTTGAATGCAGGAAAGTACTAATCCAAGAAAGGTCACCTAGTGGTCAGCATAGTGGATAGAGCACTGAACCTGGAATCAGGAAAACCTGAGTTCAAATCCAGCCTTAGACACTTACTAGCTAGGCCTGGACAAGCCACTTAACTCTATTAGTTTCAGGAAAATGAGCTAGAAAAGGAAATGGCAAACTACTCCAGCATCTTTGCCAAGAAAACCCCAGTTGGGGGCACAGAGAGACAGATGCAACCAAACAACAAAATAATTAATTCCAGTGGAATTCAGGTTTCAGGAAATGCCACCATTTTTTTGTCATTCCTTCTTTAGCCTTACAAGGTACCATCCATCGGTTAAAGGGTTTAAATGCCACTGTGCAGTGAGTTCTGATCAATACCAAAAGACTTATTTGAGATCTCTTAGGTCTCAGGAGATTCCAGGAACAGGTAGATAGATCCATAACATTTTGATGCCTGGTCTCAGGGATGTGCTGGAGCCAGCTCCTACATCTCTTGAGAACTAATTGCAAAATTTCAGTGTGTGCATTTATACCTCAGAAACTGGTTGATGCCATAGATTAGAGCTTGATTTATTGCTTTGATGATAATGTAGGCTTATAGTGACAGAAAAAATGTTAGTAATGCAGATTCACCCAGCTGTTAAGCCTTTACCTGCACACCCCTGCCTGGTTGCCTCTTCTGAAGATCAGATTCTTAAACTGTGACTCCCTGGAATGGTTTTGTAGATAATAAAGATGGTACTGTAAATATATAGGATAAAAATCTAATATATGTCTTCAATCAAGCAATAGTATTCTGTGATTTCTTAAGATAGATTCGGGGATGGGGGTGGGGTTCAAATCTTTTCTGGGTACATAACTATCCACTATACCAGAACTTCAGCTTTATGATTAAGCTAGTTGATATTTCTGTTGCCTCCTGAAGTTGTTAGTCATTAATAAATTGCCCTGTAGTCTCTAAACCTGCCACTGTCCTAAGCATGCCCTGTGGTCTGAATGATATTTGTGAGAATTATATAAATGGAACTAGACTGTAAATCAAGGTCAGGACTAGTATATGCATTGTGGGTACAGTCCTAAAAAAATACCCTTTGCTATCTCCACCAATAGTAGGTTGCAAGGAGAAGTAAAGGAAAGCTGGAGAAAGGTATATTGCAGCTATCAAGTCAATAGACATTTATTATGTGCTTACTACGTGCCAGGCACTAGAACTAAATACTAGGGATACAAATACCATCCAGAAGAAAGGTAGTCCTTGACCTCAATGAGCTTACTTTCTAATGGGGGATGACAATCATTAAAAGGAGCTGAAAATCAGTGGGAAAGGAGGCATGGCAGCAAAGTTTAGACGGTCAGAAACAGAACTGGCAGAAATGAAGGATGACTCCCCTGGGCCCTTCCTGCAAATGAAGGTTCTGGGGGACATCATCAATGGCAGAAAAGTGGCATGGAGAAGAGGGATGGATGTTCCTGGGGAAGAAGGTCACAGGGAATAAGGGAAATTCTGGGGCGAGGAGACAGCTGAGGCATCGTGTCCATCAGGCCTCCTCAAGCACACTAACCTATCCACGCACATACTTGGACAGTCACTGATGTCCTAGGGTCTTCTTTACAAGTGGGATGTGGAGTAGAGGAAGCTATAAGGGTCCTTTCCACACCCCCACAGAATATTTTGGCAGTTTGGCAAATGGATATCAATATCTGGGTACAGGATCATAGTATCATAGATCTAAAGCTGGACAGGACCTCAGGAGGCATCTAGTCAGATGAAGTCATAGAGGCCTAGAAAAGTTAAGTGACTTGTACAGGGTCACACAAACATTAATCCACAGATTCCTCTGTGGTCCTCTGATTCCAAAGGAAGTACTCTTTTTTATTGTGAGGAGAGGTACGTAGGATGCAGTCTTTTGCATGATTATTAATATCACATATTTATGGAATGCCAAGCACCCCTGTGTGTAGATAGAGACTAATTCATGGAACTATGTGCCAATAGTATAACAGAGATCTTGGAACATAAAACTGACAGACAGTTTCTCACTTCTTTTCACTCCTACAGGTAAAATACAAAGAAGACTATGAAAAAAATAAAGCTACAGCTGATTATAATGTGCTTCCTGCTACAGAGAATCCGTTACTTAGACAGCTGAAGGCTGCAGGAAATGTCCTAAGTGATGTAAGTATTTTTAAACCTTAGCTGTAAAACAATAACAATAGCAACAACCCTAACAGTAGCAAGCTTTCATGTAGATCTTTAAGGCTTGCAAAGAACTTGACATACATTATCTCATTAAAACTTCTCAACAAACCTGCAAGTCAGGGATTACAGGTATTTTCCCCATTTTACAAATGAGGTTCAGAAAGGTCAAATGACAAGTGTTGAAGGAAAGATTCAAGGTCAGGTTTTCTTGACTTTCACAAAAATCTCTTTGCCATTTTTTTCCCTAAAATTTCTATAATAGCTCCTTCAAGCAATATGGATTTCTTAATGTATTTCTTAGTCCTTTAATAATAACCAGTATGTTGAATGTAAGGAAATTAACTACAGGCCTGGAGTGCTTGTGCCCTGAATTCAGGCAAGCATCACTGGATATCATCTCTCTGCTCTCTTGCTAGGAGGAACAGAGTTGGGTTTGTAAATAAATAGCTGGGAGAGGAGAGAAAAGTGCCTAAGCCCTTCCAGATGCCCAATCTTTCCCTTTTCAAATCTGCTACCCAAGGGGTGTAAGAGAAAAAAAGCCATGGTTTAGGAATGAATGAAAAAGTATTAAGCACTTACTATGAGCCAGATACCACCTCTGGTTCAAATCAATCAATAAGAACTTTTGACATTATGTGCCAATTACAGTGCTAAGTGCTGAGGATGGAAAGACAAAAATGAAGTAGTCTCTTCCTTTAGGGGTTTACATTCTAATAAACAGGAAGTCTAAACAGCCCTGGAAGAAATTAAAATTCTAACCTCTTCAATACAAAATTTCAGAAAGAGCTCTCTAATACTTTAACTGCAAAATAAACAGATGTGTATATTTCAGTTAGATCAAAAGAAACAACTTCTTTCTAAAGATGCTGCTTGAGAAAATGTTTTTATTGAGCCATTTTACATTAAAGGATCAGTCTTGGTAAATTTTATTGTCCAGTAATGGAACACAAAAAAAAGATTCCCTAAGACTTCACAGAAATTTTTAATTTTTTTAAGAATAGTTATGGAGATTTATAAGCCATTGGATTTTAAATGCTTGAGCTTAAGGAAGGAAAAATATCCTGACATTAAAAATAGGTCTATACTAGAAGAAATGGAACCATTATGCCATTTGGGGCATCTCAGATGGAATCATCCTAATCTCCCCCTTCCAAGTTAGTAACAAGCTATTTTGGGAATTGGACTGAGTGATCTCAATATTCCTTACAACTCTAAATCAATCAGGTGACATGAATTTGCAAAATATTTACTTCGCAGTATACATTTTTAAGTACCAGGGATACAAAGAAAGTCCCCGTCCTCAAGGAGCTTACTTTATGTGGTGAGGTCTTTGCTTGGAGACATGTGATGGAATGCCATGGACGGATCTCAGAGTAAGTGGAGGGACATAAAATATAAAAAAGATTGGAAAGCTAGGAAGGGATCAGATTTTGAAGCTCTTCAGATACCTAAAAGAAGACTTTATACTTGATTATGGAGGTAATAGGGAGTCATTAAAGTTATTGAGTGGAGGAGTTTATGCGACAGACCTACACTTCAAAAAAATCTGGTAGCTGAGTAGAGGATAGATTAGATGGGGGACAAACTGGAGGCAGGGAGAACTTTAGAAGGGTATTGTGGTGATTGTTGTCATTGCACCCTTCTTGAAGAGGATCAACGATATCGGGATATTGTCATAGACAAGGTGAGAAGTGGTGAGGTCCTAAATTATGGTGATTAATTTATTGAACCTATTTAAATACTTAGCCTTATATATGAACAGCTAGTACATCAGATAAAAGTTTCTCATATCGTCATTTTACATTTTCTAAAGTTTTCATTTGGGTGAAGGCTATGCACACAAACACATATATGCACATATATGTGTGCATGTATGGGTGTATATAAGTATATGCATGTGTACATGTGTTTGTATACACACATATATGGATACACATATGCATGCATTGTATATACACACACACATATATATATATATATGTATACATTTATATGAGTGAATGGTTAGCTTTTCTCCAATAGGTTCTTAGTATCTCCTTCCTGAAGAAAGGCTGTTCCATTGCTATTACAGAGGTATAAAAGCCATGCTCAAAAATCTCATTTTACTTTCACTGACCAGGACACCCCTGCTTAGAGGACCAAGCCTGGAACAAATTTTATACCTAACAGCATTTGAGATTTTTTTAAATTCTAAATTCTAAGAATGTAAGCATAAATATATCAATTAACAAGTTTGTAATCATTCAGATATTGCCAGCAATAAACCAATGATTCTTCATGTTATTGTCATGGCTAATGATAATCCTTTAATAAACTCCACTAGATAAGAATTATTATCAAATTCATGACATACCTTGATTAGCTATTAGTCAACATAAAAAAGTATCTTCTAAGGCTAGATCTTTGAGGAAATGAAAAACTTGTGAAATTCCAATTCACCCATGAAATGTAGGGTAATCTCCATTTCAAGCAGTAAGGGCAGAAATTCTCTTTTTAACAGTTAGCTTTAAGAGTATAAGAATAAATAAAAGTGCAATTCTTGGATATGCTACTTGTTATTCCCTGATGGGTTTTCAAACTTTATCTGCAAGATTTTAAGTTTAAATATTCTTTGAAATGTTTTTTCCACCAGGGACAATGAGAAGATAGAAGCATGTCTATTTCTGTTTAAATTGACAGCATTCCTAATTGCTTCTCTTATGAATGACTACTTACAAATGTTTTTTAGAATCATTCCTAACCCTCACATTTCTAGCTTGTAAGTATGAGAAGAACCTGAGTCAGTAAAAGGAAAGTCAGCCTTGAAAATGGCTCATATACACCATAGCCTTTAACCATCTGTGAGTCTTGATTCTAAGGTAGAAAACTGTTTTATGAGATCTTTTTCTTTCCAGAGATTATTTTTGAAGGAGTTAGAAACATAGATTTAATGTGCATTGCTAATGGCACAAAGGCTTATGATTCATAACACCCCAGCTTTTGATTATAGGTTTTCAAGATAATAGATGGAGACCTTTTTTTTAAAATTTTTTAAGTGTTTGAAAAATAAGAGCTATTATAATCAACGTGTAGGAGTGACAGAAATCTATTTTATCTGTTTTTTTCCTCTGACAGAAATTATACAAGGAAAACTATGAAAAGACAAAGGCAAAGAGCGTGAATTATTGTGAGACTCCGAAATTTCAGCTTGATACAATTCTGCAAAACTTCAGTGATGTAAGTAAAACCCCGCAGTGTCAATCCTTTGACGAAAATCAGAGACTTATTTCACATATATAAACAAATGAAATGTGATTTGTCTTCCAGACTAAATATAAAGATTCATATGTGAAGAATATTTTGGGACACTATGTAGGCAGCTACGAGGACCCATACCATTCACACTGCATGAAAGTTGCAGCTCAAAACAGCGATGTAAGTTCATGTTTTCCAATGACATGGTTTTGAGAAGCCACAGCCAGAGTCAGCCCTCATGAGTGCTTTCTCCTTGCAGAAAAATTACAAAGCAGAGTACGAAGAAGATAGAGGAAAATGCTACTTCCCCCAGACTATAACTCAAGAATATGAAGCAATCAAGAAACTAGACCAATGTAAAGATGTAAGTCTGCAACACAAACACTGGAGAATTTATGATGTCTGGGGGCCGATGTCCATAGAAAATAGGTGATATAGGATCTTCTTATGGCATCTACTGGTCAAGATGTAGTTGACAATATTATTGTTTCCCTTAAAGTAATATAAATGGGAGGCAAGAAACCTACTTTTGAGGTAATTATCATATTTACTCTTAAAAATCTATAGAAATATACTCCTTTGTAGTTCTAGGTCAGCTAAAAAATTCTTTTTTCTTTCTTTTTTGTTCTTTGAAAGATAAAGAGAACCTCAGGAGACATAGATTGGTCATATTGACATTTGAATGTCTCTGAGAAGCTGAAATCTAGTTAGCATACAAAAACTTGATTGGCCAAAAAAAAATTTGGGGGGTATGGGAGCTATTCTTTTTTCTTTTTATGTTTTCTGCAATGCATTGTAACTCCATTTTTTTCTTCCAGCACACTTACAAAGTCCATCCTGATAAGACAAAATTCACTCCAGTTACTGATTCTCCTGTCCAACTGCAAGCTCAAAAAAATACGAAGCAGTTAAGTGATGTAAGTATCATGAAATGTTAGAAAAATCCAGCTGCTTATGACTTATTTTCAAATAATAACATGTAAAATCCAATAATTTAAATATTTCTAGAAAGACTCAAGTGGATGCTACTCTTTTGGCTATATTTATATTTCCTATTATAAAAATAGTTTGTCATTATGTTTATTTTCCACATTCAAGTATTGATAAGGTAATAGGATGAAAAGCTCAAATGATCAATGAGGAGACATTGTGATAAGCTGTGCCAGCTCTGGCATAAAAAGACCTTGGTTGAAATCCTGACCCTGATATTTATGGTCTTAAACTTAGACAAATTGTTTAAACTCCTCAAGCTTCAGTTTTCTGATCTGTAAAATGGAGGGCTTAGACATATAAGGTCCCTTCAATCTGTAAATCATTAACCCTATGAGAGGGGGAAATGATGAAGCTTAATGGCAAAGAAATATGGACTAGATAACCTGCCAGGTCCCATCTAATTCGAACATTCTTTGATTAGATTAAAAATTGAGGTTTAAGTTCACTGATTCTTTGCCTCTCCATTACAAAGAAAGTATGAGCCTACAAGGGTAGGCTTTATTACATATGCTTTGCATGAATATTCAAACTGATGCAGAACCCAAAGAATTAAGTTCTATGAGGGGGATATGGAGTTTTAAAATAAAATGATAAATTATAAAGTAGCAAAAAGAATGTAGGTTAAAACATGTTAATGAGCTAAATCATGAATATTGATAAAGTAGACCTACTCAGGCTTTTTTTCTATAGAACAGTGAGAATGATAATGTACCTCACATTACATAACACTCTGTAGCTTTCTAAACACTTTCACCTACATCATCTCACTTGATTATATATGGACCTGTGATGTCCATTGGCCCCAGACTCAATGGGAGTCACTTACAGTATACAAGGTGTTCCCCAAAGTCTTAGTGAAGTTTTAAGCTTTAATAACTTACATTTTCTCTACAGCTCTTAAAGCTTAAAATTGCACCAAGACTTTTGGGACCCTCTGTAGAAATGGGAAAAATTGAAATTGGCCTTCTTGTTTTCTCTAATGCTTTACTGTGGTTATGGCCGTGACACTGGTCTGTCATATTGGTCATACAATGGTATTGCCTACTTCAGGCTCTAGATCTTTCTTTTGATCTGATATTCACTGAATGCCAAAAATAATTGTGGTGTGCAATAGGAATAATCAATTAGGGTTATAGGACAGGCTTTCTTCTGTACTAAGAGGACATTCCCCTGTTTTTCAGCTGAATTATAAAGCAAAACACGAAAGTGAGAAGTTCAAGTGCAACATCCCAGCAGATGCTCCGAACTTCATTCAACACAGAGTCAATGCCTATAACCTCAGTGATGTAAGTTCTCAGTATGGAATGCCATAGGAGGGGGTGAGAATCTGTGATGTTTTTAATTTGTATCCCATTTCTGATGAAATTCTTCAAACAGCATGACAGATTACAATAGGAGATAACACAATAGTATCTCTCATATTTGATGCCTGTGAACTGGGATCTCTTTTCCTGTTTCCATTACCAAGTTTTTAGCCAGTATAATTATTTGAATTCCTATAATAAGACATATGAATTCCCCTAAAACAGAGACTGGATAACATTTGCAAAACTGTGTGCTAATTTTCCCTAGAACACAAATACATCTTTTAAAAAATAACAATATTCTTCTGGTGAGAAGTAACATAGCATAGGGGTTAAAGGGCTAGCTAGCTTAAGGTTCAGAAAGAGCCTTGTTCAAATCCTGCTTGTGACACACACTGACTGTGTGAACTTGAGTTAGTGAAGTGAAGTGAAGTGAGTGAAGTGCTGGGGCTCTGAAGCAATGAATTCACCATAGCCTGACATAGGGCAGCTAGGTGGTGCGGTGGATAGAGTACTGGGCTTAGAGTCAGGAAGACTCATCTTCCTGAGTTCATATCTGGACTCAGACACTTATTAGCTGTGTGATCCGGGGCAAGTCATTTAACCCTGTTTGCCTCAGGTTCCTCATCTGTAAAATAAGTTGAAGAAGGAAATGGCAAACCACTCCCATATCTTTGCCAAGAAAGCCCAAATGGGGTCACAGAGTCAGACACAACTGAAAACAACTGAACAACTACCAAAACCTGACAAAACCCACCATACAGCTCCATGGCTTTCCTTATACCATGTCACTCTACAAGTACCCTTTCTACCCTTTGACAGAGAAATAAACATCGTACAGAGCTTTTATAATTCTTCCATGTGTGATTTATTCTCCAGAATGTTTACAAGCAGGACTGGGAGAAGAGTAAAGCCAAGAAATTTGAAATTAAGGTGGATGCTATTCCCCTCCTGGCAGCCAAGGCCAACAGCAAGAATGCCAGCGATGTGAGTATTACTTGGGAACCATTGGAGGGAACTTGGTTGGCATGTGCGTGTGGTAAGTGGTATCTTCCATCTATGCTGTCTCTCTTGACTTAGGTGCTGTACAAGAAAGACTATGAAAAGAGCAGAGGAAAAATGATTGGAGCCTTAAGTGTTGAGGATGATCCTAAGATCCTACACTCTTTGAAGGTGGCCAAAAACCAGAGTGATGTAAGTGATTTTGAAAATCTCTCATGTTTCCTATTTTACTCATCTTCCTCACTAACATGTCCAGAGTTTGATGGAGCATCTCAGCATGGCTACTGTGAGGGACTTTGTGGAAGAGAAGCATCACATTTCTAGATGCTCATAGGTATTTATATTAAGGTTCTATTGGAAATGACTGAATTTTCCTAAATATCTTTAATTCCCTCACAATGGGAAGAAATGATTGTTTTAATGATGTTCATATTTCATCTCCTATTTATATATTAGAAATCAAAATCACTACTTCTAACATTTTCTAAAACATTTAGCTCATTTCAAAAGACTTTTAAATGATATTTTAAAAAGAAAATTCAATACAATTTTTAAAAATATACTTATTCAAGTCTTAAAATGTACAAGCATTGTACTAACTATTTAACTATTAGTAACTATTTTCAGAGAAGTTATTTTTGTTACTTACAAGACAATTTTTTCATTTTGTTAGGGACAGGGATAAGGAAGGGACTGGTGATTTCTTTATTAGAGATATCTCTACCAATGATGCTGGTAAGGTTGATATCTTGTCAGCCTCATACAGTCAATATCTAACAGAAATGAGTTTTCCTGGTTTCGTGGCCAGCTCATTATCCACTATGGCATACTTCCCCCACCTCTGATACACTGTATATAATTTTCAAAATAATGTTAATATCCTTTTAAAGTACATTTCTAAGTTTTTATTTGAGTGAGTTCAGAAAGGTGATGAAGGAATACATATCATGTAGCACAGCTGTAATTAGAGCAAAGCAACAGAGTCTTTACGCCAGGACTCCAAGATTTGGAAAATGGCTGATAGGAGTTTATGTTGCTTCAGCAGAGAGAAGCAAACAAACTCAGCCCCATAATTGGTTAGAATAATGAATGAAAACTGGAAGTTACTAAATAGCATCCTTCCTCCCACTCCTAGATCTACCCCGTTCCATTTCCTGCACCCTCTGCAATACGGTGCCAAGTGTCCAGATGTCTATTGCCCAACAACAGGACCCTATATCTCAAAGTTCAAACTGAATTTGACTTAAAGAGTTCTTTGGAGAGTATCTTTCATACAACTCACCCTTGACACCAGAATCCCATATAGCAAAAGCATGGAAAGCCTGCATAATCAAGTGACATTAATGAATGGTAAAATCCATTTTAAGAGATGACATAAATGGCATTGCCATGCCAGAATTTAATAGACTTAATCTAATTCTAAGTCTATGGCCAGGTTCTCTGTTCTCTCTCTCTGTTAATGGTAATAAATAGTGATTTTATTTTTCAGATTTGCAAACAGTAGTGATACAAGCCAAATGTAGATCAGCTAGCCATAGTTACCTGCTTGAAATCACTAAGAATTACCAGAAATGGTCATGTGTTTTTTAATATAATCTCTCCAATTTATCATTTATGATAACTATAGTATTTATTGTGAGCTTTTCTTCTGATGTTTTGCAAAGCAATATTAAAAAACAAAAAAAGACAAGATATGATTTAAAGTACTCCCTTAAGTATAGGACTGAAATGACTTTTTGCAATGACTGACATCATTTTCCCTTCTTCTGGCAGAGGTTATACAAAGAAAACTATGAAAAGACAAAGGCAAAGAGCATGAATTACTGTGAAACCCCCAAGTTTCAGCTGGATACCCTTCTGAAGAATTTCAGTGAGGTTAGAGTACCTGAAATTATTCATTTGGTTTTATTTGCTACCCACTATTTGACAAATCAATGTGAACTTGAATTAAATGTATTTTGTCTTCCAGACTAAATATAAAGATTCCTATGTAAAGAATATTTTGGGGCATTACTTAGGCACCTTCGAGGACCCCTATCATTCCCATTGCATGAAAGTTGCTGCTCAAAACAGTGATGTAAGTTCAGAGATAATTACTGAAACTCCACCATATTGTTGTCTAAATGACAATGGTAAACTATTTGTGTGTTCTTTTTCCTCTTAGAAAAATTACAAAGCAGAGTATGAAGAAGATAGAGGCAAATGCTATTTCCCTCAGACAATAACACAAGAATATGAAGCAATCAAGAAACTAGACCAGTGTAAAGATGTAAGTTGGCTGCTGCAAGAAACAAATTCTCTTGATTGATGGTGTTTGGGAAGTGACTGTGACATCTAGTGGTCAGAATGAGTTTAGCCACTGAGTTTAAAAGGAGAGGGGATGAGAAAAGGCAAGTTTTGGGTATTCTAGTGATAGGGACAGAAAGCATTACTGTCAAAAAGTTTAAACTTTTAAAGGCAAACTTCTGGATTTTTACTGCTTATTAAATGAATAGATATGTATGTATTATATGAAGACAGAGATCATAGATTTAGAGCAGAGAAAGATCAAATGAGGAAACTGAGACCCAGAGAGGTTGTTACTTGCCCAAGATCACTTAGAATATTTATGGTTGAGGTTGGATTGAATCTATCTTCTTATTACAGGTTTAGGTCTTTTTTTTCTACTACAGAGTTAAATAGATAAATTTCTCTGCAAAACAGGGTGTTAGCGACTAAGTGAACTCTGGACACTACTGACTCTTTTTTACATGTTAGTATGGGTAGAAGTGATTTACGCTTATCACTAAATTTTTCATTTCTTCCCCTAGCATACCTACAAGGTTCATCCTGATAAAACAAAATTCACACCTGTCACTGACTCTCCTGTCCAGTTGCAAGCCCAGATTAATACCAAACAGCTAAGTGATGTAAGTACTTTTGAATGTCAGGGTAGAAGAGAATACAAAAAAGATCTTATATTTTTAAATGATTAGTAAATTAAAAAATGAAATAAGCTTGTAGGCTGGCTTACCACCTACAAAGTATTTCTGATTTGATATCCAATATTTATACCTATAACTTATTTTTTTCATTCTTACTATTATTAATATTAAACATTAAAAGGACTCCATAGCGTATGGTGTGTGTGTGTGTACTTGTGTATGCTTAAGTTTCCCTGACATTTTGGTCAGTCCCAGAGAGTATTCTAAATATATATCTAAGATTATAATATAGGCTTTTACTTAATAAGGCATTATTCATTCTATAAATTACTTTCTCTTAATAAATTTTTAGTAACTGAGCATATTGGGATTCATTCATTGAAATTATCAAGGAAATGTTCATATACATAAAGTCAGCATGGGTTTATATTCACAAACTAAGAAGTGGAACAATTCTGGTATTTTCAAATTTTGCATGTAGACAGAGTTTTGTTGCATTAGAAAAAAATCATTTAATAGATGGCGCATAACACAATATAAAGATTCAATATGCCTTCAAAGCTATAAATTTATACTAGATATAGCTAAATTGCTAATAGTATCTAGTACACTTATTATTAGACATAATAATGCATCTGAAAATTAGCTTCATTACACTAGCTCAAGTGAAGGAGTCAAGTACTTGATTTGGGTAACATGCACTAGATAGCATACCAGGTAACAAACATGTATCCATTTTCCCATCTGCCCCAAAGCATCTCTATTCCAAAGTGTCACAAGTCCTTCCATTAGTTATTCTAAGGCTCAGATAACAGAAATCAAAGGGGAGAAACTCTGATACTAGGATTAGGCTCTGAATCCAAATAATTCTGATTCTTTGTCCTAAAAAGATCAAATATTTTAACGTAGTTGGGTTTGGTCTGTACCAGAGACATATTTTTGGCATGTTATTCTTGCACGAACCTTTGATCATTTCTATGTGTATAAAAATGCTTCAAAATGAAACTAAAGATTCTGCATGCTTAATCAGTCAATTGTTAAGCGTTTATTAAGCCCTTACTACGTGTCAGGCACTGTTTGGGTAGAATAGCAAAGGAATTATAAAAGCAATAATCCACTTTACTTTTTCTTTAGGATTAGAGGTAATCCCAATTCACGGGTCAGGGAAATACTTCAACATTAAGGCATCTACAGTAATTATGTTAAATATGTATAGCTGGTTGAACTTTCTTTTTGCTTATTCTTTTTTTAAAAAAATAATTTTCTTTTAAAATGTTTTATTGCTGCCCTGTTACTTCCTTGTGACTTCTGTTCCCACTCCCGAAAGAAGTAGAGCAAAATAGAACAAATCAACATATTGACAATATCTGGAAGCATGTCCCTCATCCCTTCTCCTGAAAGGAACAGAGATGCTTAATTCCATAGTAGGCATGACTGCTCACTCACCCAATCCTAGTTCTGAAGTATTTCAGTGCTGTTTTCCTTTATATTATCAGCCATTATGCAAGTTGGCCTCCTGGTTCTACTACTTTGCTTTGTATCAGTTCATGCAAGTCCTCCTACATTTCTCTGAATTCTTTATATTCATCATTTTTAAGGTATCATGACATTTCATTCCAACCATATGACTTAATTCATTCCCCAATTGATTCTTCCCTCCAACTGCTAGTCACTCTTCCTCCAAGGTTACCTTGGATCTGCTTTGTATGTTTCATATGTACCTTTTTAATGCACAAATTGTCACCCCTCTCAGAAAGCATATCCCTGGCACCTAAAACAATGGATGATCCAAAATAGGTATTTAATAAATGTGTGTTGATTAGTTAATTTTTTTTTCCTTTCAATCCTTTAGGAATAGCTATACTTCAATGATGTCAGTTCACATTTGGATATACCATTCTTCTATGAAAGGGAGAGAGAAACTCTGGGAATCTGGGGCTATATTTGTTTCTTTACATAGTAAAAAAGTACCATTGCAGCAGTCACATGGTTTTTGAATAAAGATGGCCTTGCAGGGTGTTCCCATCTGTACTGACTATTCGCCTTTGGTTTTTCAGCTGAATTACAAAGCAAAACATGAAAGTGAGAAGTTTAAATGCAATATACCAGCAGATGCTCCAGCCTTCATTCAGCATAAAGTCAATGCCTACAACTTGAGTGATGTAAGCATAAAAAGCCTGCTTCTCTATATTCACTAGAATTCCTGCTGTGTGCATGCAAGAGTAATTATTTTAGTTAATAGAGAGGTTTAAAAGGATAGCATCCTAAGAATTATACTGATGACAGCATCAAGGTTATAATCAGAGAAATTAGAACCACAAAAGAAGGCGGATTAGCCATATAGCAAGAATGACATATAACCAATGGGCAGCCTACATCTTCCATTGGTATCATCATAATGTCAAGAGAGCTAGAGGAAAGTCCCCAGAACTTTGAGCTGACCTGACCGCCTGTGGAGGATTTATAGCCAAGAACTCCACAGGATGAGATCTGAGTGTTTCAATTAAAGAACACAACAGGACTGAAGTGTGGCAGCCATACTCTCCAGCCAGATTCTTCTGTAAGAGAATTGTAATTATAAAGTTGACTGACTGGGGCTGTTGAGTTAAAAACCCAGTGGATATGAGCCTTTTGAAAGTTTGTGAAGCCTTGAGCAAGAAAAGCTATAAGTATACATATTTTAGTATCAGGAGGTAAAGCTGATTATAATATAGTGCTTGTGGCAAATGGACTGTTTAGAAGTAGAATGGATTTTGCAATAAATTGAAGCCTAATAAATTATATTTTCATTTGGTCTTTAACAGATAGATCCCTGTTGAATATGACATTTATGATTCTTATGTATGTGTGTGTTACCTTCCTCAGAATATTTATAAGCATGACTGGGAGAAGAGTAAAGCTAAGAAATTTGAAATTAAGGTGGATGCTATTCCCCTTCTGGCAGCCAAGGCCAACAGCAAGAATGCCAGTGATGTGAGTATGCCTGGGGAACAGGGGCAAGAGAAGTGGGTAGAGTTGCTTTGAGTGAAGACTCACCTGTGGGTTGTCCCTCTGCAGGTACTCTACAAAAAAGACTATGAACAGAGCAAGGGAAAAATGATTGGAGCCCTGAGTATTCAGGATGATCCAAAGATCCTTCACTCTTTGAAGACAGCCAAAAATCAGAGTGATGTAGGTGTTTCTCAAAGTCTCTTGTTTTGACATTTTCTTGATTTCTCTTTTAGCATGTGTTCCTAGTGCCATCTTGCATGCAGTAGGTGCTTTATTTGTTGAATTGAATAGAACTAGGGATGTCTTGTAAAAAGGTTCAATTAAAATCACAGGATCAAGGTGGCAAGTCAATTATGAAGGACTGGGAATGAAGGTGAATTGATTTCCTAAAAGGATATATTTGCTTTTTGAGATAGAAATTACTGAGTTGTGCTCAATGTACATTTTATAATAAGAAATACCCATGTGAGTGATTATCTAGATCTTATTAATATATGGCTATGCCCATGTAGGATAGTTATGTCCAGATGGATTATAAACATATATATGTATATATTTCACATATATATTTCATATAAACATATAGATTATCTACATAGACAGTTAATGGATGGCATAGATAAATATCTTTGGAATCTGGCCTATTCTTCTCCAAGGGAGACTGTGATTCCCACTATGAGAGCGGGAGAAGGGTGGATGGACATTTACTCCTTTTTTCACCTACCTCCAAGAGGGATATCAGGATTGAATTATGTCTATCTGCCTTCTCAAATATTGGTAGTCTAGAGGTATGCTTCTGGTATAGAAGATAAATGATTTCTCTAGTTATTCTTGAGGAAAAGAGTGTGGCATTTGTGCTCAAAGCTTAGCTCCTTCCCATCAAATGCTAGTTACAAAAAAAGACCATCAAAATACTGCATGAAATGCACATACATATTAAAGAAAATAATAAGCAGAAATCAGAGAAATTATATAGACTAGAATATATCAAAGAATAAATGAGCTTTCAGAGGTTTAATCTTACCTAAGATGTCTATTCTAGCAATCTCTAAGAAGGTAAGCTGGAAATTAGGTACATTATGGGCATGAGTAGGCTATAACATAGAGCTCATAGGAGAATTGAATGCATGATCTCTCTTTTATTAGTACCACCTGCTAACCATGGTAACTTTTCAAGGCATATGAAACTGCCTTTCATGAGACTCATGATCAGGACCCACTATTGATAAGTCTGATGTGCCATGGGGCTAGGTCTTGAAATATTTCCAATATGACAATGTTGGGATGGTCACAGCATTTAAATCTGCAATAAATAAGACTCTGGAGTTCTCAGTGAAGCCCTTGTATTGTTGAAATAGGTGTTACGTTATAGGTGACTTGGCAAACAATCTTGTTTCCTTAATTTAACATCTTTTAATTGAATTTAACATGTTTTAGCATGTTGTTTAAGGAAAACTAAAAAATCCATCATTCAATTCCCAAAATAATTATTTTATAAAAGTTAAAGCATAGAAAAAAATTTTTGCTTAGTTCTACAATCTCTTGTGAATAAAAAAAGGTCTACAATAAAGATGAAATTTCTCAGGAATGTCCAGGAAACTTTTCCTGATGTTCTCTTTTCAGTGCTGATCTACTCTTTCAGATCTCACATAGCACTTTGTTTTGCAGCTTTCTAATGAACTTACAGTGTCCATGTGAGATATTGTTTGCTGAACTTCAGAAATGTGTGGTTTATGTGGAAAAAAATCAAAAAGGATAAATCCACTTCAGTGTCTAGATCTACTTCTAAAACTTGTATTTCTCCTTAATTAGAATTTTTTTGCATTTTTCTAGCACTCCTTGGATAGTTACTGCAATGAATGATCACTTCCTTTTCTTTCACAGAGGGAATATCGCAAAGATTATGAAAAGGCAAAGACTGTCTACACAGCACCTTTGGATATGCTCCAAGTCACTCAAGCAAAGAAAACTCAGGCCCTAGTCAGTGATGTTGACTACAAGAATGTCCCTCACGGTTACAGCTATCCCCCTGATAGCATCAACGTAGAGTTGGCAAAGAAGGCTTATGCCCTACAAAGTGATGTGAGTAGTTGAAATTTTTTCTTCTGCCCATATAATTTTCTAGGTAAACCAACAATGAATTGAATTAACTACGGCAGCAAAAAAAAAAAAAAATCCCCTCATAGTTGAGGAGGTGGAAAATATAAAGGTCAGGGTTCATGAGGACTTCTTTCCAAAACAAAAAGTTAGTCAAGACATTCCATGTACAAAGAAGAAAGCTCACATTGTGTAGAGAATACTGAGCTGAATGGTGCATTCTACTTTCTTGCATATAGAAGATGTACACATTAGCCAGCTGGTTTCCCCTCCCCACATGGTAGGCCTGTAAGGGGAGAAATTATTTTAGTTTCATGACCATAGACAACTTGGATGCTCCTTTTTCTAAAACAGATATAAAAATTACTGCTGTAAAATTCTAATTAATACTTTACAGGAATAATTTCAACAAGACTTTACAACCAAAACTTGGTTTCCCTTGGCATTTAATAAATACCATATTTGATATTTTACTAATATAATAAATATAATATTTAATAATATAAATGTATATTATATAAATATATACATATTTATATGCATAGATAGATGATAAACTAATGGGGATTTTAGGTCTTGTCTACCTATGAGAAAATAATGTACAAGAAATAAAAGTCTTGCTTGTCATTTCATTAGCGTTTTCATACCAACTCAAAATCTTATATTTTGCTTCCCATAAATTTCAATAAATTCTTAAAGGCAATAATTTTTGAAACATTTCATTGTCTAATGTTGACATATCCCTGCAAGCACCATCACTTTTTAAGTCCTAGATGGTTTAGCACTTAATATGAATAATTACTATCAAGTCTCAAGAAGACAGGTAATTACAAATGTTTCCTTAAGACATTAGAAACTTTCAGACTGATCATCAAATCATAGCATTTTAGCTGAAAATTATCTTGGAGTTTACATAGCTCAAACATATCTCTCTTAGTTCAATTAATCTTCTCTATCCCCTGAAATATACATTATGCAAATAAGTTTTTCTCCCGGAATTTCAGTTCTAGTTTCAGTATTTTAAAATTAGAAGTTTAAATATTTATTTAGGGAGGAAGATTCTTTACATTTAATGAAAGGTAGCAAAAAAGATGTAGTTTTTTTCTTAATTTCTTTTGTGTTTGGTTGTGTCTGGTTGACTATTTAAAAGTTCAATGCAAACTGTAAGAATGTATTAAACCTTACTGATTTCATAAGCAAAGAATTTTAGCTAAGTTTTTCAAAGCTTGAAGATTATCTATATTAGAATAAAAAGACAGGCCAAAGGAACGTCATTTAGGAAAAATCAAAAGCCAAAAAACAATTAAAATCTAGCCCAATTGTATTAAAACTGCATTATACGCAATATTGATTATGTTCTATGCTTTTTTTGCTGGCACTGCATGAACTCAGACTTAATCTTTGCTTTGGGCTTTTAGGTTGAATATAAAGCTGACTACAATAGCTGGATGAAAGGCTGTGGCTGGGTGCCATTTGGGTCCTTGGAAATGGAAAAGGCCAAGAGAGCTTCAGATATTCTTAATGAGGTACAGAAGCAGAAGAGTGTGTTATGTGTACATTCTTTTGTTATTTTTTTTTCAGTTGTTTTTTATTTGTGTCTGACTCTTCACGATCCCATTTCAGGCTTTCTTGGTAAAGATTGTGGAGTGATTTGCTATTTCTTTCTGTAGCTCATTTTATTGATGAAGTAACTGATGCAAACAAGGTTAAGTGACTTGTCCAAGGTCACACAGCTAGCGAGTGTCTGAGGCCACATTTGACTCCAGGCCCAAGTACTCTGTTCACTGGGCCACCTAGTTGCCCATATGTACATATATTATGTTAAATAACACACACACACACACGCATAGATACATTTGATGTCATCTTACCTAAGATTACTTTTTAAATTTTTTAATCTAACCTCCACAAACAGTAAACAAAATTCACATTTCCATATATAAAGAACAAAAAAAGGGAATTTCTCACAAAATTGCGCATCTCTGCTTTATCATTTGCTTTTCTCTCTACATATATAACAATAAATACATTTCAAAATTGTCCTACTTTTCTGTGTTTCCTCTGGCCTTCCATCTGTTCTCTTCTGTGCATTTTAGCAACCTTTCTCCCTACTTCCTCTTTATCTCCACCTTGTTGAAAAAGAAAAGAAAAACAAACCCTTGTGACAAATAAACGTAGTCAAGCAAAACAAATTCCCACCCTGACTGGCTATGCCTAAGAATGTGTATTACATCCTTCACCAGCTCTATGGCATGCTAAGTCATCCATCCTCTGGAATTGGGGTTGGTCCTTATGTTGATGAGAGTTGAGTTACTTTATTTTTGAAGTCCCCAAAAGGATGAATGAATCTCCTAAACTATGACAGGCACTGCTAAATGACAATCACGTCTCATTTTATCTAGCATCATTGGAGATGGCACTGTTCCACAGAAGTAAATTTTCCAGATAGAAAAATCTTATCCTCTTTAATACCAAAATAGTTTTTAAAAAACCCAATTGTCTTTACTGAAAGAAATCTTTCCAAAATATACTACATACTTTTCAACCTTTTAAGAAAAAAATATATATGGTGGAACATAATATAATATAACATAACAACATAAAATAATGTAACATAACGTTTTCTTGATGACTTGGAGTCATCCTTAGGAACATTAGTTATGATATTGTGCTGCAATATAGCGACAGTCCCTAAACTTTGTTGAAGTGATAAGGGCTACTTATAACCGCACTAAATCCTTCTTTTAGTTTTTGTTGTTAGTTTCCATATCTCCTCCCTTCATATCGAGCTGTCACCTGTCACTTCTCCCTTCAAACAATTAAGTTTGTTAGACTATGTCTAGCAATCAACAAGCAGTTGTTAAGGGCCAGCTGTGCTAGACATAGTGCATTGAGGGTACAAAGACAAAACTGAAACAGTACCTACCCACAAGGAGCTTATATTCATTTGACAGACTTACTGATGGTCCAAGGGTCTTACCTACAAAGGAAAGCACGTGGACTTTGTGACCGATATTTTGCTCTCTCAGAAACCTATTTTACATAATGGATTAGTGACTGTTTTGGAAGGGTGAGGCTTTGGAGATCTTACTTTGCGATAAAAAGGGCACATGTGGAGAAGTATGGCAACAATTTCCCCTTCCTCCTTCATCATTTCACATTATGGTTCACTACCTGCAGCCTCTCATGACCCCTAAGTTAGCCAATCAGCAAGCATTTGTTAGGTGCTTACCAGGTCTCGACCACCAGCATTACTCTTATTAGAATGCTTAACTCATGAACTAACCCAAGAAGTCTTTAAAGGTAAAATGCTTCTCTCTCCTATTTCTCATATTTCTAATCTCTAGCCAGGCCCCCAATTCCTTTGAGACACTCAGCACCAGCTGCTCTCCCAGTGATGGAGAAAATTGTCCTGAGTCATCATTGACAAGTATCAGATTTTACAAACATTACTTCTGAGGGGCTCAGAACCCATCTTGTGTTTTCCAGTCATGCCAAAGGAGTGTTTTACATGAATTCTTCTGAAATGAGAGATGTGGTTTTTATTGTTATGAGAAGAAATTAAACATAAGATTTGAATGCTACCTTTGTAAATTGTGTAGCTGATACCACAAGCAGTGAGACACTCTGGGAGCTTAACCCAGTCTTCAAGTCTGGAGAACGAATGTATGTTCATTTTCCAGAGAAAAATGACTATAATTTCTTGAAGATTTTGTCTAGGAAATGTTATGAGATTCTAAGGATACGAAACTTTGTTTTTTCTCTTTGTTTACTTATTTTCTTTATTAAACAGAAAAAATATCGCCAGCATCCAGACACTCTCAAATTTACTGCCATCGAGGATGCTCCCATTACAGTACAGTCTAAAATCAACCAGGCCCAAAGGAGTGATGTAAGTGGCAATTATGTCCATGTCCTGATACGTGTTGATAAAATAAGTACTTTGTTTAAATGTTCTTGCTATGTGTAGCAGTACTCAATGCAGAAAAACCCTGGTCAACCCCTTTTTGTGTATGTCTTCAATATCTGCACCTATGAAACCCATCGAATTGAATATTCCTAGAAAATGCTGTGTAGTAGAATAATCTAGAAGACAATCCAGCCTTCTCATTTCCATATGTGACATATTACCTGTGGCAAAGGTAAGAAATATGAAGAAGAGTCTCAGGCTCATCTTTTTGTGACTCCTGAAAAGAAAATTAATGATAAACTGAATAATGTTGGAGAAAGTTCCAGCATCACCCTTATATGTAGGTAGCATAGGCAGCTGCCTATATGGTATAATTTTCATGATGCTAAGAAGTCTTTCCCACATAAATATAGCTACAGATATAGATGATGTGGATCTAGATCTTTGATAGACTGGCAATAGGGGGCAGGGTTTCCTGGCACTTCTGACATATGTATATATGTATGTATGTACTATGTGTATATGTATAGCTCTATGTCACATATATCTCATGAGCTCAATGGTGCCTAAGATTTCTTTATTATTAGCGAGTAGGGAAAATCATTCCACAAGTAGAGAAAAAAGCATAAGATACAAACACTCTTAAGAGAAATAATATGTTCACTAGAATTGGCCCTACTATAAATCACTGGTGCCAAGACACTTTTATTAGCACAGATTTTCTATGGCAAAGACTCTGGGTATTTACAGCAATAGAGAGGGAATAGTAGAGAGAGGGGTAAGAGGCACAAAAAGGAGAATGACACAAAACAAAAACTTTCCTCATTTCATAGTTTCAAGCAGGGTAAGTTCTAAATTTAGGGATGAATCAGTCAATTTTTCAATCAACAAACATATATTTAGCACCTACTATAAGCCAGACCCTATTCTAGAATTAGGAACACAAACACAAGAGTAAAACATGCTCTATCCTCAAGGAACGTAGAATCTAGTCAGGCAAAATGACACATATTTGTGTAAGGATACATGCACACTCACATGTAGTAGGTATGAGGTAATTTTGGGGAAATGCACTAGAACTTTGGGGTGGGGTAGGGTTCTTCTTAGGGTAGCATTTGGGATGACCCTAGATAGAGGATTCTAAAGGGGTGGATGTCAAAAAGAAATATATCTGAAGGATTTTATTGTTGTTAGGTGATTTTTCAGTCATGTCCAACTCTCTATAATCCCATGTGGGATTTTCTTGGCAGAGATACTGTAGTGGTTTGCCATCTCCAGCTTCCAGATGAGGAAACTGAGGCAAACAGGGTTAAATGACCTCCTCAATGTCACACAGCTGGTTGAGTGTCTGAGGCCGGATTTGAACTCAGGAAGATAGATGTCTTTCTGGTCCAAGCTCAGTGCTGTATCCCCTGAGCCACCTTGATGTCCATTTTTGAGGCTTATGGGGTAACCAATGCAAAAGCACAGAGATTAAAGATCAAAAGTCATGAAAGAGGAAAAGTAAGAAGGCCCGTTTGACAAGATCAGGTTGGAATGCTGAGGTGGAGCTGACTGTGAAGAGTTTTAAATGCTAAATGGAGATCTGTAAATTTGGTCCTTGAAGTAAAAGGGTGAAGGGAATCAGTACCTAATATGTGCCAGGCACTGTGATATGTGCTTTACAAGTATTTTCTCAATGGATCTTCACAATCACTCTGAGAGGATCATTTATGTAAGGTTGAAAAAACTGAGACAGACACAGATGAAGTAGTTTGCCCGAGGTCACAAAGCTAGTAAGTTTTTGAAGCTGGATTTGAACTCAAATCTTCTGACTCCAGATCCAATACTCTATCTTCTGTGCCAGCTTGGTGTAGGCAAAAGGCAGCTCGATGTCTGAAAAATAATGTAATAAGACTTTGACCAAAGAAGCATTGATTGGCTTCACAGACCTTCAAAAAGTCTTCCAAATCAGAAGCACCTACTGTGTGCTAGGCACTATGCTCTACTTGCTAATTGGAATGGAATTTTCTGTAATGGTACTTTCTATAATGTCCAGGGGGTCTCATATCATCATAAAAGGAGTTATTTTGTTATCTACACCACCACCATTCCCCCAAACCACCTCTCACCCTGTCCAGTATCTACCCTAGTGATTGGGAGAAAATATCTAACAGTCACTAAATTCTTTATCTCTTACCTTTAACCCTCTTTTTATTTTCCAAGAAAATGGGTCTTTATTGGACTGGATCACTTTTTGAGGCATCTAGGTGGCACAGTAGAGTGTTCAAGAACTCAGTAAGACCTAAGTTCTAATATCGTTTTAGACTCTAGCTGTGTGACCCTAGACAAATCATTTGAACTTTCTTGTCCTCAGTTTCCTCACATGTAAAATGGGATTAAGAAAAGCATGTACCTTACAGAATTATTGTCAGGATGAGATGGTGTAAAACATGTAAAGTGCTTTATAAACCCTAAAATGATATATAAACGCTATTATTAATGTAAATTAACCTCTAATTTGGGACTTTTTCATAGTTTCTAAATCTGTAGAATAGGAGTGGGAGGAGAGCAAGAGAGGAAGATAATTTCCTGGGGAACCTCGTTTAGTTCTGATCATAATTTTAGGGGAGACCAAAACTAAGATACCTACTGGGTCAAATATCCTAACATACTTCCAGATTATCATAGGCTATCTTTCTCTACATCCCAGGAGTGGCCCTAGGAACCATAATGACTCCTTAAGTGACCATGGGGCTGAGGTTATAATTGAGTGACCTCATGCATACTAATTAGGGAACATGCATGTCCTTGCTATGAGGTACCTTGACAGCTAATGCTTGCCAGTGTTTGTTAATTATATCCTAGTGCTCCATCAGAATGGAAGAAACTCCTCTTCAATTCTAGAGGGGTCCATTAGTGTATATCTTTCAGATGGATGTGGGGACACTGGAAAAGGCCTTTTTCAAGGGCCCTTTCCTGTGCAGTCAGAATTACATTTTAAATTCAATTTGAAATTATTTTCTTTGGATGTCAAAATATTTTTCTTGTTTTGTTTTAATTACAGATTCTCTACAAAGCCAAAGGAGAAGAAATACTCCACAAGTATAACCTACCAGCTGATCTTCCCCAGTTCATTCAGGCTAAAGTTAATGCCTACAATATTAGTGAAGTAAGTTCATTCTGCAGTCTGGATGCTTATTTATCTTTCTATAATGTGGTGTTGAAGTTAATCTGAATGTTACCTTCTTCCAGAATCTATACAAAGCAGATTTGAAAGATTTGAGCAAAAAGGGCTATGACCTCAGAACTGACGCCATCCCTATTAAAGCTGCCAAAGCTGCTAGACAGGCTGCTAGTGATGTAAGTTCAACCATTTCTTACATTATTCTGAGAGGTGTTTACAGAAAATAGAATTTTGCGGATTTGTGTTTAATTTTTATTCATCTTTTAAGGTTCAACTCTTATGAGATAATGTGGTTATCTTGAAAGAAAGCAACCTTTGAACTCAAACGACTTGAATTCCAATCTTGAATCTATTAACTAACCATATGACCTTTGAGCCAGTCTTAACTGGACCTCAATTTCCTTATATGTAAAAAGGAGGGGATTGAACTAGGTGCCCTGTAGCTCTAAACCTATGGTCCTCAATGAAGTCTTCCTCAGTTCTGTTCTATTGATAGCAACTTCCTCAATCAGACTTCACAAAGCACCTTGTTTTACACCTAGGTATCATAGCTATCTGCGCTTGTGTCTGATCCTAGACTATGAACTCAATGAGGGCAAGACCTTATCTTCTCTTAATAGTCCTTACAATGACTGTGTAAAGCTCAATGTCAAGATTAATACTTACCATTGGATTTTCAATGTTGTTTGAAGTAAGAAAGAATAGAATCTATCTCATCAGTAGTAACCATTATAAATGTCAACTCCCTCATTCTACCTATTTACCTGATGCTGCTTATTAAACATTTAATAAGTGATTATTGAACCAATTAAAATTAATCATGGATTAATAAGTATCCCAAGAAGTCACCATGCTTATTACTTCAACTGTAAGCAAAAGTTACTTGCAAAAAAAGAAATCATCTAAGATAGATGGTTAGTAGATCCTAGTCTTATATATCTTGAACAAAGGATGTGTATGAACTCTCACTGTAATCAGTTCTTAGCAAATAACTTTTATAATTCAGAAGAAGCACCTATTATGTGCTAGGCACTGTGTTGAACACTGAAGAGATAAAGAAAGACAAGCACAATCCTCAAGGAACTTACAAACTAATAATCTATATCGTATTTGAATTTCTTAAAACCAGTTTCCATGTAGTCTTTGTTTAGTATGAAGACCTTGTCATAATAGCCTCCTTGGGAATAGTTTTTAGGGTTAATTATAAAATATTATCCGGATTCTTTACAATTCTTATATGACTAAGGGATCCCTAATTTAAGAAACCTACACCTGTGTTTCAAAAGAGCAATTTGAATGAACAATATCACTTCTTCCCTGGGTCTTGCTTTTATCCATGATTCTATGTGACCTTTCTGTCTAACCTATGTCTTTCATTTTTTTATATATAATTATTCTTTTCTCCTATACATTTCCCTTTATACTACATTGTCTTGACAAAGTGTTTTAGCAAATTGCTTTCAATTGACTTGATTTTTCACTACTACCCAATCATTAAGTTCCATCTAACTTAACAATATAATTTTACCTTTCTGTTTTACAAAGTATTAAAATAAATTGTATCTACTTTTAAAAACTTAACTGGAATAATTTCTGGGAAGCTTAAATTTGCTTTTGTCTCCAAATTGTCTGAGGGATGGTCTGATTGTTCTCCCCCAATTCAAAAAAAACCCCAATTCTCACAGCTAAATTGTAATTTTTTTTCACCCTTTGATTTGAATAGGTTCAGTACAAGAAAGACTATGAGAAAGCCAAAGGAAAAATGGTGGGCTTCCAAAGTCTCCAAGATGACCCCAAACTGGTTCACTATATGAATGTTGCCAAGATGCAGTCCGATCGGGAGTACAAGAAAGACTATGAAAAGTCCAAAACCAAGTATAATACACCTTATGATATGTTCAATGTTATTGGAGCAAAGAAAGCTCAGGATCTCGCCAGTAATGTCAATTATAAGCATCAGCTCCATCATTATACCTACTTGCCTGATGCCATGGATCTGGAGCTGTCTAAAAATATGATGCACATTCAGAGTGATGTAAGTTGCATGTACTTAGCAAAAGAAAGTGTTTGTGCTCAAAGTTTAGACATAGATAAAGGATCCTTGCGCTTGCTTCCATTTTTTCTCTTTCTTTTTAAAAGAATGTCTACAAAGAAGACTATAATAACTGGATGAAAGGTATTGGCTGGATCCCCATTGGCTCTCTGGAGGTAGAGAAAGTGAGAAAAGCTGGTGATGCGCTGAATGAAAAGAAGTACAGACAACATCCAGATACTCTCAAGTTTACCAGTATTGTGGATTCTCCAGTGATGGTCCAGGCAAAGCAGAATACACAGCAAACCAGTGATGTGAGTGTAGCAGAATGGAGAAAGTAAACCAAAACTGACACTGTAACCATGCAATTTTTTTCAAACTTGAGGATTAGGTCAGAATTTATTGCTTTTGGCCAAAAGTTGTTAAAAATAGAAAAAAACTCTTGCAAATTTACTAATACTTAATTTCTTGTGTCTTGCTTTATTATTGTTGCCATATTATTCTATTTTTTCACATACTTGTCCCCTTACATAAACTGCCTTTGAAACACTTAGGGAATAAACTTGAATAGTAAAAATCTGTACCTCAGTATTGCATGCATGTATACAGCATATTAAACCTAGATACCAACCACTATGCTCAGAATATATTCATCCTCTAGTTTCTGTACTGAGATTTTAGGTTTTATTACTGGTAAATCATTGATATAAATGGAGGAATTTGAAGCAATAATAACTTGGACTCTAGCAGTACAGTAGGTATCTTGTTCTGAGACGTGCTTTGCCAATCAGAACTCATCCCATGTGGTATGATAGCAAATGAACTCATTTTCTTGCTTTGGTGGAAAGTGGTACATTAATATGTTTGCCTAAATAAAATCACTGTGTGTATTATAGCTGATGGAAGTCATATAATGTTACCATCAAGCATATACATCTGTGCTAAAAAAGACAGTAACTTCACAACTAGTTGGATTTTTGTCTAATGTTAATGTTTCAGTTAAAAGTTGAGTATTTCACAGATGGTTTTGATTCTTGAGGGTTTTTTTTTTTGAAAATTTACAGATTTTAGTTGAACTATTTACTAGTCTGTCTACACAAGACACTTGACAGAGAAAATTGAAAGTCAAGGGGTTGGGAATTTATTTTTGATTCCAAAATGTGAATATACACTATGAGATTTCAAACAAATCATTTCATTTGAATGGTTATGAAAACAGAATGATATTTCTATATGGAAGGCCTATGTGCTTCTTTGCCCCTATATAAATCCAAAAACATAGTCAATAGTAATCTAAAATAAGACATCATGGCATTGTGGAAAGAGCACTGAGTTTGAAATCAGAAGACAAGGCTTCATTCTTGGCTCTGACATTTTCTACTTTGTGATTTTGGGCAAGTCACCCCAATCTTTCAGTGCCTCAGTTTCTTCATCTATAAGATGAGAAGGGTTAGGCTTGATAACCCTAAACTATCTTCCAGTTCTAGATGATCCTATCATCTTGTAATATTATGTCTTTCCTATCAAAAGGAATAATTGTATGATTTAGGCATTGAAATTATAATTAGGTCTCAGACTTTAACCTAAGTATTATTTTTACAAGGAAAAAATTCTAAAGGCTTGAGATTTTAGTGTGCAAAGGATAAAGCTTTCTAGTTGCAATGTATTCTGCTATTAATACCAGTTTATCAAACTTTTGAAATACCTTCCCATTTGGCCAATAGTTTTAACTATGGGCCATGGGCATAAGACAATTTTTCTCAGAGTTTTTTCTTTCAATTTTTCTTCTATAAACTTGATATACAATTTTTTCCTCAAAGATGTGTAAATGTCTAAGCTTCTCAAAGTATAGCTAATCTTCTAAAAAATATTTATATGTCAGAATATTAAACTAACACCTTTCCATAGCACTGTGTGGAAATTTTCCTTTTGCACGTGCTGAATTTTACTTTGTGTTTTTGTTACCACAGATCCTATACAAAGCTAAAGGAGAAGAGATGAAACACAAATACATCATGAACCCCGACCTTCCTCAGTTTATTCAGGCCAAATGTAATGCTTACAATATCAGTGATGTAAGTAGAATTGCAAGTCGTGTGGTGTCTATATAACTCATTAGTAAAATCATGAAATTTTAGGACTAGAACACTCCATAATATCATCGTCATTTATCCACTACAGGAATCCCTTCAATAATTCCCTGGACATTTCCAGTGACTGGGAGCTTCCTATTTTGCAAAGCAGCCTATTTCATTATTGACCAACTCTCTATATCAGAAATTCTTCCTTTTATTGAATTAAATTTTGTTTCTTTACCCTAGTTGGTCTTAATTCTACTTTCTGAAACATCACAAGATAAGTCTAGTCTTTAGCTTACATAATATATCTTCATGTTACACTTTGAAGGTGGAGAAATCTTTGATCTCAATTCAGTCATCTTGTTTACTGTCAATTTTTTCTACATGAAACACTTCCTCCAATCATTCCTTATACGATATGTATTCTAAACCTTTTACCTTCCTAGTCATCCTCTATGCAACACACTGTTTTGTTTGCCCCACACTGAACGCAGTATTCTAAATATGACTTGATCATTCCAAACCATAGTAGACCTCCTTTGATGCGATCACTATTCTAAATGTGACTTGCTTTTTTTTTAAACAAATGTGCCATAAACAGGCCAACATATAGGATTCTTTATAAACTTAATTGCTTTTTTTTTAATAGCCCAGTAGTCCAGAATTATCTTTTGACTGATTAGAACTTAGAATGATGGAATCATGTTTGTAATTCTTTTCCAGGCATGTTATAAGCGTGACTGGCATGATTTAATAGCCAAGGGACACAATGTGAAGGGCGATGCTATTCCAATTGCTGCAGCCAAGGCTTCTAGAAACATTGCTAGTGATGTGAGTATAAATTTCAGGTGAAGTTTGTGTGCTGTCATTTAAAAAAGCAATCAAATATGTACTTCTTTAAGTGCTATTTTATTGGCAGTGATATGTTGTATTTACCATCTATTCAAGTTCCCCCCAAAACTGTTAATGTTTTGAAAAGCTGTCAATTTTTAAACCATATTTATCATTCTTTTTGCGTTGACCCCAGTTGGTAAAGCTGTCATGGAGCTGACAGCTGTTTGCTCTCCTGATTCATGGTGCAAATTACCTCTACTGACATATTTCCCTGACATTTTACTTTTTCTTTCAATAAAACAGATTGACTGGCATTACCATATGGGATTCAGATGACTGCCTACATTATAGTTGTGTGAGAGAGATGTAAAGGGTGTCAAATAAAATGGATAGATTTTCTCAGCCAAATGGAAAGAGGCCCATTTCCCCATGAAATCATTTTGTTTCATGTAAATAGATGCTCAAATCATCTATAACAAAAAAGTATACATTCTATGCAATTTTCCTATCAGTGGAAAAAACATTTCTTAGAAGCATTACAAGTTCCCTAGAGTCTTCATTGGCACCATAGTATGCCATGATATTTAATCTGCATTTAGAAAAGAAAAAGAGGGAGTGGGCAGATCCTTCTTTTTCATTACCTTTTTACATGTAGTGGGCACATAGTACATGTAGCATAAATGAATGATGAAACCATGTTGATGATAAAATGTAAGAACGTTACCTCCAATTATTTGAGTATGAACTTGGGGACATCTTTATCTAGTGTTGTATATTACATCTATATATATATATATATATATATGTATATATATGGATTTATAATGAATGAGAAAATATACATTACATTTTGGGAAATACAACTCTGACATTTGGGCTATTTCATTGAAGATCCTTCCATTAAAAAAAAAAAAGGCAAGGGTTCATTTCTTAATCTTCTCTCAAGTACTAACCAAGTTCAGCTCTGTTTAGTTTTTGAAATTAGACAAGATTGGATGCATTCAGGGTAGCAGAGCCATCTTGAAGCCAGGAAGAGCTGGGCCCAAGTCTTGCCTCATGCATGCCAGCTGTATGAGTACTGGCAATCCACTTAACCTCTCTTTTCCAGGAAGATTTTAGACAGTGTGATCTGCATTGATAGAGAGAATGAATTCATTTAGGAATACCCTATACCAACAATATTTCAGATTCAACCCCTCCTCCTCTCCCCATCCCTATGATGAATCCCTATGATTGGCAGGGGAAAAAAACCCCAATACTTTGTAAAACTGCTGCTGTACCAAGACACACAGATACAGGGCTAATTCTTGGTAATTCTTCATGTTTCCCAAAGTGTTTTTATGTTTTAATCTCTTCAGAGAACCTCTACATTCAAATAGTCTTCAAGGTACAGAGGAAAGAGTAAAAACAGGTCCAGAATTTAGTGAACAGCTCTTTAATATTCTGGGATTGGTTGTAATCATATTTCTCTCTTTTCTGGCATTTCTTGTAGTGCCTCTAATAAGACAGTCACAGGTTGAGTTTTTCTCTGAGTATGCATGATACAGTCCTGCCTTATATGATAATGTATCTATCTGATAACTGTACCATTTTTTTGCAGTATAAATATAAAGAAGCATATGAAAAGTCAAAAGGAAAACAGGTTGGTTTTAGAAGCCTTCAAGATGATCCCAAGTTAGTTCACTTCATGAATGTGGCCAAGATGCAGTCTGATCGTGAATACAAGAAGAACTACGAGAATACCAAAACTAGCTATCATACACCTAGGGACATGGTCAGCATCACTGCTGCGAAAATGGCCCAGGATGTTGCCACCAATGTCAACTACAAACAGCCAATACATCACTACACTTACTTGCCAGATGCTATGAATCTTGAACATTCAAAGAATATGATGCAGATTCAGAGTGATGTGAGTATATGTAAGACTAACGATTCCATGACATTTATTTTAGCCATTTAATTAACTTACAATTTTCCCTCTGTATTTGACTTCAGATTATAATAAGAGATCTTAACACAGTTCCATATTTTATTTTCAATGACTGTAACTAAAAAATCTTCAAAGCTGGAGCACATATGGCCTACTTCCATTGGCTTTTTTGCTCTTTTAGTAACAGTGGACATTTTTCTCTTTAATTTTTTAATTTTTAATTTTCTCCAAAGAGAAGATTATATCTCATTAGCTGTAAAAGCTAATCAGTTTCTGTCCCTCTATAATCATGAAAGGTTTAAGGTAATCCAAGATTTCCTGTTACAGAAGAAATGCAATAAAGAGGTACGAATACGGAGGCTTTGAATATCTATCTTGATATTGTACTATCAGTACAATAGGAAACATTACTGAAATCAAGAGAGGTAGTATAATTTTTTTTCAAACTTGAATTCAAGTTTTCATTTTGCATGCATTTCTGAGTCACCCAATAGCTAAACAGGAAAACAAAGACTTGATTGCATACTTGATTGATCTGTGTACTAGTTAGCTGCACCATTAGCAAATGTTGTGCAAATTTTTTATATCACTTAGAAAGTGATAATTACTCATTTCTAGACATAGATCAGAATCTTTGTACAGACCAAATATAGTCAAGAAATCAAACTATTGTTAATGGGTTCTGCTTAACATGTCTTTCATCTGAGCAGAATGATGGATTTCAGAAATTCTTTCACTGTTCTCTGTGATGTTTTCTCACACAAGATTTCTCTTTTGTAGAATGTATATAAAGAAGATTACAACAGCTTCTTCAAGGGCATTGGATGGATCCCTATTGGTTCTCTGGAAGTCGAAAAAGCCAGGAAGGCTGGAGAGGCATTAAATGAGAAGAAATATCGACAGCACCCAGACACGATCAAATTCACAAGTGTGCCAGATTCCATGGGCATGGTTTTGGCTCAGCAGAATACAAAGCAGCTGAGTGATGTAAGCAGTTTCATTTCACATGTGTGCCAGTGACTGACCAAAATGCTTTTTAAAAGCACTTGCTACTGATGAAGACCTCAGGTCATGCTGCTGTACCATCCTGCAGTAGGAACTGTTTAATTTCAGGAAAGCTAAGAAAGGGCTTCCAACTATTGAGGGAATGTTTATGCAAACAGGGGGAAAATGCTTTCAAAGCTGAAATGAAAATATTTACCTTTTGAAGTGGCTTGGAGTTTGAGCATGTAGCACAGGAACTGAGGGAATTCACGCAACGTATTGCTGTTTACTGACATAAAAAACAAAAGTTCAAAGAAGACTATTTGCCAAGTCCTGAAAGCTTTGAGCTCTTTTCACCTAAAGATCTAATAGACAAAAGCATTATCATCCCTGACTCTGAAGTTAACTGTTTTTTGCTAGGGAGAAATGATTTTTCCTGGCCTCGGTGTGCTTTGATAGATCCTAGTACTGTTTTTCACAGTTTTACAATACCCTAAGGATCTGAAAAAGGTCAACTCATAGAGCAATAGTTTCCTTTAAAAAAAAAAAAGAAAAAAGAAAGACTGGGAGTGTGTCCATCTCACTCAGGATAGGAGCATAGACCAAGCCCACCCAGCTCACACTGGAAGTTTTGACTTGAGGCATTTCTGACCTGGGCCAATTTGCCTTTCCTTACCCTCCCTGTCCCCACCCCCAGCCCCACAAATCTCGGGAACTAACCATTTTGGTGGTTAAGTGACAGGAGCAGGTCTACCACCACACTTAGCAATTATTTATAACAAATGTTGTAGTTACTCTCTTTGACTCAAAATTCAGCTCAATTTTGCAAATATATATTATTTCTCTAATTTTAAAATTAAATTTCCTATATTTCCCATGTGTTAACCAGATATTTTACCATTATAATGAAGATGTAGGAATAGTTACTTCACTCTTTGTTTCTCAGTTTTCTTAGTTCAAAAAGGGAGGTAATATTATTTATACACCTAGTTTGCTAAGTTGTTATGAGGAAAGTGCTTGTGGGCTATTTTGATTTCAATTCATATTACTGTTGCTATCGTTACCATCAATGTTGGTCCTGGTTATCCAGATACTTTACTTATCACCCTTTGCTCTCTTCCTGCATGATGTTTGTCTGTTTTAATATTCATTAATACCTCTATCAGAGAGCAGGGAGTGAAAAATATAAAGGAGGAAACCGTCAGCCAGTTCTAAAGATTTTTGCAGCCTTAAATCTTAAAGGATTTGACAAAGTTCTTTATATATTTTAGGTGTGAAACATTTATCTGATACACTGTCTGTAGAAATATTTTCCCACTTTTCTGTTTTCTTTCTGATCTTGGCTACATTTATTGTCCATTTTATCTCATTTTCCATAAATTAAAAATAAAATTTAAAAAAAGAATCTTAAAAGGATGAGTATACTGAAATGAGTTTTTAAAATCAAATTTGGAGATTGTATATGTAATTGTTCTCTCTTCTTATTTCCTCCCTACTATCTCAGATGAGTGGGAATAAAAGTGATAATACCATTTTCTTTTCTGACTTCACACTCATTATAGTTCCATATCATACTTTTTCAGTTGGCTGCAAAATAATAGTTGTGAGTTTTTATGTCTGTTGAACACTCACTTTTGAATAGCTTAGACAATGATTCTCAAACATTTTAGTCTCATGATCCTTTCACACTCTTAAAAATTATTAAGGATCTCCCAAAGAACTTGGGTTTATGTGACTTATATCTATCAATATTTACTGTATTTGAAATGAAAGTATCTTAGCATGACTGTAAAAATAGTTTTGACCTCAGGGACTCATTGGAACAAGTTTCAGGGACCCCCAGATATCCCCTGGCCACACTTTGAGAACCACTGGCATATTCCCTTAGCACCCTCTTACCCTGAGCAAAGTATAAATAAAACCAAGTGTTTGTTAGGATGTTGTGTAGCCAATGGGTTGTGTATTGTATGAAGGGCTTGATGTCATCTCTTTTCTTTTTAGTTGAACTACAAGGTAGAAGGGGAGAAAATAAAACACAAATACACTCTGGACCCTGAATTACCACAGTTTATTCAAGCCAAGGTCAATGCTCTCAACATGAGTGATGTGAGTACTTAGAATGCAATTGATTTAATCACAGTTTAGTTGGGATTTATTGATTGATCATGTGATTCTTTTCAACTTAAGTGAGAACTCTAAGATCAAGTATAGAAACTTCTAGATTTTAAAATCAAGTCTCTGCCACAGAGTCATAGGGCTAGAGGGGGGTAGACCTATGAGTAATGAATAATGGTTTGAATCTCACCAACTTCAGGCAGAACCTCACTTTTACCGTATGACCAAGAGCCATTTTGTCTTTAGAGACCTGTAAAGAAAGTAAAACCTCTCCCCTACCCCAAGTATTTAACATCCACACAACAGAAACACTCAGTAGTAGTTAGGAACTACTATTCCTTATACCTAATCTGAGGCTAAAATGTAATTTTTATTCATCCCCTCCTCAGTGGAGCTGAAGGTCATAGACATTTCTTGAATCAGGGCCCATCTTACCCTTTAACAACTGTTTTAAGTTACTACCCTGGCATCTTTTTCCAGGCTGAAAAATCTCTCTGTCTGAAAACAAAAGTCAAGTCCAGAAGAAACTGTGTGTAATTTGAAAATGGTTCATCAAGAGAGTTGCCTAGAACAGAGGGCAAGTCACTTCTCTGTGTTCTGGGGAACTCTTTAAGACTCAGAGTTGCAGAGAATGTGTCCTCCTTGCTTTGGTAGAGGGCTTCTCCACATCTGTGAGTTCACATTATTGAAATTCCACATCCAGTCCTTTTCCGTATCCTTATGTTGATTTTTTAAAAAGTCAACCAGAATCCTTTTTATTAAAAAAAAAAAAAGTCAAGAAATGCTACTTGGTTCCCATGATTCATTGAATTCTCTTAATGGAAGTGGTCTAGAACAGACCCGATGTCAAAGGATCTAGGTTCAGATCCTGGCTCTACTACTTATTACAGTGTAACCTAGGGTAAGCCTCTCAAGCTCTCTGGGCCATAGTTTCCTCATCTGTGAAATGAGGAGATTGGAGTAAATGACCTCTCAGGTCGCTACCAGCAGGAAATATATTGTTTTTAAGAGAGTTTTTATATTCTACTCATTTCTCAGGTTTGCAAAGTATAATCTGTCTTCTGTTTCCTTAAGGCTTTTTATAAGGCAGATTGGAAGAAATCACTTAAAAAAGGCTATGATTTAAAGCCAGATGCCATTCCAATACTTGCTGCAAAAGCTGCAAGGAATATTGCTAGTGATGTAAGTATAATTTGAATGATTTACCTTTCTTTTCCATATCTTTCTATAGTATTTAAAGATCTATTCAAGTAGTTCTGCACTTCCTCCAGGATACTGATGTCATATGCAGTATGTTCTCTACCACTTGAGTTTACAATTATTTGCCAACATCTTCTAACACTGTATCACTTTTGAAAAATCACTATAGGTCAGTTTAATTGGAGCAAATATTTTGCTTTTTTCTCAACTGTAGAATATTTGGAATTTCTGTGATCATCACTACTCTCAACTGCTTGTACATTTTCCAATTTATATTTCATTGTGGGAAAAACTGGAATTTTTATAATTCTCAAATAGAAACATCTCAGTAGAGGACAACATTGTACAAGAATTGTATAAGCCTGTACAATGACAAGTCAGTAAATCAGTCAATAAATACTTATTAAGTACATACTGTGTACCAGAAACTGTGCTGATCAATTCTAATATAATGAAAGATAAAAGAGAGTCCCAGTTCTCAAGGACCTTACAGTCTAATGGGGGAGACAATGCAACATGCAAACAAGCATGTGCATACAAGATATACAGGATAAATTGGAAATAGTTGAAGGCACTTTGATAATAAAAATAATAACTAACATTTATGTAGAACTTACTAGGTGCCAGGCACTAGCTTAGTTCTGGAATTAAGAGTGGGGAGGAAAGGCTTTCTGCAGAAAGTGAGATTCTAACTGGGACCTGAAGGAAGCCAGGGGGAAACAGGAGAAAATTCCAAGCATGGGGGACACTGGAAAATACCTTGAGTTGGGAAATGAACTGTCTTGTTTGTCAAACATCAAGGAAGCTGTCACTGGACCGAAGGGTATGTGTGTGAGGGGAGGTATGTGGAAAGGGTCAGGAGGTACCCTAGAAGAAGACTGGACAAGTATGAGGAGCAGGTGATGAAGGGCTTTGAAATCAGTGGATTTTATATTTGATCTTGGAGCTGATAGGAAGCCACTGGAGTTTATTAAGAAGCAGGGGAGGTCTGACATCATCAGACCTGAGTTAGAGCCAAATGGAGGATGGACTAGAGTAGGAAGAGACTTATGGAATTCTCTATGATGAAATCAAGTCAAAACAAAAGGTATGAATTATGGTTTTAACTACAGAACTCTAGCCCTACTTTGGTGATCATAGGTCATATTCTTACTGTTACTTTAGTAGGATGAATTATTTGGTAAATAGAGAGAAACTCATTAATTTGCATAGCAGTAATTTGAGTTTTCAGTGATTTATACAAGGAATGGACTGGTTTAGTTTTACCTAGCAAGTCATTTTTTCATAGAATGAACAAAGTCTTAGTAGAAGCCCACTTGTAGAAGGAGCATATGAAAATATTTAGGAAGGCCAACTCAAGCTTTCAAGACATCCATTTATTCAATCAGTCAGTCAACAAACATTTATATACTTGATTTAGAAATAATACATAATTTCTATTTCTCTCTCCCCACTAAGGAAGAATTCTATAACTTTTTTTTAGTTATCATAAGTAACTAAACTACATTTCTTTTTTTAATATTTTATTCTTTCCTAATTACATGTAAAAATAATATTTAACATTCCTTTAAAAATTTTTTTGAATTCCAAATTCTCTCCTTCACTCTTTTTTCCTCCTCATTGAGAAGGCAAGCAATTTGATATAGGTTATTCATATGTAGTCATGTAAAATATATTTCCATCTAAAATACATTTCTTTTAAAATATTACAAGTATAGGTGTTTCCCTGGATTAGATGCCCCAGTGAGTCCAAGTAAATGATACTTTACAGTTTAATACTTTTTTGGTAAAGAGATAAATACTATGTCCTTTTGAGGCTTTCATTATCATTCTCTTTCCTCTAGTTCAAATATAAGGAGGCCTATGAGAAAGACAAAGGAAAGCAGGTTGGATTCCGTAGTCTTCAAGATGACCCTAAACTGGTTCACTACATGAATGTGGCCAAAATACAGTCAGACCGTGAGTACAAGAAAGGTTATGAGGCCAGCAAGACCAGGTATCACACTCCCTTGGATATGTTCAGTGTGATAGCTGCAAAGAAGTCTCAGGAAGCCACTACCAACACCAACTACAGACAGCCAATCCATCATTACACCCTCTTGCCTGATGCTGTGAATATGGAACATTCAAGAAAGGCAATGCAGATCCAGAGTGATGTATGTATTACTCAATGGACTTGTTAAAATATATATTAGAAATTTTTCTGATCCAAGTAATCAGGATTAAATTTTCATTTGCCTTGGGCAAGAACAGGAATCTTATTTGATCAATACAAAAATTTATTGAGGAAGCCCTTGCTTTGCAGCATTCCCCTCTGCTTCCAGAGATATCAGCGAAGCCTGAGTTATGGCATTTGACTCATTTAAAGCTCTATTCTGTCTGAATATAGATAGACAATATGGTATGGTGGATAAAGAAGAACCAACAAGGCTTGATTTCAACCTTGGCCTTTTTGATGCATACTATGTGATCCTTTGCAAGTCACTTAACATCTCTTTGCTGTGGAACAACTCTCTCAAGTTCCAAGCTGCCTTCACCAATGAGATCACAAGTCCAGTCTCTAAACCTACCTGACCAAATGGCCTAAAGCAAAATGATAGATTTAAATATAAGTATATGGAATTCTGTGACCCTCGGCTGCCTCATTTTTAAAGCAAGGGAATTGGATAAGATGAACTCTAAGGTATCTTTTGGCTCTGACAGCTTATGATTTTATATCTCCTGCATAAGAGGCAGATTTGAAGCACATTAGACAGCAGCTGTCCTTGTCATCACCAATGTTTTTGAGAGTGGAGGCTCATGTGAGGAGGGCTGTCTTCTGTTAACTCTACCTAATCAACTCAGTACTCTTTTAGAAATCATTTAGATTTGTGAAAGAACTTAGCTTTCCTTCTCTTTCTCCCAATGAAGTAAGTATTATTAAAAATGGAAAAGAAATCACCCCATAGAGCCTCCTAAGTAGCAAATATGTGCTCTATTCACATGCTCCCAAAGGCAGTAGGGGGAATAGAAAGTAGGTTGTTCCCATTGTATTTGTAATAATGAATGAATCATTCAGGGAAAGAAGCTCAAGTTCTGCCTGAGTGTTTCCCTTTTGTTTTCCAGAATCTTTATAAATCAGATTTCACCAACTGGATGAAAGGAATTGGGTGGATGCCAGCAGAGTCCCTTGAAGCAGAGAAAGTAAAGAGAGCTGGAGATATTCTTAATGAGAAGAAGTACCGCCAACATCCAGAAAAATTAAAGTTTACCTATGGCATGGATACTATGGAGCAAGTGTTGAACAAAAATAATAAGCTGACTATGGACAAGGTGAAGCCCAACATTCTAGAACCAGACTGAGAATCCTCAGATAGCCTTTCTGTTCAGTTTCACAAGATGGGAGAATTCTGTGACTTATTAAATAATTCCCGTGTCTAATACTTCCCTGGTGCAGTGGACAGGTTTGCCAGTTACATCCCTTCTCTTTCTTGGTGCATTGGAACAAGTACATGACTAAGAATCAGGAGCCCTGGGTTCTAATTTCAGTTCTGCTATTTAATAGCTATGTGACATTGGACCACAGTTTGCTCAGGGCCATAGTTTTTCTCATCTGTAACGTGCAAGTGTTAGTATGATCTTTAGTATCCCTTCCAGTTCTAAATGTCTGGTTCCTTGACTCTTACTAGAAATCTCTTCTTTATATAAATGATAAGTCATTGTCTCTGCACCGTGGCTAAATTAAAAGAGGATCACAGATTAAGGCAGACTTTTGTGGTCAGGACCATGAAACAGAGCTTTTGTTGCTCAAGTGAAAGTGGATTCACAAGGGATGAAACCTGATAGTTTCTTCCTCTTGCTGCAATTTTGACCAGTTTCCTAATGTTGGAGTAATGCTACTTTGCTATAATATTGTTCTATGAATATAAGGAATGGTGAGCTAGTGAATAATGTGTTTTTTAAAAAGCATTACTCTGTTTTTAAAGAGATTCTTTATCTTGGCTTCTTCAGGAATGTTGACCTAGTCAATTTAACCTCAATACTTGGATACCATGATATTAGTTATTTTGCTGGTCACTTTTGGAACTGTCACATTTCCTTAATGTCCTTATTAAACTCAAGAATTAAAGAACAGACAGTGCTCAGGTCTTTATAAAAACAACCTCAGTAAGAATGAATTCAGTGAGAGGATTGTGTTCTGAACCTTCTGCATGGCATTCCTGCTAATACACTCCAGGGTAGGATTTTTTTTTCCAGTAAAAGTATAATACTGCAAACACCACAATCATCCAGAAATGACTAGAAACCACAAGAGTTTCATTATATATGAATCTTTTTTTCTGGGATCCTTCTCACGGGGTTATTCCTCATGTTTTTCTCACTATTAAGATGTTCTAATCTTCCCACTGCAGAGGCTGTACACTGAGAAATGGAACAAAGATAAGACCACCATCCACGTTATGCCCGACACTCCAGATATTCTATTGTCCAAAGTAAACCAAGTCACCATGAGTGATGTAAGTAGATGAAGCCAAAAAAGGAACCTCAGCCTTCAATTAAAACATGCTGTCATGTCTTCTACTCCCCTGATGTTCAAATCAGCCTTGTGGCGGGGGAAGGATTGACTTTCTGGCCTGAGTAATAAAATGATCTTGTTTTCCTTCTTTGTGGATTAGAAACTCTACAGATCTGGTTGGGAAGAGGCTAAGAAGAAAGGATATGACCTGAGGACAGATGCTATTTCAATACAGGCTGCAAAATCCTCTCGAGACATTGCCAGTGATGTAAGTTCTCTTACTGGGCCTTCATTAAGATATAAGTACAAAGTCAGTGGTAAGATGAGACAGGCTTAAGTGAATCATGTACTGCTTTCCTTCTACACATGGGCATTATTTATCCTTGATAAGACCTCCACTCTTCAGAACCCCTAAGAAAATTGACAGAATTCAATAGTTTTGCTCAGTTGCCCCACTGATTATATTGTGGCCAGGTCTTTAAGAAAACCTATTTATCAGCTACTTAACATACACTTTGATACCTACAGACTCTATTATTATTTAATACACTTTTGAAATAATAATATTAGTGCAAATTTTATAGATTTTAAGGGTTCAAAACCCTCTCCATATACTATCCCATCTGATTAGACAACTGAAAAAAAGAAATTTAAATGTTTTTAACCCAGTTTGGTTTTTTCAGAAGTTTCTAATTTATTTCACATTGGTCTGCCAAGGCAATTCTCAGTGTTAAGTATTGACAGTTTTGACTCAAAATCCACTGACCAAAACATTTCCAAGGCCTAAAAGTGATCTTAGGGGAAACTATGTCAGCATAGCTTTTTTCCTAATGAATAGATACCAGGGTAAAAACAAATCTTTTTTTAAAAAATATTTTAATGAAATTTTTAAAAATAACAAGCCCTTCTTTTCCATCTCTTCCACCTCTCTCCTCCACTGGACAAAGAAAAACAAAATCCTCATAATAGTATGCAAAGTCAACCAAAACAGATTCTCATGTTGGCCATGTCTAGAAAGCACACCTCATTCTGCATAGCTAGTCTGTCGCCTTTCTGTCAGGGGGTAGGTAGCGTGTTTCATCCTCGGTCTTCTGGAATAATGGTTACTCACTACACGCTGATTACAATTCTTAAGTTTTTCAAAGTTGTTTATTCTTACAATGCCATAGTTTAAATATAAAATATTCTCCTGGGTCTGTTGTATCACTTTATATATAAAGTACATTCCTGGGTCTGTTATATCAGTTCAAATAAATCTTCCTAGGTTTCTCTGAAACCACCTTATGGCACAATAGTATTCTATTTTATTCAAATGTCATCATTTATTCAGTTATTTCCTCTTCTTAACACACATGTACAAAGTCTATATACCTTGATTCAGCCTTCATTTCTGAATTACTAGGATTCATACAGAGTTCATGATCCCTCATGTCCTCTCAGCTTTTGGGTGCCAGTGTGGAAACTTGAGATGAAATCTTTTTTTTTTTTTAATCTATTTCTATTTAGTTCCTCTTTTGTTAATTTAAACTAGCTGAGACCAAATACACTTTAAAATGGTAGCCACCATATGGTTATGGGAGCCTGTTCTCTTCCCTTATTCATTACCTCTGTCCCATTTTCTCCTTCTGCCCACAGTACAAGTACAAACAGGCCTATGAAAAAGCCAAAGGGAAGCACATTGGCTTCCGGAGTCTTGAGGATGACCCTAAATTAGTGCATTTCATGCAAGTGGCTAAAATGCAGTCTGACCGAGAATATAAGAAAGGCTATGAGAAGTCAAAGACGTCATTCCATACTCCAGTGGACATGCTCAGTGTCGTAGCAGCAAAGAAGTCACAGGAAGTGGCTACCAACGTCAACTACAAGCATTTGATCCACACATACAACATGCTTCCAGATTCCATGAACTTTGAGTTAGCCAAAAATATGATGCAAATCCAGAGCAATGTAAGTGAAAGACACAAGAATCTGTGCATGTTGACTTAGGGACCCTTTAATACTTTGAAAGTAACTGCCACACAGCAGCAGAAGAGAAAAACCAGGAAAGCAAATATGTCCCTGATGATCTTTGCTCCTTAGACTGATGCTGCCTCAACTTTTGTAATGCACAGTGACTATGTCATTTTCTAATTTTGCTGTGGCAATTCACAGATGATAAAAACTAAAAATATATTTGTTTGTATAGGAGTAACTATTAGAAAAGTCATGCTAAACTATACCAGTGAAGACAGAGAAAGGTATGTAGATGGAGACCCCAGCACTCATAGTTACTCATTTACTATAAGGAGAGAAGAAGAGATGGAAGGAGGAAAGGAAGAAAGGGAAGAAGGAATGAAAGGGAGGGAGAAAGGGAAGGAAGCAGAAAGAAAAGATTTATTAAGTACCTACTACGTACCAGGCGCTGTATCAGGTCCAAGTATTACCTATTAAGCACTTTATAAATATTATCTCTGGAAGGTAGGTGCTATCATTGTTCCCATTTTATAGTCAAGAAGAGTGAGGCCATAGAGATGAAGTTACTTATCCAAGGTCACATAGCCAGTAAGTGTCTGAGGTTACATTTGAACTCAGGTCTTCCTGACTCCAGTCCAGAACACCATCCACTGTGCCACATAGGAGAAAACTAAAATTAGGAACTATACAGCGGCAAAAGGTAGCATGGAAAGGAGAACTAGGGGTTGACAGGGTATAGGCTAGCCAAACAGAAGCAGACATAGTACAATCCACACTAGACAAGAGGAAGAACTGAAGGAAAAGTCTAGTTTGTCACAAAATAGCTGTGAGGTCTTTAAAAAGCAGTGATGGGTTGTGATAGACTGGGAAGTGGAGTGAGATGCTACTCAGAGACTGCCTGAAGTCTGATGAAAAACTAGATACTTTCAAGGTGACAAGATATATAAACCGAGTCGCTTGTAATATCAGGACACAAATTAGTTTGAGATAATATTCCTTCACAGAGTATTGTACTATGAAAAAGAGAACTGAACTTGGAATCATAGGACCTGAGGGTAAATATCAGCTCCTCCATTGAATTGCTTGTGTGACCATAAGCAAATGACTTAGCTTCTCTGGGCCTCAGTTTTTTCGTCTGTAAAATGAGAGGACTGAACTAGATGGTCTTTAAGGTCCCTTCCAGCTCTAAATTTATGATCTAGGAAACTGAGTCAGAAATAAAATTCTCACAGACAGTTATTCTCTCTTTGCATTTGAGTAGCATTTTTTCTTTCTGAGATAGTTGTGAAAGAAACCTGAGTAAAAGAACCATGAACTTGATAAAACGGTAACACCTGAGTTAAAAGTTGAGCTCTGTAATTCCCTAGATGACCTTGGGCAAGTCACTTAACTTCCTTGGTTTTCAATTTCCTCATCTGTAAAATGAGGGCAAGGGATGTAGATAGAATTATCTTGATTTTTTTCCAGCTCTAAATCTATCAGGGATATGATGTCTCTTGATTTGGTGAAAAAACATTGGAAGCTGAATATTTCAAATGATAGAATTTCATTTTTTGCAAACTAAAATGGGAGCTATTAGCCATTATATAACCCATGCTTGTTGGTCTGTACTACTTCTCCGTTGTCCACATAGCTAATCATTGTTTCATTCCCTCTCTCACTGCCCCCTTTTTTTTTTTAAAGAATCAGTACAAAGCAGACTATGATGACTTCATGAAAGGTATAGGATGGCTGCCCCTTGGCTCACTGGAAGCTGAGAAAAACAAGAAAGCCATGGAGATCATCAGTGAGAAGAAGTACCGCCAGCATCCAGACACCCTGAAGTATTCTACTTTGATGGACTCAATGAGCATGGTTCTAGCACAGAATAATGCAAAAATTATGAATGAAGTAAGTAATATTTCAACAATTTAGCTTTTCAAAAGGAGGAGAAAAAGCATAGAACTAGGGGTCAGAAGAGCTGGTGCTGATCACTGTCTCTCTACGCTGTCAGCAATGTGATACTGAGAAAGTCATTTTGGGTTCTCTGAGCCTCAGTTTCTTTCCCTGAAAAATTATCATAACAATACCAAGCCTCACAGGGTTGTAAGAACCCTACAAAATAAAGAGGATGAAAGTGCGCTGTGAATCATAAAGCTGTGAAACTTCAGCTATTGTTCTCATAGGCTTGAATAATTCAGGAAGACTAGGTAGGATAGGTAGGAGTCGCAGTAAGTCAGACATCAGGGACATGTTGGGAAAAACCAACAAAGAGGGCTGTCCCAAAGGAGATAATTGTTTTCAAGCAATGGTTGAATAGTCATTTGTCATGTTTCAATCCATTGAAAAATTTTTATTAAGTGCATTGGAGATACAAAGCCAAAAACGAAACAGTCCCTGCCTTTAAGGAATTTCCACTCCATCAGGGGAGATATGTAGTAGAGGGGCATTTTGTTCAGATACAGGTTGGACTAGTGGCCAACAAAGTCCCTTCCAACTCTGGAAGTCTATGATTCAATGACTCTGGGAGATTATGGATATGGTATTCCTTCCATTAGTAAAGACTACAGCTTATCCATATTGTTATATATGTTGCATAAAATAGGTATCTCTATATAAATACATATATTTCTGGATAAACCCGTTATACACACTTGGTTGTAAATAGCTCAATGCCTTTTTAAACTACAAAAACTATAGCAGTTCTTCAACTGGTAAGCAGGTTTCAATCACAGTTAATTAAGTTTGGGAAATAACAGTGACCTGTGTATAAATCCTCCACATTACTGATGTAAGAAAATGCCTGAAGAACTACAGGTAGTGAAAAAAAAAGTGAGATGTGCATATTTAGAGACATCTCCACTCCAAATGTTCCTATGGACTCTTTGTGCCCAAACTGTGGTAGAGCCTTTAGGGCTTAGATTGGTTTGATCAGTCACAGTCAGACACACTGTACCTTAAACCTCAACATAGTGATGTCATTTTGGTCCTCTTCAAACATGAAGGACAACAACCATACCAAGCCTGCATAAACTAGGACTGACTTGTTGCTGAAGGGGCTGAGTATTAGTTTGTAAGGTAGAACCGGTGGGCCCTGTGACAGATGGACTGATGTTGGCATGCTGTGGACAGGCTCTTACCAACTGAAATGCCATGATATAGTCACAATCTAGGAAACCCTATGGCTATACCAAAACATCCCTAAGACACTCAGATATGAGGCCATTCCAGAACCTAGAATTATACCACCATACTCTTATTACCTCCTCCATCAGTTCTATAGAATAATGCTCCTTTTTAGACCAGAAAATTTACACATTGGCCTAATAGGTAATAAATATTCAGACTTCCATTCCTACTTCAAGGCTAGAAATTCCAAAATGCCCATAATTTTCAAAAAGGGCTAGGAGATCCTTCCCATGGATTAGCAAGAGGTCTCCTTAAGCATGTTTCACGTCTTTAATGGTTGCATTTTTAGGCTATGACAAAGAGGCTAGAAAGGGAAGATTAGTGCTATCTGGGATATTTGACATCTAAACCAACCCCCTCATTTTATAGGAAAGGAAATTGAAACCGAGAGGAGTGAAGTGGTATACTAAAAGTGAGATCCTCAGTTAGTGCCATAACTGGAACAAGGTTCCTGACCTCCTGATCAAGTTTAGTTAAGTTCTATCTGTCTTTTCACTTCAACAGAGCTAATTCAATTGTTACTTTAAAATTAATTTCTTAAAACAGCAGCTACTGTATATAGATAAACAATGCGAAATTTCTAGACAAAATTTTTAAATTTTATTTTACTATTTTTTAAAATTAAACATTAAATTTTCTCTACTTCCTCTCTCCTCTCTGATTAAATAAAACAAAAGAAGAAAGGGAGGGAGAGAGAAAGGAAAGAGGAGAGAGAGAGAGACAGAGAGACACAGAGAACCCTTGTAGCAAATTTTCATAGTCAAGAAAGGCAAATTCCCATATTGGGCATGTCCAAAATGTTATGATTTATTTTACAGCTTGGATCCATCAGACCTATTTTAGGAAGTGGAAATCCTGTTTTATCTTTGATCCTCTGGAACCATGGTTTGTTACTGCATTGATCAATTTTCTCTAAGAGACTTTTTGGTTCTAACTTCACAATTTTTGAATTTTCTAGCATCTCTACAAACAAGCTTGGGAAGCAGATAAGACCAAAGTTCACATCATGCCTGATCACCCTCAGATTGTTTTGGCAAAAGCAAATGCAATTAATATGAGTGATGTAAGTATATGTGTCCCTGCCGTAGTTTCCCTATCTTTGCCACTAGAATCTATTTTTTCATTCATTAGATAAGCAAATATTTATTGAGCATCTATTATATACATGGTATTATGCTCAGGGGATACTATGAAGATATAAAACCAAAGGGAGACATTCAACTCAAAGTATAGACTTTTGTGTCTAATGAAAATAATAGTGACATTCCAGACATGAAATTGAAAGCCCTGTCCTTTCTCATCCCGTGTTCATATTCTCACTGTGATTTAGAAAGGATGGTTGATGGGGTGGGACCTAGATGTTCAGAGGTCTAAAATGATGAAGGAATGTCAGCATTCCAGGGTGCTACAGTAAGAATCTGTGGCTGTATTTTCTTCGACTAAAAAGGAACACTAGTAGCAGGAAAGGGATGAGAGAGAAGAGGGTATAAGCCCGAACTTTCTTTGCTTTTGAGTTTGTGGAGACTCACCTGTGTGAAATTCTCAGATAGGGAAGGAAGGCCGAACCATTATTAGAAACCAGGATGAGGAAATATCATACTCTATGTTATACTAGTTATAGAATTTGGTGTTGTATTTTTCTTTTCTTTGCCTAACTGGAATTTGTATATAATTTTTCTCTCTCAGAAAACTTTTCCTTGCTTGAAATTCCTCCTACAGGGTAGAGGAATCACTGATATTCTTAGAATTCCATATATTTAAAAGAGCCAATTAAAAACACTATGAGTTTGATCTGAAATTACCTTGCTCTCTCTGTTCTTAAATTTTTACTTTGATTTATGACATCAAAACAGTAAGTGGAGAGAATTAGCTTGCCAGAAGACCTGACTTCCAATCCAACCACCAATATTCTTTTTGTGCCCTTATGTTTCTCTTCATAGAAAACATACAAACTTTCCTTGGAAGAGGCGAGGAAAAAGGGATATGATCTCAGAACTGACGCAATTCCTATCACTGCTGCCAAAGCTTCTAGAGACATCGCCAGTGATGTAAGTCTGAATGGACACAACTGCCTGGAGTTTTGTTTCTCATGCAAGCATACTTCAACTTAAAGACAACTTGACTTCTAGAAACATTAAAAAGGCAATGTGCCTGCCGATAAGAGCCTTAAATTGGTACTGAGCCCAGCTTGTCAGTTGATACACCAAAGTCCTCTCGTAGTTTTGCTATGACCATCTATCTAATGATACTAACTCACTAAATGAAGCTCACTGTATATTTACAGAACCTTGTTGTATTCTATGAGGCCCATAGAGGCAATTTCATAATATTATGTCCCATTCCTCAAGAATAGATCTTCACCTATCATTCAGTTGTGCTGAGTGATTAAGATTTATCAGAACAACAAGTTGGACAAACCCCATTGTTCTTTAATACATGGGAGTCATTATGTACAGTAGAAAGAAACCTGCACTTAAAGTCATGGGACTTGAGTTTGAGTCATCATATAATCTCTAAAAACCTCAGTTTTCCTATCTGTAAAATGTGTGTGTATAGGAGTAGGGGGGCCTGGACTAGATATCAAACCTAAATTTATAATCCTGTGAACCAGTAATTTTAAATACCCTTTTTCCCTTGATTTTTACCCAAGGAGTTCTTTGACACACATCGTTTTATTTTCTTCACAGTATAAATACAAATATAATTATGAAAAGGAAAAGGGGAAGATGGTTGGTTTCCGCAATGTTCAAGATGACCCCAAGCTAGTTCACTACATGCAAGTGGCTAAAATGCAGTCTGAACGAGAATACAAAAAGAACTATGAAAATACCAAGACCAGCTACCACACTCCTGCTGACATGCTCAGTGTCATAGCAGCCAGGGATGCCCAGGCCAACATAAGCAACACTGGCTACAAGCACCTGATTCACAAGTACATCCTCCTTCCTGATGCAGTGAGCCTTGAGCAGTGCAGGAATATGAATCGCATTCAAAGCGACGTAAGCCTGTGTTTCCTTTCGGATTGGTCATTGATGGTCTTAAGAGGGGAAAGAGATAGCATTTTTTTTCCCATCAGACAAATGCTCCCAGCAAAGAGTGGGTAAGGTAAGGTAGAATCTACTTCTTCTCTTTATAGAATGAATATAAACAGGACTACAATGACTGGTACAAAGGCCTTGGCTGGAGTCCAGCTGGTTCTCTGGAAGTGGAGAAGGCCAAGAGAGCTACTGAATATGCAAGTGAGAGGAACTACCGTCAGCACCCTAGCAACTTTGAGTTCAAGAAACTAAGTGACTCTATGGACATGGTGCTCGCAAAACAGAATGCACACACCATGAATAAGGTAAAATAGATGTCATTTATTCTGAAGGAACTTCCTGCCTCCTAGACTGGTGTGGAAAGGAAGGGATGTTTGACATGACTTGAGTTCTTCATTTGGAATCTTAAATATCATTCTCCCATTTCTGAACAATTGAAAATCACTGCAGAAGACTTTTGCTTCTTTTTTTCTACTCCTATCTTCTGTTTTCTTCTTTCTTATATCATCTTTTTCCTTTAAAATTTTCCTGTCTTTTTATTTTCCCCTCTCAAATCTTCAAAGTGTGAGATGGGTTGGCATGGAGGGGTGAAGGAGATATTATTAGGGAATACAAGGCAGAGAAATCTGATTGGTGGTCAGTCAATATAATGCCCTTTCCCCCTTCATCTACTCTTGCCCTCAATGAAATTTCAAAGTATCTCTAATTATTATCAAATTATTTGAAATTCCATATGCTTTTTCTCTGTATTTTGTATTTCCATATTTTATTTGCTTCTCTTTCACATGTTTAGGGCAATTATATCATCACATTTGAAGAACTGCTTGAGAAATCTCAATTTTGTTTTGGGTGGTTCCTGAACACATTTTCAATAACTGTTTATTCATTTTTTATAATAGTATTGACTAAACACATTAACAAATAACTCTGCTCAGGTAGGCATAATATGTACAATCACTGAATAGGAACTCTAGAATTCATTTAATAAAATACCTGAGCAGAAATCTTCTCAATTGGAAGATTGCATTCCAAGCATCCATCTAAAGACCCCTACTGATGGAGAGCTCATTAATTTCAGCAATGTATCATTCCACTTATGGATACATCTAATTGTAGGAAAGTTGTTCCTTACCAGCCAAAATCTACCTGTCTTCAAATTCTAACTCTAGTTATTGATTCTAGTCTTGACCTTTGGAACCAAGTAAGACAAAGTCATTTACTCTTCTATTCTACTATTTCAAAACAAGTCTAATATATCCTATCCTTCTACTCCCAAGTCTTCTCTTCTACAGGCTAAATATTCCCAATTCCTTCAACCAGTCTTCCTATGGCATGGTTTGGAATCCCTTATCATCTTGGTCACCCTACTTAGAATGAGTTATGGCTTGTTAATCTCCTCAAAATGAAATGGAAAGAACTGAACACAATGTTATAGATGTGATCTGAATAGAGTAAAATTGTAGAGTGGCCTTTATGATTCTGAACAGTTTGTTGCTATAAGGTAGCCTAGGATTAAAATAGGCTTTTAGGCTGCTATGTCACATCATTGAGTTTACAATCCATTTAAAAATTCTTTTTAAATATGGTTTTCCACATCTTATACTTATGCAGTTAATTTAAAAAAATACATAGGACTTTATTTTCATTCCTATTAAATTTCATTTTATTATATTTAGCTCCTCATTCTAGACTGTTCCAATTTTTGAGATCTCAGTTCTGTCATCCAAGTGCCTGCCTCAACTTTTTGTGATCCACAAATTAAATAAGACATTACTTTTTGTAATTTCCTCTAAACCATTTACTCAAATGTTGGACAAAAAAAAATAAAAAAGGAGTTTTTTGGTACTGCAATATAGACTTCTTTCCAGGTTAATACCAGTTTATCAATAATTACTATTTGAGTCAGGTTGTTTAGTCTATTCCCAGATGTTGTTATAATCTAGCCCCTATCTTTTCATTTTATCTATAAGCATACCATGAAATCCTTTGTTAAAATTTTTGCTAAAATCTGAATATCTAATATCTAGGATATCACTCCTAATATATTTCTGGTAATTCTGCCCACAAAAGCAATGAGCTTGACTTGTTCTAAGGAAAATGGGCTTATAGAATCACAGATTTAGAACTAGAAGAGACTCCTTTATTTGATAGATACGTAAGTTGAGGCCCAAAGAGGTTAGTGACTTGCTTAAAGTCACAGAATTTGTAAATATCTAAGGTGGCCTTTGAACCCTGATTCCAAATCAGTGTCTATCCACTATACCTTGCTTCTTTTCCCCAAAAAACTTTGTCCAAGAGAGATTAAATTATTTGCCTAATGTCATTTAGCTAGTAACTGTCTGAGGCAGTGTTCTAACTCAGCTCTTCCTGATTCCAAGTTTAACACTCTATCCATCACCCCAAATGTTCTCCCTCCCTCCCTCTCTCTCTCTCTCTCTCTTTCTCTCTCTTTCTCCCTTCCTCCTTCTCAAAGAACTCATGATGATTTGTACTGCTCATCATCATCTCCCTAAGCATTCACAAATTATCCTTTATTAAAGCACCCTAGAACTTTGTCAGGGACATAAGACAGACTTTTAAAAAATATATAGTTTTATTTATTTTTAGATTTTGACGTTCATTTCCACAAAATTTTCAGTTCAATTTTCTCCCCATCTCTCCCCTCCCCCCACCCTATAATACCTTGCATTCTGTTTACCCCTTCCCTCAATATGCCCTCCCTTCTATCACACTCCACCCTTCCCTTATCCCCATCTTCTCTCTTTTTCTTGAAGAGCAAGATAGATTTCTATACCCCATTACCTGTATTTCTTATTTCTCAGTTATATGCAATAACAATTCACAACATTTGTTTCTAATACTTTGAATTCCAAACTTTCTAAGTATCATATAAGAAATCCATTTTCTTCTTTCTTCTGGGACAGTCCTTGCCTGTCTTCAGTTTTGTGCTGCTTATCTTTTCTGTGTGATTTCTCAAATATTAGTGACAGTGGATCCACTGTCTTTAAGTATCCTAGAATGTAGTTCATCAGGGCGGGGCTGTGTCATTTGAATGAGTTAAAGGTGCCTACATACTCTCTTATCATCTCCTTGCCTATCTAAGACTTCCTTTCCCTGTTAACCAAGTTGTTCTAGACTTTCTAGTCTGAAGACATTGTTTGAGAAAATAGAAGCAATATTGACGTTTCTTTTACTTTTGGAATTTTTTTTAAAAAAGGACATTTCTTCCCCATCCTATATGATTATTCTAATGATTTGCCCATTCTATTTCTCCTTAGCATTTATATACTGTTGATTGGAACAAAGATAAGACTCAGATTCATGTTATGCCGGATACACCAGATATTCTACAGGCCAAGCAGAACCAGACATTGTTTAGTCAGGTAAAGATATTTAAAGCTGTTTGATGTTAAGAAGAAAAACTTCTTTTTAGGCTTGGTCAAAAATATTGATTAATTTAATAGAGATCATACTTTAGAAACATAAAAGGAAAAGTAGAGTACTCAATAAGTTCATTTCAATTACTGTTACACCCTCAGATACATCTACCATAAGTGAATTTGACTACCCTCAAAAAAAGGAGATTTTTTTGTTGTCAGTTTATCATGTGTGTCACTTAGCTTGGTCACACCCTAACCTGTGTCCAAAACTTGGACTAAGAAAATGCTTAGCAAAAGGAAGAAAAGTACTTTAAATTATTATTTTTCTTCCCGCTCCAATAATGGACACAGTCAAAGATGATGAGCTGTCTTGTGGCTCTCAGAGATTCTACTTTCACACTTGACTATTTCTAGTATTAAAACCCAAATGTCAATAATGAAATATTTTGGCATACTCACCAATGACCTAGTCAGAACAACTACAATGAATTGATCAACAAACATTTATTAAATACCTCCAGTGCAATGAATCAATCAACAAATATTTATTAAATGCCTCCTATATTCCAACCATTGTTCCAGGATAAAATCACACACACACACACACACACACACAAAATCCAAGAGTCACTGTCTTCAAGGAGTTTACATTCTATTTGGGAAGACAACAAGTACATACGTAAATATATGTAATTACAGATTAAAACGATGTCCTTTGTCTATAATATGCCTTTTAAGTTCAGGTAGAACTAGAAGACATAATTGAAAATAAAATGAAAAATGCATTTTGACTGACTATTGAGATCACACAAAACAAAGCTTTTAAGAAATGCCAAAGTTGTCTTTTATCCTAGTATGCAAATTATAAAGATGCTAGAATATGGTCATGCCCTCTTCAATTATATTTCTGTTTCAAAGGTTTACTAAAAGTCAATGGGAAAAATAACAAAAACCCCTTTAATTTTAGAAACTGTACAAACTTGGATGGGAAGAAGCATTAAAGAAAGGCTATGACCTCCGACCTGATGCAATATCAGTCCGGTTAGCCAAAGCTTCAAGAGACATTGCCAGTGATGTAAGTAACGTATCAGGTGCTGTTAAGTCACTTCTGTCTGATGCTGTGTTTGGTTTTTATATGAACATTTGCTATTAACAATGATTATTTAAAATGCATTGAGGAAGACTATTTTTCAAATCTAGAATTCAATTTTGTTTCTGACTTCCAACATATAAGCTATTTTTTCAGGTTTGTAGCATCTGTACACTTGATATACATTTTTTGTATGTCTTAATTTGAATGATTGATAAAAAGTGTTGAACAAGAAACCAAATTTTCTTAACTAAAAATCAAATACAATCTAAAATCCATTTGCAAACACTTATGAAAAGCATGCTTTTCTTTCATGAAACTGGTATGGAACTCCAAAAATCTCAGAGTAGGTATTCTTAAACTTTTTTTGTCATGCCCTTTGGAAGTCTAATGAAGCCTACATAACTCTTCTCAAAATGATGCTTTAAAGGCATAAAAATTAAAAGTAAAATATAATTATTAACATGTTAAAAAAAAAGTCACAGACTCCAAGTTGAGAACTCTTGTCCTAGAGATATGTTCATTTTCCCTTATATCAGTAAATGAAGACCTTCAGAATGATAATTATCCAATAAACTCTCTTTAGGAAGCTATGGATCCACATAAATGTGCTGTAATCTGGTATGCACTCTTCTGTTTTTCTAATGAATATGCCTTGAGAGACATTGTGACACCTTGCTGAAATCTAGAATAAGCTCTATTTTTTACTTTCTTTTTTACTTTACTTACTCTGGCTCTACTTAGGTTTTGCTATGTCAGAAAAATAGATGCTCCTGACTATCTCCATAATGTCCCTTGATCATCTGTTCCATTTATCTAACTAAATATCCACAGATAAGACTTATATGGCTTACTAACAGTGCAGAGAGATTTCTACCTACTTAAATTGTTCAAGAGAGCTTCATTCAAACATATGTAGACTTAAGAGATTTGATTTGACTTGCCTTGTCTTTGTGTTATTTTTTTTTAAATTGTGTTATTTTTTATTTCAGTATAAATACAAGGAAGGCTACCGTAAACAACGAGGCCACCATGTTGGATTCCGTAGTATTGAAGATGACCCCAAGCTGGTACTATCCATGAATGTGGCCAAAATGCAGAGTGAGAGGGAATACAAGAAGGACTTTGAGAAATGGAAGACCAAGTATTCCAGTCCAGTGGACATGCTGGGAGTAGTTTTGGCCAAGAAATGTCAGACTTTAGTCAGTGATATAGACTACAAGCATCCCCTACACCACTGGACATGTCTGCCAGATCAGACAGCCATTATTCAAGCTAAAAGAGTATATGACCTACAGAGTGATGTAAGTTTCATTTGATTAAACTATTTTAAAATATTATTGTTATTAAATTTTTAGGTAAAACATTGCATTTTGAAGGATTAGTTATTTTGTAGTAGAGAAAGCAAAAAACAAAACCAAAAAACCAACTCAATCCCCAACAACAACCCAAATTAACTATTAGCAATATTTGCTTTATGATGCATGCTCAAAGTTAAATATTCCAGATGAAAAAATGATCTTGTTGGATCTGATTTGTCCTCCCGTAGAACTTGTACAAGTCTGACCTACAATGGCTCAAGGGGATAGGATGGAGCCCACTGGGTTCTTTAGAGGCTGAAAAGAACAAGAAGGCTTCAGAAATCATCAGTGAAAAGAAATACCGGCAACCAGCAGATAAAAACAAATTCACCAGTCTTCCTGATGCCATGGACATAGTTTTGGCAAAGACAAATGCCAAAAACAGGAGTGATGTGAGTTGCTATTAGGAGATAAATTATAATAAGAGAGACTGATGTTTTATACTTGAATGTTTTCCTAATGTTCTCAACTTCTCATATCAAATCAAATAATAAGTAGGCTGAACATGGCATTTATTTCCTACTCGAGATAAATGCATTTTTTATGATGAGAAAAATATTGAATATCTCAACTTTTCCTTGAAGATTGACTGTAATAAAACTGTAGGTTAAATTCTGAAGAACTGAATGATATTCTGAGACATTTAATGTGCCATGGGCAGTGGGAGAAATGTGGGGGAGTTGATGTAACTATAACTATAAATCCTTAGAGTTGACTTATATGCCTATGATTTAGAGATAAATTTTGTCTCAGAGTCAGACTTCTCAGAACTTATGGCTTCTATTCCCACCTCCAACCTAGTTGCTGACTTCTCTGATTCTTACATAGCAAGGTTAACAATAGCAGTTTCATTCTTTGCAGTGAGGCTAGGGGTTGGGAATTCCTTATTTCTTTTATATGTCTGAGCCAGAAGTCTAAACTTGTAACCAAAGGAAGTTGAATGATTACGCTATGGTTCTGTAGCTGGCAGAGAAGGTTAAAGTAGGAGTTTAAAGGATTCTAGGGATAGAAAGGACATGATTCATCTAGACTGAGGCCATCTAGATGTGATTTTACACATGAGAAAACTAAGACCCAGGGACCTGATGTGTCAGTTTTTTCTACCAAGGCAAATCCAGCAACAATGATGTGACTAGCAGTTTTAAGTAGCTGCCTGGGATACTATGAGGTTAAATGACTTGCCTCTGGTCATTTAGCTAGTTAGTGGAGGAATTAGGACTAGAACCCAATATCCTGTTCTGAATCCAATATTCTCTCTATCTATACCGCAGTGTGTGAGTAATTTACTAGGTGATCAATTCTAGGGCCATGAAATAGATTGGCTATTTTTAAAAAATGACCAAAGTTAGCTGCTATTCAACTCAATGTATTTTTATATACATATATTAACATATTATATATTAACATATATTAAAGCTATACAGCAAGCATGTGATAACACAGTCTAGTAGTTAGAAAACTGGCCTAGAAATTATGAAGATTTGTTCTGCGGCCCTGATATGTACTAGTTGTGTGGCCCCAGGCACGACTTTCAATCTATTTCTTCATCTGTGAAATGAGGCAATAACAGCACTTTCCTCATGGGGGTTATTGTGAGGGTAAAATAGAATAATATATGTAGGCTATGTGGCCCAACCCACTGATTTTACAGATGGAGTTCATGTTAAGTGACTTGCCTGGTGTCACACATTATCTCAGGTGGAACTTGAACCTGGATCCTCTGATTCTGAGTCTGGCACTCTTATTATCATGGGTTAGCTATGGTTTAAAATTCAAAAAATAATGTCTCTCTTTTCTGCTAAAGCATATCTCTCAATAGTGTTTAGTTCAAGTGTGTTAGGTTGCCCTGGCAAATTGATATAGTTGCCTGATATTCTGTCAGTTCTTACTGGAAAACCTCTTATTCTTTATTCTAGAGACTCTATCGAGAAGCCTGGGACAAAGACAAGACACAGATCCATATAATGCCTGATACACCTGACATCATGTTGGCGAAAGCAAATTTGATCAATACAAGTGATGTAAGTTCATTTTGGGAAATATACTTTGCAAGAGTTCATTGAAGTTGCTTCCATGCTAGTCAATTCCAAGTTATTTTTAATATTTGAATTATTTAATTCATAAAATGCTTTTGAATTTGATTCCCCATAACAAGACTTTGGGATTTCTAGTTTCTAAGTAGTATTAGACATCTGCAAATGAAGTGCATGAAGGCAAGGTTAAATAGAATGCAAATGTTGTTTCCCCAAATCCATAATTATAAATGTCAATTTCTTAGGATGATTTCTATGATATAAAGTCTAAATTAAAATAGACCAACAAACTTTGGGCACATATAATAGCTCAGGAAAGTCCAAATAAATCTTTTGTTTGTAATATATGACTACCATGAAAATTCATAATCAGTCATTCCTTCCCATGCTCTGAATATAGGACCAGCATGCATTTTAAATACATTAGTAATGTGAGAATTTGCTAGTAAATTTGAATTCACAATTCTCTTCTGAATACTTTAAAGTAACAACAACAAAACCTAACTCTTCAAAAATGATAAAGGACTCTTTCCTTTTATAAGCAGTCACTTACTTTTTGCTTGACATTAAGTACTACCTGTCAGCATCCTTTTTGATTGTACTCAGAGCTTATGTGATCAGATTCTGCAATTCTTGTTTTAACCTTTTTTTGTAATTTTTATGCAGTTCCTCTTGATTTCTGACAAAGACCTCATATAAAACATTGAAATGAATAAAGAAAATAATACTTCATTAATATATACAATGGCTGACCACAGTGTCTTTCGTTTTTGAAAAAGAGTATTAAAAATGGAATTTAATCATTTCCAACTTTTTTGAGTACCCTGTATCATTTATGTTATTTTCTTAGAACCTGGAAATATTTAGCCCTTTTGCCCCACCATATTGTAAGTGATTTTTCAAGAGAGAATTTGTTAAAATAATTTTGTTCCTCTCTCAATAGAAACTCTACCGATTAGGCTATGAGGAGTTGAAGAAGAAAGGGTATGACCTTCCTATCGATGCCATACCAATCAAAGCAGCCAAGGCATCCAGAGAAATTGCGAGTGAAGTAAGTTCCCATTTTCACTTTGTACCAACTTGACATTTCAATTGAATTGTTCAAAACATTTCTGAACTTAAAGCAAACCTCTTAAAAAGTAACTCATTAAAACAGAGGCCTAGATAGTTCTGGAATGTTATATGAAAGGACAATATACCCATGCCAAATGTTTCACATGGACACAACTGCACATTTGAATTTGATATTTGAATTCAGACTTGGATCTCCTGTAATAATCCGTGAAATCGGTAAATTCACAGTAAATTTCTGCATAAACTATTGGAGTTAATATTATCTGTATTCTGTCATGGATGATGGTGGTAATTTTGACTTGCCTTCCCCCTCGCTTCTTCTCCCCAGTACAAGTACAAGGAAGGCTATCGTAAGCAGCTTGGCCACCATATTGGAGCCCGTGACATAAAGGATGATCCCAAGATGATGTGGTCCATGCATGTGGCCAAGATCCAGAGTGACAGGGAGTACAAGAAGGACTTTGAGAAGTGGAAGACCAAGTTCAGCAGTCCAGTGGACATGCTGGGGGTTGTGCTGGCCAAGAAGTGTCAGATCTTGGTCAGTGACATAGATTACAAACACCCCCTGCATCAATGGATATGCCTGCCTGACCAGAATGATGTTGTCCATGCCAGGAAGACATATGATCTTCAAAGTGATGTAAGTTTAAGGTTATTGATTGGTCAATAGAAAGGTATTTCTCCCATTTTTTTACCTTCCATGGCTGTTGCTTCACTGTAGGGTGGGATCAGTCCTTAAGAGCTTAGTTCAAGGCCCCTAGTTTTCATAGAATTATGGCATTTGAGGACCTTAGAGATAACTTGGTTCAAACCTCTTATGTTATAGATATGGAAATGAAGGCCCTGAGAAGTTAAGTAATTCACCCTAGAACACACAGGTAACTAGCAGAGCTAGTTATTCAAAACCAAGTCCTGTAATTCCAAATCAATATTCCTTCACCTACACCTAAATCACCTCTCTTCACAAGCTGAAATTTCTGGAGCCACTGTCCATCCAGCAAACATTTGAAATAACCTTCAGTTGGTAATTTATAAAAATGCATAAAAATTAAGGACAGCTTTGGTGTGAACTTTTGGGCAAAAGTATGTGTTTTTGAGTGATATCTCTAATCTGATGTTTCACTTTATAAAATTGTGATTTTAAGGGCTATGCTTATTCTAAAGCTTCTCCAAGTAAAATCTGTATAAGAATGAAAACATAAGCAAACAAAAAAAAATTCATCCCTCCCCAAATTGGCATGGCTTTTATATTAACTGTTCATTCTTCTGAAATTTCAGATTCTGTATAAGTCAGATCTCCAGTGGCTCAGAGGCATCGGCTGGTCCCCTAGTGGTTCCCTTGAGGATGAAAAGAATAAAAGAGCGACCACAATTTTAAGTGACCACACCTATCGTCAACACCCAGAAAAGTTCAAATTTTCTAGTCTTATGGACTCCATCCCTATGGTTCTGGCAAAGAACAACGCTATAACCATGAACCATGTAAGTCTTCTTGTTTGGGGGAGGAGGGTACTTTCAGTTTGTTTCATTTCTAGAAATGTCAACATACCTATATCTTGTCATACAGACAAAGGGATTCTTAACCTTTCTTCACTCACAATCCTTCAGCGCTTCTTAAACTGTGGGTTGTAGCCCCATATGGGGTAGCGACTCAATAAAATCCATTTAATGAAAATCCTATTTCCATTCATTTTAATGAGGAAAATTATGGAAGATGCCAGGATTCCATCAAAGTCTTCTGATTTTTACTTATAAATGCTCAAATAACAAATAGCTAAAGAGGCATCTGTAGTTGTTCAGTCGTTTTAGTCACATCCAATTCGTTTTTTTTGGCAAAGAGACTGGGTGGTTTTCCATTTCCTTCTCTGGCTGATGAGGAAACTGAGGGAAACAGGGTTAAGTGGCTTGCCTAGGGTCACACAGTAAGTGTCTGAGGAAGATGAGTCTTGCTGATGCCACACCTAGCGCTGTATCCGTTGCTCCATCTAGCCATCCTAAATAGGTATTTAGTTAATAGTAATTATAGAAAGGTGAAAAATTGTGTGTACATACTGTGGTTGTGATGAGAACAAGAAGTCAGCCTGCTACTAAGGGTGCTACACCGCTCAAGGAAGAGCTGCCTCCAGGAACCTCAACTTCTTCTGACATGAAGTAGTTGGCCCAGATTTTCTAGAGAGAAGTGCTTGTAATTCCTGAGATGGAGCATTGAGGCATTTCAGGGTGAGAAAAATGTGAAAGAAAGATTGCTTTGCCTCTCTTGGTTTATGGTGTAGAACTCAATAAAGTAGTGTATTGTTTTAGTGTTACCTGACCATCCTGTGATCAAGCCATGTAGAACTGACAGACTCCAACTCTCATCTTCTACCTAGGCTGTCTTATGCTAAGTATATGTTCTCATGCCTGCTAAGGGGAAGAATGTGACCCTCATAAAATAGAAGTAATAAGGGGAGAAGTAATTGTCCCTCATAAAAGAAGTGAAGGGGGAAAAATAGCATAGTTGCCTGTTCTAGCAAAATATTTCCATAAAGCTAGCATTACTAAGTAGAGGATAAAAGTATTTCCTTTGGTAAAAATATGGTTATTTTAAATTTCTTCACATTAAAAGTATCTTTCTTATGGAAACTTATTGTCCATTGCTAGGCTAGAACACCGTACAAAAGTTAATACCTAGTATTATGTTATTATGCTTATAAAAAGGGCAGAGTTTTAGTAGGTTGGTTCATTGTCGTATCTTCTTTGGGATTCAATATTACGTTGTGTTTTTCTGTATTTGTTTCAGCGCCTCTATACAGAAGCATGGGATAAAGACAAAACCAGTGTCCACATTATGCCAGACACCCCTGAAGTTTTACTGGCAAAACAGAACAAAATTAATTTCAGTGATGTAAGTGACCATATTGTCCTACATTGATGGTTTGAATATTACAAGAGTTTTTCTTAAAAATAATCTTTCCGTATGAACTTACACTTATTTATCAATATCTTAGAAACTGTATAAACTTGGCCTGGAAGAAGCCAAGCAGAAGGGCTATGATTTGCGGGTAGATGCCATCCCCATCCGGGCCGCTAAAGCTTCCAGAGATATTGCCAGTGAAGTAAGTAAATCCATGCAATGTTCCATTGTCATCTAAGCTCAAAATTTTCTCAAAATCCTGTATTTACAGCATAGTAAATACATGTTGAAGTCCAAGCTCTCACCACACATCTCTCTGGAAATGTTTTTTTTGGTAGTAGTTTAATAGTGAAATCCTCAAACCCAAATCTACATGTCCCAAAGTAAACAGTCTAAAGCAGGGGTAGAGAATCTGTGGCCTTCAAGGTCCTTGGGTGTGGTCTTTTGACTGAGGAATCCAAGTTTTACAAAACAAATCCAGACAAAGGGCTGCATTTGAGGACCTACAGGGCCACATGTGGCCTTGAGGCCACAGGTTCCCCACCCAGAAACATATTCTCTGAAACTATATTTCCATGTTTGTTTTCAGTGGTTAAAAAAAAAAGAGAAGATATTTGACCACACTTGAGGTGTATGTCTTGGCTTATCCATGAGAAGAATGCATTTGCCAAAAGTTGGAATGAGTTGTAGGGTTTATTCAAAAGTTCTTATTAGTAGTAGTTCCTATCAGAAGGTCTATATGTTTTACTGTGTCAAGAGTAATGTTAGTCACTGTTCTATTCAAAATCTGTCCCTCAATTGTGTATTTCCCTTTTGTGCCTGATGAACTAATAAGGGAATCATAGTCAGAAGTCACCATCTAGTCCAGTCCATTAACAACCAAGAATCTCCTTTATTACTTACCCAGCAAAATGTCATCCAACCTCTTTTGGGGGGAAAGACCATCAGCAAAGGGAAACCCAGTACTCCTTGCAGAAGGCCATCTCATATTTGGATATGATTAATTATGAGGGAGTTTTTCCTGATATCAAGCCAAAATCTGGCTCTTTTCCACTTCTGTCCACTTCTGTCTAGTCTCTATGGACAAGCAGAATCTGTCCAATCCTTCCTCTGCATGGCAGCCCTTCAAATATATTAAGATAAATATCATCTCTCTTCTCCCTCTACCCTCAAATTTTCTTTTCAAGTTAAACATCCCTAGTTCATTCAGTCAATCCTCCAATGGTATGTTGTCTAGTTCCTCTACCATCCCACCTATCCTACTCTGGACACTCTCCAATTTGTCAGCCTTTCATTGTATAGTTTTACTCAAAATTCTGGAAACATTTGAAATGATAGAATATTTTCCAGCCTTATAAGTAGAGAATATAACTAGGAAAAACCAAGAAAGCTAGGATAGTTCCTTCTGCATCTTAATTCATTCTTGCCATTCCCCTTTTCCAAAAAGATGAAGATAAAAATCTTGACTTAAGCATTTTTTTCTAGAACCCTAATTGTAGAACTTCTTTTTTCCCCTAAAAACCATTTTTCACTTTTTATGTCTCACCATGGTATAGAAGAGATCAAGTATATTTTTAAGGATACCCCAGTGCATTCTACATTTTAGTAGGTACTACTCATCTGTAAAGTGTTTAAATATGGCCCCCATAATGGGCCTTATGTCTGTCACCATAGGGCCAGCCTAACTAAGTTCAGCGACACTTACTACCATGGAAGTGACCACTAGGTGATGTATTTAAGGGAACCACAAAGCTTGACAGATTGGGTAAAGCTTAGAATGAATTACAATTACATGGGTAAAGGGCATGCACACAGACAGGAAATAACAGTCTTGAAATACTAATGATGTAATCACAAATAAATAAATTAGGACTTTATTGCTTGCTGTAATAGCAAATCTTTTGTTCCCTCTAGTACAAATACAAGGAAGGCTATCGTAAGCAGCTTGGCCACCACATTGGAGCCCGAGCCATTCACGATGACCCCAAGATGATGTGGTCTATGCATATAGCCAAGGTTCAAAGTGACAGGGAGTACAAGAAGGACTTTGAGAAATGGAAGACCAAGTTCAGCAGCCCAGTGGACATGCTCGGGGTTGTGCTGGCCAAGAAGTGTCAGTCCTTGGTCAGTGATGTGGATTACAAGAATTACCTACACCAATGGACCTGCTTGCCAGACCAAAATGATGTCATTCATGCTCGTAAAGCTTATGACCTTCAGAGTGAAGTGAGTATTGACCATTATAACATAAATGTTAGGGAAAACAGTTGACCAAAATACCGGGAAAATATAGCAATAGATATCCCAAATCTCATCATCAGATCCAGGGGGAAAGCAAAATACTTTCCTTTCCTAACACTATTGATGATTTTCCCTGAATCTATGCTAATGTTATGGTTTAGGCAGATATATACACATTTCAAAGTTATTTTTCTCTTACGGGGAGTGGTTTCTGATTTAGCCCATTGGATCTAAAATTGGGACAATAACATGCCTATCTATAGATTAATTTTTTTAAAAAATTTGTTTACATTTACTTTCAAATGCTTTTTAAAATGAGGATTCATGACAGATTCAAAGATAAACTTCATTATTATTTATGTCAACAGAATTTATATAAGTCAGATCTTCAGTGGCTCAAAGGCATTGCCTGGGTGCCGATTGGTTCTTTGGATGTTGAAAAATGCAAACGAGCAACAGAAATTCTGAGTGACAAAATCTACCGTCAGCCTCCAGATACACTGAAATTTACTAGTGTAACTGATTCTCTGGAACAAGTGTTGGCCAAGAATAATGCCCTCAACATGAACAAAGTAAGCCCTCATTGTTCTGAAAAAAAAAGTATCAGTGTTTCTAACTGTGAATCACAGAAAAGGAAGAAAAATCAGTAAAGAAAAAAAGTTGAAGATTAAAAAGTTTTAGTCTAAGACATCATTAATTGTCTCTAAACATCCATCAACCCCATTGTTCATCAATGTCCCTGAAACTTGGTTTTAGAGCAAGAACCTTTGGCTACTTTATATATAGTGGCACTCTGAATAGAGCACTGGACTTGCAGTCAGGAGGCACTGAATTCAAATCCAGCCTACGGCACTGGCTAACTAGGTGACCCTGAGCAATTCCCTTAACATGGACCTCAGTTTTCTCATCTATAAAATGAGGAGAAAATAGTGATTTCTTCCTAAGGTTGTTGTGAGGTTAAAATGAGATGATATTTGGAAAAGACTTTGCAAAACTTAAATGATATATAAGTGCTAGCTATCAATATTATTGTTAAATAAACGCACTTTTTTCACGTTATTAGAATAAGTTTGATAGCATCTGAAGTTATTTGTAAGCTTCTTGCTTGCCAGACACTTCAGTAGTACTTTATGAATCAAACTTACTTTAGAATTCTTTCATTCAGATATCCACCCACTCAAAAAACATTTACTAAGTGCCCACTATGTGTTGTGTGCTGTGTTTCTACTATGTGCAAAGTATCATGCTTGACACTGGGAAAGATGCCAAGGTGAATAAGACATGGCTATACTTTTATGAGTTTCATAATATATTGTAAACATATATAAACAAATATGCAATATATTTAATGTTATTCAATCTATTCAGATTATGTTAAGAAATAAGAGAAGTAAAAAGTACTATGTACAGTCTAAGGAAAGAAAAAGTGTTTTCCAACTCATTGCTTCCAAAGTCATCCTTGAAAAACTCTTAATTGTTAGAAAGACATTTTAATATAGAACATAAACAGTAGATAAATTCTTCTTGTACTTCTTTTAAAAAAAAACTACTTATGTGATCAATAAAGTTCTATTAATTGATATTTCATATCATTCTATGACATATATACTTCATTTATCTCCTTGGTAGCGTCTATACACAGAAGCCTGGGAAAAAGACAAGACCCAAATCCACATCATGCCTGATACACCTGAGATTACCCTAGCGAGACTCAACAAGGTCAACTACAGTGAGGTGAGAACACACACTGGTCTTTATTACGTGTAGTATTTCTCTTCAAGTTTTTTTTTTACATTTAATATTGAGCAGTTGATAATTGACTAAATGAACATATAGCCCACCTCCTCCAACAGCTTTAAGTCTAATAAATATAAAATTACTTCTAAAACTGGTAAGGATCAGAGCTAATGTCAAATATTTTAAAATCATCTTTTAAAATATAGTATTAAGACTTCACTCACCAAATTTGTAAATCTTCACTTTTGAAGACTTTTATGACCCAGTGAAGAACAAAATAAGAAATAGAAAAGAAAGAAAAATAAGAAATTGTTCCCTAACAATGCAGCAAAGACAAACACCTTTGAAAGCTGTAAGAGATATAATCATAAAAATAATTATCCATGATTGGTTAAGGATTGAGGATGAAACATATTATCTATATCCTGACTAAGACATGATAGATCTAGTGATATAGAATGAAACACATGTTTTTGTACATAGCCAATGAGAAAATTTGTTTTTCTTGACTATGCATATTTGTCAGCAAAGTTGCTCTTATTCTATCACAGTTTTTATAGGGAATCTATACTTAACAACTTTTGAGGCAGCGTGTTCACCACAGACCTCCTAGTCAGTGTTTAATTACAGCCTACATTCTCAGACTGTATATACACTGCTTTTTATTTTAAAAAGAATATAAAACTAATAGGTTAGGTACTCAAGACACAGTAGTCAATAAATATAACAATCTGCTGTTTGATAAACCCAAAAGAATATTAAACTTTAGAATTTCAAAGGTGGAAAGAAGCTTCCAAAGTCATTTAGTTCAAACCCTTCCCAATCATCTAGCCCAATCCTCTCATATTACAGATGAACAAAATTAGACCTAGAGAGAGTAAATTGTTTGCCCCAGGTCCTATGGGAAGTAAACAACAGAGGTGCCATTTGAACACTGGTGTTCTGATGCCCAAATTCTCTTTCCACCATACTGTGATGAATCATCTCATGATCTCCAGTCTCTTGAAAGAAGAGTTCTTCCCTCTCCTTTCTAAGACTAATCTCTTCCATGTTCCTGGTCCATTCTCTTTCACTTCTTGTAATATCTTACTTCATTATGTCCTCACTCTAGCTAAAATTCTCTTGAACAATTTAATACTTAAGTAAATAGGAAAGTATAAGTACTTAAATAAATATAACAGAATGGTTTTCTCCACATGTGCCATTTATACAAGTCTAATGAAAGCTAAAATACAGAAAGTTTACTCCTACAGTAAATTGATTGCATATACTTATCTTTGTAGAATTGAGTGATTCATTCCAGGCCTTTTGTCAATTGTTTGTTTTGATTGTGAACATTTCATTGCTTCTTTTTTTTTTTTTAACTTAGAGCCTATACAAACTTGCCAATGAAGAGGCAAAGAAAAAAGGCTATGACTTGCGAGTTGATGCCATCCCAATCGTGGCAGCCAAGGCATCAAGAGACATTGCCAGTGATGTAAGCTATGTTTCTTTTCCCCTCTGTGTCAGCTCTCTGAAGCAGTGCATTCACAAAAGGAGACAATATTAAAAAAAAAAGAATTGTCCTTGACATTTAAAAATGTTTTGCTATGTATCATAGCAATTGATATTTTTTAAAAAGCTGAAATTTGAGGAAATGATAAACACAAAGGGTAAAAATAGTGTGATAGCCTGCAAAGCTTAATTTACTCAGTAAAGGCTGAATGGCCAAAAAGTAGAGGAGGCTAGGCTGATGAATAAAACATTGGTGCAGATGGACATAGGGAAAAAGATGCATGTTAGGACATATCTAGCTGAGATTATTGAATATCTTCACTGCTTTAGTATTCTGCATTCAACAGAAATCTAGCAGGGAGGTTCTTGGTGTCCTATAATGTTTTGTCAGAGAGCTTTGAAAAATATACATAATGTATGCAAATCATAGGTAACTCTGCTAAGGTTGTAGGAACAGAGATAGATAGGTAGATAGATAGATAGATGATAGATAGATAGATGACAGATAGGCAGGCAGACAGACAGACAGACAGATAGATAGATAGACAGATAAGAAATAGGAGATAGAGAAGTTTAGAGTAGTAGATAAGAGTACAGAACCTGGAGTTAGGAAAACCTGAGTTGGAATCCTGCTTGAGACACTTACTAGCTGTGTGACTTTGGGCAAATCATATAATATCTAGTGGCCTCAGTTTCCTTAGGTGTAATGGAATTAAGAATAGTACCTACCTGACAGGTTTATTGTGAGGATCGAATGAGTTAACATATGTAAAGCATTTTGCAAACCTTAAAGTACCATATAATGCTAGCTTGTTATCATAGATTAGCAGTTTGGTCTTAGGACATCATTTAACTCTTATTGAGAGTTAAAGAGCTTTGGTGTGTACATATACATACATACATACATGTATATATATATATGTATTTGAAATTAGATGTTTATCTTATTATTACCAAAATTGTTTCGATTCTAGGTACCCCCAGGGGTCTACAGACCACATTTTGAGAATCTTTGGAGGACAGATTCAGGCCAAGTCTAAACTTGTTATTCCTTGCAATACCTCCTAGTTCAGTACAAATACTTAAGGATTAGCTCACAGAGTGGTACCATCATCCTTATGTGGTTCCTATAGCGCAATCTCATAGCTTTTTGGAGAGCCTGGCCATATTCCCTATACTCAAGGCCCATATTCATATAGTCACAGATGGTGAATTAGTTTCATAGCCAAGTCAAGCAAAATGATAACATGCTATCATTTGCAGATGAACAGGATACTATAATCTACTCCTTCCCCATAAATGGAAATGAACTTTGTATCCATCAGTCATATTGTTATCCATATCAATCAATGGTCATATTCAATGACCATTCCTAGTCATTCATTCCAATAACCATGAAATGCCACCAACATTATTGATGGAGTTAGAGGTTGAATTTAGTTCTCAACCTCATTAGCACCAGGTCTCAGGAAAACACTCCTCAAGTACAGGTAGCTCATCACCACCATCATAAAACTTACGCCACGCTATATCACTCAGGCAATATTCACAGTACTGAGGGTAACTATGAATATGACAGTGTAATTCTGAATCACAAAGTATAACAGATTCTCCATATAGAAGGCAAAAGAAAAACATTTATTTAAACACCAGAAAGTCAAATCAGTCATAGTGACCAAGAAGTCAACATGCATTATCATCACAGGGGACAAAGCCATTCCCAAGCCTGTCCCTGCTTCTTGCTGGACCCTTCCCACAAACACTCATGGGCCTAGCTGTACTGGCCTGCCTGTGTCCTTCCCAGCTCTGACTAGCCTGACCAACTTCCTCCCAGCTCTGCTCCATCTGTCCTGTTCTACCCCTCCAGCAAACAAATCCCACCACATGTGATTTAGGCATCCATGTGATCTAAGCATGTCACATGGGTCTATTAATGAATGGGAAAAATCTTCCTATTTAAATTATCATTATACAAGCTTTCCCTGACATCTGTCTCATGAAAATAAGAGGCTAGTACAGAATAGGAAATTCTGCCTAATCCTTATTACAGACAGTCCTTAATTTAAGACAAAGCCTCCTTAATTATAACCATGTTATTACTTATGATACAGAGTAATAGGCAGTACACAAACCCTATAGCCCAGACAGAGTGCTTCCTGATGTCTTCTAGTTGATCATTCCCTCCCCAGTCCTGTGCAACAGCTCTCCTACAGTCTTCGTAGTTCACAACCAAAACCCCTTTCTTAGGGATCCTCCAGTGGTTCCCTCAAGTTCATGGCAGATCCACAAATTAAGTACCAACTCTATATAATAAAGATAAGAATGAGCTTGAACCTGTATTTCATTGATATAGGGAATTCATGAAGGAGGAAATTCCTTCTGAGCTGGTACTTATTTATAATACTAAATTCCTTATACTAATATAGATCATCACCTTCCCTGCAATTTATAATCTTAAAGAGTTGACTGAAACATTGAGAAGTTAAATGACTTCCCTAGATTCACAACAAGCAATGCATGTCAGAGATGGGTCTGGAACAAAGGTCTTTCTGGCTCTGAGGCTGCTCCCAATTCCCTGGATGCAATCTACCATACACCACACCTCCTATTTTTAATACATAGATTTAAAGTGCTTACTTTCTATTGATTCCACAAATCCTTTGGTTTGCTCTCCTTTTCTGGGGACTTTTTAAACAAAATTTTATGGAGCAAATGGTTATATCATGTTTTAGCTAAATACACGTTAGAAAGTTTTCTATTATATCTTATATATTTGTATGTTGTAGTTTACCAAATATTGTTTGGGATGAAAGGAATACTTAGTAAACCATAAAAGCACCATACAAATGTGAGGGAGCTGTAATGATTTTTGATAATTTCTGTGAAAATATTCTGCATCATTGATCAGGAATGTTGCCTCCATAATTACCTAATTTCTATAGAAAAACTAAGATTCTCCTTAAATTAAGAATGTAACCAGTGTACATTTACATATTTCCTACATTTAACTTACCTTGTTTAAAATACACTATTGTCTTTCACCTATAAAATACTGTTAACTTCACTCAGTGATAAATTCCATTTATTTAGGAGGGAAGGTCAAATTAGTATTACAAATACTCTGATCAGGTATTTATTTATAGTGATAAATTGAGCCAAACTGAGTACTCTCTTATGATCTACGCTTTTTTAGAGTTTATAGTTAGATGCACAAGATATATTTAATTGAGGCATTTTCATTCCAGTACAAATACAAAGATGGGTATCGCAAGCAGCTTGGCCACCATATTGGAGCCCGTGACATAAAGGATGATCCCAAGATGATGTGGTCCATGCATGTGGCCAAGATCCAGAGTGACAGGGAGTACAAGAAGGACTTTGAGAAGTGGAAGACCAAGTTCAGCAGCCCAGTGGACATGCTGGGGGTTGTGCTGGCCAAGAAGTGTCAGATTTTGGTTAGTGACATAGACTACAAGCATCCTCTGCATGAATGGACGTGCCTCCCAGACCAGAATGATGTCATTCATGCTCGCAAGGCCTATGACCTACAGAGTGATGTGAGTATAGATCTGAACTTTGAAATATATCAGTAATGGAAACATTTACACAGAATGTGTAAACAAACAACAGTTTAAATGGAGTGGAAATAATCTAAATAATTTAGCACACTATCACAGGTAGTTGGGAAATTAATCATTGTTTCATCTATTCTAAGAATGCACTGTTATTTTAAGGATGTATACCAACATACCACCTACATTTTTGCATAAGCTATAGATCATAATTCGCAGCTAGAATTAATTGCAAATATAAGATGGTTTTGGCTTGCTAAAGATAGGAATCATATATAGTCTGAGTCAAGTCTATTATGATTTATATCATTGCTATTTTATTAATATTTAGGTTATACATAGATGCACTATTTTATAAGCTGGACATATTTTGTTAAAAATTCTGCATTACTCTCAATTATTATTCCAAGTAAACTAGAAGAAGCTGTAGTCTTTCTATATTATTATGGGATAAGGATGCCTTTTTAAAATCAAGAATAATTACTTTACAATTACTTTTTTGCTTCTTTGAGTCATAAATACCATTCCCAGAACCCTTACTCTTGTAGAAATTTTAGATTACATTCCTATGGAATGAAAAGGAAAAATAGATTTGATATCTTATTTAATTGTTTCATTATAACATACATTTTATTCTTTGCTTGATCAGATCTGTTTGATAGGTAATAATTCAGCTCTATGGGGGGTCACCCCCCAACACGTGGGGGAGTCACCAAACACTATCAGAGCCTCATAGGCTATGGAAAGAAATGTATTTCTCAAGTGAGAGATTTGAAAAGCACATTTTTTATTGCTAGTGTTCGCTGTGTAAATATTTGAAATAAATGGTCATCATTAGAGAGCTTTGAGGAATTAAAAAGAATTTGGAATAATTATGGAGGATTTTATGTTCATTGGTTGATTCTAGAAACTCCATGGTCCACCTGCTATAATTTCTACCTTTGTTAAGTAATATTTGAAATGCAGGAAGCTGTATTGTAAAATTACTGCTAGAAAGAGAGGCTTTGCTTTCATTATTAAATAGAGTTGGGAGTAGCCAACAGTATCTACAAAATATAAATGCTGACCTTCTGGCTTGTTGATTTATTTCATCACTTCCCTTAACTGCATTTCAAAAACAATTAATGTTGTATTTATTCATTCAATAAAGTTCTGTGACCAGGCACTGGGGAAGATACAAAGATTTAAAAATGATAGTCTTTTATGTAAGCCTTGAAAGAGCTTATAACCATGTAGAATAATGTGGGTCAGCTCAGTATTCTTCACAAGTTAAATAATATAAATGAAAAAGGTATTGAATAAAATTGTAAAATGTTGTCAGTGTTTTGATCTTTGCTCTATTGTCAAAATTCCTTTTCCTTTTACATGCAGAATGATGAATATTAATATCATTATCTAAGAGAGTGTTTTGGTTTGAAGGCAATCCTCTTCAGGGGGGGAGGTGGAATCAATTAGAATAGTATATAATGTTATTGGAAATCTCTGTAGTGTAAGAAACAAACTGTATCAGTAAAATAAATAAAAAGAAATATATGACTTTCTAGCTAAGCACAGGAAAGCTTCTGAGTCATTTCTGAATAATGCCTTCATTTTGCCTGATTAATGCACTAGAGAAAAATTTCCAGGAGAAGGAAAGTGGGTTGTAGTTAATTACTAATCCCTTTGCATATTTTTCTTTAAATTAGTCATTTCTCTTTCTGGCTTAATGAACTAGGTGTTCCAATTTTTTAAATTATCCACAGAATATGTATAAGTCAGATCTTCAGTGGCTAAGGGGCATTGGCTGGGTGCCAATTGGTTCTTTGGATGTTGAAAAGTGCAAACGAGCCACAGAGATTTTGAGTGACAAGGTCTACCGTCAACATCCAGACACACTGAAATTTACCAGTGTGACGGATTCTTTGGAACAAGTATTGGCCAAGAATAATGCCATTACCATGAACAAGGTGAGCCCTCAATTTTCTGAGAAAGATTCAACTGAATCACATAATTCAAAGTCTCAAATGAAAGTTGTCAAAATCTTATAGAATTGCCACAGGTACTAACTACATTCTAATACTTAGCAGAATTAAAATGATAAATGAAGTTGTGAACTCACATACTTTTAAAATGATGTAGTTCAGTTGTTTTGGTCATGTCCAATTCTTTGTGAACCTATTTGGGGTTTTCTTGGCAAAGATTGTGGAGTGGTTTGCCGTTTTCTTCTCTACTTCATTTAGAGATAAGGAAACTGAGGCAAACAGGGTTACGCAACTTGCCCAAGGTCACACAATTAGTAAATATCTGAGGTCTGATTTGAAATGGAATCTTCCTGACTCCAGACCTGATGCTCTATCCACTGTGCCACCTAATTCCCCTTTATTCATCTAAATAATATCTATTTTTTGTTGTCTATCTAATATAAATATTAGTGATCAAAATTTTTAAGCATCCTCATTTATAGATTTTTATCCATATATAATAATATTGTTCTGATAAATAATAATTCTGTTTTAATTTGGCTTCCTAGAATTTCTTCTAAACATTGTTTCTAATATTTCTCTAATGCTAACTTATCTTCCTTTGTAGCGTTTATATACAGAAGCTTGGGACAAAGACAAGACTCAGATTCACATAATGCCTGATACCCCTGAAATTATGTTGGCAAGACAGAACAAAATCAACTACAGCGAGGTACAGGACTTTGTATTTATTTTTCAGTTGCATTTAATTATTGTGATCTTCCAGCTTGAGTTCTCAGGCCATATGTCTTTAAAAACTATTAATTAATTTACTGGGCTATATTAGGTTGACTAGATTCTATAGAGTGGTCAGGTTATCTTTGGATAAATGATGATTAAACATATGGCTCCAGAATCAACTTACTGATTACCTCCAATAAACTGGATATTTAAAAAAAGTAAAACCAAACACATAATCAGAACTCATGTTTATGGGCTAGAGCTAGAAATTAGAACTCAAGGTTTTGGAATGTATACTATTTATTGCCCATTTTGAACTATCTGAGGGTGGGTGGTTTGACAATCTGTAAGGGATTACCTCTCCAGCTTTTTATTTAACTTAATTTTTTTCTTGTAGAGTCTCTATAAACTTGCCAATGAAGAGGCAAAGAAGAAAGGTTATGACTTGAGGGTTGATGCCATCCCAATTGTGGCAGCCAAAGCCTCAAGAGATATTGCCAGTGATGTATGTAACCTAATTAAACATGATACAGTTGCCAATATGGGGAATTTACTTTGAACTTTGGAGATGTAGCTACTTTTCAACTGGGCATTCTTACTTAGTTTATAAAATGGAAGAAAAATTTAAAATAGGACAAACCAAGTAAAACAGTGGTAATTGCAGTAAACCTAAACATGCATTCACAGCCAAATATTTCAGAAGTGGCCAAGACCCTCATTCAAACAGAAAATTGAATTTGAGTCTTAATTTACACCTTCCTGAATTGGAGGGAAATGTCCCCATACTGTGTTGCTATTTGACCTTTACAACAATCACAGACCTATTGCAATATTAGGATTAGTTAATGTCTACTCTAATACCAAAGGAGATGAAATATTCTAAGCCACTTTTACTAGGGAAATGTATTCCTTTTTCCATATCAAATAGAGCTGGCTTTCTACAAAATTGCACTAGTTATAATATCAGAAATCAAGAGTACAATCCCTAATCTTCCCTTTCTATGAGAGCAGGTTGAGGTATTGTGCTAAGGGGGCTGTTGTGGAGGAAGAGTAGGTAAAAAAAGGAATCATAATGTTCAAAGCAATTAATCTTCTGAAAGAATCACCTTGACTGTTACAATAAGCTCATAAATATATGACCTATCAATATCGATATTCAAATGTCTAAGTCACCTTTGTTTCATTCCAGTACAAATACAAAGATGGATATCGCAAGCAGCTTGGCCACCATATTGGAGCCCGTGACATAAAGGATGATCCCAAGATGATGTGGTCCATGCATGTGGCCAAGATCCAGAGTGATCGGGAGTACAAAAAGGACTTTGAGAAGTGGAAGACCAAGTTCAGCAGCCCAGTGGACATGCTGGGGGTTGTGCTGGCCAAGAAGTGTCAGATTTTGGTTAGCGACATAGACTACAAGCATCCTCTGCATGAATGGACATGCCTCCCAGACCAGAATGATGTCATTCATGCTCGCAAGGCCTATGACCTACAGAGTGATGTGAGTAGCAAAAATGCGTAGCAGTTGTGTCAGCAACAGTGGCAGCAGAAGGAGTAGCAGTAGTCATAGTAGTAGTACTAGAAGCAGCAGCAGTAGTAGTAGTAGTAGTAATAGTACTAGAAGCAGTAGTAGTAGTAGCAGTAGTAGTAGCAGTAGCAACAGCAGTAAAAGCATTTAATATAATTACCTCAACAATAAAACCTACAGATGATGAAGATTATATTCAATATATCCAAGTACAACATCCTGTACTGAATGATGGGTATACAAAGCTAAAAAAATGACAGATCCTGTCCTCAATGAGCCTAGCTTCAAGCAGAGAGAATAAGATGAACTGATGAATAAAGATAATACAAGGTTGCATGTTAAAAGGACTAAAATAGATAGTAAGAAAATTTGGAGAGGAAGCACTTCTTATGGGAAGATTAGAGGATTCATGCGGGAATTAGCACTTGACATAGACCTTGCAAGAATAGAGGCTTTTGAACAGATAGATGGAATGAAGCTATGCAGGCAAATATATAGGACCAGGAGAGGCCTGCACATGATCATGGAACATCAAAGAGTCCAATTGAGCTGGAAGGCAGAAGACAGCAGTGTGAATAAAACAGCAAATGCAGCTAGGAATTATACATTGTACGGCCTTAGGTGCCATGTTACAGAATTTATATTTTGTCTTATAGTGTTGGGGAATCATTAAGAGTTTTTGATCAAGGGAGTGACATGGAGGGGAAAGTGCATTAGGAAGATTATTTTGACAGCTATATGAAAGGTAAATTATAGAAGTAAAAAAAATTGGATGGTAAAGATACCAGTTAGGAGGCTATTAGAATAATTGGGATGTAAGGTAATGAGTGCCTGCACTATGCTGGTGGCAGTCATTGTGAGGGGGAAGGTGGAGAGAGATGTGAAAGACTGTGAAATTAGTTGACAGGACTTGTCCACATATTAGATAAGGATAGTCAGAGAAGGGAGAGGAATTAAAAGGTTTTGACTATGGGTGACTGAGATTGTTAATGTGATCATTGGATGTAGGAAAACTAGGAGGAGAGGCTTTTGGTAAAGATTCTAAGTTCATTTGGGGACATGTTGAATTTGAAGTAGCAACTCTTAGGTGATTAGAATTTCAAATCTAAAGTTATGTGAAGAAATTGGAGCTGGATATATTGATTTGAGAGGTATATGAATAGAGGTTATGATAAAATCATAGGAGTGAATGATGTCACTGAGTGAGAGTGAAAATACAAGAGAAAATAGACCAGGACAGAGGTTATAGGACACCCACAACCAATGAAAGATACCACGAAGGAGGGGGTGGTGAATATTGTTGGATGTTTCAGAAAGGTTAAGGCCAGAAGTAACTGAGTGCTGAAGTGAAAATGATGTGAAGCTTGGGGAGAAATGATTGCTCCATTTTAGAATTTGTGATACAGAAAGAGAAGAAACCATGTCAAACTTTACCTGCACTTTGAACTTTAAGGGAACAGACTTCAAAGGGTTTAGGGAAAGCATAGGTAGGATTGTATAGCCTAAAATTTGAGAGGGAAATCTAGCCCAGTGGGGAATGGAAGATCTCAACAATGAAAATCTGGAGACTCAGAAGATAAAAAAAAAATGTAATAAGAAAGAAGCAAGGGAGCACTCTAAAGAGATTTATATGGATGCACAAGGAAGGCATCGTCCAGTTTAGCTTTTTTTTTTTAAAGTATAGAAGATGAAAATGGAGGCAGTTGAGACAAAAAAAATATACAATAACATAGTCTATAAAATAGTATTAGGAATATTAAAACTCAGAATTAGGTGAAGATAGCAAAGAATGCTAAGGATAATGAAAAGAGATGTGGGAAGATTTTAGCTATGTGGAGGAAAGAGGAAAATCAAAGGAGGAAAATCTCAGAAGAGATATGTCAGTACTAATGACAAAGAGAAAGTAGAACTTATTTAGTTGTATCTAACTCTTTAAAAACTCCATGTACTACAGCATTCCAATACTATCTATGGTTGGTTTTTTTTTTTCCAATGACACTGGAGTGGTTTGCCATTTCCTTTTCCAGTGGATTAAAGCAAATAGAGGCTAAATGACTTGCCTAGGGCCACAGGCTAGTATCTGAAGCTGGATTTGAACTCAGATTTACCTAACTCCAAGCCCAGTGTTCCATACAATGAGCCACCAAGCTCTCTCAAAAGCAGAACTATTTAACCCTTATTTTGTTCTCTGACAAGAAAAATAATTTTTGTATCGGGAAGGACAGAGCAGAAATGGCTAATAGAGAGTCAAACTCTCAAAGAATTAGAGAGATAGTTCAAAGATCCCCTCATTGTTTTTGATGAGTTCATACCACCAGGTCTGGATGAACTACATCACAGCTGCTACAAAGAACTGGCAGAACTGGTTGCTAAGCTACTGCTAAGTTCTTGAAAGATTGTGGAGAATAAGAGAGGTATTGCAGTTCTGTGAAAGGCAAATGGACTGATTTTCCAACAGGAAAGAGAGCAGAAGATGCAAACTGTGGATCAATGAATATGACTTGAATTTTTGGAAAAAGTCAAGGGTGCATTATTAAAGCATAATCAGTGCATACCTAGAAAAGGAAGTCATGCTCTCAAAGCTGGGGGGAAGTCATCATGCATGACTTAAGCAAGAAAACATTATAGTAGGATTCTTATTTCCTTTCATAACAGCCTGTAGAGTGGTAGATCAAACTATATATAGAATATACTTAGATTTTAGCACAGCATTTTACAGGGACTCTTGTGTTCTTGATGAGGATAAGATGGAAAGATGTAGGTTAAATGAAAGATATATTGACTGGAATCAGAACTGGCTGAATGGCCCAACTCAAAGAGTTGTTATTAATAGCTTGATGCCAGCTTAGTAGCAGGTCTCCAGAGGAGGACCCCAGGGATATTTGTTTGGTCCTGCACCATTTTATATTTTTATAAACAATGATTTGAATAATAATATAGATAGTATGCTTATCAAATTTGCATATGTCACAAAGGCAGAAGGAATAATTGACATGGTGAAAAAATATCTTGACAGGTCAGAAAGTTGGGCCAAAACCAATGAACTTGGTTAGGGAGAAATATAAAGTCTTCTATTCAAGATTTTTAAAAAGTCCATCTCACAAGATGGGGTAGAGCTGAGAAACACCTGTGGAGTTTACCAGGCTTTACATTCATATGACATGATGATGATGATGATGATGATGATGATGATGAAGAAGAAGAAGAAGAGGAGGAAGAGGAGAAGAAAAAGAAGGAGGAGAAGAAGAAGAAGGAGAAGAGGAAGAAGAAGGAAAAGAGGAAGAAGAAGAAGAAAGAGGAGGGGGGGAGAAGACAACAAATGATATTTATATAGCACTTTATGATTCACAACATGCTTTCCATGCATTACATTACTTTATCTTCATAATAACCCTGTGTGGTTAGTGGTACAATTTCCTTTATTTTCCCTCAAAAATGATAAAAAGGTTAAGTGGCCTGTCCATGGTTACATAGTTGCTACCTATGTGCCTAAATCTCAAAGGCGAGATGTTAATCCAGGGGTCTCCTCCAAGTTGAGCATTATCCTCTACCCAAAAAGCTAGTGGATTCTAGGCTACACTAAGGGAGGTACAGGATCTGGGAGGTTGTAGTCCTACTGGACCCTACTCTGGTTAGGTCACATGTGGAGTATTTTATTCAGTTTTGGGCACGATATTTTAGCAAACTATTAATAAGTTAGAAGTTAGAAGACATACAAAGAAGGACAACTAAGATACTGAAGAAACTCAAGATTGCTTAATATGAACATTGGTTGGAGGTACTGGGGTTGTTTGTAGAGAAGAAATGACTTGGAAAAGATATGACATAATAGTTCTCTTAAGGTTTTTTTGCAGGGCTATCATTTCTTCTTGGCACCAGAGTGTAGTATAGTAGGGTAAGAGCAAAGGAAAATTTCCAGAAGTCAGATTTAAGCTTGATAAAAGCAAAACTTCCTGATGTTAAGAACTATTAAAAAGTGAAATGAGTTGTTTCAGAAAGCAATAATTTTTCCCTTCTCAAGAAGTCCTCTGTGTAAAGAACACTTTGCTGTTAATGCCTATCTTTAGAAATAAAAAATTGGATGAGGTAGATTTAAGGTCTCTTCCAGGTCTATTTCTGTGATACTGTTATCCTATAGCTTCTATGTATACTGCTTCTCTTGTAATATTTGATTTGCTTCCTTTCTTTCCTTTTCTTCCCCAATCCCTTCTGCCTAGCATAGTGCTAAATATATATTGATTGATTGATTTGCTTCAGCCAGGTGTAATGTTTTTGGTCTCCATTCTCCTCTTGTTTGGAGAATAAAACTCCTGGAGATGTTTTTACTTAGATTTCCCTCTTTAGTTTTTAAAAATATATCTGGCAGTATTGTAAGGTTTGAATAGTTAATAAGATTAGCCTTAAAAAGAGAAGGATATTCTTTCTTTTTTCATTTCTTCAAAATAAATGTTAATACAAATTCAAGCTTGTTGATTATTTTATTTGGTTCTAACAGAATATTTACAAGTCAGATCTCCAATGGCTAAAAGGTATTGGCTGGGTTCCAATTGGTTCAGTGGATGTCGTCAAATGTAAGAGGGCTGCAGAAATTTTAAGTGATAATGTCTACCGTCAACCACCGGACAAATTCAAATTTACCAGTGTGACTGATTCTCTGGAACAAGTGCTGGCCAAGAATAATGCTATCACCATGAACAAGGTGAGTTGTCAACCTTAAATAAAGCACCAGGGTCATCCATCATCCAGTGAGGATCCATGTGAATGAGGCAGTACTTTTTTTCTTAACCCATATAGGTATAAATATGCCTTTTGTAATGAATCACTTCTGTGCTGTATTCAATCAAACACTGAATGATTATGAAACCACTATCGAGTTATTTGAATGAATGAAAAAATAATTAAGTTATTTTTATGTACCAAGTATTGTGTTCAACACTAGGGATATCATTAGAAAAAAAGTAAATTAGTCTCTGTTCTCAAAGAGCTTACCCACTAATTTGAAATGATAATACATTTAAGAAAGTTAAGTAGGCTATAGGGTGTATGGAATGACCCAGAAGTCGTAATGGCACGATTATGGGTTGGGCAAAAAGTCTGGGGGTCCTTAGCATGCACTGACAGATCATAAAGCTATGCCCAGGGGTCTCAAGGGTGTGATAGCAGAGTAGATGGTAAGGCCTAAAGGATCCAACTTTGTAATCAAGAGCAGGGCAGATGGCAAGGCCCAGTGGATATTAGACCATTGTGCCAAGGCATGTGATAAAGCTTGGAAGTTCTTAGCTCAAAGGAAGGATTGTAGCTGATGGTTTCCAGTGTGTCCAAGCAGTATGAAAATTCATGCTCTTCCCAGTTAGTTTCCTTATGGAGATTAAATATCTCTGGTCAGGGGAAAGAAGGGAGGGAAAAGGAAGGGGGACCAGCACTCTCACTATGATTTCTACTTAATATTATTGCTATGATAGTACGAACAGCTATAGATAGATATATAGGAGCATTTAATTCTTTTGCATTTTATGTAAATTAGAGTGACCTTACACATGCGTTTACATTGTACCTCCCTTTTTGTGTGCCATATTCATACTCATATAATACTTTGATTTATGTGACTCAGATCTTGCAAGCAATTCATAATTAAATGAATACAATCCATGTAAAGCATTATCTATTATTTATCAAAACAGAATCTGGGAAGGAATTATCCAGCTGTTTCATGTGGGCACGAAGTAATACAGACAATGCTAAAGAATTGAGATAGATTTTTTTAAATGTAGAGATAAAATAAATCAAGCTATATAGATTCCTCCCCTGCTTCATTACCCATGACTTAGAAAGCAAGCTATTCTTGGCATTTATTTTTAGTAGTTGATTTTAATTTAATTTAGAAAAAAAACCCTTTCTATATAAGAATTATCTGTTTTGTTTATGTGTATATACTAGTTGTATATTCATATCTATTTTATATTTATATCATGTCTCAAGGGACAACCTGGCATAGTAGATAAAGCAGTGTCCTCAGAGTCAAGTCACTTGACACTGTAGCCCTGGATAAGTCACAACCCCAGTGTCCTTAGGCAGTTCTCTAAGACTATTAAGTTACAGAGTAGTTGAGAAATTGCTGATCTGTTGGAAGAGGGAATTTTCTCACCAGAAGTTCCCTATGCCAATGAAGCCACGGATGCATTTCATAAATGGATGGATGGATGGATAAGTAGACAGATGTATGGATATATAGATGGATGAATGGATAGATGAATGAATGAACAAATAATCAAATAAATAAACACAAATGAACAGTGGATAAAGTATTGAATGGATGAATAGATAAATGGGTGGATAAGCAGAAAAATGTATGGCTATGTAGATGGATGAATGGATAGATGAATGAATGAACAAATAAGCAAATGAATAAACACAAATGAATGGTGGATAAAGTGTGGGATTTGGAGCTAGGATGACCTGAATTCAAATTTTATATCAAATGTTACATTTGGCATTGCTAAGTGCTATCATTTAATTTTTCTGAAACTCAGATAACTCTTTGAAATTATGACTATGAGAGATATTTTATATTTACATATTTTAAGATGATATAACCTATAACGTCAAGTAGTCTTTTTTAAAAGTGCTGATATATAGTAGCTAGGACTGATAATGAGTCTAGTTTTCAAACTTCTCATCACTGCAGAGTCTGAACTGGCAAATTGGAATAAAGACTATTTTCTCAATGATTTATTTCTATTTTTTTACAGCGCTTATACACAGAGGCCTGGGACAAAGACAAGACTCAGATTCACATTATGCCCGATACACCTGAGATTATGTTGGCAAGACAGAATAAAATCAACTATAGTGAGGTAAAACACCCATTTTATTTCTGATATCTGCATCCAGTTTTAATAAAGACATGGTCCTGGCTTCTACAGTTAGCTTCATGCCATTTCAAGAACTTAAACCTATCTAATAAATGTATATTATGGAACATGAGGAGCACAAGCACCAGTCTGTCTCTTCTCATGGGAAAACAATGTAAAGTTTGGGCCCAACTAATAGTGAGATCAACATCTTAGTATTAGAATATTAACAACTGGTCCAAAGTTTATACTCTGAGCTCACTCCCTCATTCTGATAACATGAAAGTTAGATTTAATTTAAAGAAAAATAACTCTTAAGTTGATTATATTAAAACAAGAAGCATTAGATCCATAAAATTAAATTTTGCCTGAGAACAATGAAGTACATATTTGTATGAATTAGTTACATGATGAAAACTATTTTTTTGTGAATAAGCTATTAGCCATTTTTGTTCCTGTTTCTATAGAAGCAGAATTGTTATACAGATGTAAGAATACTCGGTTGCCTACTTGCCCAGGAGTAATCATTGTTTTCCTAAGGCTAAGACAAAATTCTGAAAGGGCTGGAAAATGCTGAGTACCTATTTCCAAGACTTCAGTAACAGTCATTTACCACCCAAATCATTCATTTTTGCCAGTATAGGGAACTAGTGACCATGTCAAATAGACAAAATCAGGAACATGAATTTCCTATTCTTTTCTATTATAAAATAGAACAAAGGCCAAAATTATCCATAATCATTTGCATATATTCTATTAGGTTAAATCTTTCTTTTTTAAAGGAAAAATTTCTTTTTTTTATTATTGCTGGATTATTTGAAGTCACATTTTACCTGGATAACTGTTTCTAATTAATACTTGCCCTGTACTGGAATAAAACAGCTTATTTTATACACTTTAATTTTGTTAAACCAGGTCTGATGGTATAGAATATTTGCTTTTCAGACTTCACTGAGATGATATCAAACCACTGTCTAGTTATGAAAGTTTCACTCCAATACCCTGATTTCTAGAATTGGGTCATTATACTAACTTTTCAAAGGCTGGCTCTGGAAGATTAGATTTCAGAATGGCCCACTTTACAAGCAACAACAAAAAAACAAACCCCAAACAAAAGGGGGAAAATAAGTGTTTTTCCTTTCTTATTTATTTAAAAAAATATGTGTCAGCTTTTTGCAGCTTCTTTTATTCTCTGTTACCTATTCCAATTCACTAGGGTAAATAATTTATTAAGCAATCTCTATGGCAGAAAACTTGAAAATATCAATAATGGTAGCTCCCATCTTAAATTTAAAAAAAAATTTAATTGGTAGTTTGAAAGAAATCTATTTATGTAATCTACAGCTGTGAGATGAAATAAGCCTATATTTCTGTTTACAGAACCATGAAAGGACAAATGTTTACGGTTGTTTCTGAAAGCAAAATACAATGGATAATGTATCAGCTTCCCTGGTTACAAAAGAAAACACATTAAAAAAATATTTAAGTTGGAACAAAGGTGTTGAGGATGTGTTTTAAAAATTTGAAGATGTAGTTTATTTTTACTTAATTTTAATTGTTATTTCTATTTTTAAAACTGTGACAAATAAAATGTGCCACTTCTTTAAAACCTACGTAGTGCAGCATGGCATCGGGCTTCCTTCCTTCCTTCCTTCCTTCCTTTTTTCCTTCTTTCCTTCCTTCTTTCCTTCCTCCTTTTCTCCTTCCTCCTCCTTCCTTCCCTCCTTCCTTCCTTTTTTCTTTTCCTCTTTTCTTCCTTCCTCCTGTAATAGGTTTTTTTGTTATAACAAATAGCAGTCCAACCAAACAAATCAATGTTTTCCTGTATTTAAGCAAATATATCTAGAGTTCCTAGAGTTCCCTTGGAGCCTACTTGTCTCTGTTAAAACTCTTCTGAAGTCACAGGGTCATGACTAGTTACTGCATTGATCAGAGTTCAGAAGTCTTTCAGTGTTATTTCCATTTAGATGATAGTGGCTTTGTACTGATTTAATTTTTTTTCAAACTTATTTTTTTCTTTATGATATTAGCAGATACCAACTGAAATGAGCACTTTCATATACATTGTAGAATAGAGAAAAGAGAACTGTGTACATCACTGAATATCTACTATAGGCATATAATTTCTCTTTTTAAGTATATTATAAATTTGTATTTTCAACCATTGTGTAACTACTTTTAGAAAATAATCATTTGCTTCCTATGGTAATTGTGCAAGGGCTAGTTAAGATTTGATAAATATGGTATTTTGATTTTAAAATAATGGCTTAGTTGAATAATTAGGGGATGGCTTTATGCTCCCTTAATTACTTAAGAATAAACATAACAAACCATGTATAGTTCTTTGTCCAAAGGATATATTCTTTTGCCACACATGGGGCACTCTCAGGATGCACAAGCAGTTATTATGTCTTTCTCTAGAATCTATATCGACTTGCCATGGAAGAGGCGAAGAAAGAAGGCTACGACTTGAGAAGCGATGCCATTCCAATTGTGGCTGCCAAGGCATCCCGGGACATTGCTAGCGATGTAAGAATGATCATGTTATGATGCTTTGTAAAATAAGGTCAATATGAACATAAAATGCTGAAAGTCATCCCCAAAGGGAATAATGGAATTTTAGAATTCCAAGGGACCTTCATTATCCAATTCCTCCATTTTGTAGATGAGAAAATGGAGGCCCAGAATGTCCATGCTTTTGCCCTGCCCCGAGCCACCCAATGAGGTAACATAGCAAGTTAATACTGAACTGGGCCTAAAAATCTGATCTCATGCTTTCCCCTCTACAAATGAGATTTCCTCAGGAAAAAGTTACTGTTACATTTTAAGGAACACATAAAGATCTTTTCTTCAGGAAAACTCAGGGAGAAAGCCATGCCTAAGGCAGAAATACATTTAACAGAGCCATCCCCAGCTATTAGAGAGAGTAAGGAGATTGCAAAAATGTCTCCTCCCCAGAGGTAGTGCCTTTTTTTGCTCAAAGAATATGTGATTCCTTGATAATTTTTATTCAATAATCAATACACATCACTTAAGCCTTCACTATATGTAATGCACTATTCAAAGTACTGAGACATAAAAGTTAACTAAGGTATGATCCATGCTTACAAATAGTCATAATCTAGTGGAGGTGACATGATATGGACACAGATGACTATAACACAATTTAGAGTGTGATAAGTATATAAGAACATAAAGTAAAATTGTCCCTTCAACATTACTGGGGTTAGGAGCACGGCATCTCTGCAATCTGGAAAATCCATGTAAAAATTTTTGGCCCTTCCTTCCTATGAAAGGTCTGAATTGTTTTCATTTATGGGGTGATTACAGTACCTTATTATAAAAATTGGATTATTTTGTCATAGGCTCTGTGTCATCTGTTGCCCTTCACCTATCCTCTGTAGCTTCAGCAAAACTTCCAGAAATTCCCATTTAATTTCTTATGGCAATCTATGATATAGCAAAACTGTGATGTGGAAGGGATAACTGTACTAAGAAATCAATCAAGGCAGAAATCACCTTCTGCTCATAGTGGTATCACAGAAAGTATCACAGAGAAAGTAAAATTTGGAAGGATGGTCAGGAAGCCCATAGGTGGAGAGGATATGAAGAACATTTAGGCCTACATGTATAAAGACAGTGTCAAGAGATCACAAAGTGTGGAATGAGAAGTAGCCCAGTCTGGCTGGAGCATCAATAAATGAGAGGAGGTTGGAGACAGAAAAGGGAAGTGTTAATGAAGCCAAAGGAATACATACTATCAAGGAGGAAGCCGTAGTTAATTGTCCTATGCTATCGCAAGTTTAAGGAGGAAAAGGGTTAAAAAAAAGGCTACTGGGTTTGGTCATTAGGTCACTAACCACTTTTAAGAGGGATTGAGACAGAGAACAAATTGCAAGGTCTGTCCCTTGGAGTGAGTGGACCATGAGGGAATGGAAGCCGTAAGCACAGAATGCTCTCTAGAAATCTAACAGTAAACGGACGAAGAGATATGAGACAGTAGATTGAGCAAGTACTACATGCTAGGGAAGTAGTGAGCATGTATACGTGCGTGTGTGAGTGTGCACGTGTGTATGTACACTTGTGTTTGCAGACAGAGGGAAAGGGGCCAGGGACAAAGACACAATAAAGATTCAAGTGCTTCTGATGATTGATTGAACAAATTCCTTGAAGTAACAAGAGTGAAAGAGATAAAGAGAATTAGAAGACCCATCTTTTCCTCCACCAAAGAAAGGATGAATAATGACTTAAGTTTTGAAGTAAAGAGAAAAATGGTTGGGAGAGCTTCTGTCTTGGTAAATAGGAGATGAAATCTTCAGGTAAAATGGTAGTGACTGGGAAATGAATAAGGGTCCGGAGAATGGATAAGGTTAAGAACAGGTAGGTAGGCAAAGGAAAAAGTATTAATGTCATAATTAAAAGAATTGCTGATCACCACTGAAAGCCAAGCTTCACTTAGATGAAGATTCTGATGTAGTATTAAATGGCCACATTTCTCATTTTGAAGGACCAATTTGAAGATGAATGAATAACTTCTCAAGAACTATTAGAATACATGACTATAGATTTAACATGAGAATATAATAATAGAATTATAGGATCAGAAATTTAATATTAGAAGGGACTATAAAAGCAATTCAGTGCAATTTCTCATTTTACAGATAAGGAAATTTAGGCTTGAAAAAGTTAAGTGATTTTTATTTTCTTAATTTGTTTATTAATTTATTTATATTATTTTATTAAGTGACTTTTATATCAAGGTCATATGAGAAACATTTGACATGGTTCATCAAGTAACTGAACCATCTCTTTTCTGAACCATCATTTTCTGAAAATTTTCTGCCAAAAAACTCAACACCATAGAACAATATCCCAAAGTCATTCTGGTGTACTGTTGGAATTAGCAAGTAATTATACACGTATGGACTGTATTGTAAAAGAATATTTTTGAAACTTCTTTTATGTAATTTAAGAATTTCATGATACTTTCATAGAAAAAAGCAAAAACAGGCCAAACTAGAAAAATAATAATAAACTATCATTTCTAGAGGTTTGCAATGTGCTTTACATATAACATCTCATTTTATTCTTACTCTGGGATATGGGAACTATTTCAACCCCATTTTACAGGTTAAGAAATTGAGGCAAAGTTTAAGTGACTTATACAAGGTCACATAGCTAATAAGTGTCAGAGAAATGTGATCTAACTTATACCTTCTTATCTGTTTTGTCTGCTTCAGTACAAATATAAAGAAGCTTATCGCAAGCAACTTGGTCATCACATTGGAGCTCGAGCTGTACATGATGACCCCAAGATGATGTGGTCACTACATATAGCCAAAGTACAGAGTGATCGCGAATATAAGAAAGATTTTGAGAAATACAAGACAAGGTTCAGCAGCCCAGTAGACATGCTCGGCATTGTGCTGGCCAAGAAATGCCAGACCTTGGTCAGCGACGTGGACTATAAGCATCCTTTACATGAATGGACATGCCTGCCAGACCAGAATGACATCATTCATGCTCGCAAGGCCTATGACCTACAGAGTGATGTGAGTATCTTTTACTGATAGAATATATTTTTTTAAAAGTATGTGGCTTGGAAATGCTCATAGAAATTACTTTGCTGAAAGTAAACTTTAATCCTATCATGCATTCCAAGGGTAGACTGACTTCAATTGTTTCAAATTTATTCCAAAAGTTAATTAAAACATTTGGATCCTTTATAATTCAGTCCTATTGAATAAATTCATATATGAAAGCAGAGGTGTGCTCATAAATATTTAATAACCAGATTTTTTGAAAAGGGGAAAAAAGGAACACATGACATACTCTTAAGTTTAATCTGCATTATTGACATTTTCTCTATCACTTTCTTAAGTTTAAGCAGTCAACAAATGAATATATTGGGCCCTGATTTGTAGCATTTGCCAATTTCTGAGGTGCAAAATCTTAACACGGAAAATTTAGCAATTGGTTCTCTGTTATGAGCTATCTCCAGTACATACCAGTAAAAAGTCTGAAATTATCAATTTATGCATATTTGAATTCATTTAATGTTTCAAGCATATTTTAAATAAGGAAGAAAGATATGTCTATCAGTGTGGAACCCTTAAATTTCTGTTCACAAAACTGAAAATTAGAGCTTTTCATCAATGTGGACATTCCTTCTACTAATGAAGATTGCAACCTTTCTGCCCTTAGCAAATGGATATAGTAACTTGTCATCAACAAAAATAACCACCACCTGGTGATCAACCTCAAATGAACCTCTCTAAACCTAATTGGGCTGGTCCTCAGGCAACTCTAGATTGTTGGGTCCATACCTTAAGCCTTTCAAGTTTGAGGGGAATTTACCTATGCTTATGATCTGCTAGTATGGCCTCTAAAACCCCAGAGTCACCTCTGTGGCATGATGTACAACCCCAGTGGGAGGGCCATGTACACAGTGATGTTCTATAAGCAGGTCATCTTTTTATGGGATTTTTTTTTAATGCTAGGTACTTTCACCTTTCTATAGTGAAAGACATTTGGGAAATATCAGCCTTAAATATTCATTAATGAATTTTGTCTATGTGTCCATTTACAGAATTTGTATAAGTCTGACCTTGACTGGTTGAAAGGCATAGGCTGGGTTCCAATAGGTTCCCCAGATGTTCTTAAAGCCAAGAGAGCAACAGAGATATTGAGTGATAACATCTACCGTCAACCTCCAGACAAACTGAAATTTACCAGTGTTACAGACTCTTTGGAACAGGTGCTAGCAAAGAATAATGCTATAAATATGAACAAGGTGAGTTCTTAATCTTTGGATCAATGATCTTTGAATTATTAAATATAATAATTTATCAATTTATTTATCAAAATTTATTTTATTCGTAAAAATGTGAAAATCCTGAAGTAAGATTATAATAACCATACATCCTGAATTATCTAGAACAATATGGATTTTAGGACATGAAGTATACTTTTAACACTTTATCCAAAGAATACCTTCTGTCAAACCATATGTTCTTATTTTTTATCAGAAAACATGGTCATCAAAGCTATGATTTTATTTTTAAGGCCATGGATGCTATAAGATTCATAGCCATCTTTGAAAATATCTATTATAACGTTCTTTTAATGACATGAATGACAACTTTGAAAAATGAAATCAATGGTAAAAATGCTGCATATTAGCAGTACATTGTAACTTCACTACTTTTAGAACATGACAAACCCAAAGATATTTTTTTCAGAACATTCCTATTAGTATAGCTGAAGGATTATAGGATCATAGATTTAGAGCTTTAAGGAACTCTGGAGACAATTGGGTGCAACCCTCTCATTTTACTGATGAGGAAACGGACACAGCATATTTAAGAGACTTACCTAGGATCACACAGTTAATGTCTAAGACAAAATTGGAAGCCAAGTCTTCCTTAGTCCAGTTTTCTACCCACTACACTATAGGTAACATTAAATAATTCTCAACCAAGAAAGTGTTATACAAAACACTCTTGGAAGTAATCACTTATCTAGTTATGAGGGTAAGAATTTATATTGATATATTTGTTGACATAGCCAATGTGAGAATTTATTCTTCTTGATGATACAATTTAAGGACTATTTTTCTTTTTTCCTAATTGGAAAGAAGAAAGGAAGGAAGGAAGGAAGGAGAAACAAGCAAAGAAAGAAAGAAAAAGAGTCATTAAAACATCTTTTTCAAAAATGCACAGAAAGAAGGCCAGAAAAAAATAACAGAAACTTGTTACAACTATTAAAGTTACATGTTAAATTTATTATCTATTTCAAAAGTGAAGTAAGCTATACATAATAGAGATGCACAATTTCATGACTTGTTTTATTTGGTATCTAAATACAAAATAAGGAAATTTTAAAAGAAAAGAAATTATGTTTGATGCATAGAAAATGGAAATTTCCTCTCCTCCATTTTATCACCACACAAGACAGAGAAGAAGATTCTGGTAAACAAATGTATATGGGCTAGAGAATACACTGTTCTTCTTTTGTTTTTAAATAGCGTTTATATACAGAAGCATGGGAAAATGATAAGAAAACAATCCATGTGATGCCAGACACACCAGAAATCATGCTTGCCAAACTCAACAAAGTAAACTACAGTGCGGTGAGTAGCCTTAATAACTGGTGGGAAAACACCCTTATAAAATAATACAAAGAGAAAATGGCAGAACCCAAAGAATTGAGTGCATACTCAATTATGACCCTATAAGAGGAAAAGAGAATGAGAGAGAAAAGATAAAGAATCAAAATGAGAATTTAAGAAAAGTAAAAAATGTTTGTATTTTACATTGAGATTAATTCATTTAAAATGTGAATAGTTACTAAGAAAGTTTAGTTGCTTGAACTGGTGTTCAATTTTTAAAAAATATTTTTAATTTGAATTTAAATGCAAAATAAGAAAAGAAAAATAAACAAACTTAAATAGTTGGTGTTCAATTTCACACTTTTGAAAAAAATTTTTAATTTTTTAAGAAAGACGAAAAGGAAAGAATAAATAGAAGTAGAAATAGGACATAATCATTGCTTTTCTGAATAGAATATTATGACTAATTTATGATGTGTAATCCCGTTGTCTGAGCAGGGCGGAAGAGGTAGGTGAGGTTAGTTTTAACTGTTTTAAAAAAAAATTATTTACCCTTACCTTCAATTATAGAACAAGAGGATAAGACCTCATCTACTACCCCTGTAACAATGCTAAAAGGTTTGAAAGTTGACTAGGGAAAGGTTGGTGGCAGGGGAGGAGGCTAGCGGAATTATATATCTTTAAAAGAGAGACACACCCTCAAAAAAATAAGAGACTTCCTATAGGTCCATGTAGACATCAGGTCATAGTTCAATGATACTGCCAGCAGTTTGCCAGTTAATACTATAGAACTGACATTTTCCTCAAGAAAACTTAAGGACCTCTGAAGACATACTTTCTCCCTCCAAAAACTTAGCTTCCTGTGGTAATTGCAATGAAAGTTGAGTGCATTTAGGGGCATTTAATTTGCACAGGAAAAAATACTAATGGAAACTAGAGTTTTTTGTCAAAGAATGATTACCGATAATTTTTTCTCTATAGAAACTCTACCGACTTGCCCTCGAGGAGTCCAAGAAGGAAGGCTATGACCTACGAATAGATGCCATTCCAATTCGATCAGCTAAAGCATCTCGAGATATTGCGAGTGATGTAAGTCAACATTTCTGGAAGTCTCTGGAGATATTTCTTTTACAAATGTGCTTGCAGCTTATGAAATCTGAAATTTTTTTTTTGCCAGTATTTCAGGTGTTTCTATTAGTCTCCATTTCCTTTGACTATAAATTGCATTATATCCATTCTGCACAGATCTAGCAGATGATGATTGCCAACTGTTAATAGTCAGTTTCTCTGTTAGTGAAAGAGGAAGTGTTCAGGAGATACACACATACATAAACATGTATACATGCATGTATACACATATATCTACGTATATATGTCTGTCATCTATATGGTCTAAAATAGTGGTGTGCTCATAATTATTCTAAATGGTTTTTTTTAGTGTCATGCAAATAAGTCTCAAAGTAGTTAAATGTAATTCAACAATCATTGTTGAGCTCCTACTGTGTGCCCAATTGTGACAAAGTCTTAGGGTACAGTGACAAAAACCAAACTGTCCTTGTTTCAAGAGGCTTATATTTCATCTGGGGAACACAACATGTACATGTATGAGTCATTATAAAACACAGAATATAGTTAGATGGAACACTAGAAATCAGAGAGACCATGAAAGCCTGTGTGAAGGTTGGCACTTGAACTGTACTTTGAAAGCATCTAATGTACTAAGTGACAGAGGTGAGGCATTCTAGGGATAGGGGCACAGACTATGCGTGGAGAGACTGTGCAATGTCCCATACAAAGCCCAGCAAGTGAGCCAGTTTGAACAGAATGTAATAAGTTTCACGAAAGGGGAGTCACAGGTAATAAGACCAGAACTAGGCTGTAAAGAGCTTTAAATGTGAAAGGGAGGAGTTTGAATTTTATCCTACCGGTAATGGGGAGCTACTGAAAATTCTTAAACAGGAGAGTGACATAGGCCTGTGACCCTAAGTTTGCCATCAGAGTACAAGAAAAACCATAGTCAGGGAGACCAATTAAGAGACTGGCAACAGTCCAGGGAAGAGATGATAAAGGCTCAAACTAGGGAGGGAGGTCTACAAGTGGAGAGATGGATGTGAAAAAAGAAAATGTTGTGGAGCCAAAATTGGCAAAACTTGGCAAGCAGCTAGACATGGGGAATGACGAAGAGTGAAGACTGGAAGATGACTCCAAGTTTACAAACCTGAGTAATTAGAAGGCTAGAGGTGCCCTCAACAGGAATGGGGAATTTATGCAGAGGTGTAAGTTTGAGGTAGAAGATAATGCTGAGTTTCAAATTCTATGGGATATTCATCTTGAAATACCCAAAACTCATTTGGTGATTCAGAATCATATCATAGGAAAAAGATCAGGATGGGATATATTGATCTGGTAATCCAATCCATGAGGATTGACAAGATTGCCCTGAGAGAGTGTGTAGAGAGAAAAGGGCAGAAGGAACCAGGATGGAGCCCTGGGATGAGGAATGGATACTGAGCTAGCAAAAGAGACATTGAAAAAGAGTGATGGGAGGAAAACCAGGAGAGAATGGTGTTAAGAAAACCCAGAGAGAAGAGAATATAGAATAAGAAAGAGAGATTAATGGAGTCCAATGCTGCAGAAAGATCAAAAAGGAAAAGGACTGAACAAATGTTTTCTAATTTGGTAATTAAAAGCAAATTGGACACAAATTTGTGCCTAACTAGCCATCTCTAGGGGGAGGAGAAAGAAAAAAGGGAGAAAAAGAAATTTACATGACTATTACATTATTACATGTATAACTTTATTATTCATGTATAACTTTACCATACATTTATGACATGTATTACATTATTATACATTTTAAAGGAATAACAAGTAATACATAAGAGATTTGCATTTTCATGTGCAATCATCTTTATAAAAAACTCTTATTTTATAAATTAAGTATAATTTATAATATAAATAAAATAGATTTTACAAGTTAAAAATAAAGTAAATAATTCTTTTTTAAAAAGTTGCTTTGTAACTTTGGAGAGAATAGTCTTGTTTGAGAGAACAGTTCCCACCTCTTCCTCCTAAGGTAGGAAGCCAGGCTGTAAAGGGCTGAGAAGGGAAGGAGGGAGCTGCAAGTGGAGACAGTAGCGTGAATAGCTTTTCTGGATTGACTTTGGAAAGGAGGAATGAGAACAAGGAGGTGATAAATTCAAGTGAAGATCGTTTAAGGTTGAGAAAAATCAATAATCCGTAGGAAAGGAGCCATTGTCTAAAGAAAAGCTGAAAGTTAGAAAGAGGGGATGAGCAAAGGGAGAAGAGGGAGAAATACAGAATCAAGGGTACAAGTAGACACGTGGACCTTGACAAGGAAAAGGCCCCTCTCTTCATCAGAGACTGCAGAAAAAGGAGAGAATGGAGGAGGGTGATATCAAAGAATTGTGAAATATAGAGAAGGGGACAAGAAATCTCGCCCTCAGTTTTCCCTGTGCAGAGTTGAACAGAATCAGAGAAGAATAAAAGGGTTAGGGCACAACTGAGATTAGATCATGGACATTTGCAGTGAATTGAGACGACATAGTTTTACTACTTCCTCTCTCACATTCAGCAGCACGTGAGTAAGAGGGCAGGAGCTGGATGGAGACAGTAAGCCAGAGCTAGAGTTTGAGAAGGCATAGCCAGCAAAGGAAGCCAAGGAAACAGGGGATGCAAGAGAAGAGGGTGGTATAAGGCCGCCCTGGTGAACTAGTTTCAAGACTGGGAAGGAAAGATAGTGAAACCAGAGCAGTAGTGATGGCCTGAGAGAAGGCAGTTTCAGAGCCCACAAGTAAAGATGAATAACTTTAGGAGCATTGAGCACAGGGAGCCATAGAAGAATATGGGATTTTGGTCAGAGAAAGAAATGTCAGATTCTTAGTCATGGATATGGAAAACTTGTGGGTGATAGTGAGATCAAAGGGTATCCATTCCTGTGTGTGGTAAAGCTGGAGGTAATGAGAATTAAGGGAGCTGATGAATGAAGGAATCAAGTTGTTTTTGACGAACATATATATGTATGTACATATGTATATATACACATACTTATATATGTGTATTTGGGAACTCATATAAACATATATATGAGTTCTCAAATATAAATGTAGGGATTGGTGTAGAAAATAAGGCTGTGAACCCCTCTGACTTCAGAGCTAGTACATAACTGACAAGAATCTGAATAGGTTAATGTATCTTAACAGAGTATATACCAAATAACTAGAGGTTCTAAGTCATGGTAGTAGAAATAAGGACTGAATCAGGCTCAGAAGAACAGACAAGAAGTGCTTCTTCATTCTCTGGATCTAATGAGTTGAGGGACCACAAGAGAGGGTGCTGGTACTGGAGAGACTTTTGTCATCTTGGGGGAGAGGACAGCACCATCTTGGGGGAGATTATGATGTTATCGTGGAGGAAATAACATTTCTGTGAGTACCAGGAAATGGAAGGTCCATGAAAGAAAAATGTCTGAGATGAAGAGTAGTTTTAAATTTGGGCAATATTAGATCATAAAACTCCAATAAGCAAAATTAAACCACTGAACTAGGAGGGAGAAGACCTAGACTCCAGTCCTGGTTCTCTGCTCATTATGTGACCTTAAGCAAAGTCATTTAACACCCCTGGAGGTTACTTTATCTCTAAAATGGGACTAATAATATTTACCCTTCGCAGAATCGTTATGATAGTGAAAGAAAACAAAATCTGTGTGAAATCACTTCAAAGAATTGTAAAGTGCTCAACAAATATTAATATTAGATAAAAATGCATCTGTCATTTTTCCTTCCCAGTACAAGTATAAAGAAGGCTATCGTAAGCAGCTTGGCCATCACATTGGTGCCCGTGAAGTAAAGGATGATCCCAAGATGATGTGGTCTATTCATGTGGCCAAGATCCAGAGTGACAGGGAGTACAAGAAGGACTTTGAGAAGTGGAAGACCAAGTTCAGCAGCCCAGTGGACATGCTGGGGATTGTGTTGGCCAAGAAGTGTCAGACTCTGGTCAGTGATGTAGATTACAGGCATCCTCTGCATGAATGGATGTGCCTGCCAGACCAGAATGATGTTATTCAGGCACGCAAGGCCTATGACCTGCAGAGTGATGTGAGTATACAAAATGTCTACTTACAAATGAGTGTAATGAGTTCTTAAAACTTCAATTTTAAAACAGATGTGGAGTGCATACTTTTTTTTTTTTTTTACTACTGACCCTATGGGGGATGACAGGTACAATATAGGTAGCTGAGATTTCAGAATGAAAAGTATTCAGACAGATTGAAGTACACAAAAATATACTGGAAACCATGTTCAGTTTTTCAAGCTCCTTTTGTGCTAGTCTTGAGATGAGAAGATTTGGTCAGGTCCCACTTCTGCCACTCGTTAGCTCTGTAACCTCATGTGAGTCATTTAGTCTTTCTATACCTCAGTTTTCTTACCTTTAGAATGGGAACTTCATATACTACCAATCTCTCTAGGTTTCTTTAAGACATGAATAAGATAACAAACATAAAACGCATTATAGTCATAAAGTAGTATGTAATTTTAAGATTATTATTGTGAAATGTTAGATATGCGTAATGAAATCAGAAAATAAACATTTTCCCTCAGGAGATAAGCAGTAATTTTCTTCATAAGAGTAGTGCATAATCGAAATGTAGCCTATTTGAGGATTGATTTCTTTTTTAGTTGCCTCAAATATGTGTCACCTCAGTACAAGATATTTGACTACAAAAACTTATATATTTGGAAATAGCACTAAATGACTATAAATAAATGCATATGAATAAGTTTGCTTAGCACTTGACCCCTATATGAGTTAAATCATCACCAAGGTTCCTGAAATAATTCAGCTTCATTGCTTTTTCAGGCTATTTACAAATCCGATCTGGAATGGTTGCGGGGTATTGGATGGGTTCCCATTGGTTCTGTAGATGTTGAAAAAGTTAAGAGAGCAGGGGAAATCTTAAGTGAGAAGAAGTACCGCACACCTGCTGATCAGCTCAAGTTCACTTGCATCACGGACACCCCAGAAATTGTGCTGGCAAAGAGCAACGCTCTGACCATGAGCAAGGTAAGTTTCTGTCTGCCTCTTGTTCCACCTGTCAGAGAATTGTCCTCATCTTTTCAGAAATACCTCACAGGTAAAAGTCAGAAGTATCCCTTATGAGAGCATAAACAAGGATCCTGATTCATCCTATTCATACAATTAAGGACCACTCTAATTCCCAATGAACCTCATCTGATCTCTGTGAACAATTTATGCCTCCTGTCGACTGGGGGAGATAAACTAGGAGTCTACAACTAGTCCAGAAAGGCAATCTACTTGTCCTCCCCTTGCGTCTTGATTTGCTGTTCTTCAGGCACAGGAATGTTAGGTGGCTTCGGGGGAGTTGGTTTGTCTGAGCCTCCAACATATTCCTTGATGGAACTCTGTGTTTTGTCTCCATGTGAGAACAACATGAAATAGTCATACAGAGGTGTCAAAGATGTCGCTCTTCCTCCATAGTCCCAAATGTGTAGCCCCAACTAGATTAAAATATAACTGGGAAATGTTTAACAAAATAAACACACAATAGAACATAGACAATGTTAATATGTAGTTTTCTAAGTCAGTATAAAGTAATGGTTTAGTGGCCTTATTTCTATTTGAGTTTGACATAACTGGAGTGTAGAGGAGAGAACAGATTAACTAGGGACCTGAAGAATATACAGGTCTTCTTCTCTATGGATCTATGATCTTGGCAAGTCACTCACCCTCCCCGAGGCTCAATTTCCATATTTATCATACGGGGATGATGACACATGATGACAGCTCACAGGTATTTGTGAGAATGAGAGGAGATGATGTCTTATGAAGATTTTCTGAAAACTAGCTAAACAAATGTAAAGTATTATTGAAGAATCAGAAAGGATTTCATTTGGTACCACAAAATGACATCAAAGAAGAAGTAGACTGATGTGTCAAGAGCAATAAACTGAGACTGAAGAGTTCTGACTCCACTACTAGGTTACACAGTGGATAGAACCATGGACCTGGAACCAGGAAGATCTGGGTTCAAATTTGACCTCAGAAATTTACTAGCTATGTGGCCTGTCTGCCTCAATTTCCTTATCTGTAAAATGAGGGTAACGGTAACAGCCATCGCCCAAAGTTGTCGTAGGGATCAAATGAGAAAATATTTGTAAGCACCTGGCACATACTAAGTGCTATGCAAATGTTAGTTATTGTTATTATAAATTAGTGTATTATCTTGGAGTAAGTCACATAATGAATGCCCTTCTGCCTGTTTCCTCCTTTGTAAAATGTAAAAATGGACTGTATGCAATCATGATGATGGTGATCATGGAAGTTCTAAGATGTCCTCAAGTTCTGAGAGTCAACATTTTCTGTCCTTTCTTGTTGGCTCTCTGTGTCCTGGGGAGTATTACTTTCAACCTCGCTCCTGACAACACTTCACCACTTAGAGGACAGAAGGAGAACTGGTCACCCTGGGCATCATTTTCCAGGGATCATTCAACAGTGATCTAAAGCTATTACTAAATGAATATGCATACATATCTTACATGTATGCATATATGCAAGCATCTTACATATCCTATCATATAATGTGAGCTAATCCAGATGAAATCTCTTTTCTCAGCTAGGTTGGAATATATGACACTATTAATTTTTCATCCTGTCTGGGTACAGTGACAGCTCACACTCTCAACTCAGTTGTTGTATTGCTTGAACTAATCCATTATGTGGATGTCAAAAATTCATTATTTCAACCGAGAAGTGAGTGGTGAAGGGCTCTTTTATTTGTTTGTAACACAAAATAAATGTCTCCCTATTCTCCCGAATGTTTTGTTCTCTCTTTATGGATAGTGGGCTATTTCTTTCTTGTTCTTAAGGGCACAAAATCCTTATTTGTTGAATTGAACTAGACTAAATTGAACTCACCATCCCCACATCTGTCATCTCCACTCTCCTTATCTGGAAATATTTCTGCTACGGAGACAGTAGACGCTTTAGTTTCACATTATCAAATAAGAAACAACTATGAAAAAGGCCTGTGTGAATGGATTCTCAGGATCAGAAACTTGTTTCATGCTACATATAATATAATCTTCATTAGATAATAGGACTGGGCTCCTCTAGGATCCTGGGTCTCTACTTTGCTGGGAGGTCATTGACCATGTAGGCCTTTATGGGCAGTTATGGGCAAGGAAGTCCTCATCATGAAAGAAATAGAAACTATCATATTATTTCACATTACCTATGGAACATCTATCTGCTTCTTTCAATCTCTGAAAGGAAGCCTTTTGGTTTGAAGTGGCTTTACTGATTCTTAAAATGTTAAGAAAGATAAATACGTGTTTTATTTTTGAGGTGAGTGTTTGTTTTTGGCCCCATAGCATCTGTACACAGAAGCTTGGGATACTGACAAGACTTCCATCCATGTGATGCCAGACACCCCTGAAATCCTGCTGGCCAAGAGCAATTCTGCTAACGTCAGTCATGTAAGGATGCTTCTTGGTTTGGTTTGGTTTACTAAGATATATAAAGTACCCATTTCATCTTAACACTTTCCTCCTTTCTACTTTTGAAACATCTAAGCTGCTTACCCTTGTCTTCTTTATTTTTCCTCTTCCTAGAAACTTTATACTCAAGGATGGGATGAGTCAAAGGCCAAGGACTATGACTTTAGAGCTGATGCCATTCCCATCAAAAGTGCCAAGGCCTCAAGGGATATTGCCAGTGATGTGAGTGCCTTTCAACTAAATTCTCACAGACTCCAGAATATGAAATGTTCTCACAATTCAATAGAGTACCTTCTTTAGGATTCCTTCCACATATGTTTCCCCAAATCTACTTCTTACCTTTTTGACCTTCCTTTGATATTTTCTACTGAAAAAAAGAAATATGTAAATTGTGGGCCAACATATTTTCACAAAAAGAAAATAAAGATATTTTTTGACAATAATAGTTAGTTACTTTTAAATGGGTTTGAAAGAATACCAGTGAAAAAACTTAAAATGCAACTATTTTAGTTTTATAACATTTAAGATTTAGCTTATAATTGTTCAAGAATGCCAAAATTTTGACACACCAAAGGAAGGTATAAAATTATTGTTAGTTGCCTTAATTTTGTTGTTGTGATTGCTGCCAGGAACTCTCAAAGCCTGCCTGATTGTAGCAGGGTTTCTTATTTGCTTTCACATTATAATCATTTTTCTATGTATTGTACCTCATCCTCTGACAGTCCTCCTGTGTAGCTAAGAAAAAGGCAAGCAAAACCAGTTAGTGTAGCCACTGTGTCTTTCATCTATGTGACAACATATCTAAAGTCTGATTTTTGGTGTTTACTAGTACAAATATAAAGAGGCTTATGAGAAACAGAAGGGTCATCACATTGGAGCCCAGTGCGTGGAAGATGACCCCAAGATTATGTGGTCCATACACGCAGGCAAGATTCAAAGTGAAAGGGAATACAAGAAGGATTTCCAGAAGTGGAAGACCAGGTTCAGCAGCCCAGTGGATATGTTGGGCATCTTGCTAGCTAAAAAATGCCAGACTCTGGTCAGTGATATTGATTATCGCAACTACTTGCACCATTGGACATGTTTACCAGATCAAAATGATGTTATCCAAGCAAGGAAGGCCTATGAACTACAAAGTGATGTAAGTAATGTGTTCTTTAATTTCAGTATTTAGGTGTTGGGGTTGGAATGGGTAAACTGGCATTCTCTAGCTTTGTTTGATACAAACCTATGTGCTGTGTCTTTAATTCAAAGAATGCGAAAGGCATTTTCCCCAGCAAAACCCTTTCCCTCTTTTAACTTCCCAAATGTGAGCTGTGTAATATTAAGAATTTTATTTTTCAGTTACTCATTTGTTTTGTCTGAAACTCATCATAAAATACAAAGTGCAATATTTTGTTTACAGAATGTGTACAAAGCTGACCTAGAATGGCTACGTGGCATTGGCTGGATGCCCCAAGGTTCGGTGGAGATGGCTAGAGTGAAGTGTGCCCAAGATCTCATAAATGAGAGACTGTATCGAACACGACCAGAAGCCCTGAAATTCACAAATATTGTTGACACCCCTGAAATTGTATTGGCCAAGGCCAATTCTCTACAAATGAATGAGGTAAGACATAACTTAGAGCTGATGTTCCTTATTTTTCAGACAGTGCTACCTAGAATGAACTGGGAGGCTGGGCTTTGAAGGAATGATAGTGATAGGATGATTGAAAGGGGAAAAAAATACTAGACTTGGAGTTAGATCTGGAATCAAGTCCTACTTCTAATGCTTACTAGTTCTATGATCTTAGGCAAATCATTACCCTCTGTTACCCTCAGGTTTCTGATCTGTCAAATGGGGATATACATCTTTGCGTTAGCTGCTTTGCAGGGCTGTTCTGAAGAACAAATATTAGAGTTATATAAGTGTGAACTATTCTAGTTTTCCAGAGAATTTTCTGTCCTGACCATGAGACAGAAGTCACATACTTGTGAAATTCTGGCACAATCACAAGGGAACTTGGCTTTTTTCCCTGCTATTTCAAAGTATTTCAGATTTTTCAATAGGAAGAAAAATTTTCTTGTCTAAAAATTGTCAGCAAACATGGTATGTAGAAAAGCATTATATAAACATAAAGTAATATTATGTCTTAGAAATAAACTCTCTAATTCTATTCTCTCATCAGTGGTTATACAAAGATGCCTGGAATAAAGATAAGACAAACATCAACATTCCTTCTGACACACCGGAGATGTTACAGGCTCAACTCAATGCCATGCAGATCAGCAAGGTAAGATTCATGGAAATGAAATGTAAATGCTTTCACTTAGCAATGCCCATCAGCTTGTTGAACATGTAGGAAACGACTTCATCAGCTAACTAGAAATTTTGACAAATTTAATGACATTTGATATTTTTTTCCCTTTAGTAACATCTTCTTTACTGAGAAGCAACCTGAGATAGTAGAAAAAGGGCCAGTCTTTGAATAAGGAAAAGCTGGATATAATTCTACCCCAAATACATACTGGATCAGTATATATCAATCTACTGGTTCAGGTTCAGTGTGTATCTCAGGGCTATATGCAGCAATCTAAGACTGTAAATAACAGATGCTTGTGATAATCATTCACGGAGGGAGTTTCCACACCTGTTTTTGCTTCACACTGATGAAATACCAGTACAGAACAAATATAGATATAAATAGATAGACTTCTTATATCAAAGAATAAAAAAACATATCAACAAAAACTATATCATTTTAAAAACTCTGGTAGAAGGCAATTTGGATACATAAATAAGTTCTTGGAGTAAGTAGCATGATCCTAGACTCCCACTCCTGATTGTGATGGCAATTCTCTTTTAATCTTGAAAAGTTATATATTGTATCTAGTACATCGGTTTCCATGTATAATAATTGGGAATAAATGATACTACTAGTCAGATACTCTGTGGAAACATTCAATCTCCTTTTGCAATAGGGACTCAAAGACTCCTGGTTAGAAAAGGGCATATGAGGAGAGAGAGTAATACAGCTAGAGAGAGAAGTACAGTTACTACAACATTGAGGTGTGGTAGCAGAAGAATCAGAGTATCACAGATCACAGAGATGAAGAGTTGGAAGGGACCTTGGCAGCCATCCAGTATAACTTATTTCTGAAAGGAATTCTCATCATAATATACCCAATAAGTAGTTAGGTTTAAAGGGAGGTTTCAAGGAGAGACCACCCTCTCAAGAGAGTCCATTCCACCTTTAGACAACTCTGAATGTTAAGAAGCTTGTTCGAACTTCAAGCCTATATTTGCCTCCTTGTAATTTCTGCTCATTATTCCTGGTCCTGCCCCCTTGGGTTAAAAAAATAAAAGAAAATTCCTCCCCCACAAGACAACTTGTTAAATACAGTACTTGAAATCTACATTCTCCTCCCCAGTCTTTTTTTCTCTGGAAAAATTGATAAAAACACCATAAGGTCTTATTTTGCACCTTGGTCATATCCTCATGCCATATATTTTATGTTTAACTTTCCTTTTAGTGTCTGAATTATTTTGAGATGTACATTTCAGCATAGTATTATAATAATAATAGTATTATTAATCAACAAGTGCTATGGATGTGCATGCATGTGTGCTCAGATTGCAATACAATCTTGTCTGCTGGTTTGGCCTAAGTATAATCAATTGTCTTTATTTACTTGTAAATTAATTTCTATGTTTCCTTAACAGAAACTGTATCAACGAGACTGGGATGAAGCCAAACAGAAGGGTTATGATATAAATGAGAAAGCTATTGAAATTAAACATGCGAAGGCATCTAGAGACATTGCCAGTGAGGTACAGTTTTTATTCTTTGTCTATTTCAGTTGAACAGCTGAACTAATGGTCAAGTCCATTCAAATGTTTGAAATGAGACTAGCTAATTTTTAAAGATCCTTAACTTGTTTTATTCATCTTTTCTAAAAAGCTTCATGTTGTTTTGTACTTTTAAAAAAATCTAATGGGTTGAAAAGTCCAAGACCAGGGGATGGAGACTCATGATACCTGAAAACAGATTTGCAGACCATGTTAACATTATTGATTAACTCCTGAAAAGCGTTTTGAACCAGAAAAAAAAAGTATCATGAAGTGTTCTCAGTCTTTGGGAAGCAATTGAGTCAATAGAAATATTAAAATGTCATAGCTATTGTCTATTTCTGTGTTCTATGTTGATCATAAGCAAAAACAAAACAAAAAACTCTAAGTTTTAGTGGAAGACTTCACTCACTAAAGTTTTGATTGTTTACCAGGGGTTCTTAACTTGAGGTCCATGAATTGGTTATTTAAAGAAAAATGATAACTGTATTTCAGTATATTTGATTTCCCTTGGTAATCCTATTTGTCTGTAAAGGAATCCATTGGTTTCACCAAACATGACAGAAAAAGATTAAGAACCCTTCATTTAGATAATGATTTAACATGAGATTTCTGGTAGCTTAGCTATAACAATCCTATACAAGTTTTGAAGTTTATTTAAAACTACCTCCAAAAATGAAAATAATGGCTACAAGAAACTATAATTTAGGCCCTACAACTTGTAACCATTATGAGAGAAAGGTTGGGTTGTCCCTATGGATCACTGTGAACAAGTAGATAAAGTCTAGACCTTAGGAATGTGATAACAAGAAAGACAGCAGAAGCATTGGAATAAGCTTATCAGCTATGTTGACAGAAAAGAGGGACTTTCCTCTGAGCTGATCAGGAAGGTGTCCCCTTTTTCTATGGACCACCTTTAAATTCTCTAAAAAACCCTTTGTCTCCTTCCCTCCAGTGCCCAGAACTCTGGCAACTGTTTGATCTCTCAGGATAATTTTGTATCTATTCTTGAAATTTCATACAACATTTTAAAGCATTGGATTGGCAGTGGGAGTGGTGTGGGAGACAACCTGCAGTACTCACTGAACAGGTGGTTCAGTCTGTTTTGGGGTTGAATGTAGCCCATGGTTATAAGGGGTCCATATACCCTATCAAGGCTCTGATAAAGACATAAGTTTTAGCAAAGAACATGGAGCAAAAGAAAGGTAGAATGAGAATAGAAGTTAATTTTTTTCTGCCTTAATAATACACTTATATATGCCTTTTATTTCTCTAAATTGTCCCCTTTGGTTACCCTTTACAGTCTGCCAATATGTTCTAGAGACTCTCCCTACATCATTCTTTCTCACTTCTAACTTAAAGGTTTCATAGGAACCACTACAATGGGCCCCTTCTCAGTTTCTATTCTCCTCCTTTGTTCAATCTAATTTGTACAGTAGAGGCGAGGATTATCTTCCTCTGGTTCCACTTCCCGAATGTCATTCCTCTTCTTGAAATCCAAAGAGGATTTGACTACTGAAAGGAAATTCTTCAGCAGAGACTTAAAGCTCATATTATTACCCCGTGGCCTTCCTCTTCTATTTTATTCCAGCAAACACCATCTACCACTTAGCATATGTATTCATCTTCCTATTGTCATATATATCAATTTTATACTTGGCATTCCTTTCCTACTTCAATTTACTATCTTATGTTTCTCCTCTCCTTATCATACTGTTCTATGCTTATATCTTTTAAGAAATTAAATTTTGCCTAAGAGGAACTAAAAATACCATGAATAATGTTGCAGTTTACATAGGAAGTATTTTTAAAAAGCACTTAAAGCAAAAGATCCTAGGCTAATTATTTTTACACTTGTGCTTTTGTCTGATTTTTCACTAATCTAGTACAAATACAAAGAAGGTTATCGGAAACAACTGGGCCATCATGTGGGTTTCCGTACCCTGCAAGATGACCCCAAGTTAGTGTGGTCTATCCATGCTGCCAAGATCCAGAGTGACAGGGAGTATAAGAAAGCTTATGAGAAATCCAAGGCCTACTACAATACTCCACTGGACATGATGGCGATTGTTCAGGCCAAGAAATGCCAGGTCCTGGTTAGTGACGTGGATTATCGCAATTACCTTCACCAATGGATATGTCTCCCAGACCAGAATGATGTGATCCAGGCTAAGAAAGCGTATGAACTTCAGAGTGATGTATGTATAGAATTATTTTATCCTCAAGCAATGTTTTTAAAGTTAGCGTCTCCTAATGAGAAGATTAATTCCTTAATGAGCCTAATATGGTTTTAGGAATTCTCAGATTATATTTGTGAATACTTACTGTCTGCAATAATTAGATATTCAATTTCCCTCAAACCATTTTCTCACCCTATATCTGGATTGTCTATGAAGTTATATAGAATGAGAAGCAGATCTCTCTCTTTGGGGGTGGGGAGATAAGAGTTAAAAACCTCCTGAATTCAATCTTCAAAATTAATTGTAGATGTCAGAAAATCTAGCTTTAAAAAGAAACCAAATATTTTTCAGTAAATCAACCAGTCTTATCTCAAGTTTTTCATTCCAAAGACAAATTTCTAATCATCAGTAACAAAGCCCATACTTTTTTTTTTAAAAAGCATAATTGATTGTTACTGCCTCATCAATAAGTACTACTTTTAAGTCCTTACTGTCAGTCTTGTGAATGTCCTGGTAGGTTTTCTTGAGGTTGTAACAAATATTGGCTGCCATATAAAATGTAATGTTGACTACAAATCAAACAATGATTTGATTCTTGTGGAGATAAAATACAATCATCTTAATGACAAATTAGCTGTAGTTCAGAGGCATGAAGTGCTCACATTCAGATCTAACTTTTTTCTATGTGTTTCATCTGTTTACTTTAGAATATATACAAATCAGACCTGGAATGGTTGAAGGGTATTGGATGGTTGCCGCAAGATTCTGTGGAAGTGAATAGAGTGAAGAACGCTCAAGCACTAGTGAATGAAAGACAGTACCGTACAAGGCCTGAGGCTCTCAAATTCACCAGTATCGTCGACACCCCTGAAGTTGTCCTGGCAAAGACCAATGCTCTGCAAATCAGCGAGGTGAGATGGGCAGGGAAGCAGTGATTAAACCCAATGCCTATTGGGCCAGACTGCCATCACCTGCATCAAGGGCAATCCATGGCAGAATTTCTAAATACTTTCTGTAATGCTGATTTTTCAGTGGAATGAAACAATCACTTTAAAACACTTGCACAATCAATAATAACTTGCATAATCATACATAAATTTGGATATCCATTAATCTCAATTAATGTATAAATTTCACTGTTAAATGAATTTGTTAACCAACTAAAACTTGTTGGTATTTACAGATTTGGTAAGCACAAGTATATCAGACATGTTCAGACTTAGTTGAACATTTTATAAACTTTAATTAATAATTTGGGACGGGTGATGGATGACTCATAGAAATGGCAGTTATACATTTCTATTTATCCATAGATAAGACATCGAGTCAGAATGATAATATGACCATTCTCAGATTTCTGATGCGCACAGGCATGTGTGTAGGGCATGGGCTGAATGTGCTAATACACCCAGGCTCATACTTTCTGCATAACAACATTGATGGGTTATATGTGGTACAATGGGAAGAATACTAGTTTTCAAAACAGAGGATTTGAGTTCAAATGCTGCACTACCACTCACATCCTGTGGGACCCTGAGCAAATATTTAGTTTCTTTGCACTTCAGTTTCCTCATATCTATAAAATGAGTTGAAATTTTATGATCTTGAAGGTCCCTTTCAGCCCTAAAGTGATGTGTGTATAAATTGGTTTTTCCTCATAGAACTTGTTAGTACTGCAAAGCTTGGACTTTTACCCAAAAAAAGCTACCTAGGAAAGAGCATCCTATTTATCAGTCAACACAATTATTAAGATAGTATACCTCTAATTTCCTTTGTGATGTTATAGAACATATTTGTAATGACATTCCTTTGTTTACATGTTGCCAGCCGTTATATCGAGATGCTTGGGATAAGGAAAAAGCCAATGTAACTATCCCTGCTGACACACCTGCGATGCTGCAGTCCAAGATCAATGCCATGCAGATCAGCAATGTAAGATACCAAAATGAAAACCATCTTCTCCCTAAGCAATGTGTGTGTAGGCCATATCTGCTAGTGCAATATCTTTTTTCTACCTAAAAATATTCAGTAAGATTTCACCCCTGACATTTTCACATCTTTCTTTTCCTACCCTTTAAGGTTAAGCCGGTGCTATAGGACAGGGGCCTTGGAAAATGAAACACAGGGAAGCAAATGGAAGGGCTTCAGAGAAGCTAGTCTTAATGGGCTATCATCATTTGCTCTGAAGGCCGAATGCTATATTTTAAACTTTTATTTTTTATTATGAACTTCAGAATTATCAAGAAACACAAACATTTCAATAGAGAGAACAAAAAGTTCACAGTTTCATGTTCATTTTTTTTTTTTACTTTTTTACATTTAATTCAGATTTATCCATTCTTAAAAGGAGCCTCTTTTTAGTCATTGAAACATTTGTTTAATACACAGATCAGAACAGAAGGAAGGTCAAGAGGAAACAGGCAACAGTAACATGTTGAATTTATCACATTTTTAAAGCAATGTTGACTTTTTATAGAGATGGCTCTTTGGGAAGATAGAGGCAAGAGATGTAGGAGCAAATTTAGAAACTTTTAAAGCACAAGATAGAAATAAACAATTTTTTAAAAGTAAGATGTATGTAATAGAAATTAGCAACTACATATAATCTCTTTTGTTATATTTTATACATGAAAAATGTTCATTTTTTGATATTTGTTAAGATGTAAAAACATAATATAACCCCCCTTTTATTGGGAGACAGTTTATTTTGTATCATTACAGTTTGGTATATCTCGAGCTCAAATTGAAATAAGGCCACTAATAAATCTTCAAGCAAAGTTAATTTGCAACATGATGCCTATTTCCTTGAGTCTGTCTTGTTAACATTGATTATGAATACTTTCTGCAAACTGAGTGCGGCATGGTGATTTTTCTTTCCAGAAACAATATCAAAAAGCTTGGGAAGATGTCAAAATGAAGGCTTATGACCTACGAGCCGATGCCATTGGAATTAAGCATGCCAAGGCCTCAAGAGACATTGCTAGTGAGGTAAAAACTCTGTCCTTTCCCTTTTCATTTCTGTATAAGGCCTTGCCCATCCTTATCCAGGGTTCTTAAACTATGTGAATGTTGATTGAATTTGGGACTTGAATACATTGTACTAATGATAGTAGAAAGTCTACCTACATTTTATTTTATTGCCAATTTCAAAGGCATCAAATAGGACATTAATACAGGTTTAAATTGTCCAATATTTAAATTCATCAATAAAATTTTGGATTTTTTTCTTGGATAAGGAAAGTTGCAGCCAAACTTCCATTTGTTATCATGCTTAAGAATAGTGATTTATTTTTCAAATATCTTCTCAATGTCAGCTAATTAATAAGTATTTATTGAATACCTGCTAGATGTAGAGCTCTACACTAACGACCGTGGTATGAGGAGGGGGGAACCAAAATTAGAACCTAGAGAAGAGTCACTCCTTTTTCTTGAGGAACTCCTGGAGTGATACAGTAACCATTCACATTTATTATAATAACTTAAGGGTTACAAATCTTCCTTTCCAACAACCACGAGTTAGGTGGTACAATAATTGTGACCTCCATTTTACAGATGGAGGAGCTGAGTTTTAGAATGGTTAAGTAACTTGTTTGTAGTTACACAAGTAGAAAGTGTTGGAGCTGAGAAAGAATTATGGAAGGGACTTTAGTGACCATCTAGTCCAACCTATGCCTGAAAAAGAATTTCCTTTATGGCACATCGGACATGAACTCATTATATTGTGGTCTTTATCCAGTTATGGAAAGCAAAATATAAATATGGAGAATCAGAAGGAAATGATTTAATCTGAAGAAATTAGACTTAGGGGGAAATGATAGCTATATTGAAATATATTAAGAAAAATTCAACTTGTTGAGATCAGTAAAAAAGTTCCTAACAATTAAAACTGTCCAAAAGTAAAATGGCCTACTTCTAGAGGTGGTGGGTTGTCCCTCCTTGGAAGTCATTAAGAAGAGACTGGATGGCCACTTTTTTGGGTATGTTACAATGGAAATATTTTTTAGGGTTTGAGTTGGACTGTATTGTCCACTAAGGGTCCTTCCAACTTTCAAATTCCATAATTCTGTCTGACATATATAGAATTATGTGATAGAAATTACAAAGAAGCAAAGGAACAAATGCTAAAAGATAAAGTATAAAACTAACCAATAAAGGCCAATCAAAGGATTGATTAGAGTACAGTGGGGTTAATCTGGAAAGCCTTCCTAGAAGCTATGGTCCTTTTTAGCTCTAAAATTCAGATTCTGTGATTCTTCCTAGAAGCAATGAGATTTTTAGAAAAATAACTTCTTTTTTTCTCTTCATGCCTACCAGTATCTCTACAAAACTGCTTATGAGAAAACGAAAGGCCATTACATTGGATGTCGTACTGCAAAGGAAGACCCCAAGCTTTCTTGGGCTGCTCAAGTGCTGAAAATGCAGAATGACAGATTATATAAGAAGGCCTACAATGACAACAAAGCCAAGATCACTATACCAGTGAACATGGTGTCCATCAGTGCTGCCAAAGAGGGCCAGGCATTAGCGAGTGATGTGGACTACCGGCACTATCTCCACCACTGGTCATGCTTTCCTGATCAGAATGATGTGATCCAAGCCAGGAAAGCTTATGACCTGCAAAGTGATGTAAGTACATGGTCTCTCTAGATATCTAGATTTAATTTGGCCCAAAGAATTTTTTAATCTTTAAAACTTGCCCAACAGTTTGGGTAATGCTATGATAATCCAAGAAAACCCAATCTATAAATAAGTTTGCTTTGGGCTTCTCAATCTCTTACCAAATGGATTGTTTTCCTTAACCCAAAATTACCTCTTGCTCTTGACCTGTTCAATAACGGGGATCAAGGGCAATAGTAGACTTTCAGGTCATTCCATGACTAATTCAATTTAATTAAATAAATGCATTTACTAGTGACATTTCACCTTTCTATTTATCCATGAAATTGATATCATGGATGAATATGGCATGATAATCTCATTATAGCTTGATCATTCTCATATTTTCAATGCATCATTTATGAACTTGCTTATGGAGATTGTTAAGTATAAAACCTTTGGTCTTCTTGGAAAATGTTACTTAGAAGGAAATATCAGATATAGAAGTAAAATAACAGATTAAGATGACAAATAAAATATATATGTATACACTCTCCTCTTAATTGTAATTTGATCATATGCCAATTTATAAAAGTTTTTTCAAAATTTACTTATATTTTTAACCTGTGCAATCTCTTGGCAATAATGATTTCCATAAATTTAGTATTCGTTGTGTATCTTAATATTCGTTGTGCATCTGAATATTCGTTGTGCATCTTAATATTCGTTGTGCATCTTAATATTCGTTGTGCATCTTAATATTCGTTGTGTATCTTAATATTCGTTGTGCATCTTAATATTCGTTGTGCATCTTAATATTCGTTGTGCATCTTAATATTCGTTGTGCATCTTAATATTCGTTGTGCATCTTAATATTCGTTGTGTATCTTAATATTCGTTGTGTATCTTAATATTCGTTGCGTATCTTAATATTCGTTGCGCATCTTAATATTCGTTGTGCATCTTAATATTCGTTGTGCATCTGAATATTCGTTGTGCATCTTAATATTCGTTGTGCATCTTAATTTTTTTTATTTGTTCTAAACTTAACTCTTAAACTTCAGCATAACTATCACTAGACAAAGATTGCCAGGTAATGGATTAGATTTGACCTATTAGGCCCCAGGAGGTATCACCAAGAGTGATGGGTGGAAGTTACAACAAGGCAAATTTAAGATTAATGTCAGGAAAAACTTCCAAACAATTAGAAATATCTATGAGTAGAAGGAGCTGCCCCAGAAAGGAATGGGTTTTTTCTTGTTAGAGCCCATGGAAACACCAATCCTTTTTCTTGAGGAACCTCAAAATTGAGTAGCACAGTAATTACTCACATTTATTATAATAATTTAAGGGTTAGACAATGCTTTCTTCCCAACACCTGTATGAGTTAGGCCTTCAGGCAAAAGCTGGAAGGCTGCTTTGAGGGGTTTTGGTACCACTGATTCATTTCCAAGTAAACGCTGGGCTACGCAGCCACTCTGGTCCTTTCCAGCACTAAAAGTCTATGATTCTGGGATGCATGGTTCTCCCTGGGTCATTACTGAATTCCTATCAGTGGTGAACCTGAAGAACCATACACACACACGCACACACACACACACGTATTAAAGGGTATTGATATGAGTCCAATTCCTAATACTCTGCTGTTAATCTAAACCTTTGGTTAACTCAGTTATAATCAAGAATTATGATCCTGGGGAATGACTTTTCAAATGCTTACCATTCCATGTTGACATAGTCAATCATTGCTATTCTAAAAATCCATGGAGTTTAGGTAGTAGTTGTGTAAACACATCAAAAGTCACATAACAAAAAACATTTTTGCCATAGTTTGTATTGTATATCTTATGGAGGGTATTTCCATTGCTTAGGTGTTGGGAATACAATGCAAGAAGAGACAACTTGTTCCTTTCTCTTTTGTCTTAGGCCATCTATAAGGCTGACTTGGAGTGGTTGCGTGGTATTGGCTGGATGCCAGAAGGTTCTCCTGAGATACTGAGAGTCAAGAATGCCCAGGAGATTTTGTGTGATAGTGTCTACCGGACACCTGTCAAGGACCTTAAGTATACAAGTATAGTTGACACTCCTGAAGTTGTCCTTGCTAAGGCAAATGCTGAAAATATCAGTATTGTAAGTTGCTACTTTATCATATCCTAAAGTTAGCTAACTATGGGAAATATTTGCTAACTAATTTATATTCATTGTCATATAATGTCTCCAAAAAAACAATCAACAATTATTAGTGTTGGCAATATGACATGCTATTAGTTAGCTAGGTCTATGAACTACAATTCAAAGTGATAATTCAGATTTCATGTTAAATGTAGACCATGCATTTGTAACTGTTGCAGAAATATATGTGCTGGGTATGCTCTTAGTTAGGATTTTTGATTGAAAAAAGTTAGAAGTTGTATAATAGAATTGGCAATACTATTCATTGATGAAGTGATTTTCTTTTGTTGTTTTTTCCTCCTCTCACAGCCCAAGTACAGAGAAGTTTGGGACAAAGACAAAACCTCAATCCATATCATGCCAGATACCCCAGAAATCAATCTGGCCAGAGCAAATGCTCTTAACGTGAGCAGTGTAAGTACATTAATGATTTTGTTGTGTTTGAGAAATGATCACTTTTGTCTTGTTATATTACTTCAAGGAGTCATTTAGGAACACTTGACTACAAAATCCCCAGTCAGTGGTGAGAGCATTGACTGAATGTGTCAGAAAATGAACAGCATATTCCTGATTCTCCTTATTGAGTTGTTTGCCACACCACTATTGGTGCTATGCTGGCTACAATTGTGGGGACAAGGAAAAAGGAAGGATAAAGTGGATAAAGAGAGATACAACCTTCATTTGTCACAGGGATTTCCTGGGCTCATATGAGATACTGTGAAGAATGTGCATTGACTCAAAGAAAGAACACTATTATTTACAATGATTTGAATGTTTACATCTTTTTGACAGAGTCCTTGAGATACAGGCATTTTGTTTTGCTATATAACTAAATGGCAGTGTTTGCCAGTCTATATATAATTCCACACCAATTAATATTTGTAATCCTAACATATAAATGCTCTTATGAAGCTAAAATTTTCCAGTAACATTTCATCAATACATACAGGATGGAAGAAGTTATAGCACAGGACTATCCTAAAGATTTCTGCAAATCCACAGTAAACTATCATTTCTTCCAAGCAGTTAAATTGAGAGGATGTTCAGCATTGTATTTACAGAAAACCAGATGACCCCTACTAATGACTCCATTGATACCTTTGATAAGAGGGTTTGATATCGAACATATCAATATTGTAAGTTGCTAGTATATTGCATCTTAAAGTTAACTGAGTGTAGGTAATAGCTGACCAAGTTATCTATTGTCATTGTCCATATAATGGACAGATCAACAACAAATTTAGAACAAACCAAGATGCTTTCTTTGGACTTTGGGTGAACAAAACTATATCATCAATAATATGATAAAATTTAAAAAGTATTAGAAGCTATGGACCAAAGAAGTAGGGATTCTTTTTGGTTGGCTAGTTTTAGGTTTTTACTCACATGTACTGAATTTAAGGAGAAACTGAAGATGCTAGAACTTGCTAGCCTTTCCATTTGATAGTTTACAAATTATAAAGATCCTTTATTTATTGTTACTTTGCTACAACTTTCCCACCCCCATAAAATACAATGTTGTTTCAGTCCATTGAAAAAGGGTACTTTAAATAATTCTTTCATTTTCCTTGCTTGGGGACACATTTAGCCTGGTCTTGAGGTTTTTTTTGGTCAGAGTAGAGTTTTAATCATGTGCCACAGTCTCATGTCCCTAGGAGCCATTTTCAAATATTATGCATACTATACTAATGCCATGTTTTTTCTTCTCTTAAGAAACTTTACAAAGAAGGATGGGATGAAATGAAGATGAGCTGTGATGTGAGGCTAGATGCCATTCCAATTCAAGCTGCCAAAGCCTCCAGAGAGATTGCCAGTGATGTAAGATTGAATTTTTGGGGGGAAATTCTCTTTTCATTTAGACAAGTCCTATGACTATGTAAGAAGGGTTTTTTTGTGATTCACATCGTGCTCCATCATTTTCTTCTCTAGTATAAATATAAATTGGACCACGAAAAGCAGAAAGGCCACTACGTGGGAACTCTTACCGCCAGAGATGACAACAAGATCCGCTGGGCATTGATAGCAGGGAAGATTCAAAATGAAAGAGAATACAGACTGGACTGGGGCAAGTGGAAGACCAAGTTCAAAAGCCCAAAGGATATGCTTTCTATCATACATTCTAAAAACAGCCAGTCCCTGGTCAGTGATGTGGATTACCACCATTATCTTCATCAGTGGACATGTCTGCCAGACCAGAATGATGTGATTCAAGCAAAGAAAGCCTATGAGTTACAGAGTGATGTGAGTTTGCTACATTTCAACTCCCTTTATTCCAGTACTTGGCCATGTCATCCAACATATACATAACATACCATACACTTGGGTCTTAGAAGTTAAAGAGTCCATCAATTAATAACCTGCCCATTTGATAGCCTATAAAATATAAAGTTTCTTTGTTACCTAACTATAACTTTCCCACCCCTATAAAACACAAAGTTCTCTCTGTCAGTTCAAAAGGACCACTTTACATGGTCTTTTCATTTTCTTTTGGTATGCATGTTGATAGTATGCTCTGGTCTCGCTATAAATGTAATAACATGAGATAACATGTAAACCCTTTGGAGACCTTAAAATGCTACAATAGTGCTCATCGTCATTATTGATAGTTATAGTTGCCTGCAATAGCTGTGGGAGCAAAATCAAGAAAGCCAAAGAGATATTCCAACTTGTAATAGATACAATTGGCACTTGAAAAATAATCCTTGATGATATTGTGTCAAAAAGAGTATCTATGAAGATGGTAACTTTCTGTAGCTTGGGAGGAAAAATGAATACCACATACCACCTAAAAGGGGTATTTAGAAAGAAACATATATAATACTGGAGTAATATTTTTTTCTTTATTCCCATGAAAAGGGAGAAAATGGTTCCTATGAAATATTGGTAGGGGACAACAAGGCTGCTGACCTCATTACTTGTTTTCTGTCTTTACAGGCAATTTATAAGGCAGACTTGGAATGGCTGCGGGGAATTGGATGGATGCCAAATGATTCTGTTTCGGTGAATCATGCCAAACATGCTGCAGATATCTTTAGTGAGGTAATGCTTTTTCATCATCATTAAGCATTTTTCACAAGAGATTGAGCAATAAAATGTTCAATCTGCTTTGTCCAATCTTCAATAGCCCCACAGGCCATTTCACCAGTTGGAAACACTTCTATTTGCTTTAGACTCACACTAATCCAAAGTGATTCTGCCCTATCTCTGTCACATTCCATTATTCATGGTCAGACTAAATGCCTGATCAATGCATAGCATATATGGTTCTCCTGGGGATTCTATAGATAATAAAACTGCCCGCCCAACAGTAACATTTTCTGGAGGTGAAGTTATCCCTGCTGCATATGTGTGTCCACTGACTCTCCAACTGAGTTAGATTTTCAGGACACTGCAGGAATTGGGGTAGGGGTGATGTTGCTAAACAAAGATAGTGGACTCTGTTGATTGTTCTTTCTAAAATCAGAATAAGAAGGCCAAAGTGCCAAGAAAACACATTTCAATATATTATTTACTTAGAAACAAGGTGCTTTAGATGATCAGTATAGATGAAAAAACAAGAATATATACTTTCCTTCATTTTTAGAACCAAATACTTTGCCTCACAGTATCATTTCTCTGCAGCAAAAATATCGGACCAAGGTTGAAACTCTCAATTTTACCCCTGTGGATGACCGCGTGGATTATGTGACAGCCAAACAAAGTGGCGAGATCCTAAATGATGTAAGAATATTATTTTCTTTCATAAAATTAGACAATGGCATCAGATTGGGTTTTTCTCTATTATTAAATATGGCTTTTCTTGTTACCTCTACCCAAAGCTCATCTACTTATTTTTATATTTATTTTCTGATATAAAGTTACCAGTTCATAAAGGTGCCTAGGTTTGATTTCCCTAAACTATATTACTGAGAATTTCTTGAACCTTATGATCCTTCTCAACTTTAAATGCCTTATTACATGAACACTCTCCTTTTTAGATTAAATACCGCAAAAATTGGAATGACATCAAATCAAAGTATACCCTAACAGAAACGCCACTACTACACACTGTCCAAGAAGCAGGAAGGATACTGGACCAGGTAGGTCAGGATTTGCTGTAGGTAACTAGCTGTAAATTAATTGGTACATTTGTACAATCTGATCTCAACCAACAATATGAATTCATCAGTGGTATTCCATAACATGAACATTCCTACTACTTTAAACTTGTGGCTTTAACTTTTATTTATTGTTGCATTCTATTTCTTAGTATCTCTACAAGGAAGGCTGGGAGAAGCAGAAAGCTACAGGCTACCTTTTACCTCCAGATGCTGTGCCTTTTGTCCATGCCAATCACTCCAGTGATGTCCAAAGTGAGGTAATATAACCTTACTTGTGTACATCTTGGGAAGGCTGATCATTGATCATGGGAAATACTATACCTTGCACTTTGGGAGGGTTTTTTTTAAACTCGTAAGATCCTAGCTTGACCTCCTTCCTGATTCCCCATTTAGGATAGGATCCAAGGCTAATTTTTCTCCCTTTTCCATGGTCCCAGATGTTTTTTATTTTTCCTGAGAAATCTTTAAAAAACTAATATTTGTGACACTTCGTCTTTTTTCCCTTTGTTTTCACCAGCTTTGTTAAAATCTCCAGACCAGCAACTTAAGGTCTTGTAATTAATAATTATGTAGTAAGTAGTGCAAATAGTAATTATGAGATGATTCTGCATCTTTTCTTCCAACAGCTCAAATATAAGGCTGAACATGTGAAACAAAAAGGCCATTATGTTGGTGTTCCCACTATGAGAGATGACCCCAAACTGGTTTGGTTTGAGCATGCGGGGGAGATCCAGAATGACAGACTGTACAAACAGAACTATCACAAAACCAAATCCAAAATCAACATACCTCCTGACATTGTGTCTGTTGTGGCGGCCAAACAGGGTCAGAGCCTTGTAAGTGATATAGATTACAGGAATTATTTGCATCAGTGGATATGTCACCCAGACCAGAATGATGTCATTCAAGCAAAGAAGGCCTATGATCTACAAAGTGATGTAAGTGATGTAACGTTTTTCATTTAACTCATTCTAAATTATCTGCATATGGATTGCATGCCTGTCTCTTCTCTTTCATCTACCTGGGAAGCTCTAAGGTGGCAACAATTAAGTTGAGTCAAGAGGGGAAGCAAGGCCAGTCATGGAAAGGAAGGATATGTGCATTTCAGAATTGTGTCTATAATGATTACCTGACTTTAACTGTATTTTTAAATTAAATACAACTTTTTAAAAATTCTAATTGATTTTGAATTATCTGTGCCTTTTCTCATTCCCATGATTGCTAATACGGATAATGGATAGTTAACCGGAAAGAATAACTCATGGCAATACATACATACACAGATAGAGAGATAGATGGACAGATAGATGGATGGATGATAGATAGATGATAGATGGATGGATAGACAGACAAATGGACAAGTAGATAGTTGTAATGTCATGAAGATTCTTCAAAAGCTACTGAAATGCTTTTCAAATCTATTTTATATCAGACTAGTCAACAAGCATCTACTAAGCACTTACAATATGCCACTATACTAAGTCCTGGGAATACAAGTATAAGCAGAAAGATAATTTCTGTCCTCAAGGAGCTTATATTCTAAGAAGGCAACATATAAAAGGAAGTTGAATGGCAGAAGGAGAGGGAAGAGAATGGTAGAGAAAGTCCAAAGAGTCAGGGGTGCAGCTTGGAAAGGAATGAAGACATGACCGGCCTAGACATCTTCCTTAAAATGAAAATTTGCCAATCAGAGTAAGAGGGCATAAAGACAGAGAATACCTGTAATGTGTGAAGTACAGAGGTCCAGTGAGCTTCCAGAGTAAAGAGGTTTTTATAGCATGGTAGGGAGTTTGGAGCAACAAGAGTGCAGCCTGGAGAGGAATATCTTCATCATTTATGTCTACATAATACATACATATCTCCTTTTGTCTTTAGAATGTCTATAAATCAGACCTAGAGTGGCTGCGTGGTATTGGTTGGATACCCCTGGATTCTGTTGAACATGTGAGGGTAACAAGGAACCAGGAAATGGTGAACCAAGTAAGTGAAGCATCCTTCAAGTTCATACTTAACAATTTTGTATGTCTAATGAATATACAGGATCAATCCATCTTAATCTATTCTGTCCCTTTACAGATAAAATATAAGAAAGATGCTCTTGACAATTATCCTAACTATACAAGTGTGGTTGATCCTCCAGAGATTGTCCTAGCCAAGATTAACTCAGTCAATCAGAGTGATGTAAGTATCCTTTTAACTAATTGTGGAAGTAAGCTGAATAATTCAATTGCCTAAATACTTGTAGGACTTAATCATTTTAACATTGGTTGCATTGTCTAAAATATTACTTAAAAAAACTATGTTGCATAAATATTTTGGCAAAAAAAAATCTGACAAAATCACTAGCAAATATTTTTCTGTTTTTAGACAAGGGCAATGATTTTCTCCAAGCCATTTGTATTTTTACTAGCTGAACCTTATTTGAAATGAAGAAGGACTGATGTTTATGAATGAATTTTACTCTTATTTATTTCACATGTTAGTCTAAGTACTGTGATGGTATAGAAAGTCAAAGGTATACTTGTCTTAATAGACAACTTTTGTTTTCCTTAGGTCAAATACAAAGAAACCTTTAACCGAGCAAAGGGCAAGTATATTTTTTCTGCAGATACTCCACATCTATCCCACTCCAGAGATATGGCCAAACTCTATAGTACGGTAAGAAGTGTTTTACAATTTATAATAATTTATAATGCAATACATGTTTAGTTTTAAGTTCATGTCAATATTTATAATCTTGGCTGACTGCATCATCAGCCACCATTTTCTTCATGATGGGGCAGAACTTTTCTTGTTTCAAATAGGTGCATGGTTATTTTTGTCCTCTGGAAGTGACATTTTAGTAACAACTCATTCTGCCCAGGATAGGAAGTAGTCCTTCAGATAGCATTTATTGTTAACCTAGTGTAGACTGCTTTCTTTCTGTCTTGAGTCATTTGTGACATAGGTAGTTGATCATTAACTTAACATCTGAGAGGTATGTAAATTGATTAAATAATTCTTCATGTAATCATAGATTTAGACTTGGAAAGGACTTTAGAGATGACCTCACCTCACATCCTAGATCTCTCAAATCCCAACTGTGTGACCTTAGAGAAACCACTTAAATTCTTTGAACCTGCTTCCTTATCTGTTAACTGAAGGAGCTGGCCTTTATCATCTCTAAGATTCCTTGGATCTAAAATGTATAATCTACAGTCTACTTTGCTACTCATTATAAAGTTCCTCAACTTTTATTAATTTGATTTACTCAATATGCTTACCATGCACATAGTCAGGGGTTCTTAAACTCTTTTTTTGTATTGTAGATCTTTTTCTTTCCCCCAGTCTAGTCAAGCCTATGAAGCCATTCTCAGAGTACTGTTTTTAAATGCACAAAACAGAGGATTATAAAAGAAATAAATTATAATGAAATGCAGATATCAAAATATTTTTTAAAAAACAAGTTCATGGATACCAGGTTAAGAACCCTAACTATACCATAGATAGATTATAATACCAAAATCCTATAAAGATGGTTTAGCCTTGCCTTTGACACAAGTATATTATACAATCAACTTCTAGTCTCTTAATTATCTTACTATATATCTTACTAAAGATGAAAATAGATTTTGTCTTACTGAAATCTTTTCATACTTCCCTTTTTTAGATATTGTATAAAGGATCTTGGGAAGGAACTAAAGCTTATGGCTATACCTTGGATGAGCGGTACATCCCGATTGTTGGTGCCAAGAATGCTGACTATGTGAATAGTTTGGTCAGTATGATTTCTTTTTCCTCTAATATTTGTGTGATCTTTTCGTGTGAAAGACTAACTGTTAAGAAAATGCTCAGTGATTCTCAATGGTGTTAACCGTTCACAGCTTAAATACAAAGAAGTATATGAAAAGCAGAAGGGCCATTACCTGGCTGGAAAACACATCAGTGAATTCCCTGCTGTTATTCATTCTCGGGATTTCCAGAAAATGAGGAGTGCGGTAAGGAATTTTGTTTTCTTTAAATATTTTTCTAATTTTTACTTTGTACTGATGCCTTCTGGGTTGTTTCACATCAAAAATGTCACTTCTCAATGTGCTCCCCATTTGACCCTCCCTTGACAAGAAAATAGTTCAGAAAAACTGACCAACAAAGCAAAGAACCGTTCTGTCCTCATTATGCCCCAACTCTCTACCAGGTAGAGGGGAAGGAGTGTTACATCATGATTACCCATGATGAAGAGGAAAAAAGAGGCTAAGAGAAAAGGAAGTATTAAGTTTCTTCCTGCTAATTGAAATTTAGTCCATTAAATACCTTCTTGTTCTAAAGACACTGACCTATGTTATAATTAAGGTCTCAATAAGGCTAAGTATTCTAACACATTTTAATTCCTTCTTTTAAAAAATTAATGCCCTTTAGTTGAACTACAGAAGACATTATGAAGATACCAAAGCCAATGTCCACATTCCCATTGACATGATGAATCATGTACTGGCTAAAAAGTGCCAATACATCCTCAGTGACCTGGAGTACCGACATTACTTTCACCAGTGGACATCCCTGCCAGAAGAACCCAATGTCATTCGAGTCCGAAATGCCCAGGAGATTTTGAGTGATGTATGTATTTTACATATACTACTTATAGGTAATGTTTCACTGGCTCCTAGATCTCATCTGTCTACCTATATGCTTTTTTTTCTTTTAAATAAATTTATTTAACTTTTTACATTCATTTTCACGAGATTTGGGGTTCCAAAATTTTCTCCCCATTTGTCCCCTCCCCCCTCCCCGATACACTGGACATTCTAATTACCCATATCACCAATCTGCCCTCTCTTCTATCATCCCTCC
>CM053771.1:172294456-172358006 GCA_028658325.1 Potorous gilbertii | reverse complement strand
GTTTTTTTCCCTTTTCTGGGCATTTTCCCAGCCAGTTATTTGATTTCTGAGAGTTCTCTCCACCCCCTGGCCTAGATTCGCCCTAGTGCTTGGGGTCTGGGATTCAAATGCTGCTCCCCAGCCTCAGGGCTTTTGGTGGCAGGCCTGACTGCTCTTCAATGGGGGCTTATCTGCTGGTTCTCAGGTGGGGGCAGGGCCGCCTCTCAGGCTCAGTTCCCTCAGGGGGTTTATACAGAGATCCTTTGTAGTGGAGCTTGGGTGGAGCTCCAGCCAGCTCTGGGAGTCTCTGGCTGAGCTGCCTTAGCCTCTGCCGCAGCGGCCGCTTCCCAGGGGGTCCAAGTCCCAGAGATACCCCGCTCCCCTCTCAGCCCGTCTCTCTCACTGACCTGTGCGTCTGTGGGTGGAGGAACCTTCACAGCTGCCGAAGACTCAGGTCCCTGATGCCCGCTGGGCTCTGCTCGCTGCTCTCAGTGCCGCGTGGCCGGGGCAGGGGAGGGGAGCGCTCAGCCAGGCTGGACTCCGCTCCCATCCGGGTACCTTTGCGGTCGGTTTTTCAGGGCTCTCTGCAGCAGAAATCTCCTTCACTGTGTTGCTGCGCAGCTTCCACTGTTCCAGAATTTGTCAGGAGTTCTTTTTACAGGAAATCTATGGGCTGTGGGTTCGGACCTAGCATAGGTGAGTCTTTCTACTCCGCCATCTTGGCTCTGCCCCTACCTATATGCTTTTATACCTCTTCTGATGTCTGTGCTTTGATACAAAGTGATATGGAACAGACTATGGATAGAAAATCAGGATCTCTTTGGTATACGTATTTGGTTCCTATGAGGATCTTCTTTGGTATGCTCTGTGTGTGTGTGTGTGTGTGTGTGTGTGTGTGTTTCTCTCTCTTCTTTATTTATGTCAGGATACAGCTGACCATCTAGAAGTGGAGCAGTCCTCACTCAGGGACCCTTATGTAATAACATAAGCAGGGTCAGATTAAGATCTGGAATCTCTGGGCACCATGACCCTAGTACCCCCAATACATTCCTCCATTGCTTGAACTAGTCAATAGGATATTCAAAATTAGAATTCTGCCTGGTTCTTAGTTGCTAGAAATGTTTAATGGAGGGCAAGGAGATGAAGCATTCCTATATGCACATACAGGAATATATGTTCCCCACGTTCTTCTTAGTGTTAGTCTTATGAATCTTGTACAGGACTGATGTTGCTCTTCTAACTCAACCCCATGGACCCTTAGAACTTGAGTTATCCTTCCCCACCACTTAGAAAAATTAGATCCAATCTTGGGGCCAGAAGGAAGGGGTGGGGGAAGCTTATGGGACTCTAGCTCCTACCTTGGAGGTCTCCAAGCAATAAAGATATAAGCCCTCTGACCTGGAAAGAAAATAGGTCTAATGCTTTATTTCCCTTAACCCATCCAACACCCACAGTCACCCATTAGACAATCCTAATGTTTGGAGCCCTCACACTTTGGAATCCTTCAACCTGCACCTAACAAGTCCACTGAATAATCTAAAGCTAATTGATATGAAGCTGTTAAAATGAACTATTGTAGATAAGCTGACAACTGCTGCTTTCCACCCTTTTCCCCTTACAGAATGTATATAAAGATGACTTGAATTGGCTGAGAGGAATTGGATGCTATGTCTGGGATACGCCTCAAATCCTCCATGCTAAAAAAGCCTATGATCTCCAAAGTCAGGTAGGTAAAACCCCCTGAAAATCTGGGGATAAAGAGAAGCATTGTTGGTGTTTGTTGGCTTTTTAAAACTAATAATAATTATTTACCATTTTTAGTGATTTTGAGTTTACAAAGTATTTCCACATCCATTATCTCTTAAGCTTCCCAATGACCCAGTGAAGTAGACAGAAGTTATCCATAGGCCCCTTGAAGTGATGAAGAAACTGAGGAGCGATGAGGTGCCTTTGTGTACCGTAACATAGCTAACACAAAGTAATGCTGAAACCGAAGCCCAGATAATCAAATTCCTAGTTCTTTTGAAACACAAAGCTGTCTCTGTTTTTGATGGTAAAGATAATTATTTAAGGGGAGCCAAAAGACCTTCTGCCCCCAAAATACCTTTCTTACAGGTTTCTCTCAACAGTGTCTGGGTGTGAAATAAATCATAATCAGACCATGAGTATTACTGGGAAGGTGGGTTTTTGACTTTGGGGAAGGGAAAGGAAAAAGTCTTGTACGGATATAGAAAACACCTTGTACTCCCCTTACAGTTTCACTGTTAGATCAAATATAAGTAAAGAACATAGTTTTAATCATATTGTCAGCTACCAACACTGGTGTTCTCACTTTCCATGTGTTTTGTCTTTCTTTTGTAGTTGCAATATACAGCTGCAAGTAAAGACAATTTACAGAACTACAATCTGGTCACAGATACGCCACTTTATGTGACTGCCGTTCAGAGTGGCATTAATGCCAGTGAGGTAGGTGGCCTTTCATTTTTACCTTCTATCTCTTTAGTTTACCTGTTTTTCTGCTAGTTTTTAAATAATGGAAATAAATGACATTTTCTGTTTATAGGTGAAATATAAAGAAAATTATCATCAAATCAAGGACAAATACACCACAGTTCTAGAAACAGTGGACCATGACAGAACCAAGAATCTAAAAAGTCTTTTTAGCAATGTGAGTTGGGTTGTTTTTTTCACCCTATCTGCTTTCTAAGATGAAAGGAAACTTGATAAAGAGGGAGAAGGGCTCTGGTCTACAATTTTTGTTTTTCAGTCCTTCCAATCTCTGCTTCTGCCTATAAATTATAATAATCTCTAGGATACTGCTGTTCTAAACCCCATGGTTATAATTTATTGAGCTTCTGTGTGTGCATGCACTTGGCTCAACGTTATGAAGATCAGTCATTCACATACAGGAAAGTACTCAGCCTTAACCTTGAGCTTATCCTCTCCCCTTAGCCAAGGACTTTGACAGTCAGCAAAGATAACCCTTCCTTTGCTTCTTCGAATAGCCTTTTAGACCAACACTGAGATTTATTAATCTTATAGAATCCTTGAATTGTTAAAAGTTATGGTGGTGATTATTTGGGGGTGTCAGATAAGGTTAAAATTAAAAGAAGGCTATAATAATATTAAAAATAATTTTTAACCTTTTTATTTATAAAATATTTATAAATATATACTTACACATTTATTTATAAACTTCGAAATTTACAAAGCATTATAGATGTATCATTTCATCTGATCCTTACAAAATCCCTAGACTGCATTTGGGATAATTATCATCAAATTATACAAGAGGAAACTGAAGTAGGCATATGATAAGTGACTAATGAGTATCTGAGGCAGTATTCAAACTCAGGTCTTCCTGATTCTAGATCCAGCACTCTATACCACCTAGCTGTCTCTGTGCTTTTATAAGAGTTGTACATTAGAATATATTCTCAGTAATAGCATTTTGTTCTTTGAACCTTTCAGAATCTCTACAAGGATGCCTGGGAAAGAGTAAAAGCTACAAGCTACATACTACCAACCAACACAGTCTCACTGACACATGCCAAGAATCAGAAATACCTGGCTAGCCATGTGAGTACACTTGAAGTGTGATATTTATCCCTACCAGTGTTTTTCTATTAAAACCTACCAGTGTTTTATTTTATACTGTCCACATATATTTTCCATTCTCATGGAATATAGTAACTCTCAAAGCAAGTTATTATAGGCACCATAAACTTTAAAAAATATCTTTTCATTGACAAATTAATAATCAAGTTCATAGACCCATTACTTATGGCCAGGAAATTCTTCTCCAGTACCTTCTTGGGGTAAACTCAGCTCTTAAGGTTTTCAGAAAAGACACTATTTTAGAGGTTCAACTCTTCCTGGTTCTTCCTTAAGAACTTCCTGTTCCCACTGTTGGGAATTGTTTTGGTGACATACAATTAATGGGGAAGTACAATAACTATAGGGGAAAAGATGATAGAGGACACCATAACTATAGCTTACTTTTTTCTAGGCTACAGGCTTTTGTATGACTATAAAGATAAATAAATAAATAAAACAATAATCACAGTGGATTAATCATGTAATGTTAACCCAGTTGACTGGAAAGTTTCTTGATCTCTTTTTAATCATTCAAACCAGTTATTTAAAAAAAAAAACTTGTTGAAACTTAATTGTGGTTTTTTAAAACCTGAATTTAGACCAAATAGGTCTTATATGTAACTATAGCTACAAAAATACCCAAATTGTAGTATATTAGAGGCAAATGAATAGTCAGCATAATATATACCCACAGACCTGGAAAGGATGCTCCCACCCTCTGACCTTTCACATCTGGAGCATCTTCCTATAATAACCTAGTGGTGTGGCATCCATATTTCTTTTGCCTATGGTTGGTGCTACAACCTTTGTAACCTAGTCTTATCCTAGAAAACTTCAAATAATTTTTCTTCTTAGTTTTAGCCTTTATGTTGGAAACTGTGGAAATGTTTAGACATAGTAATGAGAATGTCATGTGGTTTCCATGTATTAGCAATCACTCTGATATCTCCTCAGTCTAAAGCAGAAATTATTAACTTTCTTCATGCCATGGGCCTCTTTAGAAGTCCATGGATACCTGTGAACCCCTTCTTTAAAGGCATAAAATCCATAGTATTTTTTTTTAAAAACCAATTGAATTGAAATATCATTAGTATTTTTTTTTAATTCACAAACTCCAAGCTAACACCACCTGGCAAAGTATATGGGAATCTGTACAGTAGGAGTAGAGGACAGTGGTATCCAACTTACAACACTGGATATTTTAGCCATTAGGTTCATTCTCCTAAATCTCCATGTAAAGATTAAACTGGCTCCTCCTTTGGGGGCCATATCTACCCCAGTATAAATATTCTAATGTTATATATTATATGTTATCCCATCAATATGGATATTCTCTTCACGGATGCAGATAGTCATCTGCCTATTGGATGCCTCTCTTGTTCATATCCTCCCTCTAGTTCACCTCTGATTATCTGCTCAATGTTCTGGGGACCTTCTTTTGTTTCTCCCTACATAGCAAAGGTAACAGGAGAATACACATTCATTCACTCCTCACCCCTCATCATCTTTTTTTTCTTTGGTGACATTCTTTACAAGATGTCTTCCTGCTAGTTCCTTATTTGTTTTGTGCTGCAGCCTCCTAACATCCACAATGCACCTATCATTGCCCTCTTAATGATACACCTTTTTAATTCCTCAGCAACTGTAGTGTTTTATGACTCACTACAAGCACACTACAACACTGATAGAATATTGACATTAAAATAGATCTTAGTTTCTAAGAGATTATGAGCATTAAAGGAACTTTCCAATTTCCTGAAGGCAGTTCATATCAGTCTCTTCCTATTGTTTAATTCTGGGTTCATCTCATTATGCATCTGCTCTATATGTTATACACACATGTGTACACACACACATATATGCCACTGAAAGAGCTATATAGGTTGTCTATATAACTGCATGTAGTAATCTCTGTGACAGGCATTCTTTATTTTTTATCTTTATTTATTTATTTGCTCCTTCTTTCATTCATTTCCAAGCAGATGACATATTGGCTTAAGCACAAGTCATTTTACCATGTGTCACAGCAAATATAGTTAGAAGGAAGCATCCCACCAGCGCTAGTACCAATAATGTCTCTTCTATCAGCTACTGGCATGTAGCATCTAAAAAGCTCTCCTAGCATGGAAAGGCATAGTACTTTAGGAAACACAACCAATTGTATGCACAACAAAAACAATGAAATTCTCTGAGCTGATAAAACTTATTTTTTAACTGTCTTTTTCCTGTACTGTACTATCAAGCTTCATGACAGGCATTCTTTATCCATTTAGTTTATCCTGTGTAGATGATAGTTAGGCCAAACTTTTTGAGTAGTTTTGGATTTCTTCCCAGAAGCTCTTCAGAGAACACATGATATGAACCTAAAAAATGAAATTTAAATACCTAAAATTATATTTAAAGGAAAAAAATGTAGTTATACATTGCAAAATACCCACAACTATTTACACTTTATATGAGGTAGTTTTTCAAAACAATATAGCAATTCCAGGGTATTACAGTGTTTAGTACAGTACTTGGCATATAGAAGGTACTTACTAAATATTGATTGATGGATTTCATTACAATCGCATGAAGCACAGAAACTGTATGCATGGGAACCACATTACAGTTATCTTTTCCTGTGTAGTTTTTGGAATATTTTATGGAAGACAAAGTTTATGACCAAGAGTTTCAAGTTTCCAGCCAAATTTTTAAAAATCCAGAAGTTAACTGTGCATATTATTAGTTTTTAACTGATATCAAAAGAAACAAAGTATTTAAGATTATGGGATGGGGGTATCTATTCCATATAATTTAGAACGGGTTGTATTTCTCTTAAAATCTGAATTCCTTTGTCTTTATTCTACAGAACAAGTATCGTGAAGAGTATGAGAAGTTCAAAGCTCTCTACACTTTACCAAGAAGTGTTGATGATGATCCAAACACAGCAAGATGCCTTCGTGTGGGCAAATTCAACATTGATGTGAGTGATTCCAATGGTGGTCCTTTAAATGAGAGCAATTCATTGAAAACGTCTATGTCACGCACACTAGAGCTCTTCTTCCTAAACAAATTATTTGAAAAGTGTGTATATCTATTGTATGCATGGGAAGATGTTTTTTAGGAGATCTTCTAATTTTCCTTCTCTCCCCCACCCCCATGATTGGAAGGAAGGTTCTTACTTTGCAGGTGACTCCAGTTTCTATGTCCTAGGAAAAATGAGCTTCGGAAAGTAATGCCTTGTCACAGGGCTTTCACCAAATTGTACTATATTTTTTTTTAACCTCACAGCGCCTCTACAGATCTGTCTATGAAAAGAATAAGATGAAAATCCACATTGTGCCTGACATGGTAGAGCTTATTACTGCCAAGGATTCCCAGAAGAAAGTCAGTGAAATCGATTATCGCCTCCATCTGCATGAATGGATCTGCCATCCAGATCTGCAGATCAATAGCCATGTCAGGAAAGTCACAGATCAGATCAGTGATGTAAGTGTATTGGTTTTCTGTAAAAGAGTTATTATTCACCCACAAAACAAAATGCAGTAGTCATCTTGTGTTTCTTTCCCTCTTGCTTTACTCAACAATATTTTATTTAGTATTCAGTCTTTTACCAAATCTACCTAGAAAAGTAACTCTTGCAAGTGTGATACAGTGGAAAGAGTGTTGAACCTGATGTCCCAGGATTTTATTCAAATCTCAGCTTGGCTGCTGACTACCCATGTGACTTTGGGAAGGCCACTTCAATTCTCTTGGTTCCACTTTCCTTATTAGTAAAATGAGGGGGTTGGACTAAATGATTTATAAGGTTCCTTCTAACTCTAGATTTCTTATCTCTATTCTTTTGTGTTAATAAAATGAATACATAAAATAGTTACATGGCACCCTTCACTTTTAGTTCCCATCATCCATTATGAGAGATCGTATCAATATTCTTCGTGTTTTTCATTTTTTACCTGATTTGTTTGATCTGGACCTGTGAGTTTGGTAATAGAGAAACCTTCCAGTGTGGACCCTCCCTCTGTTCCTGTAGATCAACAACTCATTTTAAACTTAAAGTCTTAGAGAATTTCTAGGAACACTAAAAGGTTGGCTTGTCCATGGTCACACAACATCATTATATCAGAGAAGACCATGTCCTCCTCCAAGGCCTGCTCTCAAACCAATGCATCATACATCTTCTCATTCTTACTGTTATCTTTTCAAATACATATGTAATATGCATACATAAACATTTTATATATATATATATATATATGTATATATAAAATATGTGCATATATACATAATAAAAAGAATGGGAAGGAGAAGGAAAGAGAAAAAAGGTGAGAATGGATAGCAGGAAGGAGACGGTATATGTACTGAACTTCTGCTTGTCTTTTCCTGTCTGTTGAAATCCTTTAGATCGTCTATAAGGACGACCTCAATTGGCTGAAAGGTATTGGTTGTTTCGTCTGGGACACACCTGAAATTCTCCATGCAAAACACGCCTATGATCTGCGCAATGACGTAAGTCTGCCTTCATTTTAATTAATATATCAATATTTATTAATGTATGCTATGCATGCGTATATTATCATGTATGCATATGTATGCGTATATACATGTACATATATGTGTGTATGTATGCATATACACAAATGTGAGTACCTATCTTACCAACCATTTCCTTTTTAACTAAAGGGAAGGAAAGGGAAGCAAATAATCTTTGTGGTCTAGGGTCATGGGTTAGAGACAGCAAATGCAGCCTTATCACAGGCACTAAGATCCCCCACCAAACTTAAAGTGGTTCAAATGGTGTGAAGAAGTTGCTTGAACTGAAGAGACTAGACAACTGAGTCACAGCCCTGAGAACCCCCAGGTCCATGCAGACTTGCTGTGGTCTCTCCCACACAGAAAATCTTGACAGAATGGTCTGTAGATGGGGTTCATTAGTTTGCATTTCAGTAAAGCCTCAACAGTCTGGAATTTGGGATCATGTGAACTGAGGCAGGGCTAAAGACCCTTTTCTGTGAAGTGAAGACTTGACAAATTGACAGAGATTTCATGAAGAAGGCTTTAAAGTACTTGAGAGAACAACATCCTCAACTACTTATAAATACTCCTTTCAGCATATGGGATATGCTCATTTAAATCATAGCTAAGAAGGAATTATAATCAGGAACAGGCTATTAATAAATTAAAGGTGGATAGGTGGCACAATAGATAGATTAAAGGATGGCCTGGGAGTCAAAAGATCTGAGTTCAAATCCAGCCTTAGAAATTTAATAATTATATGACCCTGGGCAAGTCAGTTAACCTCTGTCTGCTTCCATTTTCTTATCTGTAAAATGAGGCTACTAACAGCACCTACTTTCCAGGGTTGTTACGAGGATAAAATGAAATAATATGTGTAAAGAGCTGTGCAAGTCTCAAAGTGCTATGAGAGAATACCTGTATAGCTCTTTGCAAACCTTAAAGCACTACATCAATGTCTGCCGTTAATAATACTATTAATAAGCTGCATTCATTCAAAATAATTTTATGCTAGACTATTCACTAATTCACTGGCTTTCTCCAACTTTTCTACATCACTGAGGTCATTCTGTACTGTATTTTTTTTTTTTTACTCATGCATTATGCATATAAAGGTTGAAAAGGTCTGAAGGAGCACTGTTGAATACAGCTGTTGCAAGTAACAAATAAGCTAACATTTTAGGGGAAAGATCAGGATTAGGAGAAAATACTCTAATTCTGACCATTTGTATATAACTATATCCATGCTTAACTGTAGCCTGGGAAGAGGGGAAGGGCTGGAAGGGTGAAAAAGAACCAAGTAAAAAGTGTACAGCAGAGAACAAAAGAAAACCCACAAGGAAGCAAAGAAAAGATGGACAGCTCTCAACACAACACATAGCATTTATTATATAGGCTTTTTTGAAATGGAAATTTATTGCTATATATTTTGAATCTTCTCTTACGTTCTGCTATATGCATGACATTTTTCTTTTCTTATTTTATATTTGTTTTAATATATGAGTTTATATGCTTCTGTTTCTTTTCACATTATGCTTTTGTTTTAGTATTTAAGTCTAAAATTTAAAAGTGAAAAATTAAAACAAACTATAAAAAATGATATAGCACCAATAATTCCTTCCTTCTCTCCTCCCTCTCCTTGTCTCTTTCTTCCTGTAGATAAAATACAAATCTCATGTCATGAAAACAAGAAATAACTACAAATTGGTCACAGATACACCACTCTATGTACAGGCAGTCAAAAGTGGCCAACAACTGAGTGATGTAAGTGCTTCATGTAGTGTGGGTTCAAGGGGAGGGGAAGCATAGGTCATATTGTCCCAGAACTGTAGACCTCTCCTTACTGAGAGATGATAGCCTAAGTATTGGGATCCTTATGCTTTAAGAGGTTGCTGTTTCAGTGTTTGGTTTTTTTTAATTATCTACATTATTATAGTAATAATTTCCTGGAATAGAGGCTTAAGTCAATGAACTGGAGATTTGGAGTTTCAAAAATGTACTTTGATGCTGCAAGTACCTTAGTGGCTCAGTAATCTCAGATGTGTGGGTTCCCATTCTGCCCATGTCTTCCTATCAGTCCCCACAGGTGTTCCAGACATTTTGCTAAGTAAATGGTGTGTTTTGTAGCTCTGGACTTCTGTTCTTATAAATCCAAATGACCCTACTTTTCCAAGACCTGACAGACATTTGGACAGCACAATGTATAGAGTGCTGGATCAGGAGTTAGGAACACCTGAGTTGACATCTGGCCTTAGACACTTGCTAGCTGGATGACCATGGGCGAATCACTTAGCATCGTCTGCCTCAGTTTACTCAACTGCAACCTAAGGATACTAATGGTACCTACCTGCCAAGGTTGTTAGGAGAATAAAGTGAGATGATATTTACAAAGTGCTTTGTAAACCTTAAAGCACTATCTAAACCCCTATCTGTCACTATCTACATGCTAGCTGTTATTAGCTGTTATCATTCTCATAAGGAGGTATACATGTTGCAACATATTTCCTTGGAATTTGCAATAAAAAGTTACTAGCTCTTACTTCAGCCTGAGAGGCTCCTTTCTCTTTGGTTGCATTAGACCCCACTTCCATCCAACAGACAAGAGAGTTCATAAAGGATAGTTTTCCAATAAGAAACAAAACGACAAGGTTAAAGTCAAAAGTTTCTTGTTTCCTGTGTTCAGAACTTGCTTTTCAGCTATTTCATGGCCAGAATTGAATAGTGAACCAGTCTCAGAGACAGGATGATCTAGTTTCCAATACCACCTCTGACACATATTAGCTGAGTGACCCTGGGCAAGTCACTTACTTGCTCTCAGCTCAGCTCCGAAGTAACTTTGACAATCTAAGTTGTGGAAAGAGTGCTAATTTGTGTTCTTCACCTCAATTCTTCTCCCAGAGTTCCCCACACCAGTGAAATCCAGATTTTTAAAATAATTGTTCTGTTTGTTTCACTGACAAATTCCCATGATATCAGAGGATTGCATCAGGTTCCCAAAATTAGAAAAAGTTTGAGTTTCCATTTCAGTTCAATGAAAACCAGTTCTTTAAAGGTGCTAGTCATATCAGGGAAATATTGTTATGTATCTACTCACTCTCTCTGGGTTTTCTTCCCTCAGGCTGTCTACCGTCATGAGTATATACACAAGGTTAGAGGCAAAGTGACTTCCACTACTAAGACAGTGGATTTGGACCGGTCACGTCATGCTCATAAATTACAGAGTGAAGTGAGTATTGAAAATCCATTTGTAATAGTATTTTGAGTCTGGTATAGAGTCAGGATGGATGAGCTCTGGTTCTATGACACACAGGGAAGTTTCTCATCCCAAATCAGAAGAAAACACCTTGACTTGAAGAGCCATAAACTCTTGAACATATTTGAGGTCATGTGAGTTAAAAGAAAAACCTACACGTAAATTATGACTTCCTCTTTACCACCCAGTGTCTGACTTTATCAGTCAGTCTATCAATGCTAGAGCACTGAATTTAGAGACCCAGGATTTGAATTACATCTGTATCAACCAGGACAAGATCACTTTACCTCTCTTTTCTTCATTTACTAAGTGATGAAGTTGACCTAAATTATCTCTAAGATCCCTTCCAGTCCTATGTGTATGACCCTGTGATCCTATGATGCATATTGGGTACATACATTAGGTTCCAAAGATGTGACATCTGCTGGTGGACTTTCTGTATATTAGTGGTGACTTCTGTAATGTCACCTAGTGGTGGGGTTAGGAGTAGTGGTAGACCTTAGCTCCTTGTTTCTTCTTCTTCTCTTAAGTCTTTCTGAAAAATTTAGGCCATAGGCCTCAAGGTCACATGAGGCCTTCTAGGTCTTTGGGTATAGCCTTTTGACTGAGTCCAAGTTTTACAGAAAAAATACTTTTATTAAGGGGATTTATTCTGTGAAGTTTGGATTCAGTCAAAAGGCCATACCTGTGCTAGCAGGATCATGCGTAGGTCAAACAAATGTCCTCTACAATCATCTACTCTTATCTTTCTCAATAACTGTACTCCTTGTCCCAATCCTAAGCAGCAAAGGTGGAGATCTGACTCCTTTCAAGAACTTGATGCCTTGATATTTTCTGAAATATTTATTCTCGCTCAGTCAGCACAAAGAAATTAATGATCTAATGAAAAAATCAGTATAAGTTTTGGATGTCCTTAACTAAGGTCAGTCACTGTAACAGCAAGCACTCTAGCATACCCAGGATGACCTGCTAGCACAGGTTCTTGGATCTGTTTTTCTTAAAGGAAAGCAACTTTTAAGGGGTTATATGATTAAGGAAATTTATGGTTCCGATTCGTACCTACAATAAGACACACTAGAAAAGAAACTGGATATTTTATTGATTTACAGAAAAGGCAAATGCACAGATAGTTTAGAGCAATAGCAGCAATAATTAATATATTCTAATACTAATATAATTATAGCAATACTAATATAGATACAAGAGGAAATAGAAAAACATCACTAATCCAGGGAGGCACCAACTCTTGAATTTTCTCAGCGGGGGAATCCCAAGATACAGCTTTCAGGGTCTTAATTGGGAGCAAGGGGTCCCAGGCAGAGTGTCCTCTCCATAGGTGAGATTTCAAAGTTTTCCTCAGAACAGAGACCTATTAAACCCTTCCAAACAAAGAAGGCTGACTGCCAACAATGAGGCTAATTGCCAACTATTGTATACATTGTCCATCTAGAGGGTAGCCAAACCTTGCAATGGAGTACATACGTGATGTTTGTCCTTGGAGAACTGGCTAGGTTCTCAAGGCAGCAAATGTTCCATGTTTGTGTGGGATTCATCATGTCTTCACGGTCCAATTTCACTTGGGGGACACAACAGCCTATGTTCAAGGCCTGCACTGAAATATGGAAGAACTTCTAAGTCCATTTACCATTCAGCAATCTTCTTTAATTACATTCACTGTTCAAGGGAAATCAGCCCCCTGAATGTCAGAGAAACAGAGAAAATACAAGCAGAGAAATTAGCATAAAGACCGAGAGACAGGGCTGACTGCCTGAATCAAAGCAATATTGCTACATGCTTTACATGCGTCCCTGGATCCAGAGAGCCTTTACATCTCAGCAGTTGGGGACCTTGGAGTCTCGACCAGGGAATCACAAGGTCCTTCTCATAAATGAGCCCCCAAAGCAAAACGTCACCTCAGTGTATATGCATATCCTTCTCAGAGCCAGAAGGCATCAGAACCCTCATGACTCAGTGCCTAATTAGAAATTAGCAAGAGGTATGCTTTCCTACAAGCAAGCCTCCCCTAAGCAAGCTTCCCTTAATGGGCACCACTTGAGGCCTATTAATGGACAAGAAGATCTTAAATTCTATTAACATTAGTCAAATAAATACCATTTTAACCTCTTTTTCTCTTACTTCTCTTCGCAGTATTTGTACCGAAAAGATGGCTTACGCTACCTCCCCATCGGATACAGGATTCCAGGAGATGCTCCCAACTTTAAGAAGGCTAAGGAGGCCCAATACATGAGCAGTTATGTAAGTAATATCTCCAAGTAGAAGATACAGAGGTGACAATTTGGAGATATTGAATGTCTTAGAATAAGTACTTAGAATAAGGCTACTTCTATCTCTCAGGCTCACTCTACAACTTCCACCTGATATATAAAGGGAGGAGGAAAATAGGGCATAGTCAAAAAGTCAAGAAGTTAATAATGAGCTAGGTCAGTGGATTCAGAATCATATAACTGTCTTAAAAAGGGGGGGGGGTGAGGTAAATGTTTACAAATCTGAAAAATTTTCTCCAACCTCCTTTTATACTTATCAGATTTTTAGCTATGATGTAGCAGATGACAATGAGCAACTACAGCCACGAGAATTATGACACCATGTCTAGCTGATAAATCTACGCTCTTTTTCACTAATCTTCTTTGCTATCTGTGGTCTTATTTTTTGTAGGCAAGATGCTAAAATAAGCATTTTTTTCTCTTCCTGTCGATGGGCTTATTTTGAGGACAATATTTTTATTTTGAACTTAACAAATGCCAAATAAAATGGCCATTTCCATTATATATAGTATAACAGGAGAAGATTTTATGTGAAACTATGCATTTCTATTGAGTACAGTCTGCTTTTTCAAAAATGTAATTAATTCAATAAGTAACTTTCAGTGCTCCCCTGTATGTCTGGGGTATTTCATTCTGTTTCCTACTGAAACTTTTCTCAAAGAAACTTCAGTGCTCTTCTTTTCTTACTTTTCTTTTCCTTCCTTCCTTTCTCTCTCTTTCTTTGATATTGTATCCTATCCTCTCTCCTGCTCCCATTCCATTCCCCATGGACTTTTCTCTGGTATTCGTTTTCATACCTGATTCCACTCTCAGAATCATGCCAGAGACTTTCCCTTATACTTAATTCATAAGAATTTTCAAACCAAAAGAATCCTTTTTTGCTGTGTACACACTAGAAGACTAATAACATAATGTTGCCTCTCCCTTTAATAAATTGGTTTTCCCCCTAATTCTGAATTTTATTTTACAGTTTAAATACAAAGAAGTCTATGAACACCTCAAGGCAAATGGATACACTCTTGGCCCCAAGGATGTTCCTTTTGTTCATGTCCGGAGAGCCAACCAAGTGACCAGTGAGGTATTGTGACTGTTGAATACAGAGTCAAATATTTTATTTCAGTGAATAAGTCTTCGAAATATGTTAAGAAGTTAAGCTGAATCCACCACCAGTCTCAAACATCAGCAAGGCAAGAGAGCATTCACTTTGTTACTATTCTCACTTATGTGACTTTTATAATTGGCAATACCCTTGCAGAGACTTAATCCATTTAAAGTAAAATTCCATCATACAAGGCTTCCCTGTCCACCTTCTTCTGCTGAACATTTCAATGGGTGAATTAACATGTAAGGATTCATAAAATTATTGTCTTTTCTAGTAAAAAATGTCAAAGGTCATTTTGAAGAAAACTCCCCTTGGCACATTTATTTCTGAACCAATGAATCCTCACTGTTATCTTCAAATAAAGTTGCTTTTTGGTGTAATTACTAAATTTAATACCTTTTCTGTTCATTCCTTCCAATTTTGCTTTGGTTTTGCACTTAGCATCTCTTAGTTAAAAACCAAACTTAATTTCCTCTTTTCCCCCAATTTCAAATCACTTTTCCTCCCAAAATATCTAGAATATTTGATTGTTGTTGACCAATAAACATTACCCTATCTTATACTAAACATTTTATGTATTTTTTCTTCCTTCGGCATAGCGCCTGTATCGAGAATTATACCACAAATTAAAGGACAAGATTCATACCACTCCAGACACACCTGAAATCCGTCAAGTCAAAAAAACTCAAGAAGCTGTCAGTGAAGTATGTCTCTTTCCAGGCCAATGAGCAAGTGGTTGAAATTTAACTCTGAATTCAAAAGTACATTGCTTTTAACATATGTAATTTCTTCCCCTTAGCTGATCTACAAATCTGACTTCTTCAAGATGCAAGGACACATGATCTCCATGCCATACACACCTCAAGTTTTACATTGCCGCTATGTGGGAGACATCACAAGTGATGTAAGCAGTTCACAGGAGCCATAGTGATTAGGGTAGGACTTAGAGAGGGCCATCCTGGTCCACAGTCTCATATTTCCAGCTACTCTAAGGCATTTCACATGCTCCAAGCAGCTAAGAAAACTCATGCTCTATATAGTTCCTTTTTTCCTTGTTCACATCCTTTCACTTCTTATATGGATCTTGCTGGGGAACACTCCTTCCCGAGAGCTTATCAGAAATGATCACATCATCAAAAAGGTCAACTAAGAAAATTAAAGAACTCCCTTAACACTTCTGCATGTATCTGAAGACTTGATTTCCCTCCACCCCCATCAATTTATTCTATAACATTAATTCCTCCTTCCATATTGTCTAATGCCCTTAAATAACTGCCTTCCCCTCTTGCTATGTTTGCCTTTCAAAAGCCATACCACTGCTGTCCAAGGTTCCCTGTGCATATTGCCTCTGTGTAAAATAGGGAAATAATGTCTATTGAACTATTCTTAAACCCAGGGACAGCAGGATTAAATGAAAGCACCTGTGAGTGATCTGAATGAAATAAGCTGGTTGAGTAGAGTCCACGGAGTTAAAGTAAAATTAATCTATAAATATTTGTTGAATGTTGTATATTTTGCCTAACTTTGAACTTTTAACTCTGCCATCTTGATTTCTATTATGGCTTCACAGATTAAGTACAAAGAGGATCTACAGATATTGAAGGGCTTAGGATGCTTCCTCTATGATACCCCTGACATGGTCCGTTCCCGTCACCTGCGTAAGCTTTGGGTAAGCTCCATCCCTGCAGTATTACATGCCATAATTATGTCCCTGATGTAAAAATATGTCTCCTAGTGTTGGACAGAAGTAGGTCACATGCATTGCTTCTAGGGTAGAAATGCTTATGTTCCTGCCTGGGCAGTGATAACCCTCTTGAAAGAGCTATGTCCCTGAACTAACATAGATAATGAGTTCAATTAATGTGGAGAGAGAGAGAGGAGGTAGCTTTTGCCCCCCAGTAAATGTTATAGGATACATAAAAAGATTTACCATATTTATGCCTATTTCTTAACAAATCCTTCAGAGAAAAACATGTCAATGACAGTCACTAGAAGGGCCAAATAATTGTTTATGACCTGCAAAAGACATCTATGGTCTATTTTTTTTCTAGTCCAACTACCTGTATACTGATAAGGCCAGGAGGGAGAGAGACAAATATAGCGTGGTGCTGGACACTCCGGAATACAGAAAAGTGCAGGAACTTAAGACACATCTGAGTGAGGTGAGAATGCCTGATGTTACCTCCAATATGCTGATGCTAAATGAGGAATGCCTACATTACTTTATTTTTAAAAAAAATATTTTTATGAACTTAAACATAAACCTTTCAATATAGAAAGCAGAACAAAAAGAGAGGATTATATGTGAAATTAGCACTGTTACAGATAGCTTGTTTGTAAAGTATATATTGAATTTAACACAATAGTATCCACATTATCTTACTTTTCTGTCACCTCCTAAATTTGCTTCTGCTCTCTACTATGTATTTTAAATTGTTCATTGACTCTTTTATCCTTTCTTTTGTCTTTATTTTTGCATTGCTATCACTGCCTCCCATTCTTCTCAATTCTCCTCCTCTACCCAAAAAGCTCTTTTATAACAAATGAGCTTATATTCAAATAAACCTATGATACTTCCAGCTTGTAATTTCCTCTGTACATGATCTCTGTCCCAGGCAGAAGCCCTCAGCACTGTTAAACACACTTCTTCTGCCACTAACTAGCTATGATGTGTTAAACAAATCAATTGACTGCATTAGACCTCAATTTCCTCATCTGTAAGAAAGGGATCCTAATTATAGCTGCCCTACCTATGAACAAAGAATTTTAAAGATAAAATGAAAGAAGAGCAGAAAGGGCTTTAGAAAGTTGAAGGCAAAACGTAAATGTAAGATGTTCCTATAAGTATCACTGATTGTTAATGGGAAAAGACATTATAATCGACAAGGCCATCCATCATCTGTTCATTTCATTGTCCTAACAGCTTATCTTAATGAAGTTAAAGCCTAAAGAGTGTCAGCAGCTGAGTCACCTCATTTTTTTCAATAGCTGCAACAATTTCTGATTAGGAATGATTTATGTTGTTAGGCTTAGAAATATATATATGTACATATATAGATATAATCACATATGTGACCAGCCCATTAGTATAAGACTCTCCATACTTAACTAGACTGGTTTTCAAAAACAGATTTATCCCATCCATCCCAAAGCCTTCCTAGCAGGAGAAAAGCTGTCAGAGCTTTTATTGTCACAGCCTTTAAGAACCCTGGGTCATCTCTATTACACCAAGAGGCATAAAAGGAACAATGTTATGGAGGATATCAACAGGAAATACAAATAGAAGAGAGGTTTATTTTAGATGTCCACATCATCCAGTTTCTCTTGGTTATAGATAACAATGTATTAATTAAATCAAGCTACAGAACTCTAATGATATAGAAAAGCTAATACTTGCTATCTGCATAGGGATAACCAAGTGATTGTCCCAGACTATGATATGCAGTTGATTGAACAAGATGTGAGGTTGGTTCATCTGAACATACATCTTAGGCAGATGAACAATGAATTGACCCAGAAATCCAGAAATGAATAGGAGGTGGAGGACAGAAGAGAGAAGGAGAGAAAGAGAGAGACAGACAGAGACAGAGAGAGAGAAACAGAGACAGAGAGACAGAGAGAGAGAGAAAGAGACAGAGAGAGAGAGAGAGAGGGAGAGAGAGAGAGAGAGAGAGAGAGAGAGAGAGAGTGAGCAAGAAAGTCCTCGACCTAAAGGAGCTTACATTCTAATGAAGGAAGACAATATGTAACAAGATGCTGGACAAGGAGGTTTGGAAATGATGGCATGGCTTAGTGATGGCCAAGAAGTGAGGTAGATTGCATTTAGAAATTTGCACAGTGCTTTTAGGGACCTCTGATATAACTTCACCTTTTAACATCAAGATTCTTCCAGTAATGACACCTACTTCCTAAGAATTAAAATTAGAGGTCCCTCAATGAGCAGTGTTGAGACATACAATGGGTTTTAGTAAGTGGTACCATATTATTGGTAAAGAACTATAGATTATTAAATACGTGTAGGTTTTGAAAATGGAGTGAGTTAATCATATAGAGCAAGGGAATAATTGATGAACAGTCCATATACTTCTTCAGAACACTAAGAGAAAGTCCTTAACTTAGGTGGATTAACCTGCCTCCCCCAGTGGACAATATATGAGAAACAGTGGATAAGAATTACACAGGATGAGAAAGCATTGATAAGTTGCCATCTATGGAGGAGAACTCCTATATTAATTACTTGTTTTGTTTCTATAATTAGTCCCTGTGATTGTTCTTCATTTGTCCTTATTCATTTAATTTTCATTCAATCCTACTATCTTTCTTTTTTGTTCAGCTTAGTTCAATAAATGTTATATTAAAACATCACTAACAAATGTTGATAATGACTTGTTTTATTTTTAGTTGGTGTACAGAGCTGTAGGCAAGAAGCAGAAATCAATATTTACTTCAATTCTTGATACTCCTGACTTCTTAAGAGCCAAGAAAGGACAGAAGATTCAGAGTCAGGTGAGAAAACTTAACGGGAAACACAGCATAATAATCGTGCCCCACTGAGGGTCACCAGTGAGCCTCCTATAACTAATGCAAGTATAACTATATGCTTCTGACGCTACTCCACTAGTTGACCCCCTTCAGGAGCTGTCTCTGGCTGTTCATTCTTGGCCTCTGCAGCAATGTTCCTCTTAAAATGGAGGGGGCAGGGAGTGCTGGCAAATTTTAGAGTAACAGGTAATGCTACCTCTTGTGCTTCTAAACACTCTATTATAGATAGCCTCCCTGGACTACCTTTGCCATTGGATGAATGATCTATTGACTTCTACACAGTATCTAAGAATGTTTTGATTGGCTTCACAAAGATAATACATAGACAAATTAAACTGCATTCTATGTACTCAGACATAGACTGATAAGCGATGTTCTGTGTGGAAGATACAGTGGATAAGAATCACCTTATTCTCCTTTTATTCTTTAAAAGATGGTCCTCAAGGGATAGTTTTCAGTACAGAAGTCCACATTTCAATAACTGAAAAAACCCTGATTCCCCAGGGCAGAAGATAACTTCTTTATGTCTGAGTAAACAATAGTTATGAGTTTCAGGGGCTAAAAAAAAATCATCATCATGACTGATGATTCAGCCTCTCCAAACTCAGCCGGGCTCATCCTAGGATTCTAAATATACATTCTATTCCTTCTTGAAAATTGCTACCTGAGGCAGGGGAAATATTTGAAAATGGATGAGTTTGACTATCTTGGGAGAGAGGGACAGAGAAGAGAAAAAAAGTGTGATTTGTCCTATTCAAATCCATGAAAAAATAAAGTTATAATGAGAATCTAGTTCATGGAACCTCAAACAATGCCACCTGTGTATTTCAGGCTATGAAGAGGATGAGAAAATGTACTACAAGTGCCACAATAACAATTACAATGTTCTAATGATATTTTATTTTTATAGTATCTGTATGTTGAATTGGCCACCAAAGAAAGACCCCATCATCATGCTGGTAACCAGACTAAAGCCTTAAAGCATGCTAGAGATGTGAAGGACATGGTCAGTGAGGTAAGGTGGAAAATTAACACTACTATAAATGAAAACATAGTTATAAAAGATAATAAGATACTACTTAGAGCATTAAAATCTTCGTCATTGTCACTTATGAAGAGTGCTTAACTTGAGTAAAAAAGTCAATGTAAGCTCTTGAATATGAAGCATAACATTCCTAAGGCTTTGAAATTGGTATGACACCCCATCTGTGGCAAAGGTTGCCATGAATGGGAGCACTTGAACCTGAGTTGGATTCCTTCTCTCTGTTTTGTTTTTTAGAAAAAGTACAAAATTCAGTATGAAAAAATGAAGGACAGGTATACTCCAGTCCCTGACACGCCAATCCTCATCAGAGCTAAAAAGGCTTACTGGAATGCCAGTGATGTAAGTATGCTAGGAATGTGCTCTTTTTCTCCTCATTTCTGCTCTGCTATGATGGAATAGGGCTGGGATTGAAGCATACTCAATAAAACAGCTAGGAAAACACATTAAAAATAATCAAACCATTTCTATGTTTCTAATGTCTATCATGTAGCTCATGTCATACAACTAACATACAGATGAAAGAAGTCAGGTCAGGGAGCAGAAGACATAGCTGAGAGACAGCTTCCGGATATACAGCTAGATATATAGATATATAATGTAGATGAAATTTGGATCCTCTTCTCAAAGCATCTTACTATCATTTGATAAGGAGAACTGTCAGTTCCTGAGTATTAGAATGGATGATAATGTTAAAAATGACATTAATATGCTGACACCACTAATTATTCTAACCTCTTGGTGCCTGCAAATAACTTTCTAAGAAAATGAGTTTTAGTACAGTTCCTGATCTGCGTTAGTGGAAGGGATTTCCTCACTGAGACTTCCCTATGCCAATAAAATTATAGACATAAACCAAATACACACATATGTACATATATACATACATGCATGCATATATACATACATGTATACATACATACACACACACTGACCATATGGGGATAGTCAGAGGGATTAAATTCATGATTTCATTGCTATAAAGGAAGTCATAAGTGAAGAAACTCTCTACCAGTGTAGATGAGCACCTTCCCTAAAGCTTATAGTCTTAGAAAGTTGTCTCTGCCAAGAAAATCCCAAAAGAGGGTCCCAAAGAGTCATACATGACTGAAACAACTGAATGACAAACAAAACTAGAGGTTACATGATTTGCCTAAGGTCACAGATCCAGGATGTGTTAGAGGCAAACTTATCCCCCCAAATCCTCCCTACTTTGAGTCCAACTTTCTAATCACTATTCCATGCTCACATTTTGAATAATGAAGAAGACTGGTTCACATGATCATAGACTCAGAGCTTGAAGAGACCTAAAAAGTCACCTAGTCCAACCCACTCATTTTACAGATAAGACAATTAAGATTAGAGAGGAGAAGTAACTTGTTCAAGTCACACAGGTAATAGGTAAAGAGGTAGATTTCAAACCTATCTTGGCTGACTCCAAATCCACTGTTTTTCCTGCTATGTCAGAATCAGTCATTGAAGGATAGACTCTTGACCAAAGTTGAATTTTAGTACCCAAACTTGGATGTACTATACCCATTAATCCAAGAATCATGCTGACAATATGGATTGAAGTCATTGGATCATAAATTGAGACCTTTTTCCTGTTTCCCTTCTGCCTCTGAGCTCATCATAGCACAGGCTCATTTTGGGATTTCTAGGCACTCGGAGGCAGATGTCATTCTCTGCTGAGATTACAAAGAAAAAATATTCCTGGCTAGAGTGGCCCCGCAAATGGAGGAACTGACTCCAGAATCCTGCCTATTGTGTGGTTCATGCAGCTGGATTTTTAGAGATGCTTCTGATGGGAAAAGGAAGTGGCATTTCCAGCTACCCTAAAAAAAAGACATGCATACATACAATGAACTGTCTTCATCCACACTTCCCTCTTAGGCTATATGCTTTGTGACTTGTATCTCACCCCACCCACCACACTCTTCCCTTTCAGGACTAGATTCAATGTATATTTAAACAGATTTCTCTTAGATAAAAATATTAGGGTGGGATGCTTGGTATGCTTTTTCCTAAAAGCTTGTACCTCTTAGTGAGATGAGTGTTCCTAGGGTGTGGGGGATGACTAGGTTGAGAAACCGTAATTCTCAAAAAGAATTATAATATATGGCTGACATCTGAAAAACAACGGGGTGTGAAATCTGTTCAGATACAAGGAGAAATCAAAATACTGTTTTAGGATTAATGACCTTGGATAAAAGGGCAAAACCATAAAACCAAACCTAAAGTTGAAATTTAATGTGACCTAGAATCATGACCAGAGCTCCAGAAAGGGTTCACTCTAGCCCAAGAAATAAAGATATTTTGCCCATTGTTGTTTCAGGCTTAACTCTTCAACCAAATTTTGTTCAGACCTACAGTAAGGTATTGAGGTCTAAACCCATGAGAAAAAGTTTATGCCGGAGAGAGCCCTACAAGGTTAATTTGTATGCCTGTTTGTGACATATACACCTCTCTCTTTGCAGTTACGTTACAAAGAAACATTCCATGCCACCAAAGGGAGATACCGCACTGTGAAAGATGCCCTGGATATTGTCTATCACCGCAAGGTCACAGATGACATCAGCAGTGTATGTTCTTATTTTCTTCTTTTTTTCACATTCATTTAAATAATGCTTTCCTCAAGCTTTTCTCTTATACATCTTAATTAGGGATACTGTCCTGTGGCTGCCTACCCTGGCAACACCATAAACTCATCACAATTTAACAGCCACACTTTCTAAAAATAACCTAATAGGGAAGGAAAAACCAAACTGGTCAATGGGTGAGTCATGGTTTATTTTAACCTTGAGAAAGAATAGTTCACTTTCTTTGTGTTTCTGCCACAGGTGAAATACAAGGCAAACTATATGAACCAACTAGGAATCTGGCTGTCAATTCCCGATCGCCCAGAACACTACCACCACAGGGCTGTTACCGATGCCGTCAGTGATGTGAGTCTTACAATCTTTATTTTTGTTCATATAGAAACATACATGTATATGTTATCTCTGCCTATGTCATTAGTGATTCAAATTCCTGTAATTTTAAAAATTCTCAAGTTTTAAAAATAAAAATGAAGAAAGCTAAATAACTTACCTCCAACTGAATTAAGCAAAGGGGAAATAAAAGTTAAATTGACAAGACCTCTTTTTTCTCCTAAAATGACCATTAGCTTTCTAAGAAACAGCTACTCTGTGTTGGCTTATTCTAGTATTGCTTGAGAGACAATTGAAATTGTTTTGATCCCTTATGGAAGTGACAAATCCATGCAGTTGTTGCATGACACCATGGAATGATATTCAATGTATGAATAAATCACTCACTCTATCATAAAAAAAAGATGTAAGGTTAAAAAGGCAAAATTTTTTCTTGGCCTTTAATTATTCATATCACTATTTGTATAGACTCTAATGTCAACCCATATTTGTGTAGATGCTTAAAAGTGTTTTCATGTTGACTGTGTTTAGGTTAAATACAAAGAAGACTTGACATGGCTTAGGGGCATTGGTTGCTATGCCCATGACACCCCTGACTTGGTGTTGGCGGAACAGAACAAGACCCTTTATAGCAAGGTATGTCTCTCTTTAGGATATTTAAATCATTACAACTTTGTTTTTGACAAAAATTTAGGACACAGAAGATCTCTCGTTAGCTATTTGACACCCCCTGCAAAAAAAAATGAGTCACCTACACCAAATTAAAGAGAATCCAGTAAAGGAGGCAATGGCATATTCAGGGATCACTAAACAAAGATTACAACTAGTCATTTGAAAACATATTCTCAAATCAACTTTATAAGTAATTAAGAAATTCAGGTGAGGAAGGAGAAGGGAAATTAATTACCATAGTGACTCACAGATGGGTGACAGCTTTTAATTTTAATTAATTAATAATTAATTATTATTAATTAAATAATTATTCCATCTAATTAGCTGCTAAACTCATGTACATGTGTTCAGTTTTGGCACCCTGGGCAAAGTGCTATAATTCTGCCTTTCCAGATCTAAAGAGGGAGCAAGTATTTATTAAGTACCTACTATTTACTAAGTGCCAGGCCCTGTTCTAAGTATTTTACAAATATTTAATTCTCCCAACAATCCAGAAAGGTAGGGGCTACTATTATCCCCATTTTACAGATGAGGAAACTGAAACAAATGATGATTAAGTAACTTGCGCAGGATCACCCAGCCAGTATCTGAGGCTAGATTTAATTTAGCTCTATCTGAAATCAGGCTCCACGCCTCTAAGATTACATGCCTATGCCTACCTTCACTTCTAAACCTTCTGATAGCTTGGACTACTATGACCAGTTATACTAATCTAATGAAAGGGAATCTTAATCCATCTTCACATGACAATTCCAGTATTTACTTCCCATTAATATGCCATGAGGAAATTACTGTGAGAATCAATGCTAACTAGCAAAGATAAAGAGGTTATTATTTTATACTACTTGTATACTGCTAACTAGCTATGTGACCTTGGGCTCGTCTGTAAAATGGTAGCTTTAGACTATGTGATAGTTAAAGTCCCTAACTTCTAGCATTATATAATTACCTATGACCTAACTCCATGAGGAGGGCACCTAAGAGGTATAGTAGATAGAATGCTGGGCCTGGAATCAGGAAGACTCATCTTCAGTTCAAATCTAGTTTCAGACACTTACTAGCTGTGTGACCCTGGGCAAATCAATCTGGTTTGCATTAGTTTCTTCATCTGTAAAATGAGCTGGAGAAGAAAATGGCAAACCACTACAATATCTCTGCCAGGACAACCCCAAATGGAGTCACAAAGAGTTGGACATAATTGAAAAAAAAGACTCAACAACAAATTCAGTGAAAACTGTATTCTTATGAATGAATAAAAAAAAACCCATTATCGCCTTTGAACACTTGAGGCCTTCTCTTGAAGCCAGGCAATCATTGTGGGCAGCAGAAGAAAAGAAATAGGGTTTGAATATATTTTGCCTAAAGTAGGAGATAGATCTATTAAGTCAGCTAGCTCAGGAAAAATGTCTTTTCAAGTTAGTCTTCAAGGTCTACTGGTGAAAGCTCATTTTATTCACTGAATTAACTAGTAAAAAGACTTTTATTACAAATTATTCTTAAGAATTTGTCATATACCTTATTTAGCATCCTATATCACAGCATATTATGTTTTAAAATGACAACTTTGTATTTGCTTTCTCTAGTACAAGTACAAGGAATTATTTGAAAAGACAAAATCTAATTTCAAGTACATAGCTGACTGTCCAATTAATAGGCATTTCAAATATGCAACTCAACTGATGGATGAGGTAAGTATGACCTTTTTATACTAGACCTATTTATTCCCCGTAAGTATCCTAGGCTGCTTATTGAAATGAACTGATATGATAATGAGAAAAAAAGGGAAAAGCAGATTAAAAGCAAGTGAGAGAGATATCTATGATGCCACTAACCAATGGGATCTATAAAAATATTTCATTGATAGCAGAGAAGAGCATATTCAAAGACCATTGGAGCCTTCTGAAAAAGTCTCCATCTGGACCAAAATACTGGTAGCATAGTTCTGATACTTAAAAAAAAAAGTTTAGTAAAATATGAGAATTAAACTACTAATCTGTAGAGCTGTGGTAAAATTTGGCCATTTGCCACCATCTTACTAGGTAGCTTTTCCCTCTGCTTTGTTCAGACATTCAATGAAATAACAAATCCTTGTTAGGAGAAACAAAGATTCAGGTATTAATAGAGTGAAAAGATTAGTGAGGTGAGCTTAAGCATAGGGATTTGAGTCAGACACTCCAAAATTCTCAGAATAATGTTGGTTGACTGTCTGGTTTAATATTATTTGTAGCCTAGTAGTCTCATAGATTGCAATGACAAGTCAGAGATTTCTCTAGCATTATAGTTGTGGTCTATGACTTTGTATTTCTTCTTCTTCTTCTCATCCTTTGACCAGAGAGAAAGTCTTTTGACAAAAAGAATTTGCCAGTATGCTATGCTAACCTTCCTTAGTCAATCCAACCAACTGTGTATGCTTATTAAGTTAACTTTAAAATAAAATCTTTGGAATTTTCAGCAATTCCTGGACTTACAACTGAATACTTCTATCTTTAATTTCCTGTTTTCCCTTCTTTTTTTGTATAGGTCACCAATAAGTAAAAGAGAAAGGTTGAAAATTATAATAGACATACTAATTACTTCAAAAATGGAAAATGTAGCTTATTTCTTTGATTAGTTTGTTAATTTGGTTTGTTGAGCACTTGTTTCATCTTTATTAAGATTCTCTGCCTATGAGATTCTGAAGGAACCCTGCCAAGTCTTCTTACTGGTGTGTTAAAAAAAAACAACAGCATTTTCCAAAATTTTATTTGCACATGGATAAAATGAACTATTGCCAGAAACTTCAGGCTTATTCTTGAATAATTGCAGGATTTTATTGATGTTTATCTTTTTGGCACTTGCAGTTCCAAAATGTAAACTTAATGGGGTGACTGGCATTATTTTAAATAGAGCATAAGTAATAATGAAATCGGACACTGCTAATAGCATTACAATTAAAGATGGTATGTGTGTAGGTACAAAGTACTTATGTTTCAATGTCATTGAAGCCCTATACATCTAATCCATGCCCCAAGTCTTCTTCAGGCAGAACTTCTATTCGTTTAATTCTGTGCCTCCTTTAGTCCCCAGAAGGGGTCAAGAAATCCCTCCTGGAATTGTTAGGTTTCATGACACCTAGGGTTTATATATAGAGACATGTCTCCATACCCTTGAAATTGTGTACTTGTTATAATCTGATATGCTATTCTGAGCAGAAAAAATACAGAGCTGATTATGAGCAGCGGAAAGATAAGTACAGCCTTGTTGTGGATGAGCCTAGACATCTGCTGGCTAAGACTGCAGGCGAACAAATAAGTCAGGTACTGTAGCAGTGTTGGCCAAAATGTGCTGTTCTCCTAATTCTTGATGAGATGTTCGTCATGTCTGCAGCCAAGGATGTCATAGGGTTCTGCCTATGATATTGAACTGTTCTGTTCCTATGTCCTCCAACAATATCTGTTCAGCCACTCAAATAGCACCTAAGTTCTTTGAGTGAGCCAGTACATGCTCTGCGTACTCTTACCTGATGTGGGGAAATAGAAAAGGGAAGCATTAAATTGGAAAATGTCTCCCTCTTCTTACTGGACTACAATTTGCTAGGGCAAATCATAACTTTTCTGCCACTAATTATTTTGAGTTGTAAGGCAAAGAAAAAAAGAAAAGGAAGATAGTGTAACATTTTTTATGTTTACCATTTCTCTGATTTATTTTTAAAAAGCAAGTTCATTGGCATCCTAAGCAAAACTTTCTTAGTAGTATTTGTTACCACTTTTAAAATGTTAACTGGTCAGCTTAAAATACTGAAGCCTTTCTATTTGGTGGCTCAATAAGTTACTTAGTATTTTTGCCCATACACATCTATGTGAGTACGTAAAGTGTTTCTGCCTACATCTCTTCACTCTGAAGTGACTGGGATATAGAGCCATGTTCTTCCCTGTCTTCATAAGTCTCTCTTGTGCTTCACTGCTCTTTGTATGGCCAGAAAAAATATAAATCTAGTGCCAAGATGTTTCTACGACACGGATGTAATGAAATTCTACGTCCAGATATGTTGACTGCACTCTACAATACACACATGTGGAGCCAGGTAATATTTTATGTGATTCAGAGTCCTTAGAGGCCTTTCCATTCTTTGATTTTTAAGCTGTCACTCTCTCTTCATCTCATCACTTTTTTCATTCCATGAAGCTACATAAATGATCACGTCTCATACTGTAACTGATGGCAAAGCTGCCATAGTAATCTTCTCTGTGGGATGAGCCAACGACCATTCGTCTCTCTTGGAATTCTTAGCAAACCAAAAATGAGAAGTTCTTTCAAACTGAGCATTAAAATTGATGTGCCAAATTCACTTTATATAATTTTGTCCTAAATGGATGAAAACATTCTTTGAGAGCTGACTTCATCAAGGAATAGATTTATCAACCTTTATGTTTATGTTTCTGTTTGACTTTTCCTCTGAGTTACAATACCAGCTGGGAGAAAGAGAATTATAACGTGACTCTTTCAATAACACACATATTTATGGCCCCCTGGAGTCAGCTACATTTGCTAATGTTTCAACCATACAAAAATCCAACCCTATTTTCTACATTCTCTGATGAGCCCTGGTTTCCAACATCAGTGATTAAAAGACACTGCTTCCAGGCCAATTGAAATACATGACATTCCATTCTGGTGCTATCTGAAAATCTGGCTTAAAACTTTGCAGAACAGTGACTATGCACCCCAAGAAACTGAGATGAAAGTGTTCATCATGAAATTAAATTCTAGAGTTCCCAGATGGACAAGGAAAGATTTTTCAGTTGATTACAGAGACAAACTAAAATATATTTTTTTACTTTGTGATCCTATGAACCTGCTGAAGAGATTATAAACCTCCTCTGTAAGCAGCCCACTCTCTGGAGCTCATTCCTTTGTTCAAGTGTGATCATCAAATGTTTGTGCTTACAGTCTTGTCACCATGTCATACATATTGCTTAATATTGCTTGTGTGCATGGAAAATTTTTTGCTCTGTGACTATCAAGTTCCAAAGGCATATTTGCATGTGTACTACTGAGAATGAGATTTATTAGGAGTAGTAACAGCTAACCCCTTTCCCATAGTCATGATATTCATTTCTTTAACATCTCCATTTCATAACTAAGTTGAACAGTCATTCCTTAAAGAGATTTGCACATGAGACTAAGCTCTGATCACTCTGTGACCTCTTAATGTTCTTGGCAACTTTCTAAGACAACAATATCAAACCTTTTGTCCTCCTTTATACACTTAAAAATCATTGAGAACCCCAAAGACCATTTGTTTATATGGATTATATCTTATCCATATTTACCATATTAGAAATTCAAATATCTTAGTTTTCTTGTACATACTGTCTCTGTTTCTTAGTACTGACTTTTTCTTCTTTTCCATCATTAGATCAAGTATAAGAAAAACTATGAGAAGACAAAGGACAAATTTACATCTGTGGTGGATACTCCAGAGCATTTGCGTACTACGAAAGTCAACAAGCAAATCAGTGATGTGAGTAGGAAGCCTTCTGAATGCTGTTCTTAAGGCTCAAACCTATAAAAATAGAAGATCTTAGAGTAGGATGTGATGGGAAAATTTTCCAAAATTCCTATTCTTTGCATTAAACCAGCTTAAGTAAAAAATGGCACATAGAATTTTTCAGTGCAAAGTGATCAGGGTAGATCTTTCTGACTCAACTCCTGTGGTTTTTGAACCCTCCAGATTCTTTACAAGTTGGAATATAACAAAGCCAGACCCAGAGGCTACACCACAATCCATGACACCCCCATGTTACTGCATGTTCGCAAAGTGAAAGACCGAATCAGCGACGTAAGTATAGCAGTGACGTTTAGGTCACATCATCTTGAACTCTGAATTTCTGTGATACAGGTAACAGATCAAACTCCTTTTCATGAAGAACAGCAGTTTCATACAGGGGAAAGAGCACTGACTGGAGTTGGAAGGCCTGATACAAATGCATTCTCTGACTTTGCTATTTTTGTTACCTTGAAAAAGTCATTTAACCCAGCTGGGTCTCAGTTTCCCCATCTATAAAATGAGGAAGACTGGATAGACTGCTGCTTAGGTCCTTTTCAGTAATCGGTCTGTGATCCTATGACCTTTGGTCAATATATGAAATCAATAGCTTAATATCCTAATTTGAGAGAAAGGAATAGAAATGTCTTAGTTTTATAATTCATAGGTCTACACTTCCTGACTAAGAGTTCTAGGTTTAATTCAAACAATAACTTCCGGACTTCAACAGAACTAAGAGAATAGAAAACTTAAAAAGAATTAGATGAACAGAGGCAGGCACGCTAACAACAACAGAAAGTAGAGGCTAACAGCTGAGTAGCAGCAGTCAAACAAAGATACAGAGAACTATCAAAAATGTATCTAAAGATTAGAAGAGTGTAGTGCTCAGAGACCATTTAGTTTGGGGGTAAATAGTTCTACATACCCTCCATTGATCCAGAAGTCATCATATTAAGGAAGAATACAATAATTCTTGTCTAAATGATAACTTCAAGTTATCAAGAAAAATGTAAATTCAGTGCAATATAGCCTATTTAAGAAGGAAGAAACATATAGTACATTTAAGAAAGAATTTTCATGCAAGATGACTGAAACTTTTTAAAGTGACACATAAAAGTATAATTGCTTACACTTAGAGTACTAATTTACACACGATACAAAATTTTGCAACAATGTGGATAAGTAAAACATTACAGTAGCTCATTACAAACAAGGGGACTTGCTTCACAATCTATATAAACATTAGGAGCTGCCAGTAAACAGTATTATATGAGGAAAAAGAGATAAGAGAAGCAAAAACAACTTCCTTTCCTTCTGGAGTCCTCGGGATTTCCTGATTTATTCTAGTTGCACTGCGTTCACACGGATTGCCACCAGCAAGAAACTGTATGCTCTGTCTCCAGGTCACATATAAGATGGTATGGGTTAAAATCACCACTAGGGAAGATGATAGCTCGCTAGCATCTAATAATAGCTATAACACTTTAAGGATTGCTGTGCAAACCTTACATATATTTACAAGTATTATGGCCATTCAATTCTGGCAACAGCTCCAGGGAAGTGAGTGCTGCTATTATCCCCATTTTACAGATGAGGTAACTGAAGCAGACAGAGGGTGAGATACCAAATCTGAACTTAGATCTTTCTGACTCCATGTCAAAGGAGTCCACTGCACCACTTAGTTGTCTGTGATTCTATAATCCCAAGATCTTACTACCTGGAAGTCACTGAACCATGAAATTAATCTAACTAGAACATAAGCACACACAAAAAAGCAACAACCAGGAAATAAACAAGACTAGTGAGAAGCCAAAAGCAACATCACATACAGTCATCCCTTCCACATCAAAGAGGTTGGGGGGGGTGGCACCCCTGTGATCTGGAGAATCTGCATAAAATTTTTGGTTCCTCCTGATACACCAGAGAAGTATGAATTGTTTCTTTTTCTTTTATGGGGTGTTTACAGTATTAAAAGATAAAATATGTTGATATTATACAATACTATACATATCTTTTATGCATTTTTGAGTTTCTAAACTTTTTCTGTGTCACCTGTGTCTTCCAAAAATTCCCAAATTCTCATTTGATTTTTTATGCCAGTCCACCATATATTGAAATCTCGATGGGGAAAGTCATGATATGGAAGAGATAATTGTATCTTACTCACTGAGGAGCCATTTAGACCTTGTGAACCCAGGTCTCAATCCTGATTCCAGAAGCTCCAATTGCTTCCTGCAGTTGACAATGTTTCCCCGCATGAAAATTTTTATATTAGAGTTAAGCTTTTAATTATTTGTTTCTAATGCCCTGATAAGCTGCTTTACATAAACAGTTCTGACTAATTATGTCTCTTCCTACAGCTGAAATACAAAGAAGCCTACCACAGGACTAAGTCTAATTGCACCATTGAACCTGATGCAGTTCATATAAAGGCAGCCAAGGATGCCTATAGTGTAAATACTAATGTAAGTCCCAGGACATTCATTGCCCAACAGTGAATAATACTTTGCATTTGATATTAGCAGAACTCAAAACCCATGAGCTCTTCTACTGCATTTCCTTTGAGTGTCTTTTCAAGTTGTTAAGCTTTCAGTTCAGGAGACAAATTACGTGAGCTTGCAGTTGGACACTGAAATGAATTATTACATTTGGTTCTCACAAAAGTATATCAAGAATAGTGACTATAATCCAATCCCTAGGTGCAGAGTATAACTTCTCTTATATTAGCCATATAGGTCACAGCCACTTGAGAATTAGATCCAGTGGTTAAGAAACAGGGTTTCAACTCTGAAATAAACGAGATAGTTCTAGCATAACCACAACTTTGGAAAGGTGTCTCCTCTTCATTTTATTAAATAATCAGGAGCATCTTTCACACAGAATTTCCTATTATCTGGACCACCATCTGTACTATTATAATCTGTCCAAGGTCTCCTTGTGAAATGGAAAATAATTCAGCAACTTGATATGTTGAGGAAGGTTCTTAACAGAAGTCATTGCCATTAGAAGATGTCAATCATTCCTTGTCTCCCCAAAGGATCAAACAGGCATGGTTTTAGATTTCTCCAAGAGACAGCTTAGTTAGAAATAACAAAGGACTTTTCTCTGAAGGTGACTATGCTGGAATAGCACATACACATACACATAAAAGAAATGCTGTGGAATCCTCATTTCTGAAGAGCTTTAAAAATAAATCTCTCTAGGTGCTTCAGCCATTTACCTGCCTGGAGGCAGGGGGCCATACCAAATCATTTCTTGGGTTCCCTTACAGCTTCGTGAAAAACATGCAAACATTATTGAGGCTTTCATTTGCATTAACAGTCATTACTTGGCAAGTGTTTATGGGGAAGACTAAGCCCCCATATGCTATTTGTGCTCTACTGAATTAAATTATTCCTTTTCATTTTATTAAAAACAGAGGTATTATAAGAAGCAATATGAAGCAACCAAAGCACACTGGAGGTGGATTGCTGACAGACCTGACTTCATACAAGCAGCCAAGTCAACTTTGCAACAAAGTGATGTAAGATAAATGAAAGAAAATATGGCCATGCACAAGTACACAAAGCATCCATGAAATAAAAAAAAAAAACACCCTAATCACCATCCAGCATATTTCTAGCTTATTATAATAGTCAGCCATCTCCCCCCTCTTCTGACCAGTAAGGGAAGAGTCAGGGTGAATGGACAGATGCTATAATCCAATCTTGGGGCAGCATGCATGCCCACAAAAACCAATTCTGCTCAGACTATGTAGCTATCACTAACAGATGTAGCTGAGTTTCAGGAAACCCTAGATGGAGATGGAAAGTAGGAGCAACCCCCAGGATACAACGATAAAAAATCTCACAAGTTTGATATGTGCATTTTGATGAAGGTCACAAAAATATTTTTTGCCTATTTTTTTGCATTTTATTTTTTTAATTTCATTTTAGACTCAAATGCCAGAACACAAATACGGAATAAAGAAACAAAAACATATATCATAAACTTAAATATTGGAATTTAAATACAAAGTAAGAAAGGGGAAAAAAAGCATGTCATGTGCATAGCAGAACTAAGAGAAGATTCAAAATATGAAAACAATAGATTTTCATTTCAGGAAAGGCTTTATGATAAATAATACACCTTGTGTTCAGAACTGTCCATCTTTTTTTTTACTTCCTTTTTTTTCTTCTGTTCTCTGCTGTGCACTTTTATACTTTGTTCTTTTTCCCCTCCTCCCACCCAGAAGGCTACAATTAAGTGGATATGTTTCTCTATAGCTGTAGATATATACATATACATATATCCATGCATACATAGACATATACTTTCCCAAATTCTCCTCTTAATCGTTGTTTTTATGTTTGTGCACATCTTGTTTCCTATCCCACTTGCCTCCTATATTTTACTTCTACCCAATACCTTGCCTAACCCCTCCAAGAATCCCTCCCTATCCTCCCTTTCCCATAAATCTAAACGCCTTTCCATGTCTTCCTTTTACCTATTTCCTTACCCTCTCCTCTAAAGACCCCTCCCTTCTTCTCTCTCTTCTCTTCCTATGCCTCATTTTGCCCATTTTTCATGTAAATTCATCTTTATTCTCATGAAGGTGAATTCCAAGGGGTTAACCACACCTGATTACAATACCTTACATGACTTGTTACAAATTCCCATTGCTTCCTATAGTGATGGCTCTCCTGGTCTTTTTCTCATTTCACTCTTCCTTCCCCTTTTTTCTGATTTAGTTTGAATACAAGCTGGACCGAGAGTTCCTGAAGGGTTGTAAACTCTCTGTCACTGATGACAAAGACATGGTACTGGCCCTGAGGAATTCCATAATAGAAAGTGATGTAAGTAATTTCCCCTACAGGTGCTTAACCTGTTTTTCACATGTATCAGACTCATGGATGAGGGCATAGGACCCTGAAATGTTAGCCCTTGAAACTCGCTGTACTTGGCCCGTGTAGACTCAGGAATGACGGACACAAAGAGGCACCCTTGGGTTTGATATGAAGAGAAACATCCTCCTCATTAGAGTTAGCCAAAAGTGGGTCCCTGCTCACCTGAAGTCACTGAGCAAAAGTTACAAAACCCTTGTTGGGGATATTTGGGAAGGACTGTTTTCAGATACACGTTGGACAAGATGTCCTCTGAGGTCCCTTTGAATTCTGAGTTTTTACGATTTTTGTGATATGCAAGATGTATTCTTGCTCTTGTCGCAATTGGGTTTCCTTTATGTTTGTATTAGAACTTTAAACTTTGAATCCAAAAGACACCAAATTGAAAGGTGCATTCTAAGTACACCAAATAAAGTAAGCAAATATCATGTCTCTTTAAGAAAGTTCATACAACATCCCTGATTCAACAAAAAATCATGTGACATGAAAGTTCCTAGAATATCCTTGATTCAACAAAAAAGAAATCAAGTACCCCTGTGATATGTGCTCACTTAGAGGCATTTGGGGAATTTGAAAGCAAGCTTGCTAAAATGTATCAAAAAGCTGAAGAATTGTATTTCTTTCTTTTTATGCAGTTAAAATACAAAGAAAAACATGTCAAGGAAAGAGGAACCTGCCAGGCTGTACCTGATACTCCTCAGATCCTTCTTGCTAAGACTGTCAGTAACCTGGTATCAGAGGTAATTGATTTCCAGATTTCACCTATGCTTATCCAGGACCTTTGCTTACAACCCAGACTCCTTCACCAACAACTTTTGTGTGTCCTCAGAACAAATATAAAGACTATGTGAAAAAGCACCTCTCAAAGGGTTCCTACACAACTCTCCCCAAGACTCGTGATACAGTTCATGTCAAGGAAGTGACCAAGAATGTCAGCGATGTAAGTAACCAGGCATCATAAAAGTGGTTCTCTGGATTCCACTTAATTGTTGACATGCAAAGTGACTAACCCCAAGTCCTTCTGTGGGTGACAGAGACCCTTGGCCAGATAGATAAAGTCTCCGAAACTTCTTTGAGCTTTGTACAATGTCCTGTTTGCATTTTAAAACCTTATTATTGGTACCAATATAATTATCTATGTAGCCAGAATTTCAAACTAAAGAAAGAAATCATATTTACTGACATCACTAGAGGAGAATAGGGTTGATATTTGAATTTAGTACTAGGTTCAAGTGACATAAGTTTAATTAAAAGCTATACAAAAAGTTTGGCAAGTTACCTCTCAACTCTTAACAGAGAACTGAATGAATGACTACCAGGCAGGATATTATATATTGACAGATTCATTCACTTTATCAAAGGGTTTTACTTGGTTGTTTTTTTGTTATAGAGTTCATTTTGGAGAGGTTTAGGGGAATTATTTCCAGAAATGACTACAATGCTTTGGTTTTAACCCAAAGTTATCAGTAATACTAATTTTTAAAAATTATGACAAGCGTAGATTCTGTCAAATGATAGGTTTCCTGGCAGGACAGAGACCAGTATTAACCACACCGGCCTACTCCTTGTGACTAATGTTAGTTCAGGGAAGAAGATGGTATTGCTGAACAATATATAGGCACAAGCCTAGTGCTGCCCTCCTTATGATTAAATGTCTAACCAATTTTACACAAGACACATTTCTGTGAGGATTACTGGTGCTATAGAGTAATGGAAATTGTAAGGGAAAACACACCAAAACGTAAGAAAGGGGCTTTCTAGCCTTGTTGCCAGACAGATGCCTTTGCTAGTTATGTAAGATTTATCAGTGGATGAGGTCAGGGGTCTTCAAGGTCATAATTTCCATTCCCAACCCTGCTCAAGGAGAATTTACCTGACAAAATTCTGATCCTGTTAATACTTTGTACTCCATTTAGACAAATTATAAAAAGAAGTTTGTAAAGGAGAGAGGAAAGTCCAACTATTCCATCATGCTTGAGCCACCAGAGGTGAAACATGCCATGGAAGTGGCAAAGAACCAAAGCAACGTAAGTGTCTTCTTTCTCAGACAGCATTGCTCTGTCAGCATCTGACTGGGAAATTTCTTTCCTCCATACCTTTTCACAAGTGGCTCCTTATGTCTGGAATGCACTTTCCCCCAGTTCCCTTTGGAGCATCTCTAGCTTCCTACAAAGTACAGCTCAGTATCCACCTCCCAGAAACTTCTCTATTGAAAGAACCTAGTATTATTCAGTATTTAGTCGCTTATGGGCCAGTTTTTTTCCCTCCTGTTGAACAAAGAAAGCCCCTTGAGACCTGGGTCTGTTCTTGTCTTTTTGTCTTTGTCATTTTCTCTTTGCATCCCATGCACCTTACACAGTGCCTGACACATAGTAGGTACTGAATAAATGCTTGCTGAATTTAATTGAAACTGTTAAAGCAACATTATGGAGTCTATGATTGATTTGTTTGGTGGACTTTTTCTCCTTTAAACTTTTAATTCTTACTACCTCACCTTCCTGGATTTTAAAATTACGTATTTTTTATTAGCAAGGTTTTATTTTCTCTTCCGGTCCACTGAGAATGAAAAGAAAAGCAAAATCTGTGTAACAAATATGGCTAGAAAAGTAGGACAAATTTCTGTATCAACTATGTCCAAAAGAAATGTCTCATTCTGCATCTTCTTAAAGACAAAAGTATTGGGAATATGTCTTAACTGAAAAAACAAACAGCTTAGATTTGCTTGGAATCCACAGAAAGATAAGTGCTTCCCTTGATTGAATGGGCTTTTCTTTCCTTCTTTGGTTAAGATTGCTTACAAAAAAGATGCCAAGGAGAATCTACATTACACCACAGTGGCTGATAGGCCTGACATCAAGAAAGCAACTCATGCTGCCAAGCTAGTCAGTGAGGTGAGTGCGCAGTAATTTCTGTTGTCCACTGTCAGTAAACTATTCAAGACATTTTCAATTATCTGACCTCGTGGTGTTTTACCAGAAGGATGCTCTTACTCAACTAACAGTCACTTTGGTTTTGTTTTTTCTAGGTGGAATACCGAGCCAAACACCGGAAGGAAGGCAGTCATGGTTTAAGCATGCTTGGTCGCCCAGATATCGAAATGGCCAAGAAAGCGTCCATGCTGAGCAGTCAGGTAATGGTGGCAGTCAGAAGGGAAAAATGGGACCATTGAAAAGACTATCTTGATCTGTTCTTTGATGAACCATAGATTCCTACACATCACTGTAATTCTTTAACACAAAAGAAAAGCAAGTTTCTGACTGGTGTGTTCCAACTCTTCTTTTAGACTTATCTAAAAGATTAATGGAAAGAATAAGTAAGATTTCTCATTTTTCTTTTTTTTCCTCATAAAGCTACCTGCATTTATAAGTCGTGTTCACCAGGTGTAAAATTTTTATGTGGCAAGAATTACAGATAACATACATTTCATTAGTACCATTCTTACAAATTAGGAGTTAATTTTTTTTTAAGTATAACAAGTATGGATTTTGTCAGATTTTAGCTTTTTAGCAGGATACAATTTAGCGTTAACGAAACAGGCCCATTGTCCCTTGTAACTAGTGTTTGGTCAAGAAAAAGGCAATGTTGAATAATTCATAGGCACAGCCCTTAGGGGCAGCTAGGTGGTGCAGTGGATAGAGCACCAGTGCAGGAGTCAGGAAGACCTGAGTTCAAATCTCACCTCAGACATTGGAGGTGTGTGACCTTGGGCAAGTGACTTAATCTCAATTGCCTCATCCTGGGTCATCTCCAGTCATCCTAATGAATATCTGGTCACTGGATTCAGATGGCTCTGGAGGAGAAGTGAGGCTGGTGACCTGCACAGCCCTCCCTCACTCAAAACAAAGTCAAGTGCAAGTCATGTCATTATTTCTCTGATGGCCTGGTCTTCTTCGGCAACCAAGGATGAACATACACACACACACACACACAAGGCACAACCTTATTATTGCCCTCTTCTGTGATTAAATGAGTGAAGAACTTTCCTATGTCCTATTTCTCTAATTAAAATTCGCAGTTGCAGAAGGCCCTTTTCTTTTTAAGATAATGGTAAGAGAAGATATGATAGGCTTCAAGTACTATTTCATTTGAGTACCACTGTTTCTGTGTAGCTTGGGGAAAGAAACCTGTTCCTTGAAGAAAACCTTATTCCAAGAAATTGTATCTTACTGCATTGAAGTAACTCTAATGAGCATTACCCAGATGACCTGCTTTGCCCCAGTTAGACAACTCATCCAGAAGACCCAAGAGCCTCTCTCATAATTTTCACACATTTCACAGGAGTCAAAATAGCGGGCCTTACTTTTAGAAATCTGTCATCTAACTCATGAATCTCAGATTTCTCCTTCTACTCAGCAACCTCATCAAGATTTTGCATCTTTTTTTCTTTAAGATTTGTTCATTTCACTATAAGATAGATGTAGACCATTTGGAGTACCTTTGGGTATTACCTATATTGTTAGTGCTAATTCAAAAGTGGAATTCCAGTCTTTTAAGTAGTAAATTAATAATAACAAGTGATAATACCTCAGAACCTAGATTTGAAGTATGAGTGGGATAGAATAATTTAAATGTATTATAAATAATTATACTGGTTTATTTTTAATGTTTTGTCATGTAAAAATGCTCCACTAGCATTTAAACTTTGCCTGTCATTAGTAGTATTTTTATCAAGGCAACAGTTCAAAGGCTATTAAGTTTACATGAGATTTCTTTCTTATTAATGCCATGCCACAAGATGAGAGCCAGCATGGAGTTTTGGCCACAGATCTGACCTTAAGTCAAGGAGACCTGACTTCCAGTTCTTCTCTGGATAGATAGACAGAGACACAGACAGACAGAGACAGAAAGAGAGAGACAGAGATGTAGACTAGATATAGATATACAGATGTATACTGACTATGTGACCTTGGGCAAGTTATTTCACTTCTTATTGCCCCCAAGAAATTATAAAACTGGAAAGTTATAGAAGAGGTGATGTTCTTCATTAACTAGAAAGAATTTTCTCATAAAGAGTTATTAGTTTTCTACACTAATGAAGTCATGGGTATATACCACATATCATGTGAACCTTTCACTAACTTCTTCTAATGCTTTAGCTGATATGGAGATGACTATGAGTTATTGAAGATTATTCTAGGAAAACATAAATTTAAAAGGCAACAGGTAAAGTCTGGAATAAATTAAAGTTGAATTTCTAAGATTAGTGAGACATAGCAAACAATAACGGAGAACACTAAAATTATGTCTTAATTTGTTTTTAAATTGTCAAAATGTGTTGCCATATAAAGTAATAAAATGCAACGAAGTTATTTCAGTGCTCTCTTTTTCAAATACATTCACTATATTGAAAAATAGCAACTGTTGCCTCTGCACACAGATTACCTTTCAATTATAATAAATGGGAAAGTTCCAATCTCTTTTTGAGTCAATCCACTCTGGTAGATTTCCCATGAAAGTTTTGCCCAGGTTGGCAGGACTTTGGGTTTTCCTGACAGGTGATCCCCTGCTCTTATAGTGTCCATCTGCATAATGGTTTATCTCCCTGTTCTGATTGTGCTATCTTGCTGCCTACTCTAGGCTGAATACCTCAAAGGACAAAGGAAGGGGCATGGCGCCGCATCTTATGACACACCCATGATGAGGCACCTTAAGAAAATAAGTGTCCTCATCAGTGATGTAAGATTGACTGCCACAACCAGGGAGTGTCAACTCTTTGTCTTTCTTATTTTCTCTTGGTCTTTGTTGCTGCTAGTCCTTGCCCTGGGGGCAATGGTTGTACACCTCTAATGTCCCAGTTGCACTGTTTCTCTTTATGGTATTTGTGTGTATGTTGACAAGTGTAGAATGCAGTGGAAGTTTGTCAAAGGAGATCATTCTGCACAAACCCCTTTTTTCCTATGTGAAAATGCACCTCAGTGCTGTATGGTGGAATTGAAGAAAAATCAAATCTGGCATTTGGCACATAATTGAAGAGGTAATGGAGAAAGGCAGTTAGTAGGCTCTACTGGACCACCAAGCTTCTTTGTCACACTACCACAGCAACAAATCAAAGTCAATGGCAAGTCATGTCATCATCTTGATGTCATGGTCCTCTTCAAGAACACGGGACAAACACAACGTTGTTGACATTGATAAAATAAAAATGATATCAAGATGGATTTATCAACTTTGCAGTTAACTACAGACAAAAAAAAAAATAAAAAAAAAATCAGATGAATTTTCATGATCTAGATACTATGTTATTTTAGTATCTGGTGATGGCCATACTAGAGAAAGAGGCAGAAAGTTCTCTATCTAGTAGGCAGAGAACTAGTCTCTCCATCTTAGCATTAGGTTCAGGTTTCTGATATATCCTGACTTATGACTTGGGACAAGTCAATAAATCTTTCAGTTTCCCAGACTATCAAAAGCAGAACAGTTGTTAACCTGCATTGGTAAATTGGAGTTGCCTCCCAAGAAATTCCCTACACTAATGAAATTCTAGATCCAAGGTACTCCATTCCTATCAAAAACAAATAAATATTAGGGGATTCTTTCATCCAAAATGATCACAGCATGGTATGATCTTTTAATCCCTTGAAGGAGCTAGTAGATTTATGTCTCAATTTTATTAACTATCCAATGACAGTGATAATAGCACCTGTCTCCAAGGGTTGATGTGAGAATCAAATGAGATAGTATTTGTAAAAAGGGTTTAACACAGTACATGGCACAAAGTAATATATAACTATTATATATTTTGACATATATAATAGTTACATATACAAACATATAATGTTTTATATGTATGAATACTATATAAATGCTTGTTTCTTACCTCTCTCTCTTTTGGTTTTACATTACCTGCCATCAGCAAGCACTTTGATCTTTTTCCCTATTCCAAAAGTGACATTCATTATCAATCAGTTCCTAGAAAGAGGGTCTTTCAGTGAAGTATGGAAAAGATTATGCAAGCTGAATCTTGGAAATTACATTTCTATACTAAGTCTACACAATTCTAATTCCCTGTGCTTGGAAAGACTGAAAAACGGTGGCATACATATACATCAAAACATGGGGCAATGCAACATCACCAACTGCCATGGTGAATTTGGAAAAAAGGGGGTCTCATCAGTACCTGATGTGTTGTTTTGCATGCACATTCTGCATGGTCAAGCACCATTTCTTGTACACATTTGGAACTCCAAGCTTCCCAGATTTGGAACTATATGCATGTTATTATTCCTTAAAAGGTCTTAGCTCTTCTTATAAAGGTCAGGGCAGTGAAGAAGGCAACCAAAAGCTGGATTTTTATAATGCAGAGTCATACTGATAATAGTGTTAAGAAACATTAGCCCAATGCCTTTGAAAAGAGAACCATTTTGGTGGACCCCTTTGAGAAGATGTTTTAAACTCTTCTTCTATCAGTGGATTCTGGATTACTTTGCTTTTCTGTTTTGTTTTATTCTTGGAATTGGTCCTTGTTTTTTCAGTTCCTTTTAAGTTATCTTGATTTCTCTTTCTTTTGAGCATGAATTTCCCTGGGAAGAAGTGGATTCCCAGCAGCAATTGAATACTTTTTCGAACTAGTGTTTATGTTTTCTCCTTTTAATGTCTGCTTCTGTATGTCTTGAGCATTGCATCTGTATTTTTTTCTTGTCTTTTCACTATGGATGTATTAAAGGTAATCAATTCCAGATTTCCTAAGAGTCTTGTTCTTTTGGACACAATTTTTTCTTTAATGCATTAGAATGGTGACTGCTTGTGTCCTGCATTATTCTGGTCTGTTTGTAGAGCACCAGGAAGGACAATGCATCACTGTTTAAGTATGAGGCTAGAACAGGAGTTCTTAACCTGAGGTTCACAGACCCCTAAGGAGCCCATGGTAGATTTCTAGGGGGTTGTAAACGGGGCAGGGCGGGGGGAAGAAATCAACTACATCTTTTTTTGTTGTTGTTAACCTCTAGCTGAAATTTTAGGGTGTCTCTCAATCGTTACTGTAAGTAACAACGTGTCTAGGGTTCTATAGGCTTTACCAGAGGGGTCCATGACACCAAAAAAGTTAAGCACTCCTGGACTAGAGAATGGAATGGAGGAATCTTTTTATGAATGGACTGCGTGCTAATTCTGCATCAATCCATCTTTTACCTTCCTCACTAATGAGAAAGTATAGAAACTACACCTACCTAGTAGTTGACTGATTTTTTTGAAAACAATTTGCTTTTCATCTTTTATTATATGAAAAGATTATGGGAATGTTATTTATAGATTTGTAAGTGGAATATAAGTAAAGCACAGATCTCATTAGTAGCAATAAAAAATTAACTTTTTCTGCCACAATTGAACAGTCCTCTAAGTTCTTAAGTGTTTTCCTTTGGATCCTCTTAGTCATATACAATGAATGCCTTGTCTTTTTTCAAAGAATAATTTCACCTTTAAAATATTCTTACATGCATTCCAAAAGTATAATTTATGTTACATTAGATATCTCTTTTTCCTGGTTTTTCTGCCCTAATATAATATTTTGAAGACATCAGCCTAGCTCACTGGATCTCACCTTACTAAAGTTTTACTAAACCTTTTGACAATTTCCCAATTTTCTCTAATAGACAGAATTATGTTGTCTTTTTCCTTTTCTGGTCAGGATCTCCAAATTGCTCTTAGTTGAATCAAATTCTGTCCACTTCCTTTCCTGTACTAGGTAAAGGTTATATTTCATGCCAATGGATAATTTGAAAGTGAACTTGAAACAAACCTTACTTTGCTTGGTCTTATTCTCAGCTGCCTACACAAGCTAAATCATTTGTCTTTTATGATTTCACCATTCCTTAGTTCCCAGATTGATTGATATTCTGAAATAAATGGTGTTTGTCTTTTTTATATTAGGTAAAATACCGAGAAAACTTTGACAAAGAGAAGGGCAAGACACCAAAATATAATTTGAAAGACAGCCAGCTCTACAAGACCATGAAAGATGCCAACAATCTTGCAAGTGAGGTGAGTCCCCTCAATGCCACCCTAGACTCTGCTGTAGGGTGATGTCTCCTGCTGGGGTTGACATTTAAGAGTGGATAATTTCCTCATCTTTCTTCTGAGGCACCTTCACTTCTTTTTTTTTAATTTTCAGGTTAAGTACAAGGCTGACTTAAAGAAGCTTCACAAACCTGTGACTGACATGAAGGAATCTCTGATTATGAACCATGTCCTGAGTACAAGCCAACTTGCCAGTTCTGTAAGCTCAATCACCAACCCACAAACCAGTCTGGCTCACCATTTCCTAATAATTTCTTTTTAAACTCACTTTTTAACGATTTTTACTGCCTTTCCTATTACCAAGACATCCCTTGGTAGTGACTTCTTTGGTCTAATGCATTTTTTCCTGCTCAATTATCAACATTAATCCATTCATTCTTTGTAAAATAACATCTCAGAATTTTGTAGATATGCAAATACTTTAAAATGTTGAACCTTTTAAAAAATTAACAAATGTTTTCTAATTCTAAATATTTTTTAAAAATTCTTTTCCTTCCTTTTTGTTGTTGCCTTTTAAAACCTGCTGTGTTTCTGCAAGTCAGGTTTCTTGACAACTTTTATGCCATTGCTAACTTCTTTGGTTTTTGTTATTTCTTTGGGATCTAACTTTTGCAAAATGTTATTATGTTCAAAAAATACTAATATCTAGCTCAGCTAAGATCTGCAAACAAAAAAAATCGTTAAAACATCTGTCTTTACTCATCACTCATTTGAGGTAGAGGCATTTTTTTTGACGTGTCTGATTTGAATTTCACATGACATCGGGTGAACACCTGACCTTGGATGAGGAAGCAGACGTAATGAGGGATTTTTCAGAGGTACTTTTTGTGATCTTCCCCTTCAGTACCAGTACAAGAAGAAATATGAGAAGAGTAAGGGTCACTACCATGTAATTCCTGATAACTTGGAACAGCTCCATCTAAAAGAGGCAACAGAACTACAGAGCCTGGTAAGTTGGAAAAGACCCTCACCCTTGCCCAGAGGCAGCTGGGGAGCCCAGTGGATACAGCATTGACTTGCAGTCAGGAACATTTGAGTTCATATCCAGCCTGCCTCAAGATACACCTTAGCTGTATGACCAGGAGCAAGTCATTCAGCCTCTCTGCTTCAGTTTCCTCAACTATAAAATGGGGATAGTAATAGTACTTACATTGCATAGTCATTGTGTGGGTCAAACGAGATAATATTTAGTAGTTGCTAATAAATGCTTAAATCTTACAGTCATATCTCCAGTACAACTTCATCATAGCTGAATTGTTCTCACCCAAATGGAGATCTCTCATGTCTTGTCAAGTCTCTATGAACTGTGGATTTCAAATTGAGTTTCTTCTTCTGTCACTGACTTTAATCATTGGAAATGTCTCTCTCTGCTTTGTTTGGATTTAAATCTCTCTATATGTAAGAATTCTCACTTAAAAAAACTTTATAATACCTCATAAGAGAGATATTTGCAGCTGAGTGTCACCCTGGTGCTCTGTCACCCAATTCAAGATATGACTGCCCCATCAAAGAGGGTTTGATTAACTGAAACAACACTAAGACTTAATCTCTCCTCTAATGAATAAAGAACCCAACCTCTGAGCTACAGATGGGTTTCAGTTTTCTACTGACATGAGCACATGAATCAAAATAGGATTAGTCCAATTAAAGTCTGCGCTTCACTTTCTCTACTTTTAAAATAGTGAATAATAATACCTGTCTTCTCTATGTCACAAAGGTATTGAGAGAATAAAGGAAATAATAAGTATATGAAAGACTTCAACATCTCTGGAAGACAAGTGTGACATAAATCCTTTTTCCAAAGAAGTCCTTGAGGTACAGGCCTGATGGTGGAGGTTTAACAAAGTACAAAGATCCATCAACAAGGCTGTAGCCAGATGTTCTGTTGTGGTTGTCACAGCTCAAAAAAGCCTTCACTAAAGTATACAGGGGTTGCATTTGGTGTCAGCAGACAGAAAATAACAGATCTTTGGATGTCCTGGGAAAGCATCATCATTACTAAGCAACGAATGGGCAAAATAGCCTTCATTTTTACTTCAACATATCTAAATTTCATAAGAGTCCACTTCTTACAATGCATAGAAAAAGAGTGTAATCATCATTTTTGAATCTTTAATATTCCTCACGATTTGCCTCATTCACATTATAGGACCTATCAAAAACGACCATACAATTCAACTATTTTATCAGTGGGACACTTTTTCCTGAGTTTTCTCACATCCTAATTCAGATGAACATTGCATAGTTAATAATTTTATCTTCTTAAAATTAACAGACATACCAAACATACGATTGTTTTCTTCTATTGTGCCTTTCTGCTTATTCTAACAGGGCAGCTAGGTGGCTCAGTGGATAGAGTGCTGGGCCTGGAATCAGGAAGACCAATCTTCTGGGGTTCAAATCTGGCCTCAGACACTTACTAGCTGTGTGACCCTAGGCAAGTCACTTAACCCTATTTGCCTGAGTTTCTTCATCTATAAAATGAGCTGGAGAAGAAAATGGCAAACAACTCTAGGATCTTTGCCAAGAAAACCCCAAACTGGGGTCACAAAGAGTTGAGCACAACTGAACAGCAAAAATTTACCCTATCAATTCAGTGAATTGTCAGAACACCAAGGCCAAACTGGTGATATTGTTTACCATTCATTGAAAAGGAAGCCTATGTTAGTCTGGCATGAGCTAGTTTACCTCTGTTTTTTTTTGGAATTGTATATTTTATTTGTAGCCAAGTTGGTTTCTTTGGTACCTTTGGTACATGTCATCATTCTAGAGAGGCATCTCTAAAAACTATACATCCACAACTATCATTTTTTCCAAATGCCCTTTTGTTAAAATTGAGTCCTTCATTAAAAGAAAGTATCAAAACAAAATAGTCACAGTGTGTTTGCCACCCACTGACTCAATGAGAAAGCGAAGAAGCATTCATATATAAAAATAATTTCGATAAAGAGAATGCTAATGAAATTATCTTATAGCTATTGATTATTTAGGATTTTAATAATAAAAGGTAAAGGAAACTAATTTCTCCCCATTCAAGACAAGGATATGAGTCTCACAATCTAATCCTTAGGGCTATAGTTATTTACTTACTTTTAAAGAAAAAAGAATCTCAAATAATATAATTAATAGCCCTGAGTGGTTGTCTTGATGAACAGCTTTATAACTGAATTCTCTAATACTAGGTGAAATATAAAGAAAAATATGAAAAGGAACGAGGGAAGCCCATGTTGGACTTTGAAACACCAACGTACATAACCGCAAAGGAATCTCAACAGATGCAGAGTGGGGTAAGAAATAAGTGAAAATGTGCCCATATGTGCTCAGAATTATTTATTATATAGTATAGTTGTCAAGTAAATCACTAAGGTCATTATCAACTCTGAAATCCTGCTATCTTATATTTCAAAATATTCTGATTGATAAATAGTTGCCACAGATAATTTTCCAAAAAAGCAAAAATACAATAAAATATGAGTGCTGAGTACAATTTAATTTTTTTGGCTGAATCAGAAGATCCCCTGGGAGAGATATATAGTAATAAAGGCTGTTCCTTTGAAATCTCACACCCATGAAAGCTTCCACAAAGGAAATCTATAGACGCTTATTGAACTTTCCATTTAAAAGAAAGAAAGAGAGAAAGACAGAAAGAGAGAGAGAGAAAAGAGAAAAAAAGAAAAAGAGAGAAATGAAAGAGAAAGAAAAAGAAAGTGAAAATAAAAGAGAATCATTTAAGTATTTTTGATTCACAAAAAAAAGAAGGCAGGTCAAAAAGAATCACAAACAGGATAGCTTTGAAAGTTATAGGTTGATTTATTTTGTATTTCAAAGAAAAGAAATCTGTACATAATAATTGATGGTTTTAAGTATAAACTTCTTCTTTTGTTCTAGTGTGTATGTGGAAATGTTCATTTTATCTGATATTGTTAAGGTCAGAATTTAAAAAAAGAAATACTTTTCAGAAATCACTTCTCAGAAATGTTGTCTTTAGTCAATGTATTGGCGGAAAAAATATTACTTTTTTTTAATGATTCTTCTTCCCATAGTTAAGGGGGGAAATCAACATAAAAATTTGCTTTTTGACTTTTTTCCTTTCTACTCATATTAGAAAGAATATAGAAAGGACTATGAAGAGTCTATTAAAGGCAGAAACCTTACTGGCCTGGAGGTTACACCAGCTTTATTACATGTCAAATATGCCACCAAAATAGCAAGCGAGGTAGCAATTACTTGGTCTTTTCTTCCTCTATTGATTCAAATAATTCCATAATTCCACTAATGACACTCATCTAAGTGTTTCTTTTACTACCTAACTCTTGCTGTTTCAAGTTGTATCTTCTTGTGCTTAATTCTTCTACCTAATCAAATTATCCATGTTAATTCTTCTAATTGTTTAATTCACTATCCCATAAATGTATATAACTTTTCAAACTATTCTTTCTTTCCTTTTTGTTTTTAACACCACCTGATGGTTTGCCCCATGCTGTGATCCATATCTTCATGAAACTCTACTAAATTTTATCTGCTTTAAAACTTAAAACTGTTTTTTCTTGGTTTCTCACTTAAAGAGAAATATTCCTGGCTCTCTTGGCAGTTTTGTTGGTCTTATTTTTGTGATATAGAAAGAGTACAGGAAAGATCTAGAGGAAACCATCCGAGGAAAGGGTCTCTACGAAATGGATGACACACCTGATATGCTCCGAGCAAAGAATGCAACTCAGATCCTCAATGAGGTAGCCCCACAAGCCTCCTAAGAGCTAAAAAATATCATCTGATTCTCATCTTCCCCTTTAAAATGCAATTACATTTTGCTTGACCTAGAATGTGCTACCATATTTGGCTTAAAGGAATTAATGCTTTACAGAAGAAGAGTTCAATATAGTGGTCCAAGTTTCACTAAAGTCTTCTCCATTTCTATTGTACATTGATGTTGTAGAAGCCTAATCAGTTTCTTCATCTACCAAAAAGGAGATTATAAAATCTGCACTACCCTCACAATCTTGTGAGGATAAGGTGATACCCTGGGTATAAAGGATTTTATAAACCTTGAGTTATTTTATATAAATGTTAGATTCTTATATCACATATCACATAATATAGTATACTATATTGTAAGATACTGCAATAAGCATTGGCTGTGATTTCCAGGTCAATACACATTGTAGAAATTAAAAAAATTTTTAAAAACATATTTATAGTCACTGAATCTCATTAGTAGTTGACACAGACCCAGGAAATCAGTTGATTTTTCTAAAATCCATTGTTTTCTTCTACAGAAAGAATACAAGAGAGACCTGGAGCTGGAAGTCAAAGGACGAGGTCTGACCACCATGGCAAATGAAACTCCGGATTTCATGAGGGCCAGGAATGCAACAGATATTGCTAGCCAGGTCAGTGTAATGTCCAAAGCTCCTGAATCTTCCTACCTCCTGTTTGCCAACTTGCTACATTATAAACATACTTGTAGAAAGAGATTTAGACCAGAAGTCAGGAAACTTGGGTTCTAATCCCAGTTCTGACATTAACATGGGAAAATCTACCTCACTGGGCCTCAGTTTTCTCATATGAAAAATGGAAGAATTAGACTTAAATGATATCTAAGACCCCTTCCAGCTGCTGAGATTCTGTCACTCTACAAAAATGTTTCCATCTATCCCCACTTCCGAGAGTCTCATGGGTTATAAAATGAATGTCATTTTATTGCCTATCAAACATAATTTTTTTTATTAATGAACATTTGTTGAATTAGTAGAAGGATTAGCAAGAGGTCGCTCTGCTCTTTCCATCTCTCATTTCTGACTCATGGAATAAGCACACTCATTATAAAGGCAGAGTGCCTGGGATGAACCTGGCAGACTCTGATCTGACTGTCCTGCAGTCCTAATCAACACTGTCCTGTCTGCCTCCAAAGCACTTGCTCAGCATCCTTTTGGAGTCTCTCTCCTTTGTTGCAAGGCACTCTGACTTCCCTAGTGAAGCCCACTCCATGTTGATCTGTTCCTTCCTTTTCATTCTCCAGATGCTTATTTATATAGTTCTACCATAGCATTTATTGTCCTGTACCAACTCTCTTGTCATCTCTGTAAGAGCAAGGACCCCAGTATACACAGGACAGTTTCTTTGATGTACTTTTATAGTTACCAGAGAGAGAAGCACCAATATCTGGGTTTTCAAAGGAGGAGGGGCACTTCCCAGAGTCTCCTCAGGCACACAAACTTTCCAAAACTAAACCCCAAAGTAAAACCTCCCCTCAGAGTATTTATACAGAGGGCATCACAACCCTGGAGAACCAGTGCCTCATTAACACGAGGTGTGGGCCTTCCTACAAATCTTCCTTGACCTTCCCCACCTTGATGGGTGGGGAAGATCTTCTTTGGTCACATTATTTACTCTGAGGCTCTTGACTCTACTAAAACAAAAATTGCATTATCCATACCATCTCCTACTCATAGATCCTTTTTTCCCCCAACTACATTGTGAAGTCTTTTACTTCCTTTGATTTCTCCATAGTCCAGTGTTTCAAGCAGAGTAGAAATAAATATAGGCTTATGAATGAATTAATGAATCTCCTGATGAATAAATTTGTATCATTTTTAAGTAAACCAGAAAATCTGTTTTCAAGACCTTTAAAGCATGTACCTAGCAGTTTTCTTTCTTTTTCAGATTAAATATAAGCAGTTGGCAGAAATGGAAAAAGCCAACTTCACTTCTGTTGTTGATACTCCAGAGATCATTCATGCTCAGCAAGTCAAGAACCTTTCAAGTCAGGTGAGGACACTGGAAAAAATCATAATATAATAATAAGGCAGGGAAAACAAGACAAAACAAAACAGAAAGCTTTTCCTGGTTCATTTCCATAAATTCCAAAAGTAGCATTTTATACATAAGTTTTTGTAATGCAATAAAAAAGGAAAGAACATAATATAACGTAAGTTTGGTTGAAATTTAGAATGCCTTTTGTCAGAATTAAACAGATTAAATCAACAGAAACGTATTTTAAATTTTGACGTATGTGTGAGTTCTTGTTGTGGTTATAAATAACAACAATAATTGTCCAAATCCACAAAACTAGTCAAAGGAAATGGAATTCTTACTCAGAAAAAAAAAAGTTGTTGCTTTTTTTTTTAAAGCCAACAATGTAAATACCAGACCTCAAAAAAGGGGCAATTAGCTTTCTAATTAGGCTGCTAGAAAATAATTAGAGTACGTTAAGCCTCCAAATCCCACTTTTTTTGGTCAGAAACCTCCATGACATTCTCACTACGATGTCTTATTCACCTATACTCCCATAGTCCTATCAGCTTTGCACATGTAATCTCAGATGTATCTGGGAAGCTTCAGTGTTGCTTCAGGAGAGTTGCTTGTTCTTCTCATCTCCCTAGATTCAGGGCTATTTCTCTCAAAACCACAAAGCTGGATTTACTTGTTTCTCCTCACGTCTGAACTCCCGGTCTTATCTGGAACTCATTTCTGACCTCTTATCTATCGCCTCCTCCAGAGGTGATCAGATGTACATCAGTCACATCATCCAGCTCTTGTGTATTTTCAGTCAAATACCTCCCAACTCCTAAGGAAGAGGCAATCTACTCATTTTTCCACCTAAGGTCTAACATTCTTGGCAGAAGCCTACTCTGGGTTCCCTTATGGTTATCTTTGAAGGAGCTAAACTTTAAAAAATGACTTATTAATGCTTTTTTTGGGCAAATCTTTCACCACCCACTAAACTACCCTCTTTACCTCTACCTCTCCAAGCAGAAGTCCAACCTTGTAATAAATACACAGACAAGCAAAGTAAATCAATGAATGTCATGTTGGAGAATGCACATCATGTTACTTTTCAGTCAATTTCCTTTCTTTAAGAGATGCTAGGTACATTTCATCAGTCAGCTGGACAAATAGAGTGTTGGATCTAGAATCAGGAAGACCTGAGTTCAAATCCCACCTCAGACATTTTACCGGGTGTGTGGGCAAGTCACTTAATCTCTCATCCCCAGTTTTTTCATCAATAAAATGATAATAATGATATGCACTTCATGAGATTGCTGAAAGGAACAAATAAGATAAATCTTAAAGTATAAATTCTAGCATTTGAAATCACTATCGTTCTTTACTCAGAGTTCTGAGCTTGTGAAAAGTGGTTTTTCTTCTCGCCGTCATCATGTAAAGTTTTCTTCTGGTCTTGCTCATTTCACTCTCTGTAAGTTTGTACAAGTCTTTCCATGTTTCTCTGAATCTACCATTTCTTATGGCATGGTAATTTTCTATTATATTTTCATACCACAATTTGTTTATCTATTCCAGAATGAATTTTTTTTTCACAATTCTCTGTTATAACAAAAAATTCTAGCATAAAATTCTTGTAAATGAAAACCAGAAATTTCATCCTTAGCCTTTTGGGATACATGCCAAATAGAAATTTGCATCAAAAATTTAAAACTTAAGTTAAAGTACAGCACAACACAATTTTTATTAATATGGATTCTTTGTTATTGTTTTATTATATATTTTGTTTTGTTATAATAATCACTTCTCAGTAAACGATCCATCTCTTCCCTTTAAAAATCCATCCCTTTTTCTCTTAAAAAAATACTTAAACAGCACAAGTATAACAACCATTGGGACTGATGGATAGCACATGCAACTTTCCATTCTTATAGTATAACTTATAAAATATTTATAATGATATGGTTTTCTCTAGAAGAAACAGATAAATTCTAAGCACAGTAGTGACTAGATTCCTTCCCCACAACCACCTCCAGAAATCTGGTGGAGCAAAAGGTTAAAGTCAGGAAGCAATCAAAGTAAAATAACACGGAGGTAAGATAGGGGTGTCTGCAGCAATCTCTTTCTCCTTCACTCTGGTGTCTCCTTGCTTCTCCTCATCTTGTTATTAGGTTTAATAGTTTAGCAACCAGTTAAATATATAACACTTGTTTACTATATAATCTAATAATTTAAAGGTACTCAAAATTTATAGGCCCAACTTTGCCCTCCTTGGTTGGCCAGTCTTTGGATTAAGGACTAAGAAAATACACAGACTTACTCTCAGACATGTGTCATCCCTAGATCCATACAGAAACAGAAAAGCACACTAGTGTACCCACTGCCTACCCTCAAGGATTCTATGAAGACATGTGCTCTGCTTGTTAGGGAAGTTTGAATTTGTAGATACACCGAATTCTGTACATAGTAAAGAAAAAGAGACCCAAGACTCAAGAGCAGAACATTGGAGGCAAAGAACCAGAATCTGAATACTGACTTTGGCAATTAAGTACCTGTGTGACTTCAAGCAATTCATTTAACTTTTCTGGGCCTCAGTTTCCCCATCTATAAAATAAGGGAGTTGGATTAGAGGAACTCTGAGATTCCTTCTAGCTCTGAAAGTCTATGATCCTATGAACCCCCATATGTCAGGCCTTCTTAAGGTTCTGTTCCCCAAACATCAACATTATAACACGTAGATTTGTTGCTCACTCTCTCTATCCCCTTTGAATGTGTTTTCAGAAAAAGTACAAGGAAGATGCAGAAAGGTGCATGTCCTACTATGAGACTGTGCTGGAGACTCCAGAGATACAGAGGGTCCGAGAGAACCAGAAGAACTTCAGCCTTGTATGTGTTTAGTTCACTCAAAGTAGATTTGGATTGATTATACTTGTATTTTACAAGGTGGAAGGGAAGGCTACTATGGGGATTGGAAGATAAGAGGGAGGAGTCTTGGTGAGTGGTGATAGTGATTCAAAAAAGGGAAGAAAAGCATATCTATAAAACTTTAGAAAAACACACTGAAGATAGGAATGGGTAGTTCAGAAGGGAACATACAGGACTTTTAAAAGTCAACATACACTTTAAAAAAACACTAGTAAATAACACATCCACAGTTTCATAAGCAATTCTTTTTTCTGTTCTTTGTTTACTGAAATGTTTGTTTGTGAATGTTTGCTAAGCTCATAATTATTAAAAAGAATTTCTTTTTTTAAAGTACAGCACCAACACACTTAGAGTTAAGGCCCAAATGGGCATGTTAGAATTCATGATTATTTTTCTTCCACTGGGACTGGGCCCAATGATCAACTTCTGTCTCTTATCCCCTTTCTAGAAAACAAGGGTCAGTGTTTAGGATCATTTTCTAGATTGGAGACTATCACAAATGCCAAAAATAAAGATTAAGTGGAAATTGAAACTGTTCCCTTCCCTTAATATTTTTATTTCTTCAAATATAAATGCTTACCATCCTGTGTCAGTGATGGTCTGTCTTTGCTAAGTCTGAGATTTAGCTCTAGGCAGCAGCTGGCTTTGTGTTAGATGTGTGTGTTTTTCTTTTCCCTTCATTCTCCAGGATCCCCAACGTTAAGCCAAAATCTGATAATAAATTTTCCCTCAGAAATTCTCACTAAAGAATATTTTTTTCTTTTTGCTAAGATCAGTGTTTCTCAGATATTTTCCAGGTATAAAGGACTTATCTTAGATTTGGTTGGATTGTTTGTTACAAGACCCAGGCCTATACAAGAATGCTTAAATAGTAACTAGGTGTTTATTTACTCTTTCTTTATAGCTCCAATACCAGAGTGATCATAAAAACGCTAAAGGAAAAATAACGGTTGTACAAGACACGCCAGAAATACTGCGTGTTAAAGAAAATCAAAAGAATTTCAGCTCGGTATATTTATTTTGTTTTCCATTTCAATGCTAACCTAAGTAATTCCAAACTCCTTTTAGGAAAATTTTTCCATAATGATGCTAATTTTCTAATGTTTCAAATAATTAACCCCTTACTACCCTAGCTGATACCAGTAACTGACAGTGGGATAACCATGCTTCTTACCTAAGTAAGTTCCATCAAAAAACATCTAAAGTCACTGAGAAATTCTAACCAAATAACTTCTTCTTTTAAATCCCAAAGCAGTGACCCTGGGGTCTGTTTTGTCTTGTGACCAATCAGTTGAAATCCTCTTTAATGTTGTGTACTGTTAGTGTCCCTGGCCCCAAAAGGTCACTTTTAAAGTACAGACATGTTACATCTGTCCTGACTTTATTTGTGTTTCTCAGAGTGGATTTTGTGTTCCATGTGAAGAATGAAGTTCAACATTGTTCAGACCTATGCTAACCAGGTGGCATAGTCTAGGGGGCACAGGAGGTGGGGAGGAGAACTACCTTAAAAGCTGAAGTTTAACTGGAGTGAATGCCTTTCCTGCACAACTCCTCCGCAGGGCTTAGAGTACCTCTTCCCAAGAGTACTTTGTATTCATTTGGAATATGTTCCCAGCTGTACTCGTTATCTTCCTCACTGAAATGTTTGCTGCTTAAGAGGATAGGGTGTCTTGCTCTTCTGTTTCTATCTAGTGTTTAGTACGGTGCTTTGTAAATAATGAGCATATAACAAATGCTTTCTCATTTATCCATCCATCCATTCATTCAATAGAATGTAAGATTCTTGAAGGTGGGAGCAATGTTATTTTTGTCGTTACCTTCAGAGCCTAGCAAAACTTCTCGCACATAGTAAATACTTGTTGATTTTCTGAATGATTGTATATTTGTTGAGTGGCTAAAAAACCCCAAACTGACCACCAAAGTTGTTCATGTAATACTGATGCTTTGTGCTGAAGCTACACAGGCCTAAGAAAGTTCTCTGGCCTACAGAGAAACCTTCTCCTAGTCATTCTCCAAGGAGATGGGAGATTCCGTTTTTTTCTGAACACTGTCCTTGTTCTGAACAAACAGGTTTTATATAAAGAAGGCATCTCTCCTGGGACAGCTATTGGAAAGACCCCTGAGATGATGAGAGTCAAACAGACACAGGATCACATTAGTGCGGTAAAGATAATGGATTTTATACCAATTTCTCCACTCCCTTTGATAAGTTACATGGTTCTCGGAGAAGCTGTCATAAATGACGCAAACAGGAACAACACAGTTGGAAAAGGGGTAATCTGGGAATCCTCCTGATTTGTTGGACTGGAACCTCTGCGGTGGATGTGTGTTTATGCATGCTGGTTCCTGGTGAGGATATCAATCTACTCTGAGATGAACACTGACATCCCTCACTAGGCAACTGAAACTAATGAGGGATTCTGTCATTCCAAAAGACAAATTCTTCAGCATTCACCCTGTCAGGGTAGATGCCCATCCCCATGGAGCCAGAGTGGATGCCCAGCTTCATGGGAGGTACTCCAGTCTAAGCATATCAAGGGAGGTCCCCTTAATTACTCCTCTTATACAATTCCTGCTTAACTTCTCTGGGCCTCACTTTCCTCATCTATCAAATGAGAATATAAGACTAAACGGTCTCTAAGGATATATCAAGCTCTAAATCCTATCCTCTATGATTCATAAGTTGAGATTCTTATAATGGCCATCACTGGTCACCATCCCAATTGGCAGGAGTCACATTCATAGTACAATTAAACTCTTGTTAGTTTGCTTAAAGCAAAAAGAGTATTTTGAAAATGTTTAAGACAGTAAAAGGTTTTAGACAAAGGATAGCTCTGACAGTGAGTTACCAACAAGTTGAATTGGCAGTCTCAGGAAGGTTATTGTAGGTTCCCTCCCTTTAAGGAGAATCTGAGGAGACGTTTATGACTGATGTTATAGTAAGAATCTGTTAACTACTGCTGATCAAACTAGATGACCCCTGATATCCCCCTTTTCAACTCTCAGATTCTATGGGGTTGAAAGAAGTTGAAGGATTTTCTTTATTGAATATCTTTTCTTTCTTTCTTCCTTTTTCAAAGAGGAATGCATGTCTGCTATGGATAGATTAGTTATAGTCCTACGATGAGACAGGTTGATGAACTCAGTGATCTCTGAAAACTTCCTTCTGGCTGACTGAATCTGTATTTATAATATCATATTTATCTCCTACGCCTAGTTTTTCTTTTGTGAAAATGAGTTTGGGGGTGGGGGAGGAAGGTATATGATCTTTAAGATTCCTTCCAACTTGAAGATGCTGTAAATTTAGGAGTGTGAAACTGGAATTAATTGGATTAATAGACTGCTATAATCTATTACCAGAAACCAGTCTTGAACAGAATACATGCAACTGACATGTACTGTTTCCAATTTGTGTGACTACAGGTGAAATACAAGGAAAATATTGGACAAGGAACCCCAATTCCTGACCTTCCTGAAGTGAAACGTGTCAAGGAGACACAAAAACACATAAGCTCGGTAATGACTGATACTTTCTGTACTTATTTATATAACTGTCTCTTTTTATTACCAGGTAATCTATGTACTTCATCACTAAGGGTTACAATTCAACTTAAGGTGAGAGTCAGACAGACTTAAACAAACATTCTCTAAAGAGATAGCAGTATAGGGAATGCCAGCTCCAGAGTCAGAAGAATCCTTGATTTGAATCCTGACTTTAATATGCACTAGATGTATAATCCTTTGTGAGTTACTTAAACTTTCTGAGTATCAGTTTTCTCATCTGCAAAATGAGAATAACCCTAACTACTTCCTAGGATTATGAAAACTGATGTTATCCAAGGAAGTCTCCAAGACTTGTCTGAAGTCATGATTTGGTTCTAGCATTTAGGCTATAGATACCCATATTAATTCTATTTTTAAGTTGACTATTCCATATATGTGTGACCTTGAGCAAGGCAATTTACTTTTTGGAGATTTACTTTCCTCATATGTAAAATGAAACAATTAGAGTAGATATAATATCTAAAGTTCCTACCAAGTATAACATTCTTTGATTTATAATCTAATAACCCCAATTTATATAATAATTTATGTCATTAATAAATCGTTCAGAACAATTGTATGCGATTGGATATGTAATTGCTACTATCCCAGTTTTAAGGTCAAGAAACTAAAGCTCAGAAAAGTGAAATGAGTTACTCAGGGTAACACAGCAAGTAAAATATAGAGTATACAGAAGGGATTCAAATCCTAGTCTTCCAAACCCAAATCCGGTGGCATTACTATGCCACACTGTCCCTGGACATGTTTTGTTTTGTTTTTCTTTCTTCCAAGCTATTGGACCACCCTCTTAAGAGTTTTTCCCTGCCTATACCCCCAGCAGTGGTGAAATAAAAAAGAACATTTCTATTAATAACCCAATGGCTCTAGAATAAGCACATTAGGATTCTTTAGGTTATCAAAGAGTTAATACTTCTTGTAGCTAGATGAAAACAGATCTGGGTTAACAAAATAACAGAAAATGGAGAACTCACAAATTTTACAGGCCCCCCCAAAGTCTTTAAAAAGTCAATTCCCGAAAACTGGGAAACTAGTGTCTGTGATAAAGGCTTCATTTCTAAAATATATAGAGAACTGAGTCAAATTTACAAGAATACAAGTCATTCTCCAATTGATAAATGGTCAAAGGATATGAACAGGCAGCTTTCAGAGGAAGAAATTAAAGCTATCTATAGTCATATGAAAAAATGCTCTAAATCACTTGATTATAGAGATGCAAACCAAAACAATTCTGAGATGCCACATCACACCTAACAGAATGGCTAACATGACAAAACAGGAAGATAATAAAAGTTGGAGAAGATGTGGGAGAGTTGGAACACTAATTCATTGTTGGTGGAGCTGTGAGCTGATCCAACCATTCTAGAGAGCAATTTGGAACTATGCCCAAAGAGCTACAAAAATGTGCATACCCTTTGACCCAGCAATACTGCTTCTAGGACTGTATCCCCAAGAGAACATAAAAATGGGAAAGGGTCCCACATGTACAAAAATACAGCAGCACTCTTTGTGGTGGCCAAAAACTGGAAATCAAGGGGATGCCCATCAGTTGGGGAATGGCTGAATAAATTGTGGTATATGAATGTAATGGATTATTATTGCACTGTAAGAAATGATGAACGGGAAGACTTCAGAGAGGCCTGGAAAGACTTGTATGAACTGATGCTGAGTGAAAGGAGCAGAACCAGGAGAACTTTGCACACAGCAACAACCACAATGTGCAAGGAATTTTTCTGGTAGACTTAGTACTTCATTGCAATGCAAGGACTTAAATAATTGCCAATGGTCTCTTCAGGCAAAATACTATGGAATTTGATCACAGAATGAAGCAGATCATTTTCTTTTGTATTATGTTTTGGTTTGTTTTATGATTTCTCCCATTCATTTTAATTCTTCTATGCAACATGACTAAGGTGAAAATGTATTTCATAGGAATGTAGGTGTAGAACCTATATAAAACTGTATGCCATCCCAGGGAGGGAGTGGGGAGGTAGGAGAGAAAGGGGGCAGGGAAGGGAAAAATCTAATATATATGGAAGTGATTGTAGAATACTTAAAGCAAGTAAAATAATAATAATAAAGAAGTCAATTCCCCTTACCGCTTTCACTGGAATATGAAAAGAGCTGGCTTGATCTTTGACAGCATTTTTCCATAGGCATTCATCAATTTCTCTGGTTCCCAGACAAATGGTATATTTTCCACTTATACAAAGAACTCCAAAAGTTAATTTTTATCATTGTTCACCCTATTTAGGTCACACAGTGAAAAAAGTAAACTTAAGTTAAACACTGCTTTAAACATTGTTTAACAAAACAAGTTTCCATTTTTTTAATGGGAAATTTTGGTAGTGGTGATAGCTAGCAGTGAACTATAGTTTGCAATGTACAGACTAAATTTGAATTCCACCTCCTTCGGTAAAGTTTTTCACTGATTATTGACAATAGCAAATGAATAGATGCTTTTTCTCCCACACAGTAAAACAGGTGAATTTTTGAAAGAGAAATAATTCTTTAATAAATATTTTTCTCCAGTCTTAATATATTTGAATGATAGAATGTCTTTACAAATTAATTTCCTTCCCAAAAGCCATACTAGCTTAATGATTTTTAAGGGCTAATCATCTGTCATTTTGGGTGTCCTCCTTATATTCTACAGGTTATGTACAAAGAAAGCTTGGGGACAGGCATTCCAACCACTATCACTCCAGAGATGGAGAGAGTCAAACGCAATCAAGAGAACTTTAGCTCGGTATTTGTAAAAAAGAAACTCAAACCCCCCTTTAAAAATTTACCATCACAACTTACCCTTTAAAAAAAAAATAACAGCCTAACCATGATGCTATGTGTGTATGTCACTATCTGACCCAATCCACCTAGATGATACCTAGTGACTCATTTTTCCCATTGGATCTTAACATTGTAGGTGACTGACAAGTGTGAAAGACTCTAGTGAAATTAACATGGAATTCCTCATAATTGCTTACATCACATAACTCAACTATCTCATATCATTTAAAACCCAAAGAGTAATTACTACTCATAAAATTCATCTTCATAAATGTGTGGAATAAAATGTAAAAACCTATGTTCTTACTAAACCCAATCAACTAAAACAAAAACAAAAAAATCCTTCCTCCTCCCCACTCCTGTTTCCTTTCCTTCCTGAATTACTGTGCCTGTGTTGAGTGGGATTATTTGGGTGCTGTCTTGTATCTCACAGGTATTATACAAAGAAAATTTGGGGACTGGAACCCCAACACCTATTACTCCAGAGATGGAGAGAGTCAAACGCAATCAAGAGAACTTTAGCTCGGTATTTCTTAGGGGGGAGGGTAAAAAGTTCCCTTACTATCATGCTAAAAAATAATCCTAACCCTTGACAAATATCTTCTCCCTGTAAAATAACTAAGCACAAAAAAATGGAGGAAATGCTAACAAATAATACTTTAGATTTTACTCTAAATCTAATTTAATATACAAACATTATCCAGTTCTGGTGTGAAATTTTAACCATGGCCTAGCATATACATTTATCATTGCCCTAAAAAAAAAAGAACAAACTCTAGTCTTTTCCATTTTCTTATAAATGACAGTACGTTTCTAACATGGTGTTTACTTGGGTTGTGCAAAATCTAAAGTCTAATATCTCCACTATTAAGAAAAAAATTAGAATTTTATTTGTATTCTTTGTTGTCTTGTCAGACGCTTTCATTCTGTTTCACAGGTCATTTGAGGAGAACAGGATTCCCAATCATTATTCAGAATACTGCCCCAGAATGTAAATCTCCAGACCTTAATCATTCATATAGAATGGCTACTACAATCATACACACAAGAAGTGTGTATGTGTGTATACATATTGTCTCTGGAACACTGTGGAGTTTAGAGAAAATATATGGCTAATCTTTTTTGCTTTTCTCCTCCACAATTCTCTATTCTAAGTCTTAGAATATCCCCAGCCATAGTACTATACCTGGCACATATCAGGCACTAGACAAAAATTTATTGCCTGACTGGCTACCTCTTGATATTTTCGTTAAACCCATTAGTAATTTGCACTCTATTTTGCTCAATAACTAAAGGTAAGCAGGCATAATGTTAAGAGCACTTGACTTAGGCGCCAGGAGACCATGACTCAAGATCTGGTTCTGCCACTCACTACTTGTGTGACCTTAGGCAAGTCACTTCACTTGTCTCAGCTTGTTTCTATCACTTATAAAATAAAGGGGGGCTACTATACTAGGTGATCACTAAGTCCTTTTTAGTGCTGGCATCTCTGATTCCAAACTCTGAGCCTACCAAGTTGGCTGACTACCACAGTCAAGGCATTGATGGATGCCCTTATCTTGGCAGCTGCACAAACCCTAGTGTTCATACTTTCTCTCTGGTTATGTGTGCCTGTAACTACTGTATGCAGGAATAAAGGCATTGAAATAACCCAAGTGGGGGTCTTTTGTTGCATCTGCTTAAGTGACTGCAAATTTCTTAGTCCCTGAAGACAAGCCTGCACATGGCACTGTGCTGACGTGATTGTTAATGCTTTTTTGTGCCATACAGGTGTTGTACAAAGAGAACCTGGGCACGGGAACCCCCATACCGGTCACTCCTGAGATGGAGAGAGTCAAACACAATCAAGAAAACTTTAGCTCGGTATTTGGGACCATAAAAGTTCCCTTAACCATATTAAAATTCTCCTTTTATTCTTTTAACTTTTAAAAATGAAAATTTCCCATTCCCTGTTAATCTAGTTAACCAGAAAAGGAAAAAACAAAAAAACCCCTCCTTTCACCATCTTGAACCCTCTGATTTTCAAGACCTTTGACTCACCACTTGTAATTTCTAGAATCCTCCCTTGGTCCTTTTAGCTGGCTCCTCTCCTTCCCTCTCTACCTTGGGTTTTGCTTCTGGAGGTTTGAGAAATCTTTGATTTCTAAAAATATCAATCCAGGGCTCCAAACTGTCTTTGGCTGTTGCTCTTATTCTGTGTTTCTGGATTGGGACAGATAAGAAAGTAAAGAATTTGAAGTCAATGTGTGAAAACAAAGACTGTCAGTTACCTGGACTGTGATCACCATCATGGTCAATGCTGAGTGACCACAGAACGCTGTCCACAGTCTCTGGAGCACAAAGTAGCATTATTATTTTTAAGACAGTAGTTAAGCTTGAAGGTTGGAATCATTCTGCTTTGGTAATTATCCACAGAAAGAATCCAGATTCTTTTCACTTGTCCAAATAAGAAGGTCAAATTGGGCATTTTATTTTTTGTCATATTTTATTTAGCTCCATTGCTTTTGTCCTTTTAAAAGTTTCTACAACTATATAATGAAAACTAGTTATAGGGACTCCTGTAACTATTGCTCCAGAAAGAGAGAATCAAATATGGATAAGAAAAATAGAAGTGGATCTTTTACTGAGGAGATTTGGGGGGGCAAAGGAGAAGAGGGAGGAAGATGGGCAGTTAGTGAATAAAATTTCCTTTTGAACTCTTAATTTTAATGTGATTTTCCACCGTAAAATTTACACCCTCAGGAAAACCAAGTCATTTTAATGCTGCCATTTTCAATTCTCCTATTACTAACCATTGCTAATTCTGTTGAATTTTCATTGTCGTTTAATGTAACTTTTCTGGATTGTTTTGTCCATTATGTCTTAAGCTTTTCCAAATATGTTTCTTTAAGGAGTGTTTATTTTGTTTCTTATAGTAACATTAGTAGAAGAATATATATTTCAGGTTCCAATGATCCTAGTGATTTAGGAAAGATATTTTACATATATATATATATGTATGTATATATATACACAAACACACACATACATATATATACACACACACACACATATATATATATGTGTGTTTTAGTTTACTTCACCACTATAATCAATTTAAATCATAAAGCCAATATTACTTACTATACTATCTCTTGATATTTTCCTTCTACCCATTAGTAATTTATACTTTATTTTGCTCAATAACTAAAGGTAAGCAGACATAATGTTAACAGCACTTGACTCAGAAGCTAGGAGGCAAGGATTCAAGGTCTGGTTCTGCCACTCACCACTTGTGTGACCTTAGGCAAGTCACTTCACTTGTCTCAGCTTGTTTCTATCACTTATAAAATAAAGGAGCTACACTAGGTGATTACTAAGTCCTTTCTAGTGCTGACATCTCTGATTACAAACTCTGAGCCTATCAGGTTGGCTGGCTAACACACAGTCAAGGCATTGATGGATGCCCTTATCTTGGCAGCTGCACAAACCCTAGTGTTCGTACTTTCTCTCTGGGAATGAGTGCCAGAAACTTCTGTATGCAGGGATGAAGGCATTGAAAATAACTCAAGTGGGAGTCTTTTGTTGCATCTGCTTGAGTGACTACAAATTCCTTAGTCTCTGAAGACAAGCTGACCTGCCCTGCACATGGCACTGTGCTGACGTGACTGTTAATGCTTTTTTGTGCCACACAGGTGTTGTACAAAGAGAACCTGGGCACGGGAACCCCTATACCGGTCACTCCTGAGATGGAGAGAGTCAAACACAATCAAGAAAACTTTAGCTCGGTATATGGGAGTATAAAAGTTCCTTTAACCATATTAAAATTCTCCTTTCTTTCCTTTCAACTTTTAAAAGTGAAAATTTCCCATTCCCTGTTAATCTACTTAACCAGAAAAGGAAAAAACAAAACCCCTCCTTTCACCATCTGAACCCTCTGATTTTCAAAACCTTTTACTTACCTTTTGTTCTCACCACTTGTAATTTCTAGAATCCTCCCTTGGCCCTTTTAGCTGGCTCCTCTCCTTCCCTCTCTACCTTGGGTTTTGCTTCTGGAAGTTTGAGAAATCTTTGATTTCTAAAAATATCAATCCAGGGCTCCAAACTGTCTTTGGTTGTTGCTCTTATTCTGTGTTTCTGGATTGGGACAGATAAGAAAGTAAAGAATTTGAAGTCAATGTGTGAAAACAAAGACTGTCAGTTACCTGGACTGTGATCACCATCATGGTCAATGCTGAGTGACCACAGAACGCTGTC
>CM053771.1:172211299-172293956 GCA_028658325.1 Potorous gilbertii | reverse complement strand
TCCAAACTGTCTTTGGTTGTTGCTCTTATTCTGTGTTTCTGGATTGGGACAGATAAGAAAGTAAAGAATTTGAAGTCAATGTGTGAAAACAAAGACTGTCAGTTACCTGGACTGTGATCACCATCATGGTCAATGCTGAGTGACCACAGAACGCTGTCCACAGTCTCTGGAGCACAAAGTAGCATTATTATTTTTAAGACAGTAGTTAAAGTTCAAGGCTGTAATCATTCTACTTTGGTAATTGTCCTGTGCTATAAGCCTTCCACAGAAACAATCCAGATTCTTTTCGTTTGTCCAAATAAGGAGGTGAAATGGTGGCATTTTATTTTATTTAGCTTCATTGCTTTTGTCTTTTTAAAAGTTTCAGCAACTATACAATGAAATTCGTTATAGGGACTCTTGTAACTATTGCTCCAGAAAGAGAGAATCAAATATGGATAAGAAAAATAGAAGTGGATCCTTTACTGGGGGAGGGAGGGGGAAAGGAGAAGAGGGAGCAAGATGGGCAGTTAGTGAATAAAATTTCCTTTTGAACTCTTAATTTTAATGTGATTTTCTATCCTAAAACTTCCACCCTCAGGAAAACCAACTCATTTTAATGATGCTATTTTCCATTCTTCCATTACTAACCATTGCTAATTCTGTTGATTTCTCAATGTAGTTTAATGTAACTTTTCTGGATTTTTTTGTCCATTATGTCTTAAGCTTTTCCAAATATGTTTCTTTAAGCAGTGTTTATTTTGTTTCTTATAGTAACAATAGTAGAAGAATATTATTTCAGGTTCAATGATTCTAGTGATTTAGCAAAGATATTTTATATATATGTATGTGCATATGGGTGTACATATATATGGACACACACACACATATACATATATATCCATATCCCATAGAAGAACAGTAGCTGGTAGCAGGTGTTAAAGTAAAAAACTCTGTATTTAAAAATTTTGATATTCCTGAATTTACTGTAAAATTGCCAACTATCACCTTTCCTTTCCTTTGTGTTTTGGTTTATTTCACCATTACCATCAATGTAACCCATAAAGCCAATATTACTTATTATTCTCAGGGAATATATGCCAATATTTTCTATTTAACTTGTAACATCATTGTTATTTTTTTGAAATAACCATAGACTTTTCCTGATTAAAGAAACAATCTATTTATTTAATGTTAGGAGTCAGGAGTTGAACCTCCATAAGGTAATGTAGTGATCTGACCTAGATATTTATTAAAGAGAGGGAGAGAGTGAGGATGTCTATTTTCTGTCTAATCCTTGAATGACATCAATGACATTCCCCACCAGATGGCGCAGACTTGTGCTGATATATCACCTCTTCTTTTTCCCCTTGGATTCTTTATGTCACACAGGTGTTGTACAAAGAGAACCTGGGGGCAGGAACCCCAATCCCGATTACTCCAGAGATGGAGAGAGTCAAACACAATCAAGAAAACTTTAGCTCGGTATTTTAAAAGAAAAAGAATATCCTTCTATTTTAAAAACTCAATGGTGTTTTTTTATTGCTTTTTAAAATTAATGATTTAAAAAGTCTCCATTCTTAGTCTTTTTAATCTAATCGACTTATCCAAATAAAATCCCTATAGCTCTTTTCCTCCTGACTAAAAAATTGCTATTTCATCTGACTCCCTTTAACTTGCTATTTTCTGATTAAAATTTTGATGTAATTCTTTAAAGATCCTTAACTCTTCTCCTTGGCTTCAGAAAATAAATGTTAATTGCCCTCATTTCAAATTTTAAAAACTAAACTGCCAGTTATTTTAACAGTCTAAGCGTCTAAGATCCTCCCTTTAGCCTGCTTTGGCAAATGTTGATAATGAAACTTGACCTCAACCTGAAGCTTCCACAAAGTCTGCACTGGCAAGATCCCTCTCTTTGACTTCACTTTTTATTCTAACCTTATCTCTGTATATCTGCACAAAGAATTAGAACCTGAGCCTTCAACATATATGCCTTTCATAGTATTTTGTTGATTAAATTTTAGAAACTTATCATGAACATCTCATCTAGATTGCCTTAAAAAAATATCTAATGTTCATTTTAACTAAAAATGAAATATTCCAATTTTGTTTTAAAATAACTTAAGAGAAAATTTCCCATAAACAGAGAGCAAATAGCAATATTTGCGCGTGCACCATGTTCATTTACTCCAAGTCTTCTTAGTATGATTTATTATTGACATTTCCCATTTTAAAATTATCTTTACATTTTATTTTAATATTTCCTTTTTTTGAGTATATCTTCCTATTATAACATTCTGGAGGGCAGCACCTTGATACTCATGAATTTACTTGATACTGTCCAGGTTAAGTTGTTCCCGGAGGCAAAAAAAAAACCAAAACCCCCTTTCTTCTTCATTTTGTTTCCTAGTTCTTTGTTCCTTTCAGTGTGTTTTGTTTTTCTAATACATCAAAAGGATATCTGAGGGGCTCAAACAAGCAGTAAAATTTCCACTGATCTGATCTCTTCTTCTCCCCTCCCTTCACCCCATAACAAATAGAGAAAGTTGGTATTGATTGCTGCTTTTCTCTGGATGCCTTTTTGTGTCATACAGGTGTTGTACAAAGAGAATCTGGGGACAGGAATCCCAGTCTCCATCACTCCAGAGATTGAGAGAGTGAAACACAATCAAGAAAACATTAGCTCGGTATTTTGCAAAGGGAAAAAAAAGATGCCATCTAACATTATAATAAAATTAGCACTTAACAGCTTTAAAAAGTCCTTGCCTTCCTTAGCTTTTTAATATCATTCCCACAGGAAGAGAAAAGAGCTCCTTTCACTATAATACCGCTACTTTCCCAATTTTTCTCCCTTTAAAAAATGTTTTGTTGTTACTGTTGAAAGGGAGGGAGGTGTTTAATTTTTAGATAATAACAGATTTTTCTAACAACTTCATACCTTGAATGGTCACGTTCAGTGCTCTAGAGCTCTTAAAATGTAAAAAAAAAAATAACATCCTTCCCAGTAACCTCTTCAATTAAAACTTATTAGATCATCACCTACCTCCTCACTCCTTTCCTCAGCTGCAATACCTGGGCATTGCAAGAAAGCGGAACTGATGCACAAAACTTACAAACCAAGGAATCTTATTCATTGCCACTTTTCTGGCTGCTTTCTCCTCATGCAGGTGTTATACAAAGAGAACCTGGGCAAGGGAACTCCCTTACCTGTCACTCCAGAGATGGAGAGAGTCAAACACAATCAAGAAAATATTAGCTCGGTACTTTGGAAAAAAAAAAAAAACAAAAAGAAAAACCCCAAGTTTTTAACAATTAAAAAAATAACACACATTAATTCCAGCTTTAAAAAGGAAAAGAATATGTTTGTGTGACTTCTTTTATTAGCCCATTTGTTGCTGTTTCCTTTAGGACTACTCTTTTAACATTATGATAATAACATTGTTTTAATCCATAATATGAAATCCTACTTGTGGAAATAACAAATTTTCCTATAAAATACCACCTTTTCTTTCCACACCTTTCCTTCCTCCTCTCTCCAGAAAGTTGTTTATTTCAGTGGGTTTTGAAATTCTGGAAAAGAAGACCAAAAAAACTACTTAACCTGAGCATTTCAGAAATATTAAGGTTGAATATTTTATGGTATTTTTTTCTCATACCTTTTGGTTTTTCATTCACTTTGTCATTTTTATATAAGGAGAACCTGAGGATAATAACCTCTGTATGTCTCCTATAGAGACAGTGACCAAAAAAAAAATTTCTTCTGAGTCCTAACTAAATGTGATTGTTTAATTTTTATTATCTAAGTTTTATCTAAGCATACAGGCCCATTTTTTGGTCTAGACAGTCAAGTTTTTACTTGTATCCCTTTTGTACATTGAGTTTTTTTCTGCTTGATGAAAGGACTAGTTTTTAGACCTGGGGGGAAAGTACAATGTCAAATTCAGGCCTTATGGCCCTCAAAGTTTATGGCAATAAGTTTCTCAAAGTTCTTGTAAGAATCATCCTTTCTCCCCATTACTATGCAACTTATATCCAACTTCCCAGGAGGAGGTTTTTCTTTGCAACAGTTTTTCCTGATAGAGAGGGAATGACTTTTTAAATTCTCGTTTTAGACAAAGGGGAAAGAGATATTATAGACGACAACAATGAAAGGGAGGGGAAAAATACTTTGGTTTATATTAGAATTTGGAAAATTCTGCCACAACAATAATGCAAGATGGATTTTTTCCCTCCTCTATTTTTTGTCTGTTGATTTTTTTCAAGCTGACTTTAAGATTCAGGTTACATCCTGGGACCAATCATGAAACCTAGGTTTTATAGCATCTTAAGGAGGAAAATGGAAAAAGTCAGGTATGGGGGTTTTGACTCATAGGAAAAGGAGAAAAGATCTTTTGTGGTCATTCAGTGTCTTCCGGGAGGGAGGCAGTTCTCTGTCACTATGCATGGTTTTCTAGAGTTTTCCTGTCTTAGAAGACTTGCATATTTGCAGATTGAATTGAACCACAAGATTCTAGGGCAGTGCAACTCATCTTAGATACCTCTTAACCCACCCTCTCCATCCTAACCTTATGTCCCAAGTGTTCTGCTATTCTGGTCAACTAAACAGCAATTTATGTATATTTGTATGATCATTTGATAATACACATTTTCTTTTCTTTTTGGATTTCTGCATTCCCCGATATCCTATAGGTTTTGTATAAAGAAAATGTGGGGAAAGCCACCCCAACCCCTGTCACTCCAGAGATGCAGAGAGTCAAACGCAATCAAGAAAACATTAGCTCGGTATTGTCTTGAAAAAGAAAAGTGCTTCATAATTTGCAAAATAACCACTGCAGTTTGGTCCGCTCCTAACCTATCCCAAGTTGTCTTGTTGGGGTTTCTCCTAGAGACACCGACACAAAAATTACTGCTGTTATCTTTGAATATCCCCTTAGAATATTACAACAGTGCCTTTAACTTTACTTGTACATTAACTTTTTAATAGCTTTTTTCCAAAGAGCTGTTCTCACTCAGTGATTAATTAAAACATGTTAACTTTTCTAAGTGGGATTAATTCAATGATGTCTTATCTTGGTAACTGCCCTCAGTGATCTTTGGATGCATACATCTTTGTATCCCATAGGTATTATACAAAGAGGGCCTGGGGAAGGCAACCCCTACACCCATCACTCCAGAGATGGAAAGAGTCAAACGCAATCAAGAGAACTTTAGCTCGGTATTTTGAGAGAGAAAAAATAATCTTTGAAAGTAACGAGCCTGCCACATTTTTTCCTGCACCTAATTCATCCTGTGTTTTCCAAACAACCTCTTCTCTGCATATCTCCTTTTTTTTTGTTTTACTCAATTAAAACAACAACAACCTGCTTTTCCTTTAAAAAGAAATCTTTTGCTTTATGGAATAACATGTTAACAATTTCCTCTCCTAAGGTGCTTTCTTTTCTGCAGTGATCATACTGAACAGTAACCCCAGTTGAGCACTGAGTTTCAGAAATGGTTGTCTGCCTTCTGATATCTGGATGCTTTCTTGGATCCCATAGGTTTTGTACAAAGAGAACATGAGAAAGGCCACGCCAACACCTGTCACTCCAGAGATGGAGAGAGCTAAGCGCAACCAAGAAAACATTAGCTCGGTATTTTCTAGGACCAAAAAGATGTTGTAACTCCTTGGATGATAACATTTTAACACTTTAAAAATGTGTACCTTCTCTAGCTCTCAACCTAAAACAGTCACCCTAAAATTAACTTCCCTATGTGCTTTTTCGGATTCAAAATGATCATACTAAGACATAACATTTTAATTCCCGGTGTTTTCTCTCCCTCTTTTTCACCTCCCTGCTGCATTACTGTAGGGGGAAGGATACTCTTACATAACTGCTTGTCAAAAATTGACTTCCTAACAGCCTAAATCTCTGACCTGTCCTCTGTGTTTATGAAGATGTGAAATGATAAATACTCTGAAGGAATGCATTTTCTTTGACGTTACTGATGTGATTCATTTTGTCTTTCAGTAAGAAGGGTACTTGGATCTCTACATTAACATATTAATTACAAAATAAGATGAAAACTTTCTCCTACAGGAATAAAATATTGAGAAGAGAAAAATTCATCCTTTAAAAGAATGGCTAGATGTTTCTTAAAACCTTTTTAAAGAAATAATAATTGTTGCTTAAAAAAACAACTCAGCATTGTTACTTCCCAGTGATAATCCCCAAGAAAACTCTTATAATGAAAAATATATTTAAATGAAACAAACCAATGCATTGGCTGTTCTTGACAACATATAATCCACCACCTCTTTGACAAGAAAAGGAAGGTCTTTATATCACCTTTAAGACTTAACACAATCTCCTAAGAGACCTTCATTTTCCAAAAAAATTTTTTTTACAAAGAGGACTTGAGGACACCAACCATTATACTTCTTCTGTATAGACAGAGTCAGTAATAGGAAGGTTAATTCCTAGTAAATTCAAGAGGCTATCATATTTTGTTGCCTAATGAATTTGCAGTCATTTGGAGACTCCAAGTTGTTCAAGGAGAGCTCCCACAATTTACTGTGACCCTGAACAAAACAGTGAACCATAGCTCCCGTGTTCCATCTGCGTATAACAAGAATACTGTGACTTTCACAGCACCTTTCACAGGATGATTACGAGTTTCAAATGATATAATGATGTGAAATAAAGTACAATTCATGTAGGCAGATGCACACGTAAGTTTCCAAGTGCTAGAAAATTGTAAGATCAACCATTATACTCACATTTTTTTAAACGTTTATTTTAAAAATTAGGTTGTCCCCTTTCCTCTAATCCAGAGATTTTTCAAAACCAAAGTTAGTCTTCTCAGTATAAGAAAAAACAGGGGTGTGAGTTCTCTTCTCACTATGTCTAACCCTTGCCAGCAATCTATGTGGCCCTGAGCCTTTGTTGCTGGCCATGGTTCCCTAATTAGCTCCTTTAAAGCATCTGGCATCCTTGGGGAAGCTTTTAGATCTCACAGGCAGCACGACACTGTGAACGCAACTCATTCAGTTCCTCTTTGTTAGGTTTTATACTCTGATAGCTTCCGGAAACAAGTGCAAGGTAAAGCTGCCTATGTCTTGGATACCCCTGAAATGAGACGAGTGCGAGAGACCCAACGCCACATCTCAACCGTGAGTGACAGAGTTGTAGTTGGCAGGCTCAGTTGTCCATTTTGATATTGAATATGGGACACAATCAACTTACATCATCTTTTGCCTTAATGAAATTTCAGGTGAAATACCATGAGGACTTTGAAAAACATAAAGGTTGCTTCACTCCAGTGGTGACTGACCCCATTACTGAGCGAGTGAAAAAGAACACACAAGACTTCAGCGACATTAACTACCGGGGCATTCAGAGAAAGGTGGTGGAAATGGAGAGAAAACGAACTGATCAGGACCAAGAGACCATAACAGGTAAAAAGGCTTATGGACTTATCCGCATCCTTGGGCCTGGAAGAAACCAGAGATCCAAGATCTTTCTTGGACAGATGGGGACCTAAGGTCTAGAAAGGTGAAGGGGTCACACAGTGACTACACAGTGCAGGTGGTGTCAGACCCCAATTCTCCTGATTCCTGCCTAATGCTCTGTCTAAATTATTCATATCAGGCTAAAAGGCAATGAATTAAATGCTTGCAAATTTTTTAATCTGTCAACCAGAAAGATAGCTGAAAAAATGTAAAGGTCAAATTTCTAGATATGAGGTTAACATGTCCCTGAGAATAATCTTGATTATGACTGAAGTCATCCTGGTGACTAGCCTCCTGTAATAATATCTGAAAAGAAGCCCACGTAATAAAATAATAACATCTAGCATTGTTGTAATGCTTTAAGGTTTGAGAAGCACTTTGCAAATATCTAATTTAATCCTTGCAATAAACCCATTTTACAGATGAGGAAACTGAGGCAGAGTTAGTCACTAAACATTTACTAAAGACCTACTATGTTCTGTGCTCTGTACTAAGAGCTGGGGATACAGGGAATGGCAGAAGATAATCCTTATTTTCAAAAAGCTCACAGTTAAGTGACTTACCCATGCTCATACAACTAATAAGTAGCTAAGGTCAGATCTCAGGTCTTCCTGAGCCCAGGAGGATCTCACAGGTCATCTCATCCAATCCTTCATTTTATAGATTAAAAAAAAATCAGGCCCAGACAGATTATGTGACTTCCCCAAAGTCACATGGGTAAGCAGCACAGCCAGTATGCTCCCAGATCCTCCCCCAAACAGCACATTTTCCACCCTATCACCTCAATCAATCAATAAGTATCATCAATAAACACCTTCTATTTGCCAAGTACCATATTAGGTCCTAGGGATACAAATGCAAAGAACAAAAAAATCCCTACTCTCAAGGAACTTACACAGTATGAAGTACCTACAGGTACATACATACATACAATACCTAGTAATGAGGGAGGAGGCAAGTGCATAGACAAATACACATATAGAATAAACATGGGGAGGAACGCAAATAAATATAGATGAGCTCAACATACAGCAGTCTAGAAGGATTCCCCACACCCCAGACACTAGAGGTGGTGAAGGAGAGTCCGGGGAGGCTTCTCCTAGAAAGAGGCCTACCTCCAGGAGAATGTTAAAAGCAGACAGAAGGGAAAGAAAGGTAGCAAGGTGCTCCTTTCCAAATTTCAAAAATAATCTGTACTTTCATTGCTGCGGGTCCTGCCTAGGTAAACATAGAACCCAGGTGTCATGGCCCTTAGTACATCATTTGATGAATGGCTGCAGGCTGTGTGGTGGTGAGAATCTCTGGCTTTAGCTAACCCAGGCATTAGGGCTAGGACTATACTCCTAGAGCCTCTACAGAAGCAGTCAGGTGATCCCTCGAAGAGAGCAGCTAGGGATGGAATTGGGAAGACCTGAGTTCAAATCCTATCTCAGACACTTACAAGTGGTATGACTCTGGGCAAGTAACTTAACCTGCTTTTCTCAGTTGCTTCATCTGCAAATGGGGATAACAGCACCAATCTTTCAGGATTGCTGTAAGGCTCAAATGAGATACTATTTGTAAAAATGCTTAGTACAATGCCTGATGCATAGTAGGGCCACTCCATCTCCCAGCTTTGTAGGACATGCCAAAGCTTCAGGGAAACCAGAGTAGGCCACAGGTAGGGGAGGATGGGGTGCGAATGGAGGAGCAAAAAGAGCAGAGGAAAGGGATGCCCAAGTGGTAAAAGGGAAGCTTCCTTGAGTCTGTCATTTGCTTAAGTGACAGATCCTTCAACTTCCCATCCTTTCATATTAATCTAGGAGGTTTTTGCCTTGATATCCCCGGTGCACCACACACACTATAGCCTCAAAATTCCTATGTAACTTAACTGACATTATTTGAAGGTGCTCTAATGATAAATGGTAGTAACAATAATTTCCATTTATAATGGCCTTTAAGGTACACAGCCTCTTGTACACCTCCCTCTGCTACCTAATTCTGATGCAGCGCCGGCCCTACCATCCCCCATTACACAGGAGGACACAGGCTCAGAGGTGTATTAACTTTCCCAAAGGGAACACAAATGGCAAGTGTTTGGGCCAGGACTCAATGCACCCCAAGGGCTCTACTATCCCCAACACAGCTTGCTTCTATAGTCCCTCCTCCTTCTAGAATGAAAGCTTTTATTTCCCCTGGCCCATCAATCAACAAGCATTTATTAAATGCCAGCTGTTCTAGGAATGGAGGATGCAAAGACAAAAAAGAAAGTCTGTGAACTCAAGGGGCTTACTGACATCTGACTGGGAGAAACTATGGGCATAAAAGATATAAAAAATATACAAATGGAAGAATAAGTACCTATTATGTGCTCAGCATTGTGATCATGGTTGTACAGACATGATCTCAGTTGGTGATTAACAGTTGGGATGATAAGAAAAAAATCTCATTTAGAAATTAGTGGTTGAATTCTGATTTTTAATCCATTCTGCTATCCATTTCATTTCTCTGGGAGAGGGGAAAGGAAAAAAAATAAATTTCAAGATGATTTCACAATATATTTAAAAGGAATAGCAGGTTGTGCATAATAGATTTGTAGTTCCACGCACAATCATCTTTTTATTATATACTATGTTATGGAAATACTTGTTTTATTCCATAAACTAAAAACTAAATAAAATTGAAAAAAATTAGATTGTGTTTCAGGCAGGTATTTGAAGGAAGGGAACTGAAACAGTCTCACAGAGTACATGAGTTCCTACAATTTGTTTCCCTAAAAGGCTTACGGGTTTGGCGCACCAATCCTGGCTCAGTTTTTGACTATGACCCAGCAGAAGACAACATCCAGTCCCGAAGCTTACACATGGTTAATGGTAAGTAATTCTTTGAAAAGGCTTGATAACAAAGATATCAAGCAAATTACTTCATTCAGTATGTCCCACAGAGCATATAATTTGCCAAATTTCTATCAGAAGAATAATTTTTTTCAGGCCCTGAAAGCCCTCTCCCCAAATTTTCCATTTTCCTATCATGAAACTGATGCAGAAGCCAAAAGCACTTCCTACATTTGATTCAAGCTGATAAAAGATATTATTCCATATGTATGTATATATATTGTATATAACATAAACCAAGTCATTTTTTTGGTCTACCATATATAAAAAATCATTTTAATATAAAATACCATCATTTTGGTTCTTTCCTTTTCTGTTTCTGTGCTGACCCTTATACTGCTACTCCTTCCTCTCATTTAAAAAACAGAGAAAAAAGGAACAAAGAGTATTTTTAAAAGGAGGAATAGATCTACCAAGTAAGAAAATATTTAGTAAACACTTAGCATTTCTTCCATCTACTTATATTTGGATAAGACTTAGTCAATCATATGGTTGATGCTAACTGATGTTATTGCATTCAGATCGAGGTTACTATCAATTTTTAGTCGAAAGAAAAATATATTCCTTAAAATCACTTTCCTCCCTTCTATTTCTCCCTCCCATTAGTGCAAGCTCAGCGCCGGAGCCGTGACGCATCTCGATCTGCCAGTGCCTTGAGCATCAGTGGTGGAGATGAGAAATCAGAGCATTCAGATCACCACCTCTCCCATTACAGCAATGGAGGTGTTTTCTTCTCAGCAACATCATCAGGTACTATACTAGAAATACATGGACCTTGTCGAGTGGGTACAAGGAATATTTGGCAAGTATAAATTATAAATATTTGGTAAATAATTATATAAATCAATTGAAATCAATCGAGCTCTTTATTTTATTTCTTACGTGCATATGGTAAGGCATAAAATTTGCTTTTCTAATTGAATAGGGGATTTGGGGAAGTTTCCTGAAAGTCCTATATGTAGCAAAATCTAGAATTTATTGCCATTGATACTGAATATGTGATTCAGGGAAAACCACACACACAAAGCCCCATGAATGGTAAACTCTAAAATGGATTTGTCATATTGAATGATTGATTCAGGATGATTTATTGAAAGTCAGCTGAAAATGGTTGCAATGAGAAACCCTGATTAAGGAACTGAAGCTAGTTGACTGAAATAAACACATTTAACCCAACAATGAGCTGATTTTTAGAACAAATGGAAAAGTCACTAAGTTGTAGCTTTGTTGCTTAGCAGAAAGAGCTGATATTTCTATCCCTTCCTCAGGATTTTGGCTTTATAGGCAATAGGAAGGGCAGATGATCCAAGTTTTGGAAAGGGAAATTCAACTGTTGAAAATACAGAGCCAATGGTTTGTGACCAACTTTTCCCTCTCAGGATTAACTGTTTCTCTTTCTTGCAGCTTACAAACATGCAAAAACTACAGTGCTTCCACAGCAAAGGTCATCTTCTGTTGCTACACAGCAGACAACAGTATCTTCCATCCCATCCCACCCTTCTACAGCTGGAGTAAGTGAATAGTAGCTCTCTCAAATTTCATTTGTTGACTTTTATACAAATAATTATAGAATCCTGAGAAGAAATCCTAAAAAGTTTTCCCCCATAGAAAATGATCCTTCTAAGTTACCAAGGCCCATCACACTGATGTCAAAAAATCCTTAGCAAACTCAAATCTCATGTATGAGCTAAATGAGAATATATGTGTGTATGTGTATGTAACAGCAAGGACCCTGGCACAAACAGGAAGGCTTGATGTACAGGTTCTTAGACCTGCTTTTCTAAAAGGAAAGCAACTTTTGAGGGGTCAGCAATCTACTTTAATCAAGCACATATATCATTCACTTAGTTCAGGGGAAAAAGTCAGCACCTTGAACTTTAGAGAAAAAACAAAGAAATAAAGAACAACAGACAGGGCTTCCAACTGTCTGACCATAGATAATACATAAGACAGAGAAGCACCAACATCTGGATTTTCAAAACTGGGGGGCTCCTTAGCAGCTTTCCAGAGTCTCATGACACCCAAACCTTCTTCCAAAAAATAAGCCCCAAAGCAAAACCTCCCCTCAGAGTATATATACTCTTTTTCAGAGCTGGAGGTCCTTGCGACCCAGTGCCTTAGAAATTAACAAAAGGTCCTGAGGCCTATTAATGGGTGGGGAAGATCTTTAACTCTTTCTCCCTCCCCCATTAATCTTACAGTATAATATGCAACAAATAGTGTGTGTGTATATAAATATGCATATATATACATGCATACGTACATATATATATACACACACACACACATACACATACACACATAAAACTGTCCAAAATAGGCAGCCCCTGATGATAGCAAAAATCATTAAAATACCTTTCAACCAGTCAACAAGAATTTAGGTGCTTACTGTGTGCCAGACACAACCAAGTAGTAGGAATAAAAATACAAGTAGAAAGACAATCCCAACCATTTATGGATTTAACATTCTAAAGGGAGAAGACAATACCACCAAAATAAAAATAAAAAAAAAAGGAAGCTGAAGAGAGGAGGGCAGAGGAAGGCAAAGTACCTTTTAAAAAGGGACAAATACACAAGCTATGTTAAAAAATATTATATTGCCAAACATTTATTTGGGAGAACTTTGTTTTCTCTGAAAATATAGTGTTTGTATAAACGGTGAGTCTTGTTGATCACTACTTTACAATTCAGCCATATCTGGCACATCACCATGTTAGAAACATTCTATCCGGATTAAATATGAAATTTCTGATATATAATGGGCTAGGAAATAATCTTTGGGAAAGGAATATTTTACTGGGTTTCCTCTCCCTCTGATGATCTTCAGTCTATGACAGTGGTAAAACAAATCACCCACACTCTCCCCTCTTCACCCCCAGCCCTTTCCCAGGACCATGTTATTCCCCAAAATGGCTCTTCCACTTTCACTCCATCAAGGCCTTGGCTTAGAGCCCAGCTCTTTGGAGAGTCTCAGCTAAGGATGTGAACTCTCTTCCTAAGGAGGCAGACTAAAAAGGAACACTAGCACTATGTGTTTCAGAAACAGCAAGGACTAGCACCGAGACTTAATTGGTTCTCCCCTGACCACTTCCTCTATTCCCTTGTCTTCCTCCCTTCCTAGGGCCGCCCCAAGATCAAGATCAAAGCTTTTTCTGTTCTTAGAATCCAAGACATCTTCCCCTATCTACTTTTAAGCTCTGCCTCTGCAGTTGAAAAAAGTAATCCTACCATCATCTAAATTACAGATTAGGGAGATTATAGATCCCACCTGGAGGGAGGGCTTTAGTTGGGCAAACATGATATAACAATTAAAGTGTCTGTTTTAGATTGGGCCTATGAACACTGATGACCCTAAAAATATCAGCTATTTGAAATCTGTATCCAGCTCCATATACATTAGAATATAAACTCCTTGAGGGCGAAACTGGGATGTTTTTTAAAATTTAATCCCTAATACTGAGTCCAAGACCTGGCATATAAATGCTTAATAAATGCTTTTTATTCATTCATTCATTCAACAATGGAGGGGTTCAATAAATATGTCTTTAATGCATGAATGAATAAAATAATTAAATCACTTATTTAGTTAGCCAGTATGAAATGAAAATTTATAAATCTGGGCTAACGTTGAGAAATTATTAGAGCACAGTCTATAAGCTCTAAAGATGGGAGAAAATATGTAGTAAAAATAATAGCTAGCATTTATATACTACCTATGTGCTAAGCACTGTGCTTTATAAATATTATCTAAAATGATCCACACAACAACCCCAGGAGGTAAACGCTATCATTTTATTTATGTATGTGTGTGTGTGTGTGTGTGTGTGTGTGTGTGTGTATGTGTCTGTGTGTGTGTGTGTAATTTTACAATTGAGGACACTGAAACAAACAGCCATTAAATGACTTGCCTAAGGTCACACAGCTTGTCTGAGGCAGGATTTGAACCCAGGTCTTCCTGACTCCAGGCCAAGCCATCTATCCATTGAACTACCATCTGCTTTAAACCATAGCAGTACTGTAGCAGTACTTGGAAAAGTAAATAAATAAAAGAAGATTTTCACATATTCCCTCTTGCCTTTTAAGGAATGGCTATGTATGTTCCTTGACAAATTAAATTGTGGAAAATGACTCCTTAATTTGCAAATCAATAATGTGCTTTTCTCTCTTCCTGATGCCACTAACAGAAAACCTTCCGGGCCATGTATGACTACATGGCTGCCGATGCAGATGAAGTATCCTTCAAAGATGGCGATGCCATTGTCAATGTTCAAGCTATTGATGAAGGCTGGATGTATGGTACTGTGCAGAGGACTGGCAGGACTGGGATGCTCCCAGCTAACTACGTGGAAGCCATTTAAGCATGTAATGCCAATCACTGGGGCCACCAAACATGGCCCTCTATCCTACAATAGTCCATTATTATTCGGCAGCTTCCCAGCTGTCTTTATTGCTTTCCCATGCTGACTTGGTTTTATAATGAGTTTTCTTCTTAATCCTTTTTTTCTGTAAAACTATGGAGAGTTAAGAAAATTCTCCAACCAAACAAATGAGAAACAAACACCAGTCTTACTCATCATTAAACTAGAAACATTTTCTGCAACCCTGACTGGATTTGCATAAACATTTAACAGACAATAGAATTAAACTCATCATCTACGTATAAATCTTTACCTAAGAAAAACTGTTATCTGGAAGTTTTGGGGTCTTTGAAAAATGAAATTTTCAAATAAATTTTGATTTTTAAATGTGTTGAACTTTGGAAAATTCAACAAATATAAAAGCCTATTACTGTGTCACTTTGGCTTTTCTTGTCCTGAAACCTAGTCTTTTTGGCATTATGAAAAATGTTTGACTTTATTCTTTTTTTGAAGCAAGAACATACAGTCAAAATAACTACAAGGCAAATGCAGAAAGAAGCCCCTTTTGCTCTTCTCCTTCCTGCTTAGTAAATCTTAATGCATGCATCTTTTCAGCCAGGTATTCTGGGGCATAAAACTGATATTCTCTGTAAATTAGAAATAAAGTTCACATTTCTGCAACCAAGTTGGCTGATTTAATTGGGATACTGATGTAATTCACTGAGGGGTGGTGGAGGAGGGGGGTGGGAGGGGGAAGTCTTCACAGAAGAATTAGAGGGACCAAAAAGGTGAAACAACAGGACCTTTACTAAGCACATTTAATTCACCAGCATTAGTCAGTCTGTAGTGCTGGATAAGTCGAGAGATGGCCTGGGAATCAGAAGACCTGCCTCCTCCAGTGATCACTGACAAGGCATTTAACCACTCAGTGTTCCTGGCAATTCTCCAAGACTGAACATTACAGAGCAGGCGATGACCTATATCAGAAGGGGGAAGAAAAGAGGCAAGGGAGGGAAGGAAAGATTTATACAGTCCCTACTATGTCAGGCACTGTGCTAAAAGTGCTTTTCAAAAATGTCTCCCAACAACCCTGTGAGGTAGGTGCAATTACTATCCCCATTTTACAGTAGAGGAAACCAAGCTAAACAGAGGTTAAATTCATTCATTAGAGGTTCCCTATACCAACAAAACCATAAGTCTGGGACCCTTTGCCCCTTAAAAAAACCTAAAACTTACTAGAGAAGTCTGTCTTGCTTGTCTGGAGACAACCAATGGCAGGATAGCAGAGAAACAACTAGAATCTTGCAGGAATGGCATACACATAACTGTCACAGTTATAACTGGTCACGCTCATAGGTAGACATCAGTCAGCACTATTATACTTGAGATGAAAGTCTCTAGCATTAGAAAGTTCAGATAGATTTCAGAAAAGGCAAGTGGTACTAGGCAGAAGGGAGCACATCTAAAAAGGAAAAAGCCTGTTTCAAAAAAAAACTAAGCCTCCTGAACTATAAACACTATATAATTTTTGATAATTTCATGGAACTCACAAAATGTTCAAATCCTAAGTATCCTTTAAATGAGGAATTCTTAACCGTTTCTGTGTTGTGGGCCTCTGGCAATCTGGTGAAGCCTATGGACCCTTCTCAGAATCATGTTTTTAAGTGGGTAAATAAAATACACAGGAGGCCAATTATACTGAAATAGAGCTTATCAACATCTTCAAAAAAAAAAAAGGCATTGGAGCCCAGGCTAAGAATCTCTTCTTTCAACTAAATATGTAAACAGAATTTAACCTAACTCAACTCTTTAAAAGTATATAAACTTAAAGAATAAAACTGTATGGACTTCTAGGAAGATGGTTGAAAAAAAAAAGGTTAAGAGCAGCTCGTTATAATCTCTCATTGCCTGCCTATCACATGTCCCAAACCCATCCTTATCCCATCTAGTAAGACATGAGGGCCAAAGTAGAACAGGAAACAAGCAAATCATATGACCTTTGGGGGAAAAAAATTGAAAAACTGAAGCAACTGAAACCTTCCCCCAAAATAATAACAGATTTGGAAGATGCAGCAGACTCACCAGCTCTCTCCATCTTTTCCTACCTTGTCTGCCTCTGCTGCCATCTGTCAGTCCCTCCAGCTCCCTAATCCTAACACACTGGCTCAGAGGAGCAACCATAGTTCTCTTTAAGCCAGGGCTAGAGACACAGCTCAGCCTCATCCTCAGAAGTGAAGATGGCACAGGTTGCTTTAGGGACTGCCCTTCTCCCCATAACCTGACTGGAGTCACACTTCTCTCAAACCCTCAGGAAAGCAGGCCTGGACTTCTACTGCCTTAGGTCAAAAGAAAAACCCTTTCCCACTATTTCTAGATCCTCCTACCTGAGGAATTGCTACCCCCCCTCCCCCCACCCCGTCACACTTTCCTTCCCCATTCCTCCCCCTCTTCCATCACCACAACCACATTGAACATCCCCTGAACCTGACAGAAGCGTTTCCTCCCCAATGTTCTTTACCCCTAACTTGGCTCAGTTGTTGCTTATTGATTGATTTATTGATAGACATATCAGATGATAAATGAAATTAGATCATAAATACATTAAAATAAACTTAAAGTTACAAAAGATGAGGGAGTAACTAAGGAAATTGCAAAATGGTGTCCAAGGGCTAAAAACATCTACATAAGTGGAAAATAGAATAAACAAAGTAGAACAAAGAGCAAGAGATAAAAATAAAACTGAAGAATTAACATAAACTGTAACAGAACTGAGCAATGCAGGGCAAAAGAACAGATTTGGAAAACAAAGAGGTACAAAAAATTTAAAATGTAATAGCCAAAAACGGGGTGGGGTAGGCGGGAATTAGGTAATTGTATTCACTGATCTAAAGAGAAAATTTCCCAGAGTTCACAAGATAGGTAACCATCTGCAAGGAGAAGATTCACAGGATCCCAGCAACACACATATCTAAGTATCCAGAAATATATATACTTACATACACCCACATATAGGTATATATCAGATATAGACAATTCAGACACAAGGTAAACTTGGAGGGGAACACTCTAGCAACTGGATATGTAATTGGAAAAAAGATTCAAGAAAAAGGTAACAATAAGTTGATTCTCGAAGGATACTTGAAGAGGAGATTGAGGTTGCATATTCAGATATGGGAGACAACCACGCAAAGACATGGAGCCCAGAACAGCAAGTCTCCATTTTAACTTCATGTTGGAGAAAGGGTAGAGTGGAATAAAATTCAATAAGGCTAGAATGGCAGGATGAAGTCAGGTTGGGAAGGGTAGTAAACATGAAATAGTGGAATTTATATTCAACCTTAGCCACTTGGGGACAAGAAAATCAGTTTGGTGACTGTGCAGAAGATGGATGGGAATGGGAAGGGAAAAGGTAGAGATGCCAACTACCACACTATGGCAATAATTCAGGCAAAAGGTGATGAGTGACTCAACTACCATGATATGTGAACAGAAAAAAGGGGACAGATGCAAGAAATGTAGAAGTAGAAATAATATTTGGCAACTTATTTCCAATTCAGCCAAGCTACAAAAATACAAAGGAAAAGTTCTACAAACCTCAAGGGAAAAAAAGGAAATTATATTTTAAAATGCTAGAATAGCATAGTATTTTCAAAAACAAAGGAAAAACATCAGAAGGTATAAATTTTTTGAAATAAACTTTCATTGTTACCTACCTTTGCCACTGTATTCTCTCCCACTCCCTCCTAAAGAGACATCTGTTTTAATATAGAACATAAAAGAGGAAGAAACACAAGGTCAGTAAAACCAACCACCATATTGGAAAAAAGTCTGATTGTTATATATGGTACCCTCCATCTGTGGTTCTCTACCTCTGCTAAAGAAGGGGATCTGGGGGATGAGAGGTAAGGGTAGAAGCAGGAATCTTCTCATATTCTTTTTTGGGGACCAAACTTAATTATTAGCATTTCTGAAGCATTGTTTCTATTGTATTGTAGTTATTGTTTCTATTAAAGAAGATAAAAGTCTCAAATGAATTAGGGATAGAGGTGATGACAAAAGATAAAGATCATTTCAATTACATGCATAATTCAGGAAGTTTAAAAAGCCACTTGAATGCAGAACATTAAGGACCTTTAGTCTTAAGTTAAGGTCTGCTGGGACTTCACGAACCCTTTTCATCTAAACATTCTCTTAAGACCAGTGTCTGAAGTAGAAGGGTGTTTCCCAGGTCTCTGAAGTCTGACTTCCTTTGCATCTTCCCTGAGAGGCTCCCAGGCTTCAAGACAACAGGAAATTCAAAATCTCCTAATAAGAGAAAGTCTGTAGAGGTAACTACTTTTATGGACAAATGCTAAGTACAGTTTCAGAGGACCACACGTGGTGGTCCTCATATAAAGCCATACACATAACATTCATATGAATCACCCAGTGATAGAATGGGATTCCAGAGTTAGAAGAGGCTTTGGAGATCACCTAATCCCATCCACAACTTTATAACGTAACCACACATATATTTACAGACTGACACAGCCTCAAGTAAATTAAAGACTAGGTGGGGTCCTCAACTTTGGTACAAATTTTTGTCTAGTCATTTATCCCAATTTTGAGATCATCTTTCCTGTAGTTTAAGCAAATTGCTTTTAAAATAATGAAACTTTTTTACAAAGCAATTTAGGTTATTGGAATCCACTTATTTAAAAAACTAAGAATGTTTAATGATTTAAAGCTTTTTTGTAGATTTAAAATAAATTCATTTTATTACTAAATTGGAAACTCTCTCATTACAATACTGTCATCTCCATATGCAAAAATGTTTGGTTGACAACAGTCGGTGAGACAAGAGCCTTCTTCCCTAAGGTCTTCTTTCTTCAATTACTTATACGTATTTATTTACTTGCTTTGTCCTCCCTTAGAATGTAAGTTTCTTGAGAGCAGGGCCTGTTTTTGCCTTTCTTCGTATGTGCCAGGGCTTAGCAACCTGCCTGGAACATAGAAAACTCATTACATGCTTAAATGACTTGGAATGGTTACAGTTAAACTTTAAAATTCCCCCAAGACCAAAAGTTTGCCTCCTCTCACAGGTGTTTTCCCAAATTCATTTAGAAGAGCTTTGGAGAATGTCACATCCATAGAGCAGATGGCTACGTTTTGAACAAGCCCAAAGATCATCACTGGATCAAGGATTTGAAGCTGGAGGTGACCTCAGAGGAATCATTTGGTACAACAATCATTTTGCAAATGAGGTCCAGAAAGGTAGAGAGCTGCATAGTAGATACCAGGCAAGGATGTAGACCCAGGTCTTCTGATTCTAAATTCAGGGCTATATTCACTTCCAACTTATTTCCTGACCATTTAAAAACTGTTGTAAAAGGGAATAGTGTTGTGGAAGCAGCACCGGGAACTAAGAAGCAGGTCTCAGCTTTGATTAAGAGTTTGCACCTGCAGCTTCATCCTTGGAGTCATGATTAGTTGTTAAATTAGAGCAATTTTAGAGCCCTGGTTCTGCTAGCTTTACTCTACACTCATTCATCCTTTTTCTAAATGTCACATTCCAATATCACCATTAAATTTCATTATACTCCTATACCATGATTTGTTTGTTTATTCCCCAGTTGATTTTCCATCCTTAACTATAAAAATAGTTCTAATTTTATACATAGGGTTCCTGCCTATAAGCAATGTAAGTGACCTGGAGTAGAAACTGTTTTCCAAAATGGCTGAACCAGTTCACAGTGCAACTGTTCCAATTGTGCACTACTGAATGTGCCTGTCCTACCATGTTGCCTCCAACAAGTTTTTCATTTTTAGCATCTCTGTCTAGCAGATGAATGTGAGATGAAACAAGTGTTGTCTTAACTTGAATTTGATTAGTAACTTGGAGCACTATTTTTTCATATGGTTGATAGGAAATGCTTTTATTTATAACGTCTAATATATCTTGAATTGTAGATACTTAAGAAAAATTTGCTAGTATGTTTTTTTTTCCAAATGGTTTTACTTTTGATTGTTACTTATTTCAGAAAAATTCTAATCAAAATTTTTCATTCTTATGAACATTCATTGTTTAGGAGAGAATTTTAGTCATAATTTTAGATACTTTAATGTGTTCTCCAATATTTTTGTATAACTCTTTGGACATCCTCTTGGAGTTCATTTTGGTATACGGTGAAAGATGTTGTTCTAAGCTCAATTTCTACCAGACTGCTTTCTAGTTTTTAAGTGGCATTTGGATACTCCAAATCTTTCCATTTTCACCAAAAACAAACCTCCCAAATGACCTCCAAACCACTCATACATACATGCACCATTTCAAATTATTTACATTATACTTTTTATTTCAGAGAAAAAGTGCAATTAATAAAAAATATTTTAGCAGTACTTTACCATTTAATATCACATTTAAGTCAGAAACTGTTAGCTACAGTCAATTCTTAATATTCCTTGAAATAAGTTGTTCAAGATGGTTTCTTCCGTGGGTTTTCACCTCCTCACTTAGCTAAGCCACTGATGCATCATGAACTCAGAGAATTCAATGTTAGACTAAGAAAATATAAGGAGGAAAGTAAAACTTGCTACTGCAAAAGCATAACGCATTCTAAAGTCCACAACGGTTTATTTGCAGATTGCCTGCAACAGTTTCCTCTCTCTGTAGTTGACAACACATTTCCACAACTTAGTTTGTACTTCAGGATAGTTAAGCCTTACATGTTGCATTTATCAAATATATAAATTTCTTGTTAATGTAAAATTAAACTCTCTTAGAAAAATGAGTTCAAGTGATAAGCACAAAAATACTATAGGGAGGGCCCCTGAACTGTTTTAAATCTTTGTGACTAGGCTTTGCGAGTCAGTGTTCTGCTAAGTGCATAATGGTGGAGAAGTGTATCCACCAACAGAGGTAGAATGTTAAAAACAGATGGAATTACTATGGAATCAATATTCTCCTGAAATCTGCAAAACCCAACCTATTTAATTCACAGGTATGGTTTAATGCTCATGCAATTTAATGCTCTTGCATTACCAACAGGAGAGAAACAGAATAATGAGTAACTATCACCTTAAGGTGGTATTAACTAGGAGCTTAAAAAAAATCTGTAAAACAATACGGACTGCTGAAGTATGTCACTAGAAAAGCAGGCATATGTAATTGGGAAGAACAGTGTGATGCAGCAGCAGAAGAAAAATCTGTTTCAGCAAAAATATGAAATATCAATAGCACCATAGGTGCTACTAATGCCACTAACAAAATGCAAACAATCCAAATACAATCGTCAAAGCCAGTTCTTCACCCACAGTCACTTTCTTTATGCAAACTTATATTCCAAATTCATCCCATTTAAATCACATAGGGATAAGATTTATGCTCTTAGGGAAGAGCTTTGCAAGTCATAAATTGATACATAAGCTATTATTCCTGTCTACCTAAGTCTGAAAATCCATCACAAAAACTACCCAAAGTCAACAGTTTTTATGAACCTAATATACACCACTTGTTTTAAGTATACACTACTTGTGTCCTTTACAAGATTCCAAAGTTTCTTTCAATTATTCTATCAATACCTTATTATCTTGGATCCTTCAGGAATATAACATGTAACATAAAATCTGCAGGCAACTGAAGTTGATTCTGTAAGTGCCAAAATAATTTCAACCATTTCTGATACAAAACATTCTAAAACTACTCACTCACTAAAACATTCAGATCTAAAACACCCAGCACTCTAAAATGCTAAGTCTGAATGTGGCCCTTTTTTTTTGATGGCTCATTTTTTACACTGAGAAATATTATCTCATAACACTTCTGAAGTGAGGCTATCAACTCAAATATTATAAGGTTTTCTAATAAGGTGTGTACAGATTTTAATGACTCCAGACTACTTGGTAGGATTACTCAGCCATTATCTCTCTTCCCTGCATTTCATTTGTGTGTCTAAAACAAATCTCTTTCCCACTTTAAATCAGTTGTTAAATCAATAAATTTAAGGCGACCCACAATTATATCATAATTTGAGGATAACAAAAGGCCTCTTCTGCAATTAGAGGACATACTTTTATTTTTCTTCTGGCAACCCATGATTAATAGTGAAGCCAACAGCAAATACACAGAAATTTCACCATCATTAAAGGGTCATTATTCTATTAGCAATTTGTACATGGTATCTGATGGCATTTCCAAGAAACAGACAAGTATGACACCCTTGAATGTTTGTACTTCCTTGCATGGTTAGGAGGTTGTTGGTGAGGAAGGGTGGTGACATATATCACAAAGAAAAAAAACTTACAAATTTACATTCTATTTTATATTTATAATTTGTACTTCTAATTTGAGACTTACTCATGATGCCTTACTGGACTACATATTTTTGCTTCACTTTGTTATTGACTACGAAAAGCTCCACAAACTGTTAACTCTAATTTTTTAAATCTTTCAGAAAAAAAAGTTTAGCACAGCAGTTTGCAAATAACCTATCATTATCAATATTAGATCCAGAAGGGATGTTAATGAATATTATTCAGATGAAGGCAACTAATGTTTTATTTAGATAGTTTAAAAAGTTATGAGGTTAACTTTTCAAAGTAGTTATTACTACATGAATGTCATAGGTAAGGTTATTTTCTACCTTGTTTTCCTCAAAGAAGGGAAGGTATTAGAATACCAAACATCTCCAAAACCTAATCTAAATAAAAACCTGTCTCTTAAGGATTTAGTATATAAAATATTATGAAACACCCTTTATCCAGGATAGCACTTAGTGGGAAATTAAAGGCTATTATAGCAAATCTATTTCATCCAGAACTATCTGGAAATTGACATTTGCCTTCCTATAGATAAGTTTTGTTTTTTTTTTAAATACTAGACCTGCCTGTGATTTCAGAAGTACGAGGAATTTTAATGAAGAAATTTCTCCTAAAGCTGTCAGGCAAATCTTTAAAGTCTTGCTTAGGAGAACAAAAGCAGAAGTTAAATTGTTTGTCATAGTTAAGCATCAGAGGCATAAGCTAAACTCAGGTTTTAATGAAGCCAACTCTTCTTTACCCTCAGACAACACTAACCATTTATATGTCAAACTCACAAGAAAACCTTAAATCAGTTCAGGGATTTTACCATGCAGCTTTGGGAAGTAAACCCCTAATGCAACTAAGTCTTAAGCGCTGGTTTAACTACTAAAATGGAATACTTCACAGTTTAAAAGATTTGTGTAGGTAAAAAGCAAAAACTTTTAAATTTATTACCTAAAAATTCTACGTCTGACATTTCAACTCTCTCTAGATTTTGTTTTCAGGCTCATTCTAAAATTCTGATAATCAAATGAGTCTGATGCTCAGTATGAAAAGGTTGAATCAGTTATCTACTCTATAAAGTGCAAAATAGCTCCAGCAAGTTGGAGAACACATCCCTCTTTTCCACCCTCCCCACCCCCCACCCCCAGCTCATGGAAGCATTAATAAGCCCAAATCAATCATAACTAACAACTACCAACATTTGTTAAATGATGAGTTCATAGTCTCCTGGGATATTTGATCAAAATATAATTAAAAATCAACTCAAGTCTATGGGGAAAGCTGAGTTCCTTCCAAATGATTTACAAAATTAACCAAATTGGAGAAGATGGGGAGAACAAGAGAACTCATTAGTACCTCCAATTAATTTGCAGTATATCTCTCTCTAATCTCTTACTTCAATTTCTTTTTTTATTTATCTTTTTAATCCTAAATCACTTGGCACTCAAGCTGGATCCCAGCTCCTCATCCACCCACCTCCTTCTCTGACACTCCAGATAAACAGGCAGGAGACTGACTAAATATTTACACTTAAATATTTAATGCCTAACAGAACAATTAGTAATTTATTAATCTCTATATGGAAAATAATCCATTGCCAAAGACTCAAACTTAAGATGTTTTTATTCAGATTTAAAGCCTTTTTTTTTCCAACACTGTTATCCAATGGCTCCTTCCTATTAATGAAACCAATTTTTGCTCTATTTGTGATTAGGATCAAGTTATTAAATCCCAGGAACCCAAACATTATTGACAAATGCTAATAAAGCTATAATAAAGAATCTTAAGCCCATAGACTAAGTTAGAGAACTGTGAAAACTACAGTAAAACCTCATTAAGATTTTTTTTTTTAACAACAATGCAGATAGTATAGAGGTAAACTTCAGCCAACTCTAGCAAAACAAAGAATAAAGTAGATTTAGAATGAAAAAAATGTCAGGGTACCTAACCCACATAAGACCTCTTTCTGAGAGGAAACACAGGTGTCTAATTAAATTTTTCCCCCCTCTTTCCCCAGGTCATTTACTTGCTAATCTTAGGTTAACCTTACTAGCTTAGTTCAATCCAGGGGTGCTTGAAGTTACTGAACCAATTTCTCTATAATGGATTCGTATTTCAGTCTTTTTGCTGATTTTGCTTGGTCTTTCACCAGAATCCAACTGAAGTTTTCCTGTATCTAGAAGTAGAGCAAAAAGCATGTAGGTAAAGGTGACAGAATTGCTGTACAAAAAACCCCCACTATGTATTTTAGAATCTAAAATGCAAATGTGAGAAAGTATCTGCAAATTCATAAAGGTGAGTGTTAAGTTCAAATATTCTAATGATGCTTGGTTTGGTTTTCTGTGAATTTGATGGTGTTAAAATGAATGCTAATAAAAACACACTTATTTTGAATGTATGAAAAGCCAATTTTTTTCTTCTGCCACTCCTACATCTTGTTCTTGATTCAATGAAAAATAACTATATTTAACATTTTTTACTATTCTTAAGAATATTTTTTTTTTGGAAACAAAGGTTCTGAGGCAAGAAATGTAAATCATTTGGGCATGACAGATGTTAACTATAAGTCTTTAAACTATATCTTTAAAATACCCAGCTAATCGTAATCTGACTTTCTTCAAACTGCAATACACAGAATTACTTATTTCCAGCAAAAAAAAAGATAATACCAATGAACCCATTTTTAGTAGGAGAGAGGATTTGTTTTCTTTCTCTAAATGGTGGAAATGGTCTTAACTGATTTGCCCACATTCTGTTCCCCCCCCCCCCCCCCCCCCCGGAAGGCCGTCATCACATACTTTTATGAAAGCTATTATCCACCCTATGGCCAATGGAACCTAAAGAATTGAACTGATGACTGATGTCATTAGCATTGTGTACTACTCAATCAGCTAATTGATCACAACCTATTTAAGAAGGTGTGCTTTTTGTACTGAAGAGAAGGCAGTGCTGAGGGAATAAAAAAATAGCTGAACTCACCTGCTATTTAAGTCATGAAAATGAGACTAAATGTACAGCATGGAATGGGACGCCAGGCATTACTAATGATGACATTATTTGGCATAATTTAATTTTGTTCAAATTTTCTCAAATCAGGTAGCCATAAAAAGAAAACATGTTCAAGTGTGGGTCCCCCAAAAAGAATCAAACCTCTAGATTTTTAACTAGTTAAATTGAGCTACAACTTTCAGAAAGCATCAATAAAACTGGAAAATTTCAAGTGGTCTTCCTTTGACTGAATTCGTGTGTGTGTGTGTGTGTGTGTATTATCTTTTGTATATATACATATACAAAATATAAAGGGAGCTGAAAACCAAAATCATTTAGCATTTCAGTAATTTTGTGATGTTATCTTTTGGATAACATGTACTCATCTTTTCAGCTAAGATTTCACTGACCAATTACAGCGCTCACTGTTGTAGGACTTTGCAGGGTTTTTTTATGTACAAATAAAATGATCTCATGAAGAGCTTCCATACTGGTAATACAGTACATAATATATACAAAGTGGATTTATATAATGTAAAACCAAGAACTCTTACCCAAAAGGTCTTATGAGGACAATCCATGTAATTAATCAGTTGAAATTTATAAATTAAAAACCAACATCTATAAACTATACATAATATACAAACGGTTATGCACTTGACTGTATTGTATGTCCCATAGAAACAAATTCCCATGGGAAAACACTGCTACACTTTCATTTGCCAAGCAAATGAAAAGAGCTCAGGAAATCTGTTAAACATGACGACGCCAAAATTGATAGTTTTTTTTGTTTTTTAGCATTTCACTTTTCATGGGACTTGTCCATAAAATCATGCAAAAGCATGTTAACTTCACTATGAAGAAAAAAAACAACCACCAAAAAAACCCCTTGATTCTGCTCCATCTCATTTGAGATGCCTCATCAAAATAAGACTTCCTTAGCTCTCAGGCACAAGAAATCCAAGAAGGAAATGGAGTATCAAACACCAGTAATAGCTCTGCAAGTAATCTGGTTTTCAAATAAAACATTTTCAATTTCACTTACTTAAAATGTCATTTTACATAAAGTTTTGAAGGAATAAAAATGTTTCAGTTTAGGAACATTTGTTTTCAGTCTTTCCTCATGTTTTAGTAAAAATCTCACTTGAAATACTTGAAAGATGATGCATAGCAGCAAATGAACAAATACTTCACATGGAAAACAAACGATTCCACAAAATTTTAAAAGTTCAACGTAAATCATGATATATTTCTCATAGTTAAAAAGATCTACTCTGCAAATAATTCAGTTCTAATTTCTAAAACTGTTTATGGAATGTTTCAGAGTGACCATCGTCAGTTAACAAAAACTATGATACTAAAGAACTTCCATGTTATCCTAAGGAAATCCTAAGTAGAGCTTTCATGGGGTGGTGACCTCCATCGAGACTGCAGATTTTTCATTATGCAGCTAGTCATGCTACCCAGTTTCTCTTGCATTTCAAAAAGTTGGCTTCCTGAATAATTATGCAGATCTTCTGAACTTAGCTGAAGAGCTAAAGCACTGATCTGGGCCACAAGATTTCTGGCCTGCTGACCATCTGAGGCAACTGGCTCAATTAGATCTGTAAGAGAGAATAAAATAATCCATTTGGCACCTCAAGTAAGCAAAATACTATATCATCTACTGAATACTTAAATGACCCTTAAAAATTTTAAGAACTAGTTTTCTATGACCAGTAAGTCCTACCAAAAGAAAAGACTCAAAAATTTACAAACACCTTCTTAGTTATATAAAACAGCATCTTAGGACAGCAACAAATTAATCAAGAGTATCAAACTTTAAAAGTTCCCAATTGATATCCCCAAACACAGTTTACCTTTCTTTGCACCTCAAAAAGGTATTTTACACATTTTACCAATTGATCCTCAGAACAAGTAAGTGAGGTGTACCAAAAATGGGAAAGCAAAAAACGGCACACAAATTAGATCTATATGAAAGTACTGTTCACATTATTTCAGTTTTTCTCTATTTCATGCTTTACCTCCATCAAGGCACAACTGTACTTAACACCAGTCACTGATACTTGTGTGGAGATGGGGAGGTAACACTTAAAAAAAAAAAGGCCAAGCTTGAAGGTTTATTTTGAATTACAACAAAGGAAACAATACTTTTAAGGAAGGAGAAATATACCTGAAGCAAATGTTTCTTCATCAGGAGAAGTGGGTTTATTTTCCGTTCCATTTAATGACTTCTCTGAAACTTCAATAAGGGTAATTTCTTCTACTCCTCGAGACTTCATCTTGATAGATGGATATAGGAATTTTTTAAAAAATCAAGTTTAACTTTTAAAAACAAAAATTTGAAATAGAAAAACATAAAGGCATTTTTCAACCTAATTTTCTTATCTAAAAAAGTAACTCATGTAGCAGCAGTAAAGCACAAGTGCAAAGGCAACTGACGAGAGCAGGTACATATAAGGCATGGGCTGTGAAGCCAGAAACTGTAATGACCAACAACCAACAATGCAATGTCCAACTACAAATTAGAAAAAAAACAACAACAAGTAAAAACAATGAAAGACTACTACAAACAGAGGGAAAATGTATTGAAGATACACGAGACACATTAATGGACATGGTCAATGTGGAAATTTGTTTTGCTCGGCTATGCATGTTCCCTACAAGAATTTTTTTTTCAGCCGGAGGGGGACAGGGCGGGGAAAAGAGCTAGGATGGGATGAGTTTAGATGGGGGAGGAAACATACTGATTAGACATTTTAAATAAAATCAGCTTTGAAAGAGTGATGTTTGCAATGACTGGAGCACATAGGATGAGATATATAACCCACCTCCAAACAGAGAGGTGATGGTAATCAAGGTCCAGAGTGAGAAAAACCTTTTTGGGATGTGGCAAATATATGGATTTTGCTTGACTATGCTTACTTGTAATAAGAATTTTGTTTTTCTCTTTTTTTTTCAGTGGTGGGTGGGGAAGCAAGTAAAAATGTTACCCCCCCCTCCAAAAGTCACTGAAGCATTCTAAAAATGAAAAGAGAAAAGTAGGAAACAGAGAAACACTGACAAACAGTACAACTTTGAAAGTAGCATGCTAAATTTATTATATACTTAGGGAAAAAATAAGCTCTGTGGTTTTACATATAATCTCCCTTTCCTGTTCTATTGTGCAGAAATGTTCACTTTGGAGAGTGTTAAGTGTGAAATATTTTGGGGGGGGAAGATAAGAAAAAAGGATCTAACAAAGTAATGGAAAAAATGGAGGTAAGGACTTGGGGATATTATAAGACAAAATAAAGGCCTTGTGGAAATGAGAAGGAACAACCAGAAAACTGGTTAGAAGTCAGGCTGGGATCAAATATTCAACCCTACAAAGTGCGTATACATCATATATGATGGGAAAAAAATTGTCCCAATAACCCTTAAGTACCACAAATGTAACCTGATATTATTATTCCATATACACAAGACTCCCTCTACAGTGAAAAACGGGTGGGCATTCATATAAAATATGTAAGTGTTAAAAACTGAAATAACTACAAGAAATATGACATTATATAACTATGACAAATATGACAATGTGATGGGAAGCAAAATAGGATCTTTTGCTGTTTTTGTTTTAGTATAATCAAATACCTCTGATTGAATCTTGTCTTAGTCTCTTTACTTGGAGCAAAGTGCAAAAACAAAGAGTTCAAATAGAAACAGTGTATGTATTTGTATTGTTGATGTGATTAAAGATCTTCCCCACTCATTAATGGGAGTTTGATTAGGGAAGATTTGTAGGAAGGCCTATACTTTTTGTTAATGAGGCACTGGTTCTCAAGTGTTGGGATGCCCTCTGCCTCTAAAAAAAGATATAAATATTCTGAGGGTAATGTTTTACTTTGGGCTTACTGGAAATGTTTGGCCAGATGAAGACTCTGGGAAGCCTGTAAGGATTTATCTCCCTCTTTCCCCGTGCTTTCCCTCTCTGATTAACTATGGTCAGAGTTGGACCTGTCTGTTGATGGTCAGGCAGAGGAAGCCGTATCTGTTGATCTTTGATTTCTCCATCTTTCCTTTGAAGTTCAGGGTGCTGACTCCCCTGCACTAGGTGAATGATATATGTGCTTGATTAAAATGATTGTTAACCCCTCAAATGTTGCCTTTCCTTTGCAGGCCCCCATGTATGTTGGGGTGCTTACTAATACAGACAATAACCATGACATCTGCACTGTCCTGAGCATCTTGCAATGCTGGAATGAATTTAGTCTCCCTTCACACCCTGCCCCCAAAGAAGGAAAAATTCTCATAATTACTAGAAAAATATTACCAATATATAAACATCATTCTCAGACAGAGGTATTACAAATGTACTTTTGAATTAAGTACTATTTAAATCTCAAGTCTCTAATGACTTCTATAGGCACTTCATTATATAATGATCAATAAAATTTTTTTAAACCTGTTTTTACCTGCTGCTCATGATATACTCTGAGAGCCTTCTTAACATTGGAAACTTTTGGAGAACGGATAGGGAGAGTTTTTATTTCAGTTGCTGTAAGAGTGCTCAGATCACCAATTGTCTTAATATTCTTTGCTCTAATGAGCTGTCCCAAGCCTCTTGCCCTGAACAGTAGAAAATCAGGAGAAACAATCACCTTAGAAAATGCAATTTTACATTATAATTTTACTTTCCATCTCAACATCTCAAAATTGCTTTTCCCACTTTAATCATATCTCCAAATTAGTATTTTTTCATATAACTATTGCACACTTTAATCTACTGACATGAAACAATTTTTCCCTATGCAAATGGGAAGCTGTGTCATTTCTTTTTTCTCTTCCAAATCACTATCCATTATCCTTTGCAACTATTAAATAATGCCCCTAGTCTCATTCAGACATTGTTTTTTTGGGGAAGGGGGGGTTACGGAAGTGGGTAGTAGGGGGAAGGGGAGAGGGACCGTCAGGAGAATAAGGGTTAGGAATAATAAGACATTAACTCTAGGATCCACAAAACATGACTTCATAACAAGTATCCTAAGACACAAAGGTGTGTCATAAAAACCTAAAAGTAAAACGTCACAGAAAACTAAGCTCTCCTTGAAGCTCTAGCTCTTGCCTATTTGCCTTCCACCTTTCCCTACCATCACTCAAAACCACAAACTGCATGATGAATATGGTTAAGATGCCACAGATCTGAGTTCATGCTCAGAATCAAAGGAGTAACTACTTTTCATCTTAGTTTTCACTGTAGTCAAATGTCTCCAATGTGTAAAAGATGCAAGACACCCTAAACTAACAAATAAAAATGTCCTAAGTGAATGTTAAGCTGTTCTCTAACTTTGGCATACTGAAAAGGATTTAATACCTATGAAATGAGTATCTCACCAGTTTTTTAAAAAATGAAATCAACATTGCAACAAGTCAGATTCTCTCCCCATGTACCAATCCTTCTCTGTAAATATACAAGTAGTGAGGACACTACTTTGCTTCCTTACCAATCACCAAAAGGAATCATCCGTAGCACAATACAGAAACCTGACTTTTCCTACATAAGAAAAAAACTAAAAAGTCACCTTCCTGAGTTCAAATGTGGCCTTACACACTTCCTAGCTATATGACCCCGGGAAAATCACTTTAAACCCTGTTTGCCTCAGTTTCCTCATCTGTAAAAATGAGAGAAGAAAATGGCAAACCACCCCAAAAGAAAACCCCAATTGAGGTCAAGAACAGTTGACATGCCTGAAACAGTAACAACAACGAAATGAACACTATTTCCAAACACTAGTCTATACAGAAAGAATAGGGTTTTTGGTTTTCTACTGCCTCATATAGACCTGTAAGTCTAGCCACATTTCCCTTAGTGTGTAATTGTCTGGGTTTTTATTTTGAATCTACGTTAACTTTAACTACTACTGGTGATTCTGATTCTACAGCTGAGATCACTTACCACATGTTTGAAGTAATCTGAGGTAAAATAATGTCAACAGGTGCTCCACAGCTCACCAAGGCTGGGTATATACTTTCATTAGAACATTGAGGGGATTCTTTGGTCATTTCAGCAATCTGAACAATTAGATAAATTGTTAAATAAGGATTACATTACTGAAAACAAACATATAAAGTTACATGAAAACTAAAGAAGTCTTACTAAGCACTTCTTTGAGCTCTTAAATTTAGGGATACGTGATCCTGGGGACAGAAATCCTTTGGCTGGAGTGGTATTATGCTAGATAGGAAAAAAAGGAGAAAAAAACTCAGAACCCTAAATAACTATAGAATTCAATTTGAAAAGTTTCAAATAGGTATTTTACAAAACATTCAACGCCTTTGTGAAAAATTAGATAATATGGTTTAATCTAATTTAGAACATTTCAGCAACCACCGGTTTTTACCTTACCATATTTCAAAAAACCCTGCAAGTCAAAAGATAGATCATTTTTCTTAGACAGGTACATTTATATTAAACCCAAAGAAGAAATACTTTGTATCTATTTTAGACAGTGGTGGCTTACCTTGGATTGTGAAGTAGGGGAACTTTTAAGACTTTTAGTTGTTGAAGAATTATTTGAGGAATGAGAAGAATGTGATCTAACAACTGGGCTTCTCCTATCAATATCATCTGCCAAACCTTCTTGGTAAATTGGATCTGCAAATGAAACTCGTCGAACCTAAAAAAAATAGTTACCTGATAAAATTCATTCTAATTAAGCCGGTAGTGTTAATTTTTGAAATCTTTTCTCCCCCAAACGGTAAATAAATGACTAGTTTACTTCATCAGTACCATAGTGGCAATTGCTTCTATAACTAGTACTGATAAATACCACTGGTTAAGAAATCGTGTAATAGTCATGCTACATAGAGAAACATACTGAATCCAAAAGATTATATCGCATTTAAGTTACTAGGTCTGTGACTATTTTCCAGAGACTTCTGAAATTAAACAATTTGCTCGTGATAAAATAAGAAACAATAGACAACAAAACACAAAAAGAACCCCCTACAACCATTTATTTCATCTTTTCTTTTAGAGATGATTGCTTCATCATTAAGTGTAGGAATTCCATACAGGGCTTTACTTGCTCAAGTTTTTATCTGAATAAAGTACAAAGTAGCGAGTAGTGAGATTTATCTGCATTTAAACATTGAGGGGCTTAGCTACTCATCTGAAATGAAGTTTCCTTTTTCATTTTAGAGTCTAATCCATATCAATGTTCCTGATCTAAGTAAGTTATTTTGACCTATTAACTGATTGCTGTGAGACTTCCCCTGATAACTGAGTCATGATCTGGGTCATCTAATCTCCCTAGGCCTTAAAAGATTTAGGTAATTTAGTTTTAAGGTTCCTTCTAACTACAACTCTATGATTACTTTCAGGGTCCCCCCATTTCCCTTATTGCTGATTATCTATATTGTTCCCAGCCTCAAGGAAAGATTGCAGGCATAAGGAAGGCCTTAACAAAATCTGAAATGTTATCATTTCCTCTAGTAAGATTATAGACGCTGGAGTGTGCCTGACATCTAGTCATACCCATTTCTACTTTCTGACCATGTGCCTTTAGAAAATGTCTGACAATAGTCCTTATGGTAATTTTTTTCCCACCTAAATGCTTTCTGCCATGGTATTCTTGCTGGTTTTAGGATTTCTTCAGAAGTTTATCTAAATGTATAAATCAACTCTGCAACCTCCTCCCAAATGCTCTATTTGTGTCCTATTTCTCATCTCCCAAGTCATATCAAATTTGCCCTTCTGCGTTAACTTTTGTTCACCTTACTCTGTAACTTTGTGCATTTGTATAAATATGAGTTAATAGTGGGTTTTATTTTTGGTTGCTTTTTAAAGTTTTGTCTTACATCTCTGTTAATTATTCCTAAATCATAGCTTTGTTCTATTTCTTGGTTTGATGATTAGAAATAGGCCATTTTGATTAATTTTACAAGGCAAATGACCCAATTCTCACATTTTAGTTTTTCTAGCATCATCTACACATTCATAAGACAAAATGCTTCACAATAAGTGACTTGGAATAGCAGCTGGTCAGAGGGACACCCAACTTACTTCCCACACAAGTGCCAGCCTAATTTCTCATTTCAGGATTCAAGTAGTATAATTGGAGGTTCAGGGAATTTAGATTTGGAAACAACCTTAAGAGACCATCTAAGAACAGCTCCTTCATTTTATAAAAGAAACCCCACCACAAAAAGTGCTAAATGTGTAGAGAGCACTTTTCTAATTACTTTCAACAAGCTAAATTTTAGTAAGTGCCCACTAGATACCAGATACTATGATAGTTGCTCTCCCTCTTAGGAAAACAAGCACATATTTAAATATATATCAAAAAGTTTGTTTTTGTCCTCTTTTTAGGGAGTGGAAGGGCATTAATAGTTTGGAGAGGGGAAAAAAAATAAAGAAATGTTTCATGTGAAATGTGGCGCTGCTAGCAATAAGCTTTGAATGAAATGAGGAATTTTAAGAGAGAAGTGAAAGATGAGTGCATCTTCTAGGCAAGGAAAAAACCCTGTGAAAAAGCAGAGGTCAGTTGGTTGGGTAAGAGATAGCATGAAGTGGAGTAATAATACACTTTGAAAAGTAGGCATTGAGCAAAGAAGTGACACGGTTTTACTTGTAATAGTGTAAATTTAGATAAGGCATAACTTCTGCCATTGAGATAATTACAAGGGAAAAATGGTAATAAAAATACCCAAACAGGTAACTATATAATACACAATGATCATACCAAGAGTGTTACAAACTCAACTGTTACATGGATCAGTTGTGTTAAAGAGATCCCTTGATTTTGTCTTTTTAAAGTGCCATACTTTCCTGAAACACTGGACCCAGAGTATGCAAGAGGCCCTGAACTTGTCAAGTTTGAAGCACATTCTCCTATCCCACACACTCCTCCCACCCTGAGCTAAAATAATTTGTTGTTTGCACTCCCAGCTGGATTCCTTGTGTGTCCTTGGGAGTCAAGATGGGGCCATACAGTCTGCGCTAGACTGGAAAACTGCTTGTGCAGCTAGGACTCTTGTACATGAGCAGACTATCCTAAACTTCAAAGTGTAGTAGTTCCCAAGGGAAATGAATGCAGTTTTTGCCATCTTAATTATTCATTTCTCCTCTTCTACCACTCCCACTTAGATGGAGATGTCTGTTTCTCTCTGTGGCAATTTCACAAAATGCAAGCTTCTGTTTGGATTGTGAACTCTTTGCTCTTGCTTAGAGTTCCACATGCATGTTCACATCTCTTATAATAAATCTGGTTTATTTATGAATAAATATTTATTCATAATAAATGAACTTGTGATAATGTTTTTGGTAAATAGATGGCAGGTAGTTACCACCACAAGGGAGGGAATTTAATTTACAAAAGCTGCTCAGTGGAACAGACCAGATAAGACCACAAACAAAGCCAAAAGATTTAAGTAGTAGAAGAAATGCAACTGAGCTCTCCTCTACAATTAAATCCACAAAAATCTAGAAAACGTACCAAACCAAATCTCAACTGGGACAATCAAGTTTAAAAAGAAAAACCCAAAACAGAATGAGTCATTTTTTTCCAGACTAGATCAATATAGGGAAGTAGAGACCTGGGAACACTAAGGTTGGTTCTAGCAAGAATCTGTGTCAGTCAGAGGTGTACACCATGGCTAAAAAGAAGTCTGAGATCCTGCAAAAACACATCTGACCTTGTGCAGGAAGCAGAAACAGGTACCAAAACTGTTGGCACTACCAAGAGGTAAGTCCCAGATCCAATACAAAATAAGGAGCCTGGTACCTAGAAGTGGCTGTAGATTAAGGAATAGTCATTGGGCTTTATTAAGGAATAGTCATTGGGCTTTAGCTGCATGCTACTTAAGGAACAACGGTCCAAGCATCAGCCCCCAACATACGAAAGAATAACTGGGTAAAGAAGCCCAGACCAAGAGGAGCCTGCAATTATTAGCTGCAAAGCCTCCCCAGTGTCTGACAACTGTTGTCCACCAGTCTACTGGAATTTCAATCAAAAGCAAAAACTCAGTTGTATGGCTCTTACATCAGGAAAATTTAGAGACAACCTGAGAAAGGCAGAGTTCAGACTTCAACCATGGATCAGATTACTTTAGGCGCATGGAAAGTTAACAGGACCCCCAGCCTATAACACAAACCTCAACAACCTGGCAAGGTGGGGAGAATAATAAGCAGCAGAACCTGTAGGGAACCATTGAGGGCCACCACGGTTTCAGGAACACATGATGGCTTGATAAACCTACTCTACTGTGCAAATGGAGCAAAGCTTGTTGGTTTGGCCCTATGGATCTCATCCGATAGCCCCAAGGCTTTCGGGTCTTAGGTAAACATCTTAGTATTTGACAAACATCCTGAGGCAGTCATTGGGACAGGCGTTTGTTAATGAAAGAGGATTGGTAAAAGTAAACACAACACGGGCTTGCCACGAGTATGGAACTTATGGCTGAACAGTATTATAAGGCTAGTACTTGCTAATAATAAATGGAGCTTGTAACACCTTTGTCTCCTGCCTCATCACTGTGTGCCTGAGATTCGAGATGTCCGGCTGGTCGGGGGGTCTCTTCACTGAGTTGGCCGTTACCCCAACAAGAATCCAACAGAATACAAGCAGGACCCAGAATTTAAGAAGGAATCTTTCAGACTTAAGCTTAGGGAAGAATTCTAAACCAAGTATGGAAAATAAAGAAGATCATAAAAGATAAACAAATCTGAGAAAATAAAATTGTAGTTTTCATATAAATGAAATCAATGTAACTAGGAAAAGGGAAATTCTTGACTGTAGAAAAGTTTATTATCTGAGATATACAAGAAACTGAAACAACCAACAGTGATGCCTAAAAGGCCACTAAAACATTTTTTAAAAATCCATAGAAGAGAACCTATGCTCAGAAAGAACCACAGACAAGCAGGATACTTCTAAAAGTAATATGTGGAACTTATACTTTTTCAAAAAAAAGGGAAGACGGTATGAAATGGAGAGGTGTGCTTTCATACAAACAACTGTTTTCTGTCAGATACATGGAAATGCTCTTTTGGGGGGTAAGTTCAGAATAAAAAAAATAAAAAGATAACGAAAACGTAGTTATGAAAGATACCTGATCCCATTCTCATGTTTCATGTAATAAGCTTTAATAAAGTCAAGCATGGAGTTATTGTAGACACACCAGAAGAGGTTGGTCTAAACCTTTTTTTATTGCTAGCTTACTCTCCAGCTTCACCAGCAATACTTATTAAATGGGGAATTTTGACGATATTACTGTGGAAAAGACGGAAATAAATGGGTTAGACTTAGTACAAGCAGCTGGGTCAGAACTAACGGGACTGTCAATCTTAAAGAGAGACCGTCAAGAGTCTCGTGACAAGACGTATCCAACAGACAACTCCAGGGATCTGTGCTTGGACTCTGGACCTTAACATTTTTTATCAATAATTTGGATAAAGGTTCATCAAATGTGTCAATGATAGACTAAGAAGAAAAAGTGCTAACCAAGGATGAGAGAATTGGGACCTAAAAAGGTCTTGGCAGGCTAGAGCACGGAGCTGAAGGGGTAAGTGGGTTAAAACAATTAAGGATAGACAGCAGACGTTCAGAAGACCTGGTGTCAGCTTACGTCCAAGTGTAATGAGTTGGTGGTGTGGCTATGTAATGGTAAGAAAGTTAATCTGCATTAAAAAGGTATAGCTGGAAGGAACAGGGAGATGATGGTCCTCCTGTACTCCACATTCAGACTTCATCTAGAGTACTAGGTTCAGTTTTATTTTTAGAAAAATAGTGATAAGCTAGAGAATGTTTAAGGACAGGATGAGGTTGAGCTAGGTAACTGAAGTTCCTTATAGGTAAAAATCCTACAATAGTATGCATACTGGAAGGAAGTATGGAGACATTTTCCAGTAATATGTAGGTATACATGTATTACCTACACACATGTACCCCAATAAAAGTTTTTACTACCTACCTTATTAAGAGGTGATGGGGTCTCATCTTCTTGTTGTCTTTTTATTCCTCTCTTCAAAATGCTGGTAGAGGGAGAAGCCAAAGGAGACCATATACAGCGTGTCTGCACTCCACCTGGGCTATCATTTTCAGACTGAGTGTCCACACCCTTTAACTTCTGAGGAGAAACATTACTTTCTTCTGGCATCAGCTCAGAAACATTTGCCAGTATTTTTGACGGTTCCTCTACTTTCTCTGAGGAATCCTGAATTTTCTCTAAAATCTTATCACTGATTTCTTCTGCCTCAACACGATCTCGATCTAATTTGGTTTCTTCAGTGTTATCAATGTCTGCTTTTATTTTTTCTGGTGTGTTAGATTCTGCTTTTACTCCTACAGTATTCATTTTCTCTGGTGACTCTAACACATCATTTTCAGCACTTGCCTCAAGTGCTTTGGCCTGGGCATTACCCATCCCAGCCTTGGTATCATCAAATGTTTTGTCCTGGACAGTATCTGCTCCAGCCTCAGGCTCAGTGGTTCCCCTGTTTGCCATGGCACTTTGCTCAGATGTGTCAACTTCCATCCTCACCTCAGGGACATCTACACCTGCACTTGACTTAAACTTGTCAATCTCAACTATAACAGATTCCTGCTTTATTTCTATTTTTGGATCAGATTCTGCCTTTACTTCAAGTGTATCATTTCCATCATCAGCATTCTTTCTTTCTACATGCTGACTTATTTCTTCTTCTAATGAAGTTACTGGTTGTTCTCTGCTCACCTCCACAGGTTTCGGTTCAAAAGAATCTTGAGAATTATCAACTGGTAGACCAGAATTGATCATTTTATTAGCCTGTTCAGAAAGTTCTTGCACAACAAGGTCTGTTTCATCATTAATGACCCAAGTTTGGTTTTCAAAGTTTACTCCTTCCAGGGGAGGATGATCCTCAAAGTTAGAATTTTCTTTCAATTCACTTTCTGATACAGTCACTGAATCATTCAAAGCCTCAGTCTCTTTCATGTGAAGTGATGGTACATTAACAGTACAAGATTCCTTTAAAGATTTTACTTCTAAGTTTGTGCCTGAATATGAAGTTTCTAAAGGACACTCAGTGGCCTGCAAATCTAGTTTTGGTGCTTCGTCCATTTTTATGTCACAACTGTCTATGATTTTTAATGAAGTACGGAATTTTTCCTGAAGTTTTGACTTTTCTCCACAACAGTCACAGCTCTTTGATTTTCTCACCCTCCTACTACTTCTTTTGTGAAGACATTCAATTGCCTGTAGGTGATTTTCAGAAAGCATAGAGGTATCTGATACATCTTCCCCTGGAAAAATAGCACTAGTGTCCACAGAATCTTGTTTGTGAAGTTTTTTATTTACATTTCTAGTCCTTAAAGTTAACTCTGGCACACAAGAATTTGTACCAGAATCTTCTGCAAATGTGCTAGTTTTACTTTTCTCTTCACTTGTAGTCTCTGTATCACTAGACACTCCTGATGGCTCTATAGAGACTACAGAATCATTAACAATCGAAGAATTCTGTTCCTTGTTCATACTGAAAGTTTCAGATAACAATCTTACCTGCATGTCCAATTCAAAACTTGTTTCACCTTCATTTTTAGTTTCAGAGTCTAGATTGTCCTTACTTCCTACTTTTACCTTAGTGATTTCATTTTCAAGACTACTACCCTTGTTTTTCCATTTTCCAGATTTTTTCTTATTAGAAATTTCTTCTTTAGTCTCTGAACTATCAGATTCAGAGTTTTCAATACTAGAAAGTAAACCTTGAGAAGCTCTCCTTGTCTGATACCTTGTTCGTCCTCTTAATGGTTTTTGTGAGGATTTATCTGAACCACAGTCCTGCAAATCATCGACATTTGACTTAATACTCTCAAATTCAGGTTTTAATTTAATTTCATTGTTAGTCTGTTCTGAAGTCTTCTCAAACAAATTGTTTGCTTTCTTAATTAAATGTTCTTGTTCACCTATATTTTTTTCGGAAACTGATTTCTGCATTTGTGATATATCCTCTTTCATTTGTGACAGCTTCTTCTGAACAGACCTCTCTTCTTCCTTACGCCTTTCCTTTTTTTCTAGACTATTTTCTTTATCTTGTTTATCTGGAGTACAGTCTATATCTGAACGTCGTCTTGAAGACCTTCTAAGTGTTTTTTGATTAGATGATACCTGCATATGACTATCATCATTCAATATTTGATCTGTTGTGGCTATTACCTCTGGAGGTGTGTTTTCTTTGGATTCCAAATTATTTCCTAAATCATTTCCTTCTGGAATGTTTTCTACCACTTCAAGACTTACAACCGGATGTTGAAACTTTACTTCTTCACATTCCAATACTTTAGCTTGAGGAAGAGCATCTTGGGATATATCCTCTGTATGATCCAGTGAATCAGTCAACTTATTTTCTACAGGCATTATAGAACCACTAGATTCTTGAACATTTTTTTCTTGTTCTGATTTTAATAGCTTAGGCCTTTTACTTCCTGTGTGTTCTGTTTTATTTGGCCTTCGAACTGTTTTTTTGGTTCCACTCACAATTTTTTCTCTCTCAGGTTTTGAAATATTTATTTCTTTGGTCTTTATTTTCACTGAGGTACTTGCTATATCCACGTTTTCTTGGTTCTCTGAGGCTGAAACAGCTCCTGATACAGCACTCAAGATAGAAGGACTAAAGGGTCTATTTTCTGACGTATCAAATTTTTCCAGAGTAATAAAAGACTGTCTTCGGCTTATAGGTCCACTAGAAACTGAGTTATTACTGGTATCCAAAGTATTTTCACTGATGCATGTGTTTACTCCTGAAGGCTCCTTTGAAACAATTTTAGAAGAATTTTTTTCAATGTGCTTTTTAATATTTAATAATAAATTGTTCTTTTCATGGCAACTTTGCATCTTATGTTTTGGGACAGAGGGTTTTTCAGGAAGCTTCTCAATACTACTATCTACTATGATATCTTCAGTATTGTTCTTTGAATCAATATTCTCTTCTTCCTGTATAGAAAGTAAAATCTAAATTATCTTATGAAAATTATGGTCTTGCCTCAAACCTGAATTTATACAGAAAACAACCTAACAAGCATTATTAAAGTACTTATCCTTTATTAATTCAAATATTGCTAAGTCTTCTTCAATCTACCTAAATTTCCTTATTTGGAAAATGATCAAAACATTTGCATGAATGGTTTCACAGGGATATAAGAAGTGTTCCGGAACTATAAAGTCATGATACTATTGCTAATACATGGCAACAATGTGCTATGTATTATGTTCTATATAGTTTTACTTCTACTATATGAATTATAGAAAACAATCCACCAAATGACAGAAGGTTTTAAATCTAATAAACACTTGAAATCATGGCTATAGGTTCTATAATAGCAAATAACAAAGACTATACTGTCTATCTTGGAATAAAGGAAACACCAAGACACAAATATTAATGGAGAACAACTTCTGATATCTCCAAAGTAAATTAGTTGTACCTGCATGATAATCTTTGATTCTTCCTTTGGTTCTTCAGTGAAACTTGGATTTTCCCTATAGTAAATAAATAAGAAAGTTCTATTTTTGTTGGTCTTCTTTTTATATTTGAGAAATTCACAATTATTTGAGAAATGAGAAAAGGTTTTATGGAAGGCTTATTAGAGCTCTGATTACTTACGCAGAATCTTCTTGAGTATGGTAAGAAAAACTATCTTGTGATACATCCAGATTATTGTACAGAGTAGGAATATCACTTCTGTAAAGCAAATCATTTTATAATTAAAGGATGTTCCAATTAATATTACATACTAAATTTTGCAAAGAAATGTCAAAACAAAAAGTACAGATTTTCTTTCCCTCTACAGGCAAGCTAATAAGCCAAAAATCGGTTACATTATTGTGCACCATATTGCCACCTACAGTATAACCTTTGGTTAGTTTTTTTTTTTTTTTTAGTATAAAAAGGGTTTTAGCAACAACAAAAACAGGCCTCAAATTTACTACCTAAAATCAAGAGAATTCACTTTATGTTGCCAATAATGTTAAGTATGCTTACAAACCTCTTTGTTTTAAGTACTTCTTTCTGATGTTCAGTTAGAATTCTTTCCTTTGTTTCTTTCTCATTGGGTGGTATAAATACAAAATCAACAGATGAACAATCTTCCAAAATGACTTCTTTTTTTGACTTGGGAGACAAAAATTCAAGTTTCGTCTGCAAAAGTAATTGAAGAGTATGATATTTAAATTTCAGGTTTTAAAATTCTTTTCTTTTTCAAGATCATTCACTTATTCTACTAAAATATAAAGTAATTTAGAAATTAAATGTTTGCCACATTTAAGTACACTACCCTTTTGCTGCTTCTGTAGAAGGGATTTTATTTTTAGACCACAATAAGATGTTTGAAATCTATGTTTATCTACATCATGTGGCTAAAGATGTTTTTCAAGCCTACAAAAAGAAACCAAACTGTTCAAAAACAGTAATATATGTTTATTGATAGTCAACAATTTCAGCACCAACTAGGAAAAGTGGTAAGAAAAAGCAAAGCTGCTACAGTTGCTTGGCAACTTTATGTATAATAAGGAGATTTTCTATAGAAGAGACATCTTCACTCTGCTTCAACAGAAGCAACAGAGAGTACTGGGGCCAAAAAGTTCAGGGATATCACCACTATAATCAAAATATGATATAAGAAACAATACAAGCTCTTCAAATACAAACAGCTTAGCCTGGAGCCCCAAAGGTAGGATCAAGGTTTAATCTTATTCTTAGATTGTTTTACTTTTATTATTGTCTTTTCAGTCCTTCATTTTGCATATTTAAAAATAAAGCTACTTTTACCTAGAGTTAGCATTCTTTAGTCTAATAAATCTCAAAGGTGTTATGTAAAAAGAAGAGCAATAGTCTCAAAGAAAACCAACAGAAGACTTTCTAAGGCAAACATTTGTAAATCTGGGCACCATAAATAGATCTGCTACTAATTTATCTGCCTCTTAACTTTAAATTAACTAATTTTTTTCAGTTTTTATTTTTTTTTAAATGTGCTCATTGTTATAACTAAAATTTAATTCTCCTCAAAATGTATAATAAGAAATGTCAGTTCCAGATGTTTTCCATCCTGGTTCACATTACATATAATGAAAATAATTAGTGAAATTGGGGCAGTTAGGTGGCACAGTGGAGAGTGTAGAGCCTGGAGTCAGGAAGACATGAGTTCAAATTAGGCCTCAGACATTTACTAGCTGTGTGATCTTGAGCAAGTCATTTAACCCTCTTTGTCTCCATTTCCTCATCTGTAAAATGAACTGGAAAAGGAAATGGCAAACCAATCCAGCATCTTTCCCAAGAAAACCAAATTGGGTCACAGAGTCAGACATGACTGAGAATAACTAAACAACAATAATAACAATAAAAAGTTTAACCCCATAGGGAAAACAATTGCTAAATTAACAACAGAGAGCTCTTTTATTATTTTTCGCCAACAGTTTTTCATCATAACTTCTGTCGTCTTCCCGGATCCACCTCTTATCTGTCACTACAGCTGTTGCCTTCAAGCCTGTGCAACTCCTAAGATTTACTTCCCAATAACAAAAAAAATGACCAACTTTTAAAGGGGTCTATTAAATCCACTTTAAAATACTTTACCTTAGATGGTGATTTTAGATCTTTTCCTTTCAGATTCTTTGCATGTAATGATAAAAAATCTTGTTTTCCACGAGACTGTATTTCTATACCACTTATCTTGGTGTCTAATTGCGAATTTTCTGTCTTTAAAAAAAAACCCGTATTTCAAAAAATTGTAAAATGTTAGTTTTGCCTAACAATGCTATTTTCACTATTCTACACTGGAGTTTTAAATTATTTCGATACCATATCCTAAACCAGTGACATAGCTGAAGTACACCCATGGTAACAAACTCAAACAAGTCAAATCTGATTTACTATTAAATGCTCCTAGAGTTTCTTAATGTTTTCTCGTGGACCCCCTCAAGAATTTAGTAAAATCTATAGACTTCTCAGAATGTTTTAAAACACATGTAAAGTATACAATATTACAAAAAGAAGTCAATTATTTTCAAACTTTTTTTCACTGAAGACTCCTTTCCCAGGTTAGGAACGCATTTTTCATAATTCTAAAATTTCAAATATAGACACAAAAGACTTATCCATCTTCACTGAATAAAATGCTAAAACACCATATGATATCACTATCAGATTCATTAGAAATACGCTTTTTGGTCTTCATTATTTTCCCCATGTAACACATTATGTTGGCTGGAGCAATATTTCATTATCAACCAATAAAAGCTATACAAAGATAAAGCTTGCAACAAGCAAAAAAGATAAAGGGATATTATTTATATATTCATTCCCACAATGCCTAAATTCCTTTGGTACAAGAAGCTTTAGTTATCACATACCAATTTTTTTTTAAATGTATAAAATTAGGGATAAAAAGGATACCAATTACATTGAAATAGTAATACACACACACACACACACACACACACACACACACACACACACACACACACTCTCTCTCTCTCTCTCTCTCTCTCTCTCAGGGAAAAAAACACCTACACTGAACCTAGGTAAAGAACTCTTATCTTAAAAGGAACTAAACTTTGTCTACTCCATAAAATACAGCATATATGTTTTACTTCCATTTACTATTCTGAATAAATTCTAAAGGGTTAAATTCTAAACTTAAATTATTAGACTCAGGAAATAGATCCTCTATTCATCACTACAAATTTCACAGAACATAATGTAATATGATTACAATAGAAGTGAAGACTTTTAGTGCTAGAAATAACATTTTTAGTCTGTAGTTTACTAAGAGAAACAGATCTAAATTTCTTGTTCCTTTAATGTGAAAATAATCACAATTCTGGTGGGTGGTTAGGGAGTCAGAAGTATTTTCTTCCTCTGCTGAAAGATGATTAAGCCGCTGCTTATTTAAAGCTATACTAATTCATCTTTAACTCTATTCTTCTCCACTTTTGCAGCGACACAAAAATTTATGAGCTCCCCTACGTTGGCGTGTTTGTCCTTTGTTGCCAAAGAAGACCATGCCATCAGAGAAATAATGACATGATTTGCACTTGACTTTGCTTTGAGTGAGGGAGGGCTGTGCAGGTCACCAGCCTCACTTCTCCTCCACAGCCATCTGAATCCAGTGACCAGATATTCATCAGGATGACTGGAGATGACCCAGGATGAGGCAATTGGGGTTAAACGACTTGCCCAAGGTCACACAGTTAGTGAGTGCCAAGTGTCTGAGGTCACATTTGAACTCAAGTCCTCCTGAGTGGTAAAAAACTGAAACTGTAACAATTTCTGCAATCATTATCAACTTGGAAAGCCACAAGTTAACAATATCTATGTTATATTGTATTTTTATTTGTTTTATTTTAACTTATCCTACTTCCTTCTAATCTGGTCCAGGCTGAGTTTGGGGTGTTTTTTTGGGAGAGGGGAGGCACTCAGCAGACTGAGCTCTTCATAAAATATAATAATTAGAAAATTAACAACAGCAACAAACCATAGTACTTACTCCCTCTGAATAGAGGCCAGCAGATTCTTCTATTGGTTCAATCTCAAAACCAGGTAACAAAAGTAAATATTTCTGTTTGACTTGTTTCAATACAGTCCTTCAAAAAAGGGGGGGGAGGGAAGAAAGAGTGGAGTTAATTAATAAGTATAGTTAAGTCCTAAGTAAAATTAAGTGCATGTAAATAAGAAACTTCCAATACATACATATCTTCTCTTCATGACCCTCCTCCCTCCATTCAAGGGCTCTTTACCAAATTATAGGTAATGAAATACAATTCACAAAGTAGAAAGAACTTAATTGTCTGTGAATTTGGTTCCTCTATCACTCAGTGGCTAATGCTAAGGTAAACAAAAAAGAACTTTTACGCCTAGAGGAGAAGCATAGAAAAAAATCTAGGAAAAACTCAGTTTCCCTTTCTAAATCTTTTTGCCAAGGAATCCCCTCTCCCACTTGATAATTTATTTTCCCTATTAAAATCAAGATACAATGACTTACAGTAACTTTCACTTACATTGGATGATTGACACCAAGATAAAATAGCCTGACAAGTGTTATCCTCTGGGGAGCATGAAAATAGGAACCCTTTTTATTGGAATTTCGAATTTAGTATGGAAAGGTCCTTCACCTTTGATCCTTCTTCCTCTTGCTTGAGGATAGGCTGAACTGCCTATGAACCATTAAAAAGTCCAACCTCAAGTCTATGACTCCAAGACTTTCAGGTGTTTATATTTATCTCTACTATCTTCACTTTGGTTAGTATTTGCTATTTTTTTTTTTTAACTGTAAACTATCATGCCCATTTGCTATCAAAGAATGAATTCCTATGCTACCTTGGCTAATCAAGTCTTTAGGGATCTGGAGGTGAGGAAATTCCCTTCAATACAGGTCACATCTTCTATGAAATTATTAAGTTTTTGCTACAGTAAAGTTACCTAGAGATGTGATATCAAACCCAAATAGAAAATGGGCTATTAAGCCATGTAACCCCTGACTTAGTTTTAAAAATATAATGTCATGTTTTGTTAATTACTTCCCTACATTTTAATCAGACACTCTGGAGTTTTGCTGACCCCTCTGATTCATGTGAAGTGACTTGCCCAGGTCTCTTTGCTTTTCCAAGAGGGTTCTCTATCCAGGGTTCCTGGCAGTCTATTTCCTATACTGATATTCTCTTATTTTAAGCTTGCCTACTTGAAATATGTAACTAAGATGAGGAACCTCAAATCAGAAGCAGGGGAAAAGAACGTTGCTGCCAACCAAGCAGACAAGACCAGACAAAACTATTAAAACAAATACAAAGATTTATTAAGTTTAACACCCAAATAGTTATTTGCTTGTACCCATCAACAGGCTTGTTGGAACATCTCTATGGAAGGGGTAAATTCCCAAGGACCTTGGATAATGACAGTAATGAAACCTGTGACAAAATACTACCTCACAAAATTAGGAGTCACTTTTATTGAAGAAAACAAGCTTTTTATGTTCACTAATGTAAACCCAGTAATAGCTTCACCTATGTATCTAATCAATCTGTTCATTTGGAACTTCAATCTACAAACACCATTTTTTCCTTTTCTTATGAGCATTATTACAGAAATTAAAATTTTCATCTTACTTTAGTTCTTCAGGATACTCCAGTAGAGTCTCTTTGGCAAATGTGTCATTCCAGAACTGAACACTCTGCTTGCGGATCTGCTTATTTTTGTGTAGAAATATTATGCACAATAATGGGGAAAGTTGTTCTAAAAGCTCATTGTTATAAGTGCCATTGTAGCGAAACTGAAGACATCTAAGAATCTCTGTCAAGAGCTTTTCTAACTAAGAAAAAGCATAAAATTTAGAAATATTATTTTTAAGTTAAAACAAAACAAAAAAAACAATTTTCAGGACACAATTTACTACCACTTAATTCCAAAAGTTATATAAGCAATTAAGATGAATGATGTGAAAGTACATATAAAAAACAACTTGCACTTACTAAAAAACAAAACAAAACAAAAAACCTCACAGGAAACCAAGGCAACCTGGGTCTATGTTTCTTTTAAGACAACTTCACTATCACTATTCAAACTGTGTATCTACTAATTAGGGAGAGTCAGGTATTAAATCTAAATTGTGCGGGATTAATAAATGATGGGGACAGGAAGAAGGGATGAAATGTCAAATTTTTACCTTGTTGTTGAGGCAATTATACACTTTAGGCACATCACTAAGCCTAGGACAAAAAAAAAATTAATATGGAAAAAAATGATTATATCACTTGGCAATTCAGGCCATAACTATATGGGAAACTATAGCCTAACTAAATGGTTGGTGAAATACCACTTTGTGCTTTATTATTCCTAAAACCCTACATACACAGGATTTTAAATAAGTAAAAGAGCTTGCTGTTCAAAAGACTTCACAAAACTACATTTTTGTTATTGTTCTTTATCCCTAAATCTCCTTACAACAAGAAGTGCTTTAAGATATTTACAAATAAAACTTAAGGACATTTCCCATAAAACACAGACCTTAAACTATTGCAGAAAGCTAGATAACAATTAAATTATTTTAGGTCAACTGTCTTTTCTTTTTCAGAACTCTCCCAATTAATTTTCAAGTCTGGATACACAACACTTTGCATCGTTAAATAATGTGATAGATCATGTCACAGATCACAAATCCAGAACTGGAAGGGACCTCAGAGACTATTTGGTCCAATGTCTTCCTTTTGTAGACAAAATACTGAGGTCCAATGTGGTTAATTAAGTGCCTTGCCCAAAGTCACACTGGTACTAACAGTCATGTGGGAATTAAACTCAGACTCACCTGAATTTAGAAGCAATTGTTTTACCACACTAACATCATAAGCTAAAATAACAGGTTTTAGAACTAGAAAGATTTCACATCATATTATTCAAATCCCTCATTCTATAGAGTCAAAAATGGAAGCCCAGCAAAATGTATTGACCTCTTCAAGGTCACAAGGAAGCAAATCAAGTACTATTCTTCAAATCTAGCAATCTTTTCAATATACCACATTCCATATTACTATTATAATAATAGCTACCAAGATGTCACATTTTTAACATGATGCAGGACTAACTTATAGAATGGTTACTATAATAAAAACCCCTTGTTCTAAGGCATATGGTTATACATATAGAATATCCATGTATGTCTATATGTATTTCTGCAAATGCCATTAACTTATACTATATATGTTGAACATACATTTTAAAGACGTTAATCCAATTTAATAAAGTAAATAATCTTTGTCAATACCAAGAGTTTTACAAATGCAATTCTCTCCAAATTTCTGCATAAAGCTCAATATACTTACTTTGAGTTTTCACATAACAATGCCAGAGGCTTTGCTAAAGTTGCAAAGATTGTGTGTATCACGGAAGGCAAAGACACATGGCCAAGAATAGTAGAAATAATGCTGACAATTGAACTACCAACAGAGAGGAGTATTTCTGAAGGAAGATCCTTGGAGCTGACATCATGGAAAGCATCCATCATCTTCAGGATAACTTTAAATAAAGAAGTCAACTTCCCTAAAGGTTCTTTTTTTTTCTTGGACCAATCTGTAGGAGTCTGTGGTACTAAAAAGAAAAAGTGAGTTGGTTAAAGACAAAAGTCTTACCAAAATTCATTCTTTCATAAAATACTTAAGTGTCTTGGCTCCAAGCTCTGGTAAAGTTGTTTAGATTTCCTATAGTCTAGAAGTTTACATAAACAGACAAAGAATACTCACTTATAAGGCACGTAATGAAGATGAAATAAGTACAAACATTTCCCACTTTTAAAAAGGCTCATAAGTAAAACAGTACTATATTCTTGGATAAAAAGATAGTATCTTCTTGCATCTTCATAACAACATGGGAAATAGCACAAATGAAGAAAGGTCCATGGCATGAAATTACTCTTTGCACTATAATTGTAACCCAAGAAACTTTGACTGAACTTCTATTTGAAAAGGAATGGCAATTCAAATAGGCATAAGACATGACCCCTACCTTTACGGAATTTAATGGGACTTCATGGAGATTTATATCTGAAGTGGTAAATGAATGAGTGGGACTAATACTTGCTGTAGAATAATAATTCTTGAAGGTGTAACAAGCACTGTCATCCTTTTACACAATTCTGAACTATGCAATATGTTGGCCCAAAAAAGTTATATATGCTAAAGTCATAAAATACTAAAAATTTTATGTGTAAGTTAAGAAGAAGAGCTCCTTTTAATTGAAACTTGGAACTGTCTCTGATCCTTGGGTACAGTATCAAAGGCAATGGTTCAGTCAATACATTGGATAGATCCCTGAGTTATGAAATGATAGATTTAGAGTTAAATTATCTAGCTTAATTCCTCATTTTCCAGATTTATAACGTGAAGCCAAGAGATTATGATACAATATTTGTCATGTTCATAAAAACAAATGCATCAATACTTACATTTAATTTCGGGTTGATGTTTAGTGTTGTATGGTGAATAATTGATGCATTCAACTATTACAATAGCAACATGGGCAATCCTATCCAAAAAGCACAAGTTCTAAGGAAAAAGAAATTAATATTAAGAATACTCAATCGTTAATCAGCCTAGTATCTTAGGCTAAATGAAAAGCAGGTAAACTTGCCAAAGGTGACTAGTACATCTGCTTCATGTGTCTGCCTTGGCCAATGTTCCCCAACTATTTATTCTTGTACTTTCATAGCCTAATTGGAGTCTCCCATCTTAAAAGTAATTTACCTCTCTTTAAGTCATCCAAGCTGTTGTTCAACTTGATTCCATGATAAAAAGTATTCCTGTCTGGTTCTCGATGCCTAAGGAAGGCAAGTCCTAACTGTTCTACCCTATACCCACCGCATAACTTTACGGCTCTGTACACCTACTCCTTTCTTTTCATTATTTAATGTTGGGTGAATCTTGTCAACTAGAGTCTCATCTTTCAACTAATTCCCAGTCTCTTATTTTTACAACTGACTATACTGTAACCATTTCACCTAATTCACATTCAACATCCAACCAATCACCCACTTGTAAGACTTACTGTAATTTAATCAATTTGCTTTCATTAAAACCAATTAATATTAGTCTAGTTATACTTTTAAAAGAATCTAGTAATAAAAACTTACTGCAAAGGTGTTATCATCTAAGCCTGACGTCATCTTGAGACAAAGTTCGTCACAGCATAAATTTTCTTCTGCTGTTGCTACCAAAGCCGCACAACGGGCAAATGCTCGATACAATTCTGACCAAGTTCGAAGTAATGATCTCATAGTGGGCTTAAAAGAAAAATCAAGTAGTAAAAGAGTGAATGAAAAACTACGTCGCTGCCAATTCCATTTAACTGTATAACGCAATCATCCCTGTTATCTAAAGCTGTATCAATAGTACCCGGCAAGAAAAAATAAAGTAGAAGCAAATTTCAGCTTTGGCAACCCTTTAAAGGACAAAAATCAGTCTAACATATCAAAAAAAGTGTACGTGTGCCTCACAGTGACAAATCAACATTATAGCCCAAAACTTTCCCAGAAAATGTGCTGTCCCCACACCCCTCACCCCCAGCCGTAACCCATTAACTTACCAATGGAAACTCTTGTACTGGAAATATATGGGTTATTGGTAGCATCAATGCACTATAGACAGCACTGAAATTGTGCTCCAATGCATCTCCCTGATTCACTTCATTGGTCTAAATAAAATATAAGAGGAAAATGCTATTTAAGCTGCCAAAATAAACAGCATTATTATAAGCATGAGAAAAGAAGTGTAAAATGGAAGAAATTCTAAGAGGGAAGCTTATTCTGTTCTCATAAAAAAAAGAACATAACTAATGTGCTTAATAAGAATGTATGTGTAGAACCCATGTAGGATTGCATACTGTCTCAAGAAGGGAGGAGAAAAAGAGGGAGGGGGAGAAATTTAAGACTTATGGAAGTGATTGTTGAAAACTGAAAACAAATTAATTTTTAAAAAAAGAATAAAAAAATACCCTGTACATAATGGCCTTCTTGTAGAAAGAAGCAACGTTTTTCAACACAAAATGTCTTCTGTTCTCAAGGGAGATGTAAGTGTACATTTTCTGCAGCACCAAGTTATTCAAAGAATTCATGTACTAGGTGAAATACGTCTTAAGATCCAATTTATTACTTTAATTTATTGATCCGAATAAAATACAAGAGAAAAATGATATTCAAATAAAAGAGCTATCCTAATGGCAACATGCAAAGTTGCTACAAAGTAATTTTTTTAAAAAGAAAATCTAGGAGATATGAGAAGGCAGCTCCCTACGCTGTTTCTTAACAGATGAGAGACCATGGGTTTGGAATAAATACTTCATATAACAGACTTTTTCAACTAATTGGTTTTGAACTTCTTCCCCTCTTTATTATAAGGGATGGCTCCTTGGGGAATGAGATGGGGAGGGTCGGGGAAAAGGATACAGTAGGAAATGCAGGTCAGCAATTTATATAATCTTGTTTTCCACTGTCACAAGTAATTGAGTTTTTGAATCTGATTCCAAATACTTAAAAATCAAAATCAACATAGCCCGAGATATAGCCAGACCAAACCCAGTGGGAAAAGTCATGATTTCTCCTAACTAACAAGGTTCATGAAAACACGGGTGTTTATGAACTTTGGAATGTGTTCACCATTAAAATGCAAGCTCACCGGGGACAGAGACCACTTTATTCTTATTTGTATTGCCAGAATCTGAAATATTCATAAGCAATTCATATTTGACTGACTCATGTCTTTCAAAGCCTTTAGAACTCTTACCAGTGCAATGACTAACCACAATTCTAGAACACCAACGATGAAACATGTTATTTACTACTTGGGAAAAAAAAAAGACCATTCAGTGCTTTCTACTGTCTATCCAATAAAGCCTCAAAGCCTTTATCTGTTATTCAAAATACTCCAAAGGCTGGTAGCAGTCTCTTATCTTTTACCACTCTTTTTTACATACTCTATATGTAAACTGGACTACTTTGTGACATGAACATCCCTCGACTTTACCTGCTTCCAATCCTTTACAAATCCAATGTGTATGGAATATTTCCCTGTCCCATTCTACCTTTTAAAGCCCAGGAAGTGGCTCTCCAATTGTGAAGCATGACCTGATCACACATACCAAAGAGAGTATTTCTTCCCCTCGGCTCTTAGAATGTTTTTGCACTGTCTCTGTCATCACTCATCAGTTGACAAGTCCTACAGACTCCACTTTGGTAACACCTTTCACATCCCGCCTCCTCTCTAGTCAGCAGGCCACGACCACCCCAATCTCACCGCCTCTCACCAGGACTACTTTGATAAGGCTTCTAATTGCGTGCCCTGCCTTAAGTCTCTCCACTCTCCAAACCATCTTCCACACAGCTGCAAAAGTGAAATTCATAAAGCATAGGTCTGACCATGTCCCTTCCCTACTCAGCAAACCTCCAGTTCCTACTGCCTCCAGCATTTGTTACCTACGCTCCCTGACTGAACTTTGAAATCTGATTTCATGGTACCTTTCTAGCTGTATTATACTTCATATTCTCTCAAGTCCCGACAAACTTAATTACTTTCTTATAGTTCACATACACACAAGATTCTATCTTTTACTTCTGGGCTTTTATACAGACTGTAATACACTCTCAGTTTGTTAAAATCCTGGGATTCCTTGAAAGCTCAATTTAAATGCCACCAGAGACTTTTCCTTATCTCCCTAATGGCTAGTGCCCTTCCCCATTCTAAATCACTTTGTATATCTGTGTGCAGGTGTGCATATGCATACAAATGAGGAAAAATTTTCTCGCCAAAGAGAATGGAAGTTCCTGGAGGTCAGGGATTGTGGGTCTTCCTATTCCTAGAGCCTAGAAAATAGTTGACACTCAATGTTTGTTGACTGAATCTTCATATTTCTCCCCCAGAACTTAGCACAGTTCTTTGAAGGTAACAGATACTATAATGTTTGCTGAATGGAGTATGCATAAGATGGAAGGGGAAAATTCTGCTTTAAAAATCTTTAGTGGAATAAAGAAATATGAGAGTATACCTGGTTAATCTGTTCAGTTAATGGGTTGACTAGAATACTCCACATTCGCCACAGATGCTCCTTGTTATCAAGGTGCTTTGCATTTTGATTAATAACATTTAAAACAGAATCACTGAAAGCTAGTGGAGAAGTTGGGCCAGTAAGAACACAACCTACAAGTGTTTCCAAGTTTTGAAAGAACCTGAAAAGGAAAAAAAAACCAACACATTCTACTGAACAGCTTCTTGCATACATGAAAGTCTTATACAAATTTTAATTGCCAGCAGCACACTAAAACTAAGAACAAAGGAGGTAAAGAGATTTGCACTTGACCTTTGTTGTCCTGTCTACTTTAATGTTTTTTATTTTAAAAGACCCTGAGAAACATCATCCCAATTTCCTAATGTCTTTCCAATTATAATTTAAACAAATAGCTCTTCCTAGATAATATTTAGCAAAGGTCACAATCTTAATTGAATTATGATTAGGAAAGCTCACCTTTCATCAGCCACACCACATTCTAAGAGGTTATTACTAAAAATTAATTGAATTAAGAACAAAGCTGGAGTTCCCTGTATAGAAAAGGAGAAGAAAACAAATCAATTTTGAATTATAAAAATTCTACATATTCTTATGTCAACTTATTAAGTATATAAATAGCTATCCATATAAAGATACGTAACAGAGTACCCCACCTTACTAATATCATACCACCTGAAATTTAAGTGTATTATACTTCCAGATAAAGCTTGGCAAAGGATCGTAAGCACAATACAAATAAATTTAAACACCTCTTAGACCAAGCAACAAATAAAAATACCATCTCATATGGGACAAATGAAAGGACACTTAACAAAACAACCACATGTTCTAGGACTGCAAAATTTCCTTCTTCATTCTTTAGCCAAAATGATTGCTCTTCACCTTTAACAGAGAAACATGCATCAACTACCTTTTCACTTTCAAATTATTAAAAGCTAAACTTGCTATAACTATTTTCTTGATTATTATTATTAAAAATTAAATGCTATGAAATCATGAAAATAATGAAAATGTTATGTCAACATTTCATTTTTAGTTTTTTCACCCAGACCTTTCTATAACAATTGCAAACCTATATATATATAAGCTACAGTATATAAAATTGTTAGACAAAATGATGCAAAAGGCTTCTTTTTTCCTCTTCCATAAGGATCCACACAGTAAAGTGCAAGTCAATCATCTTTAGCAATCAAACAGTATGAAAATCCCTGGACAGTACTGTGGCAAATGTTATGGAGATATTATGAAACAGAAGGCACTATTCTGCCTTCATCCTCCCCCAACCTCACCCTACCCCTCCATAGTTCACAAGGAAATAAGTCTGAAGCCATTTCTTAGTGGAACATTCAGTTTCTTTAATTGAGGTGGCCACACATGTGTACACATACACACACACACACACACACGCGCGCGAGTCCCATTACATTTAAGATACTTGCATTAAGAAGATCCATGTTAGCAACTTGATATGCAGGAGAACCTAATACTTTCTGAGGTAGTCCTTTAATTGTAACTTCTATGAGGACCTAAGGAAATTTTTTAAAAATGGGACAACAATTATTCCAAAAGAATACCTCAACTTAGCAAAAGTGAAATATATTACAAGTCTCTACGAAGACATATATGACTATAAATGTTCCAAGTTTGACCAAAAATAACTAATGAGTTTCTTAACAGGATCTGTTAGGAAGAGACATACACATTTAATAATTTACAAAGTTGTCATGTCCAATTCTGTAAGTAAGGTATAATAAGCAGGTCTTACTCATTTTTACAAATGAAGAAATTACAGAGAACAAGTGATTTGGCTGGAGCTAAGGTTTAAGTTTCCTGATATGTATAATTCAATGATCTTTATACATTACAGTATGCTGGTATTCCAAAACACTAAATAATCAGTATATTTGGTATGAGTTCAAGATGAAAGCATGCGATGATGAACAAGTTGTGGAGGGTACTACAATAATTCATTTACTTCCAGAGCCACTTTTCCCTATGATTTTAAAGAATTCACCTGAAACATAACTTTGGAACATCACTCTTTTGATCTACCAAGTTGACTTTCCACTGATAACAAATTTCTATTTTTCCCATATAACCCTTGCCATTCTATTAGAAAAAATGTTTCCTAAGCACCTGTTCTGTGAAGCACAGAGGGCTAAAGATACAAACATGAAAAAATAACAGTTCAGAAAATTTATAACGTAGTTATAAGAACGATGACATGGATAAACAGCTAGCAATAATAATTATAAATTTGTAGGTGTATAGGAGAAGCCAAATGGGCAGATTAGAAATTAAAAAGGGGTTCATTTCTGAATCCAGGGTGGGTGGTTAGAAAGGTCAAGAAAGTGAGGATAATCAGTGATCCAAGTTCCTGGGTGAGATGAAATTAGATAAACAGCACACAGTAGAAAACCTTGCCGTGGCACAGAGAGAGAAAGAGAGAGCTACATTATTAACTGAGACTAAAGGATGAGAGGATAGGTAAAAAACAGCAAAGATAAAAGGAGTGTACAAGGGGAAAAGAAATAAGATGGCCCTGTTCTTGTTGCTAAAGTAAAGAAGTTACTTGATAAGAGATTGGGTGGTATAGAATGAATGATTTCTACTTTAACAACAAATTAATTACAGTGGCAAGGTTATAATAGTCAAGTTGTATTTTTTACAAATGTATAATGGTATTTCTTCAGGATTTATTTTCCAATTAGGAATTGATCCATCTGTTCAATCGTAAGAAATTTACATAAAACCTATGAGCTTATGAGACAAGCCTTGTGGGAAAACGGTTTTTTTTTTTGCTTTAAAAAAACTATTAATAAAACACTTACCAATGTTTTTGATACAGGAAATGCATCAGCTGTTACTATGCCTTTCAAAGACTGTAGTAAAAGGGTCAGTACTTCTGAGCCCTGTCTTTCTTTTTTGTTACCTAATAATTCAGAAATCACAAGCACATTGAAAATTCATTTAAGAACAATAGTTTTCAGAACTTACAAAAAAATCTTTATGAATTTACTGTATGAATTTAATAAATGAATGATTTCAACAGTAAAGATAAAGTTAATATATTAAAAGAGACACCTTAAAAAGTCTAAATAACAGATGAGCTTTAAGGTTTTGATTTTTCACTGTAAGCTGAAGTGACAGAAAATATCAGTTAAGCCTTGCCTGTTAGCTTCATAATTACATTACCTGATTCAATAACTGACTTCACGCAGCAAATAATATCTTTCCATATGGCATATATCACAGCATCTACAAAATAAATATAATTTCTTGGTTTTTTTTAAAAAGAGAAGTCATCTTGAATACAACAGTGCTTTCCCAAGTCTCCACATACTGTTTTTTAAAAGGCAGACTCTTAACGACCAACTTGAATTTCTAACGGAATGCTTACCTGAAGCATCTTTTCCAACAGCGATAAAACTGTCTTGAACTGCAGTTAGGAGTATATTTGCATGTTTGCAAAAGAATGAAGGGCTATTGATTAAAGGATGCTGAAGAGGCTCTAAAAAGGGGAGAAAGATAATGAAAATATCAAACTGAATTTTTCTGTGATATTTTTCAGTAATAAATCATTTTTTTAAAAAAAAAAAAAAGCAAAATTAGCATGCTTGGCAGTACATAAAAAGTAACACTGTAAGTATTGAAAAGTACACTCCAAGAGCTGTGTTAAGTCCCAAGAATATTTACTGAAAAATACCTAAACTCAGCACAAGTTTGTTTTTCTTAGCAAATTCCAAAACCTCTGGACCCAGTAAAAAGTGAAGTAACATTTCAATTCCCAAGAGTTGAATGGATGGGATGGCTGTCATTCCACTGGTATTAAGAGACAAGTTCATCCTAGGTGTAACAGGAGTTCCAAATGGGAAAGACCCTTAAGAGAAAAATCAGAAAATTCCTTTAAGTAGTTTACATTAAAATAAAACAGCACAAAATACAAAATTGTTCTGCTTCTGTTTACTTTATTCTCAATCAGTTCATTCACGCCTTTCAAGGCCTTTATCTTGCCATTTCTTAATGGCCCAATGACATTCCATTCCCTTCATATAAGCCAATTTATTTAGCCATTAAAATGATGATCACACCTTCATTTTCCAATTCTTTGGTATTTTTTTTAAAAAAAGGAACTGCTACTTATTTTTTTACATATTATACTCTTTCCTCTTTCTTTGAACTCTAGGGGTACTAGTTCCAAATGAATAATGAAACAAGTTTTCCACATTAGGACAAAGAAATGATATACTCAGAATTCAGAATGAGAGCGCTTTTCAATTTGTTTTGCTTGATTATGCATTTGCCAAGAGGCCTTTGTTTTTTTTCTTTTTAAATCGAATGGGGTAGGAAAGAAAAAGTAAGTCATTGAGGTACCTTTTAATAAACTGCAGAGAGAAAGTCAGAAAAAAAAAATTACAGATAAGCGGGACAGCTTTGAAAGCTACAGGTTGAATTTATTTTATATAATTTAAAAAAATCAGCATATAAGAAGGTGGAAATTTTATGTACAACCATCTTTTTCTGTTCTTCTATATATGTGGAAATGTCAATTGTATTTGGTGTTTAAATTACAATTTAAAAAAAAATTCAAATCAATTTTACACTGAACTGAAGACTGAGTAGGAAAGAGGGAGGACAGGAAAGAGTTGTAATAATGTTCATAAATGTTCTTGAACTTCTCCTAGGGTTCTTAATCTAGAACATGTAAAATATTTTTTTCTAACTATTTCAATATAATCAATTTCCTTTGTAACTGTATATGTTATACATTTAAAAACATTATGTTAAGCGGTACAGTCTTCACGAGACTGTCAAAGGGGGTCCATGACCCTGGACAAGTCGTTTAACCTACTCTCTTGCCTCCTCCCCAAAAAAGAGTCATGGACTGTGTATGTTACTTCAGTTCTATACAGTTTCTCAAAAACACTATGTTACAGAGCAGTTGAAATTCATCAACATAAGGAACAACCAACCACAACAAAATGATTTTTCTTCAAGTGTCTTCAGCTTCTATAAAGGACAAAGGGCAGCATGTTCTTAAGAATAATGTGAGCTTATAATTAACATAGCCAGATAGGTAAACAAATACTTATGCTGAAAAATCAAGTTATTTTTTCATTGGTTCTTCCAACAATCCATTTGATCACAAATCACAAATGAGAATCAGAAAAATAACTTCCTCACAGATCCATGTAATTGGCATATCCAACAATCAAAGTTGAGTTTTCTGATTCCAAATTCAGAACTGCAGGTTTTCTACCAGACCTAAGCTTTTTCATGTCATGGACCCTCTCTGACAGTTTCATGAAGATTAGACCCTTTAACATAATGTTTTAAAAGTCATAACATATATACTCAAGTCCTCCTGACCCCAGAGCCAGTGCTCTATCCACTGCACCACCTAGCTGCCCCCCTGCTTTGGTTTGTTTCTTCCGTCCATGACACTTTAAGAGAAGGAAACTAACTAGTACATAAAAAAAAATTTCAAAGACTAACACTAAACTAACCCAAAGAGTTAATCATCATACGGAAACATAACTGCTCTAATTACCAATATATCTCTTCTTAAAAATCTCACATTCAAATAAAATATTATTGCTTATTTTTGTGTGTGTTTACATATACATATATATACACATATATATGTATATGTAAACACACACACACACATATATCATCTCTAATGTTCTTTCCTCAGTTCTCTTCCTCTAACCTTTTTTTTTAACATTTGACACTTGATCACTCTCATTGGTAGATACTTTTTAAATTCGTCATGTCTGACCACTCAACCAATTCACTGGTTTATAACTCTTACCTTAAGTGTAAATATACCCCAAAGCTCAGTTCTCTACATCTTCTCTTTGGAGTTCATCTCTTCCATGCATACAAATCCAGAGGAAAGACCCCTAAATATAGAAACTAGCCATAATCTCTTCCACATCTTTTCACTGTAATAGCTATATTACCTGGATGTTCTACCAGCACTATAAACTCAGTATGTTCAAAAGTAAACTCATTATCTTCTTTTAAATCTGTCCCATCTTCCCAACTTCCCTATTTCTTTCCCTGTTATCTTTCCAGTCACTCAGGTTCATCTGATTCTTCTCTTGACCTCATCTACTGACTATCAGCTACCTCCACAATACCTCTTATCATGATTCCTTCCAACTCGCTGCCCATCACTCTAATTCAGGACTACTGTAATGATCTCCTAACTGGTCTCTATGTTCTTGGTGGCTCCCCACTCTACAACAACATTCACAGTCACCCTCCTTCTCCTAATGGACTTTCTGATTAAAAACCTTTAAGTAGATTAGGCACAAACATTTATTTCTTTCTATCTCTCAAACACTGTTTTATATATATATGATTGGTATGAATTCGTACTGTGCAGTTTCCCCATCACAGAAACCCACATTTACAAATTAAATCTTAATGAAACAAGTGCTTCTGAAAGATGAAACAGAAGTAGTTTCTTCTATCAATATCAAACAGGACCCACAAGACAGTGAAAAGACCATTTAAAGTAAATAAAACCCAATTCTAATTCCTGCAACTTCAAAGACCTGGTTGGAAGATTGCAAGAAAAATAAAATCACATATTAAAATTTATAAAAAGCAAACTTTTCAATGAATAAATGATTTGGCCTCAGATTACTAGGACAGTGACAGGTATAGATTCTGATTAGCACTTGTTAACTTTGTATAAAAAGTATACTAGGAATGTTAGTTTCCAATTGTTAAGTTACAAAGAGTATTTTATTGTATTAATAATGTGTAAGACAGCATGGTTTTAATACTGAAAGCTAATGTTGAACCTAATCTTCAAGAACACAAGAAAATGTAGCTCTTTCTTTGCTGCAGATATGGGGGCCTCTGGGTCTTCAATACTACACATATATTTCATATTCAGCTGATGTGGAGTAAGCTTTGTTGAACTATTTCCTTTTTCCTAGCCCTTCTCTTCTCTTATTGTTATTTTGTCCAAGAGATGGCTCACTGGATAGTGAGGAGATGGAGATACTGAGAAATGAAGGCAGTGAAAAATTTAAAAAAAAATGAATAGAAAGTTTAACATTTAGTAAGAGATATTTATAAATTAAAACAGCTATAGGCATGTTTGTGGTTTTTTTTTTTTTTTAATACAGAAGAAAATGGCGGGAAGGCCAGAAAAAGACACAGAAAGCAGGATAGCTTTGAAAGTTAAAGAATGAAAAATCCTCTTTTTCTGTTCTATTATGCAAAGCAACGTCCACTTTAACTACTTTTATTCATATATTCCTTTGTGCCTAAAGGTAACTGCTATCAAAAACCAATTTACAGAAACAAGTTTCTACTGCATTAGTAACTGCTGGCAGTTAACTATTTATAATGAGTCTGTTCCTAAGACATTCACATATTAACTTCTCTAGGGTTCTGTATAAGCTGTTCATCTCAAATATAAAATATGTATTACTGACCAATATTAAAATAAATCTGTATATATCTCATTATAAAATCCAGCACAACCAGCTCCAACTGAGCACACCAGCAGAATTAATCAAACAGCAGGATTTGTGATTAGAAAAAAAGCTTCAATAGTAAGACCAACTAAAAAGAAAAAATGCTAGCTTCTGAAGTATGGGATTTAAATGGGCAATTTCTATTTTTTTCATAATCAGTTAAATCAGTCTATCCTGTACCTGCTTTCTGGTTAGGAGCACCAGGGCTTAAGTTTGTATTAGCTGCTCCACGGGATGGAGTTCCTTGGGATACAGTATGGCAGTCCATGCTTATTGTACTTTGAATCAAGGGTACACAAACCTAGGGAGAACAGAAAGGAAACAATGTACATTTAAGCATTCAATGATGTAATCCTATTTGGGCATGCTCAGAATGTGAGGATCTCACGTTCCAATCTCCCTCTGCCCCAAACCACAGAAATATATGCCACTAACTGGCTAGGGTTTATTAATATTAAATTCCTTCAGCCAAACATTAAGAACAAGTAAATCAAAGAAAGGACAGAATAGAAAGAGATAACCCATTCAAGCTGGGAACAGACTATTCTCCAAGAATCCACAAACAAATGACTTTGAATGGTCTACAATAAAATGTCTCAAATTAAAAATGAAAACTCAATTAAGAATTTTTCAATTTTCATTCATTTCATTTCATGACAAAAGCCATGAAACTTAGCATTCAATATCTTTATCAATGAAAAAGTCACAATTCTAGGTTTAGTTCATTGTTTGTCCAAAGTATTTTATTGTAAAGAACATAATTTCCTCTAGCTGGCATAGGGTTATCTTATAATTCCTAATTGTTAAATCAGGCACTACTTATACAGCAGAAAATGCTACATGACTTATTTAAAAACCTCTGTTGACAAGAACTCATAGAGGAGACAAAATACAACAGTCCGCATTCCATGTTTTGTTACCTGTTCAAAATTTGTAGGAAGATGAGGTCCAAGCCTCATTAGTAGATACCACCAGACTTCCAGTTTTGTCAGTGCTAGAGCTTCTGTTCTCACATGGATAGAGCTCAAAGGCTGCATCAGTAATTTGAGTCGCTTTGTGCTACACAATATATCTTTAGATTTTTAAGAACAGATTAAAAATATACAGTTGAATTTGAGATAAACTGTTCAAATTCTGTTTAAAGCAACATTTTTAGTAAACTTACATTAAAATAAAGGCATACATCTAATCAATAATTACCCATAAGAGATTAACCTATACAGGAAAAAAAAAACTTATAATCACTCTTATCATATGTCAATTCAATTATTCAGAGGATGAATTTTCTGATGGACTACAATTATCCAGGTCTCAAGACTAGGTTTGTCTAACCAATTCTGAGTTTTTAAGCATGACTTCCTCCACTCAGTGTTTGAAAGGTTAATCTGTATGTATTTCTAATAAAAGGTCTTTAATGGCAAGGGTGTTGCAGCACTGCTTCACTGATCCCTTTCTTTACAGGTCTTTTAAGTTAAATCACTACCAAAGCATTTTAATGACATTAATAGATGGTACTTGAGCCATCCAAAATGACGTTATACCACTAAAATGAAGTAGTACATAGACTCAGCTCTTATTACATTTGCAAAGTACTTTAACATACTAATGTGAGCTTTATAATTCCCTATTAAACAGGTACCACAGGTATTATGTCCATTTTACAGGTAAAGAAACTCAGGTTCAGAGAATAAGTGGTTTGCCCATGATGACACATCTACAACTGTGGTCTGCCTGACTCCCTATGCAGGAATCACTCCTGTTGCCTGCTACTACTGATTATGGGTCACAACCAAGTAATGCACAAGGATTTAAAAGAAAAAGTCCTGAACTACATCTAAGGCACACTAATAGGTACATCAACATTTTAAAATCCTAAATTAAAAATAATTAAGATGAGAAGATGTAATTTCAATTTCTTCTCCTTCCTTAGTTGGCAGTAAATAGTAAAAAGAATTCAAATGTTTAAAACTTTTTAACTTACCTGGGTTTAGTGCAAAATTATCTATCAGACTTTTCCAAGCAATAAAAGCAATTTTCTTTATTACAGGTGCTCCACTACGAAATCCAAGTTCTTCCAGTTGTAACAAAGAATTGATAAAACTCCCACTTCGATGAAGAGTCTAGAGATAATGAAATACTTAAAGTAAAACATTTTAGAATATTTACATTTATTTGCAAAGACCACAGGAAGAATGCCTATAATAACATGCAAATACTAGACAAAAATCAGTGACAGTATAGCATGACATACCCTAAGAAAATCATTGATAAGAAGGCCCCCACATACATCAAAATCTTTAAGTAGCACTTTTTGTAGCTGGAAAGAATTGGAAACAAAGTTGGTGACCACTGAATGGAAAGTGTCAAAATAAACTGTGGTACATAAATGTAATGGAATATTACTTTGATATGAAATGAAGAACACCACAAAATAATAAATATAATAGAGACAATCATGAAAAGACTTACAAAGTATACTGGACCATGAAAACAATATACATAATGACTATAACAATGTAAATGAACAACCACAAAATAAATGAAAATAAAAAGAGCAAATTTGATCTCAAATGAAAACCTTGCCCTACTCCTTTGCAAGGAGTTTGTATACTTTGATGCAGAACTATGCTTATAATCAGACCTTTTTCATTTATTGATATGTTGTGCTGATTCTCCCCCCTCCCCTCTTCTTTCTTTCAAAAATCTTTTGCTCATAGGGATAGCAGAGGAATGTATAAGGAGAACTTTAGTGAATGTTAAGACAAAAGATAGACAGCTAACTCGACTACTTAAATTGATAGCCCAACTCTCATATACTAATTCCACAACCAACTGTGGTATGTAAATGAAATGCTGTTGAACTCTTCTACTTGTATCTGACTTTGAGTGAGCCCATTTGGGGTTTTTCTTGGCAAAGATATGTAATATAGTACTTTCAAATATTTCTGGTGAAAACAACAGGGCTCAGATTTAAAATACATACACAAGAGTCAAGAGAAAACTAGAAGGTAAATTCATTGGACTAAATAAAGGATACTATTTGATAATGGAGAACTAACACTCCAATAGAAGTCAAGAAACATTTAAGGGCCTACTACGTGTTAGGTACTGTGCTAAGTGACAAAAAGAAGGACTGTCCCTTAAAGTAAAGATCTTCCATTGAGAAAGTAAAGTAAGACAGTAAGATCTGGCTTTGAATTGGTTTTATTCTGAAGTCTGAAGAGGGTAAAGAAAAAGAAGAGTCAAAAGAATACACAAGTATTAAAATAAGGAAAAATTTAAAAGGGAGTGGAATTTTTTGTTTCTCACAAATGAGATGTGAGAAAAGTACAGAAACATAACATAAGGGCTGGAGAATTAAGAGATCAGATAAAACTCACTTTTTACTAAAGTGGACAAAGGACAAATGAATAATACAAATATAAACAATGACACAGAAGTATATTAAATTAAATAGGAACATATCAGAGTTAAGGAGAGGGAAGGTTAAGGACTTACAAGAAAGAAGAAAAAGCAAAAGAACTAGAAAGTAAAGGGGTGCCCATCAACTGAGGAATGACTGAACAAATTGTGGTATATAAATATAATGGAATACTACCTGAGCCAAAAAATGTTAAGCTATGTTTATAGAATACTAGTATTCTATAATGAAAGGACTTTCATGACAATGACAATGAAAGAAGACTTCCATGAACTAATGCAGAGTAACAAGAACAAAAACAGAATTGCAAAGAAAAGCTCTCAGTCTTTAACAACTCTTGTCATATAGCAAGTATTAACCCTAATTATAGAGAATCAATGGTGAAGCATGTAACCTACCTACTCACAAAGGAATAGACCAATGGTGCAAAAAAGAACATAGTTTTGGACAAGGCCATTTTAGAACTGTTTTGCTTTACTGTACTTACAAATATTTTTCCTCTATTTAAAATGGGGAGAGGGTAGCAATGGGGAGCTGACAGCAGTAATGCAAAAGAGGGCCACTGAAACTTTTTTTTAATTCAAAGAGAACCTAAGTTTGAGAAGCGTATAGAAAAGCAGGACAGCTTTGGAAATAATGTTTAATATGTACTTTTTTTTTTTAAAGCACGTTGTATATGGAATAGAGATTCAGGGTTTCATATGAAATGCTTTATGTTTTTTAAAGCTGAGAATTAAAAAATTAAATTTTACAAAACAGGAAAAGACATCATGATCCCAAGTCAAAAGCTTACTATGAATTTATTATCCTGGGAAAGTACATTTACCTTTCCAAGAAGTTTAACAAACAAAGGCCATAATTTCAACACATATGTCTCATTTTTACTCATGAATAGTTTTTGTAGTTCTGGAATTAGCTTCTGTAAAAAAAAAAAAAGAGTTTTATAGGGCAAAATGAGTGATGAAAGGAAGAAAAGAATTATAAATAACGATTAAGGGTTCTACTCTCAGTCAATAATATTGTTCATAAAACAATTTTTAAAAAGATTTTTTTAAAAAGCTAAAATCTTACAAAATAAAGCAATTTATTCATCCATCACTAACACTCCAATAAGAAAATTTCAGTTTAATTAATTTGTAAAATATTACATGTACTTTCAGTTATAGAGATTTCTCTAAGTGAATTATGTTATCAAATCTTGGCACAAGTCTCAACCATATTCACATACAGTGACAAAATTAGTCAATATTTCACAATAGACTTGATATTCTCTATTTCCTAATTTAAAGATATCACATGTTCTGGGTCAATTTAAGCAAAATTTAAGCAGTTTCTAAATTTATAACTTTACAATTTTCACTTTTAACAGCTATCATTAATAGAAGTTGAAACCTATTAAGCTTATGTAAGTAATGGTGCTTGCAAAACAGGTAATATAGCAATTCTTTTTCATGGCAACTGCAGGATTCAGGGGAATAACTGAAGTTACTAGTCTTGTCTCTCTCTTTAATGCATCCAAATTATTGCCTATTTCATACCTATCACTGATACCAACTATTCTTGTATAAAATTCTTAGGAGGTAATCTTACTTGAGAAGTCCTTCACAGAAGCCTTGAGCAAGGACAAGCTTTGCAAACAGTACCTCACTTTTAAGATTTTCCGTATTAAAAAAAAAAAATACAAATGCAAAATACCAAATTTTAACATTCTGTCATTCCCATAACCAGTGCACTCAAATAAATGACATTAGTAATGATGACATAACGTGAAGGGAGTCATTCACCCAAACAGAAAAGTTAACATTAAGATGAAAATACTTTAATTGCCTATCTAGCCCAGAGATGTCAAAGTTGATGCAGCTCTCATAACTTTCTCATGGGGCCCAAATAAGATTAAAATATAATTGGAAAATGTTTACCAAAAGAAGAATATAATACAACACAGAAATGTTAATTAGTGATTCCTTTTAGATTTGAGTTTGACATGACTGGCCTATAGCATAGTGAAGTGACTCTGGGTTATTAGAAGGTTATTCTAATGGAGACTCTTGATAGGTTCCATATAAAGCTACAAAGGTTTTGACATACTGAACTTGAATCTACCGTCCAAGGAAATTAGCTACTAGGTAATGATTTTCCCCCCGTCTATTCATGTTCCCAATTGTTATTTTGTAAGATAACAAGGAAACATGGTATACTGGAAAGGTAATTTGATTCAGTCAGAAGACTATGAATGTAATCTTCACAGAGTACTATTTCATCTCTCACAAACATTTAGCCCATGCTGTTTTGTGTAGTATTGTATCCCTCTTACAATAAACATCATGAGGGCATAGATCCTAACCTAAAAACCTTACTTCCAACACCTAACAAATATACTAATGTGTTTTAAGAGGCTCCTTGGATTTTGGAGTAAGATCTCAACTCAAAATCCTGATAGAGATACCTCTCTCGGCCCTAATTTCCTCATCTGTGAAAGGGATAGTAACAACATCCCATCTCTCAGGGTTGTGAGGACCAAAATGACATAACATATATAAAATACTTTGTAAACCATGAAGTTCTATATTATAGCTACTACTTCCTAGTATAATCATGATAGAATAAATCACATTTTAAGCTCCTTTCCAATCAAGACTCCTGGATGAATAAGCCATTATAAAACATTTTTAAATGATTAATTTAAAACATTAAAACAAATGTGTAAAATACCACTTGACACAAAACAAAGTACCATGGATGAAATTACCAAAAACAAATTTTAGCATAATGAACTACCAAAAAAGTTTGCAAAAGAAAAACAAGCTACAAATCTGGAACTAAATAAAATACCAGTTTGCAGTTAGAAAAAAATAATCATTAATTCATTACCTCAAGTGATATAGGGCAAAGGCTGACTTTGAAATCTTCATAAAATTTTTAGTTTTAATATTAAACATGGCCTACTAATATTGGACTATGTTAAATATTGGGTATTATGCTAAAAAAGATACAATGCATAAAGACAACCTTCTGCCCTGACGATCTTTGTCCTTAGTTTCTCAAGAAGTTTCTTAAGATTTTATTTTAAAAAAGTTTTAAATTACCACTTACAGTTGTCATAAGCTGCTCAGTAACAGCTGCTACTTCCTGCTGTTTCTTGAGCAACAACGGCATTCCCATCTCTAATGCAGTTGCTCCCCGTAAATGTACCTTTTGTGCTGAATGTACCACTAAAGGTAGGATCAGTTTTGCCCACCTCACTGCTTCTTCTTCCATCTGAATAGGGGCTTGCTCTATTAGTCTGAAAGGAACAGAAATAAACGTTTAGGAAAAGAGTTTGTGTAACTGTAAATATTTAAGTCAACTCATAACTTATTTGCAACTGATTAGTCAAATTTTTCTCAAGAAAATTACCTTGCCAAGATCAATATTACATAATAGGTTGGTAACTAAAGTTACATGTATTTTCAAAGATCTGCAACCTTCAAAATCTACATCCAGAATTCAACTCCACTTGAACACTTATTAAATACCTACTTTATGCAAGGTACTATATTAGGTGCTGAGGATGCAAAGACAAAAAGTTTTTGTCAAGGATTTTATCATTACACTCTAAATAAGGTAAAACTACAAAAGCCACATAAAACAAATGCATGGTTAAGTTCAGGAGGAAGTAAATACTAACAAATGGCAAGTGGAGGCAGGAATCAAGTAACGATATAAAAGGAGTACTTGATCTGAGCTTTAGAAAGTTGAATACTTTTCAGGTTTAGAGGAAGCTAAGCAGTTAAGGATAGCTACTATTGGAGTGTCCCTGGAATGTAAAATACATGAAGGAGATTAATGTGAAATAAGGCTGGAAAAAACAGAAAGTAAGGCTTTCAAGCACCTTAAAAACTTCTTAGCAGTTTATATTTTATATGAAAGAAACAGGGAACCTCTTAAGGTTTTTGAACACGAAAGTGACATTAGCCCTATGACTTAAGAAGGAAGAGGGCTAGATAGGAAGTTGGAGATGCAATGCTAGATTTCAAGAGTACAATTAGGACCTATCTGTAGATAGATGTATATTTTTCTATATATTTATATACCCACCTACACATACACACACATATTTAGAAATCATCTGTACAGAGATAACTGATTGAGAAGTGGGGAGGAGTTTGAATGATTAAGGAAGAGAGTAAGAGAGGAAAAAACAAGAGGGAGGGAGAGGAGAGGTGAAGACTCTATGATGATCCAGGAGTAGACTAAGAAAGGAAAGAGAAAAGGTAGAGAATATCATGGAAATGAGGAGCACCAACTATTTAGAAAGAACAAGTGGCCAACAATGTCACAAGGTACAGAAAGGCAAAGAGAGACTGAAGAAAATAAATTACAAGATTTGGCAAGTCAAAATAATTATCTGTATATCTGATAGTCTTGCTTAACTTTTAAAGGAAGAAATGTAGGTGAAAGAATCAGAGACTCTGGACAAAGAAAACTAGGTAATTAGCAAATTCATCCTCACAGTGAACAAAAAATATTCTGGGATCTAATTGGTACACTTCTGTCAACTCCATTGAACAGCTACATGAGATTAGCAAACAAGCTATAGTGCCTTAGTCTCACAACTTTTAAACGTAAGCAAAAGATAGATTTTTCAGCCAGTACTATTTTAAAAACAACACTCTACTATTTAACATTTTACAGGTACCACCCTTTCTCAATCTCCTTTGCTGGATCCTCGAGATCATGTCCACTGACTGGTTATTCTGTCCCTCTACTCCACTTGACTTAGTGATCTCTCATTAGCTCCAATGAATTTAATGTACATTTCAATGTTGATGGGCAGTTAGGTGTTGTAGTGGATAGAGTGAAGGGTCTGGATTCAGGAAAACTCGTCTTCCTTAGTTCAAACATGGCCTAAGATACTTACTAGCTGTATGACCCTGGGCAAGTCACTTAACCTTGTTTGCCTCAGTTTCCACATCTATAAAATGAGCTGGAGAAGGAAATGACAAACCATTCCAGTATCTCTGCCAAGAAAATCCCAAAAGGGGATCAAAGAGTCAGACACGACTGAAAATAACTGAACAACACCACTTCAAAACTATCTATCCTTCCCCAATTTCTTTGTTGTCTCACACCTCAAACTGCCTTTGAGTCATCTTAAACTGATTATCCTGCAGACAACTTAAACTCAGCATGTCCAAAATTTAAATTATCTTTCCCTCTAAATCCTCTTTTTTTCCAAATGTCCCTATTATTAGGCTCAAAACTGAGGTGTCATTCTCAACTCCTCACTATCTTGCATTCCTCATATCTATCTAATCTATTGTTAAGTCCTGTCAACTTCACCTTTGCAATGTGTCTCAAAAATACCCCTTCTCTCCTCTGATACTGCCTTTACCCTGATTCAGGCCCTCATCACCTCACACTTGAACTAATGCAATAACCTAGTGATGGGTCTGCCTGCAACAAGTCTCTTCCACTCCAATCTGTCCTTTATTCTGTTGCCAAAGTGATTTTCCTCAAGTGCAGGTACAACCAGGTCACCCCTCTACTCAATAAACTCCAATGGCTCCCAATCACCTCCAATTTCAAAATCATCTGGCATTCAAATCTGTTCATAAATTAGTAATTCCCCTCCCCATATCAGTTCTTATTAAGAACTTAAACCTCCAGCATACTCTGATCCAGTGACATCGGTCCCCTTGCTGTTTCACAATCAAGATATTCCATCTCAAAAATATGGGCATTTCCCCTGGTTGTCCTTCATGCCTGTTCTTCCTCCATCTAAGGGATTCTCTGACTTTTAAGTCTCAACTAAAATCCTTTCTTTTACAGGAAGCCTTTCACAACACCTCTTACTTCCACTCCCTTCATTCTGTTAATTTTATCCTATATATAGCTTGTTTGTACATATTCCCTTGTTGTTCTCCCATTACATTTTGAGTTTCTTGAGAACAGGAACTGTCTTTGAATCCTCACAGCTTGGAACAATGCTGGCACATAGTAGGTGCTTAATAAATGCTTACTGACTAGGATACTTGGTTTAACACTTGTACAGCAGATAATAGAAAACAATATAGAGCATAGATAGGCCCCAACTTGCAACCACCAATCCCTTACTTATATCCCACCATTCACTTATTTCCAAGTGTTTGATGATCAATATTACATAATAGATCTTACACAATAGCAAGAAATCAAGTGTTTAGCCACATTATTTTGATTTCTCTCTTCAAATCAATCTTCCTACTAATAAGTATACTTTGTACAGGTGACAGAAAGTAGGCTTGCACCACTATGATATTTTATTCAAGAAATCTCAAAGTCCCAAACATTTGTGAAATGCTACCCTAGAGCACATTTCAACTAATAACTGATTTGGGGGCAAGGAACTACCTTGCATGTTAATAGTCTACTCCTTAAACATCCTAAATATATTAATATTATTTTAACAAGCATGATATTCAAATATACATACCGTATGATAACATTTAGTGCCTCATAATCAACCACCATAGAATGCACATCCACCTTATTAAATACTACTTCTAACATGGTAATTATACTGGGTACCTAGAAAAAATATATACAGAAATAATCAAGCCTAATTTCAATATGCATGGGAAGTCGTATAAAGATAGAAAAAAAAAATCTACACCTACTGCTTTGCCAATAATTTCACTGGGAAACGTCTGTTTAGACATTACCCAAAGTGCTCGAGTACGCGTGTTTTTGTCTGTACTCTTTGTAGCACTATCAGTCAACTGTGAAAGCAGCTCCTGCATTTCTTTATCTGCAAAAAAAAGAACTTTTAAAATTTGAGTTTTGTTGATTATGGAACATACTTTAAACCCATAAAACTCATTTGCTCTGTGCTACTGTCAACGTTAAAAAAAAATTTCCATGCTACTTCAGGCCTAGTCAACAAACATCAAGTAAAACAAATACACACAAACACATACACACCATAGCAATGATAGAATTAAGATTTCACAGATGAAATGATAGTTTTGCAATGTGCAATTTTAATAATTTCAAGAAACATTTGGTGTAGCAAATTCATAATTGCTAAGGCATGTTAAGAGGGGTAAGCATAATATAAAGACATGTCTTAGGTAACACCTGTTATAACATGCACAGGAAGAAAATGTAGTAGTAAAAACTACTTCTATCTTCTTATAACCAAAGACAAAAGGTCTACAATGATCCAAAGACAACAAGGTATAATACAAAGAAGCAAAAAGACTTTTATGAAATTATGAAAATTCAAAGTCACAAATAATTTTATACCTGATAATCCTGAAGTAATTTGGGGGTTATATAAACAAAACCCCATAGCTTGTAGAGTAGCACTATTCAACTCTGAATTTTGACTAGAAATGTGAGTCTGAAAAAAAAAAAACACAACCAAAATGTCAACCTGAAATTATGATACTGAAATTGAAATTAAGAAAGCATTTTTAAGAGATAGAAATTATGAGATGACAAAAAGTGATCACTAAGACAACAAAATCAATTCATAAAATACATCATAATGAATGAGATAATAATGCTGTTACAAAGGTTCCTAATTTGCATCTCATATTAGTGTTATGAAGTTTGAGCTAGCTCTCACTACCTGACCTTGTCACTGCCATCGCAAACTTGTAATGCATTAAGATCTATTTTGTAAGAAAACTAACAGAAAAGGGGATCTCTGCTAGTGACCTGAACTGGAGAAAGAAACTAGAAAACTACTGAAACCCCACTCATTCCAGTATGCTTCAAAGGAGAGATCTCCAGAGGACCACAGGACTACATTAGAGGATGCTTCAGATACTGGACAACTGTATGATAGGACACCATAAGATACAATGAACTAATTAAATAGACAGGAAGGAAGGGGTTACTGAAAAAGGGATTGTACCTTTATCCTCTGTAAGGCATACTACAGGGACTGCCCCAATGACTCCATTCAATCTCTCTCCCTTTTCTCCCCTCAGTGTGCTAATTGTCCAGGCCGGTTTTGTGTCCCCCAGAGAGGACTGGCCTCTATTCAGCGACCCATAGGAAGACTAGTCTTTTTTTTTTTTTAACAAAAGGGGGAATGTGTTAGATGATTAATTGGACCCCTACTTTATTCCAATCAGTATTAATCAGTTTGATATGAGTCCATGGAGAGAGTAATCATAAGTTCTGATAGTAGGTCTCACAGCTATGAACTGCAGATTTCAAGTTCATTCAAGTTCATTATAAGAAGCAAACTCCACCCTTGTTTTCTCTTGCTATCGTGACCAAGTCCAAGGTGACAGAGGTGACTCATTTACATGAAAAGTCACCCAAATAATTCTGTTGCCCCTCCATTCCTTGTCATCCATTTACTGCCCAATATGGGAGATGACCATGAGCACACAGCTCATGAGTGACCCTGGTTGCTAACCTGAAGCCTGCCTTAGCCCATGAGTATGCTCATCAGCTTGGGAGGACCTTCTGAAAGCTCAATGTTAGGGTCTGCTTGCAAGTCTATTTGTCAATATCAATGGGATTTTGTACTTGTGTAGACCCTCCTAGAGTGTCATGGACAAGGTTTAACAACCAATAAGATTTTGTATTTTTGGTTTGCTTTATCTGTATTGTTCAGTTACCAAATAGTATAAAACTAAGGCCCTGAAAGAAAGGGACATCTCATGTTGTGAGGAAGATCTGAGGTCCACTTCATTAGAGGAGGCCATGGACCCTTTAATAAAGTGCCACTGGCTCAGAGTTCTGCCTCAGTTGTTTTTCTTGCAAACTGCACAATTCTGAAAACACCACAACGAGTGGGCAGGAAATAAGAGAATAAATCTAAGATGAGGACAGTGAAGAGGTATAAAGAACATTCTTGGATATAAAAGGATCTGGCTCATAAAGTCTCCCCACCACCTAGATATGGGACATCAGTGCACGTTTGAAAGCAAGGGAGAAAAAGCTAGCAGAGTAGAGAGAAAACAAAATGTGAGGACGTAGAGAAGGGAAAAATAAAAGTATAAGCCAGAATTACTTAAGGAGCTTAAGCAAATGTACAAGTAAATTAGCTTTAGAGAAAACAGAGAACTTCCTGATGCTGGAAGAAAGGATGAAGACATGCACAGAAGGTAAATATGGGAAATTCTTTTCCTCAGTCTATACTTTGATTCTTCCTTTGACAGGTCTCATGATTCCCTTCCATTCCCATAAACTAGTCTAGGAATACACATCACTAACTACAATAACCTTTTAACTGGTGATCAACCTCCCATTACTCTATACATACATGTATCTAAGACTAGATTTGCTAAACCATCAATTTTTTCCATCACTCCCACACTTTAAAAATGGTAAAGATGCTCCTCTACTTACCTCTAAATTGATCAGTCTTTAATATTCAAAACATCCATCCACAAATCTCACTGTCCTTACAGTCTTAAATTTCTCATTATTCCCAGATATTAACTTTCCACTCTTCCTTGGCAAGACTCAGCACTGTCCACCCAAATTTTTTATATATGTGACTCTCCCCTTTAAATTTCTCATTATTCCCAGACATTAACTTACCACTCTCCCTTAGCAAGACTCAGCACTGTTCACCCAAATATTTTTATACATGTGATTCTCCCTTTTCCTGAAATGGTTTTGCTTCTTTTTCTACTTTTGCCTACTTCCAATCAGACTCATTCTTGAAGGGCCAGGCAACACACAACATCTATGACTGGAGCAATTCACAGCTTCTTCTGTGAGTGCATCCACCAAGCAGTGAGCCAAGTGAGCTCAATGACAAAAAGGCCCACAAAGTCACTTTTTTTAAGCAAAGTAGAAGAAATCAGTAGTCACCAACTGAGGAATGGTTAAACAAGTGTGGTGCACATATGTAATAGAATATTACTATACTTTAAGAAATAATAAATACTAAGATGCAAAAAAATTTCCAAGAATTAATACCAACACAGTAAGCAGAAACAGAAAAATACACACAAGTTAAATGGAAATAACCAAACTAATCAAAAATTGAATGCTGCAAACTTATAGTGACCAAGCTTGATCCCAAAAAAGGGGAATAAAAAAAAGAAAATAAGAGGACATTCCTCCTTCATTGCAAAGGTTGGGGAGATGGGGAATGAGTTTAGAACATATAGCTTATCAAAAAATTTTGATATATTAGTTTTGCAAAACTTTTTCTTCCTCTTTAAATTATTTTATCATAATAGATGGCTTTCTATGAGGCACAGAAAATATTAGATGATAAGTCTATAGGTTCCCTTCTCTAGAGTTCTGTAGGATTAAGACCCCTTCGTAAAGTTTTTTAAAATTTTTTTCCACTGTCTCAGCGGGGAGGACAAATATGGTCTCTTTATCCAAGGTCCGGGAGCAACTGTCAGATCATTGAGGAAAGCAAGCTCATGCCACCCAAACCCTATACTGTAGCAAACTAGGAAAAAGAAGCTTAGTAGCAAATAAATTGAACTCAAAACTCTGAGATCAGAGCACTCCTCATTACTGGAAGAGCCCTTTACTGTAACTTTTATATTATGACTCTAACTCTCCAAGTAAAGTTTTACGTTCCTAGCAGGCAAGGAATAAGTTTTATATTTCCACATTTGCAAAATATAGAATACCAAACATATGGTAGGTCCTCAAATGTCTGGTTCATTTATTATCCCAACTATATGTTGGGAGTGAGTTAGAAATGATAGGTAGTCCCTGTGGAGTTTCCTTAAAAGGGAAAACATATTAAGTATATACCTGTAGATGTCTGCTTGACATTTTATACTGATTGTCTCCTTCTTACCCTCTTATCCTCCCTCCTCCACTACAGATCACTTCAGCACTATCAAATGTCCTCCTATTCACATGCAAAGCATAAATAAAAGTAGATTGAGGGCCTTAAATGTCAGTTTTAGTGCAGTCCACAGAACAGTCCCTCCAGTCTCTGAGAACTCAAACATAAAATGTAAAAACATGAAGAATATAGTTATGTTAATATATAGTAAAGTGCTAAGATTAAAACTATATAGGTAGTAAATTCCCCATTTTTGTGGACAGAGATATACTGAATATTTACCAAGACACTTTTGGCATTTCTCAAGTGCCCCAATATGCAGTCCTCAAGGGTCTGCAGTCAATGTCAAGACCAATCCTAAGAATAGAAGAGATACCTTTGCACAATGGGGAAAGATACTTGACTTGGAGTTAGAATCTCAGCTGTGCCACTGAACACAGTTAAGGCAGGTCATTTAACATCTTTAGGATTGAGTTTCTTTCTCTATAAAGTGAAGAGGTTAGAATCTTTGTACTCCAAAGTCTCTTCAATTCTACATTCAATCCTAATTACCAAGTAAAAATGCTACTTTCTAACTTAACCTGCTCCACAGTATTAATAGTTTCACTTTGAAAATAGTTGTGAAAATAAAGTCTCAAAAGAATTTGTAAAAATATTTTAATGAATGTCAAGAGTTACAAACCTTAAATGTTTTGTAAAGGCGAGGAAGCTGTTTCTTGATTTCTACAATGAATTCTCTTCCTTCTTCTCCAGTCAGTCGGCTTCAAGAATCAGGGGGAAAAAAATTTAATCATTCTTACACTTAATTCCTTTCTTATATAAGGCTTATATTTTCATTCTTAAGTCATTCTTGGCCTGACAGTGCTCATATTAGAAGACATTTACCAAGATCTAAGATTGTGAGCCTGCAAAATTAAACTTCAGAATATGCTTTTCAAATGGTAAAATGATAAAAACTTTAAATACTGTATGAACATGGCACCGGCTTACAAATTAGGAATATTATAAAATAAAGCTATTGGCTAGAAAAGGTGCTACAACTTCTCATACACCACCTCAAAAATATCCTAACTAGTTTTGTAACTTAATTTTCCAAAGTTCTTTGCAAACACTGAAAAAAAATGGCACCGTGGCACAAATAATTACAAATATGTGCAAAACTGTTCGGGCCAGTCTTTTCCTGAAATTAAGAACCCTAGATCCCTTTGGACCTCGGAGAACACTCACCCACAGGACCCTTCCCAACCTCTCTGCCCATCTCGGGACCAGCACCCGAGCCGGCTATCAGGATCCTACGCGCTCTCCCCTCCCGATCCATACTCCACCTGGACGTCGTGGAGATGGGCAGGGCGGGGGGCAACGGAAGCAGGGAACCGAGGGAGACAGCAGGGAGGCCGCAGGCAAGCAAGACTCACCTGGCCAAGGTCAGGTAAGCATCCACCTGCTCCCCCACCGGGGCGCCGGGGTCCTCCAGCGTTTCCAGCAGCGGGCTCAGAGGGCTACAGCCCTGGGCACTCATGGTGGCGACACTAGGAGCGGAGGACGGAGGAGACTGTGACTCCGAGGCGAGCCCCGCAAGACGCGCAGCGCTGGCCCCCGACCCCCGTTCAGGGCACCGGCACCTCGCCACGCGCGCACCTGCACACCCACCTGGGCACGGACACGGACACGGACACGGAGGGACACACACACACACACACACGGACGGACAGACACACACACGCAGACACACACACACACACGTGGGGGCCCGCCCGGGCCTTCCCCGCCCCCTCCTTTACACTCACCTTCCCTCAGGCCGAGTTCACGCGTCCAGATCTCGGGGTGGGGAGTGGGAGGTCAAGCCAAGCGGCCCCGCAGCCGGACGCCCTCCCGCACATGCGCCGGCCCGGACGCCGCCGCTCCCGTCGCCGCTCCCGCCGCCACCCGCGTCCGGCGCAGACGACGTGAAAATTTCCCGGGCTCTTTTCAACAGGGGGAGGCGCCCGGAACGGGCGAGGGGCGGGAGGAGGGACTAGCCGGAGAGCGGAGGGGGTGGGGCGCGGAGCGCCGCCTCTCCCCGGTCCGGCCCAACCGTGCGTCCCCCTCCCTGGGGGAGCCCCGTCTGCCTCCGCGCCCGCGTGACTTCCCGGGCTCGGGCGCGAGCTCCGGCTCCGGCTCGGCAGCGGGGGGCACCCGCCCTCGGCTCCTTCGAGCGCGCCGGTGGCTGCTTCCGGCCCGGCCTAAAATGGCGGCGGGGGGAGGAAGTGTGGGGGAAAGGGGGCGGGTCCAAGAATGAGGAAGGAGCGGAGTGCGCGGGACCAAGCTCCTGGGAGAGAAAAGGACGGCAAAGCGATGCCCGAGCCGATCGAGGCCCAGAGCCTGAGGAGCAGGGAAGTCATCGATCGCTCCTCTGCAGCCCCGCCCCCACTCCATCCCCGGGGACTTCGGGATGCTCCGCATGTTCAGCTGTGGCCTGCAAGGCGCCGTTTCGTTCCTTCTTTTTTTTATTGCTGCCTTTTAAAAATTGCCTTAGTGGAATGAGTGAGATTACACTATAGGTGGAATACAGAACAGCAGCTTTCACTTGGTCTTTTTCATTTATTCATTCGTTCTTAGAACTTAAAATAGCATAGTTCTAAACTCCCTCTCCCTGGAAACTGAGGTCCAGACAGGAAAAATGACTTTACCTTAGTGAATGACAATTGCCTATGGGCAATGCACCTGTGACTCTTTAATTCTCTCTTTCCTTTTTTCTCCTTCCTTTCTCTTTTTTCTTGTTTTTTTCCCTCTTTTCTCATTCCTGTTTTCTTTTTCCTTCCTTCCCTCCTCCTTCCACTTTTTTCCTTTCCTTTTATTCCTTCCTAACTTCCTTCCTCCTTTCCTTCTTTTCTGTTGGAAAAGTCCATCCACCGAAGCACATCCACCTGCTCAGTAACTTCTAGAAGTGGAGGGTGGCCTTAAGTATTGACAAATTAGGCAACTGTCCCAAGAGCACATTCTCTGCACTACACGGATCTCCCTTTAAAGTAATGGTTTTTAACTTTATGTCATGAATCCCTTCGGCGTTTGTGAGGCCTATTGACCATTTTCCAGAATACCTAAAATAAGATAGGATGACAGAAGAAGCAATTACATAAAAATACAGTTATCAAAATATTTCTTAAAGCAATCAACAAACATTTAAACAACTTCTAAGATCTAGGGATACAAAAAGAGGCAAAAGATGGTCCCCATAGTGAAGGAACTCACAGCTTTTTAAAGCACTTGTTTTGTTGAAAAGTACTGTATTTACAAGTGGCCTACAAATGGAGATTCAGTTTTCTTTTGAAAGTGCAGAATTTAAATACTTTAAAACCTTATGCAAGATACTGGCAAATTCTGAGAATATAATAAAAACTTTTTTTTTCTAGCCCTTGGATTTTTCAAAGCGTCTTACTCATTCAACACAACAGAACTTTATAGACATCCCTGTTTGCTACATGGGCTTTTGGTTATCAAGCTATGCCAAGACAAGTAGCCCAGTGTAGTAGAAGACCTTAACTAGTAATATGACCAAAGGCTAATCTCTTTACTTTTCTGGGCCTATTTTCTCATCTGTAAAATACAGCTTAAATATCAAATTGTTATAGACTTTTCCAGGTCAACTCAGCTGCTAGTGTTTTCTTTCCTTCCAAAGTTACCTTGTATCTACTTTGATTGTATCTTGTATATTCCTATATGGTAAAGGTACATCTTAGAATGTACCATTAGAATGTCAGGTAAACTCCCTAAGGATAGGGAGTTTCTATTCCATCTCCCAACTCAAATGTAGCATAGTATTTGCAAAAGGTGCTTAATATATGAATATATGATTGTATTCCAAGCACTAATATTATATGATTAAAACCTGTGTAGGCCACCCGGATTCCTAAAAAGAAAAATATGAAACCCTGTTTTTGTTTACCTTTTACAACATGTTGAAATTGAACAGGAACCAACCATTTAAAAGTAGCTTAATAAAAGGAACAGGGCTTTAGAAACATGTACAGAGAGAATTTGTTGTACCAAAAAGAATGAAAATTGGAGTCAGGGCTAATTTCTAATTCCAACTTTGCCACTAACTGTGACTTTGAGCAAGTCATTTTTGCCTCTCAGAGAGGACTTGTGCAACATGGGAGGAAAAGGGCAGTGTTTAGAGGGAATGGGGAAAGTTGGTCTTGATTTCTGGAACTCTGTAGCACTACCAGAAATCAACAATGCCACACCGAAACATTAAAAAGGGATGTTGTGTACATTTGGAGTTTTTATAAAGGGAGTTGCACTTGAAAAAAAAAAAGGTGATTGAAGAATCTAGGCAGCTAGAGAGTACAGTGAACAGAACACTGGGCCTGAATTCAGAAAGAGCTGAGTTCAAATTTAGCTGTAGACACATGAGGTGTGTGACACTGGACAAGTCACTTAAACCCTATTTATCTCAATTTCTAATCTGTAAAATGGGGACACACTGGAGAAAGAAATGCCAAATCACTCCAGTGTCTTTGCCAACAAAACCCCATGGCCAGGTACATGGGATCACATAGAGTCAGACATGACAGAACAACACAAAAACATGAATGTTGTATACGTTTGGAATTTTTAAAAAGGGAGTTGCACTTAGGAAATAAGTTGATTAAAGAAAACTTCTTAGAGGCTCCTAAATTTCAGGAAGATATTAAATGATCATTTGACAGTATTGGGGATTTATGCTGTTTTGTTTATGTGCCAACTGACCTGAAGAGATCGTTTTTTTAGTAAATTTTAAAATAAATTTTAAAGTAAATGATATTTTGTTAATAACATATGGATAATTGAAGGGATTCTTTTGCTGAATCATCAGATATTCCTCAGTCTTCCCTATCTTTTTCCTCAAAACTTCCATACCATTTCACTCATTCTTATATCTTCCCTAGCCTAAAAAAAGATTATATAAAAACTTTTCCCCAGGTCACTGAAATTTTAAAGACACAAATTAACAGAACTTAGCATCTAGCTAGTAAGAATGGTTTAAAAAGATAGCTATCTGTAACTAGTATAGTAATTGATAATAACTCCCCTTCTCTTTTATTTTTCTCTCCTGGTTTTATTTTTATATCATGATTTACAAAGCAGGTTTTGTGCTGCTAGCTATCTGCTGTCACCTTACTCTGGGTACATTACCATCCCATAACCCTTTCTCTTGTCACCATAGAGTGTCTCAAAAGACTAGTTCACAATAGGAATTTGGAATTACTTATAAAAAAAAATTCAGAATTCAGAGAAATAGGGAAATGTTTGTATGAATGAGGTATAACCAGGAGAACAATGTAACTGACTAAGTAATCCGAAGGACCAATCTGTGACCAAAGAGAGCAGAAGATGAAATACACCTCTCCCTTTGCATTAGATGGGGTAGAAGATGATGCCATAAAATATTCTCAGACATTGTCCCTGTAGGTTAATTTTGCTTAACTATATTAATTGATGAGACAAAGTGAAATAAGCAGAACCTGGAAAAAAGAATATTCACTGTTAAAAAAAATTAAAACTTATACAACAATGTACTTTGTGGTTTAGATTCAATTCTGCCAGAATATTTTTATTTGATTTTACATCCAGGTCATTTCTGTGTTGGGGAAAGATGTCCAGACTGGCATGGTCACTCCTCCATTCCCCCACATTGCTCTTTGCTCCAAGATAATTTCAGGTAACATTTATAGCAATCTTGAACAAAAAAAAAGATGTTAAAATACAGTCTGGGATTAACATTCCAGAATAGACACTACTGAGTTCCTTCTTAAACCTTTTCCCCTTGGAAATTTCTTCCTGTGATGAATTGCTTACTCTTGAATTTCAAAAGAGATGATACTGTTCCAATGTGGGGCCTGGCACCAAGTATTTCAGATGAGTGGGAAGACATTAATCACATTCTACTAGTTGGGAGTTTAGTTATCATCTTTACTCCATTTTAGAGGAAGACTCTTTGTTCTTCCCTTTTGCCCAAGGGAAAAGCCTGGAAAGGTTTTTAGACCTGAGAAATTGTATTTCTTCATATGTCTAGAGAAACCAAAAAGTTGTGTTCTTTTAAAAATATTCTTCCACAATACAATGACTACAAAATCCTAAAGGGTAAGAAAAATGGTAACAGTGAAGTAACAAAACCTGTACAGTTGTGATAAAGCCCTGGGAAGATGCCATTTAAGCAGAGTTCTGAAGGAAGCCCCAAAAAGCAAAGAAACTGAGACAATACTAACAATAGCTGGTATTTATTATCACTTTAAGATCTGCAAAGCACCTTACAATTTATTTGATTGTCACAATAACCCAGGGAGATGTTATTTTCCCCACTTTGTAGATGAAGCAATTTAGCCTGAGAGATTAAGTGACCACAGCTAGTAAGGATTTGAGTTTGAGTATTTCACTTTAAGTGAGTATTTCACCCAGCTGCCATCCCATGGAAAGTAGAGCCTTCCAGGCACTTGGGGGACAGTGAAAAGTCAGGGAGATGTTAGATGGGGTGCCCTGAATGAAGATGAACAAAGATCCCAGAAATAGAGCTCAGGAAAAAGATTTGGGGTGGATGTATGGATTTGGGAACATTTGCACAGAGCTAGTAATTAAAATGAGAAGAACTGGTGAGGTAACCAAGGGAAAGGTACCATCTAATGCCTTGGGGAACATCCACAGTTAGGGGACATGATATGACTGATGAAACAAGGAAGAACACAGGTCTAGAGTGGTCGAGTAAGTTATTTTCATGTTCCTTAACTATAAAATGGGGGTAGTAGTAACATTACCTCTTAGGGTTGTTGTAAGAAAAAAATGCGGCTACATTTGTAAAATGGTATGTAAATGTTACCGATCATATAACAAAAGACTTTATCAAGGCCATGCAGAAATAGTAAAGGAGCTATTTTGAGATCTGGAGACTAAAAGATAAGGATCACAACTGTGCATTTGTAGCTCTGAGATATTAAAAAGAACCAACGGACAAATGAAGGTAAAAAATATGTATCTTAGAAACTGTGGATAATAAGAACCGAACAAAATGAACATGTAAACATGTATTGCCATCTCTACTGGTGGAGGGATTTATAATTTCACATTTACAAGATCACAAATATATTCACAAATATGAATGTATTCAGTGCCTCCTGAATAAAACTGGTATTTTCCTTTTAGGAAGTCCAAATGTCTCTATACTTTAATGTTTAAAAAATATGTTTTATTGATGCACAAGCTTTACATTTGTCAGTTCTGGGAGGAAAATTTCCCCTCATTCCAGGTTTACCCTTTCTTTGCCACAGAGTAATAAATGGTATGTAAAATATCTGTTACAACCCATTCCTGTTAAAAACACTGGAGAACATAGGAATAAAGGGAACTTTCCATAAAATAATAAGCAGTATCTACCTAAAACCTTCAGCAAGCATTATATGCAATGGGGAGAAGCTAGATGCATTTCCAATAAGGTCAGGGGTGAAA
>CM053771.1:172089839-172210799 GCA_028658325.1 Potorous gilbertii | reverse complement strand
AGTGAAAATATGCTCAATAGGAAAGTATATGTTGAACCTATACAGAATTGTATGCTTTCTTGGGGAGGGAGGGGGGTCAGGGGGGAAGGTGTGGGGGGATAAAATCTTAATTTTAAGGAAGTGATTGTAGAACATTTATAAATAAATAAAATTAAAAAAAATATCTGTTACAGGGAATGCATCTGACAGTGTATACAACTTCTGTCCTAGCCACCTCCCTTCTTTGACAGAAATATATTCTATTTAGATTTTTTCTTTTTTGAAAACAATTTTTTTTAGATTCTGAACTTCACAAACATAAAAAAATTGAACGTTCCCATCTGCAAAATAAAACAGAAAAAACAAAGGCTACAAGTAAAACTAATACTCTTTATTACATATAGATGCTTTTCAACAAATATATAATGAATTCAGCATGTTGCTTTCAAAGTTGACTTGCTTGTCTGTGCTGTCTTACGAGTCTCTTTCTGTTTTCTTCTGTGTGTTTTTTAAAATGTTTCAATGACAGTATTTTCTTTCCCCCCCTTTTTTTTAGCAATACCATCTCCCCTCTGGTACCTTATACCTTCTGCCCCAAACCACCCCCCACAAAAAAGAAAAACACAATTCTTATAACAAGTAAGATTAATCAAGCAAAATAAATCCAAACATTTGTGAAATATTGATTTTATATTATAGTCCTTCTCCCCTCTGTCATGACATAGGGAGGTGGGGGTGGGGATGCTCCCTTGTCTGTTCTCTAGAGTCTTGGTTGGTCACTGATTCATCAAAGTTCTTGAGTCAAGGGCTCTTATCCTGAGATCCTTGAGTTTATTTTAAATTTTTATTTTACAAAAGTATTCTAAAATTTAATAAATGTATCTTAAGATAATTGGTTTCCTTTGTAATCCTATGCATTTTATTTTATGCATTTAAAAACATTATTCTTAGAAGGGGTCTGTAGGCTTCACCAGACTAACAAAAGGGTTCATGACACAAAAAGTTAAGAACATGTCTTGAGTTTTTCAATATACAGTACGTAGATTTATAATGTACACAACAGAACAGAAGAAACAACTTGAAGAATCTAGTTTCTGTATTAAATGAGATAAGTTAATATTGTCTTCCATTGAAAAATAAAAATAAACAAAAACATTTTTTAATTTAAAACATATTGTCTTCAATTTCTCAAGAGTCTAAAACTTAGTATTTGTGAGAAATAGTCTGATGTATAGTTGTTTGACAGGTTCTCTGAAATTATTATTTGGCAGATGCCAACAGGTAGTAATATTTTTGATAGCCCATAACTCTAACCTTTCCCCTCTATAATTTTATGACCACCAGCTAATTATATATTTTGTTAGTTTTTTTTTGTTAAGTCAAGGTCACTCAATAACTTTAAATAAGTCTTGATTTGTGGTTTGAAAATATTATTGATTAAAATGATTGAGGTTTTTTGAAGAGAGAATAAGGAATTTAGTTTTAGAACTTCAAATATGAGTAATATCCATTCAATGCAGCAGGGGTCAGAATTACAGAAAACAATGACATTAGTCAACATGAGCAGTACTTTTTTTTTTTTTTAGTGAACACATCTTGATTCAATTAAATTCAGTTATATAAAACTACTTTCCAACTGGTGTTATGAGACTCACTGTGAGTTATTTAGAATTAGTTTTTCACCAAATAAAACAAACAAGAAAACTCCTATTTCATTTTAAATTTTAACAAAGAATATCATAAACATTGCTGCTTTTTTTATTTTTTAAGAGAGGACCTGAAGGAGTTTATTCTTTTCTGTTTAGCTTCTATGGGATCTCTTTCTTCCAGTGGTTTTTTTTGTAGGCTGGCACTCATTCAGACAGTTTTATAGTAACAAAATATCTGCAAACATGTATTTTAAAAATTAAAATGACTATTAGGCACAAAAGGAACTAATCTCTGCAACACAGGCACAAAAAAAGTTTTTATTATTAACAGGAGACAATTGTAAAATATATCACTAAGAAGTCACTTGGGATTAGTTGAAAATCTTCCTTCTGGAAAAATCTTAAATTCAAATTAAGTAGAGTTAATAGTCCTAAAAAATAGCAGAACTGGAAAATAAGATGTTTGAATTGAAGACTGAAAATTTAAGGTTTCATATTGCAGTAAGTGTAAATTATATACACTGACTTTTCAAAAAATATGAAGTGTAATGTCATACTCCTTAGAGTATGAAGAGCTAGCTCAACATTTTTGAAGCTGGAAGCCAGAACACCTGAAGTGGTTTGATGTTCAGAACTTGAAGCCTGACCATTCCCAAGAGGAAGGGGGACTCTCACCTGAAGAGAGCCCAAAGGAGATATTGGCCCTGAAAAGTACTGAAAGTGGACTATCCTTTGAACATTCCCAAAGGAGACTAGTAAACCCACTCCTCCCTGTCCCTCACAGAGCCTTTATCTCCACCAATAAGGAGAGAGTCCCATACCAATGGACAGAGATTACATATAAAGATGTTTAAGAAACATGTTTGTAGCTTTAAAAATCATCTCAGTTTGTATATCTGAAAAAAATCAGCAAACAGAAATAATGCACAAGGATTCATAAGACAAAATAAGAAAAGAAGATCATTTAATGACTAGAGGTAATGAAGACACTGTCTTGGATTGTCCTCTCCAAAAAAAAAAATTTTTAACTTTATTTTACTATCCCAGATACTCACTTTCAGTGTAATAGAAAAAAGGCAATTCACAATTATTAAGAAGTACTAAGCACAAGTCAGTGAAGATATGGCACCAATCCTGCTCTTAAGAATCTTACAGTGTAATGAAGAAGAGGGAGTGGGGAGGTGGATAATGTACACAAATAACAATGTTCTTAAGGAGAGGGAGATAAGTGCAAAGGAGAGGTCCAGGCAGAGTGCTATGGGAGGAGAGGTGGGGGTTGTTGTTCAAGAGAGCTTCAGGGAAGAAATGGTACTGAGTTTGGATTTGAATGGAGGAAGAAATAAGCCAGTTAATAGATTTGTCAGTGACTTATCAACTATTAAGAAATAATTTTTTAAAAAACACACTGTAAATCTGATATTAAGTGTAAGTAATATCTCTGTGCTAAATTAATCACATAATTGCATGACATAACTTGAAATACAACATATTAAACAATTCGATGAAAGCTCAATTCTAAAAATATTTATTAAGCACCTATTCAGTGCTGGGCACTGAGAGTACAAATTTTAAAATGAGAGTCTCAGCCCTTAAGACAATTACATTCTTTTAGGGGGAAAACATATACACAGATAAATACAAACAAGATATATACAAAATAAATACAAAGCAACAGGAGTTAGGCAATAATAACTGAAAAAATCACAAAAGACTTCTTGAAGAAAGTGGCACATAAACTAAACCCTGAAGGGAGGTATGAGGTCCAAGAAGTGAGGAGGGAGAACATCTCATAATTAAATACTTATAGTACTTACTTACAGTGTCAAGCACATAGACTTAAAGGACTATTTATTGACAGTAGTGTTCCTTAGGGTGCTAGAAAAAGTTTTATGATTTGATTAAAAATTAAATTTTTCAGTAACTTTTTAAAAAATAATAATTCTTGATGACCAGAAATCTAAACATAATATTAGTCTCAAGGTCTATAAACATTGTAGAAGATTTCTCTTCCCTTTCCTCTATTCTCTTCCCTCTTGTCCCACATTTATAACAATAGGGACTTTGGTCAATTTTACTGGGTAAATAGGAAGGAATAGAAAAGGGAGGGAAATGGACATTTTTGCCTTAGTGATATCATAATCAAATTTCAAATTGAAGCTCTCCTACTAAGGCAACACTTTTTATAAAGGTACACACAAATCCACAGCATATGCAAATAGAAATTTTATGGAAATATACTTAGTAATATGCTAACACTTTCATATACTTGGATGTAGCTGATAGGAAAATCCTGTTTGATGTCTGTCTCCTACTGATGTCTGTCTCCTACTGATGATTCTTTACTTTTCTATAGTCCTTTTGATTTTTAAAAATATATTCATATTTTATGTATATATGAATGTTCACATACATTATCTCATTTGATAATTAAACTTCTTTGACATTAGTTAAGATTCCTAAGACTACAAGGTATGGGAACTTTGAAGTTGTAAAATCACATCATTGCAATTAAAAAAAAAAAGAGCTCTAAAAAAGAATCTAAGGGGGCAGATACAGAGTGAATGAGAAAATTAGAAAGTGTTGGGTCTAAGTAACATGAAATACTAGTCATGATAGCTCACATTTATATGTGGACGTGAGGGGAAGAGAAACAAGAAGAAAAGCTAATGGGTATTAAGTATTGTGTCACTCAGGAAATTTCTTGATGTCATTGGGTTCAGAAAGGTAAAGTTATCTTCTCTTAAATGCTTCTCATTTTAATTTTGTTAGTTGGATTTTAATCTTCATCCACTGTTTACTATTCAACAAAGTAGTGCAAAGGTTAACATTAACAAGGTGTTTGACCCTTGTCCCTCTGAATGACCGCAGTGATTTTAAAATTAAGATACAAAGAGAGTTGTTAAAAAAAATGCAATCACCAAATACTATCATCTCTGATGATCCTGTGTTGTTTTACAAATGACTGAATCTTCCAGCTAAAATGTTTTTATTTCCATGAGAACTTGTGCTGGCATTTTTTCCTTCACCAGTTTTGGATGTGGGATCCACTGCAACATATTTGAGTTGAAAGCCTCCTGCTGTCACTGAAGCATCAGATAAAAACTTCAAGGTCATGACATTTCCTACAGCAAAAAAGTCACAAAATTACTCCCTCATTTGTTGAAAATTCCTCAGCTTCAAAATTTATTCGAGAATATCAAGAATATTAAGAAGTGAAGTTTAACTTCCTTATCAGTGCAATTTTCTTAAGTTGTAGAGACTAAGTCTACCTTATTAAGAGAAAGAAAGAAATTCTCTCCAATGAGATCTTATTCTCCTATAAGTATTATTTGTATGTAGCTTTTGTCCTACTGAGTTAAAATAAATACCACAGGATTTAACTCTAGAAGTAACATTGGAAGGACCGGGGCACAAGACCTGAGCAGTCATTCTTCTAATCAGTGCTAGATTACTGCTGTCTCCAGTAAGGGTCAATAAATGCAGAGTGTCCCAAAAGTCTTGGTGCAATTTTCAGTTTTAATTGTTTGGTTTTCTTGACCCGGAGGCATTGGTTTTGTTTTGTTATTAATATTTGTAATCCATATTACCTGTCATGGTGCCTTGCACATGGTAGACACAATTTTGTTTAATTGAGGCCTCTAAATTGTAGATAATTCCGGCTGTCATAGAATATTGAAGTTGGAAGGGACCTTAGAGACCAACTAATACTTAAATAAGAATTCCCTCTATAATTTAGAGCAGGGCCTATAATAGAGTGCAGGGCCTGGGGTCAGGAAGCCTCATCTTCCTGAGTTCAAATCTAGCCTCAGATTCTTATAGCTGTATGACCCTGGACAAGTCACTTAACTGAGTTTGCCTCAATTTGTTCATCTGTAAAATGAACTGGAGAAGGAAATGACAAACATTCCAGTATCTTTGCCAAGAAAACCCTAAATGGGGTCATGAAGAGTTGAAAACAAGTGAATAACAACAACTATAATTTTCCAGACAAGTTTTCAAGGCCAGACCTAAAGAGGACAGCCCTAATTGTAAGGTTGTTTGTTTTTTCATTTTCCTTAGACCAGGCTGAAGTCCCCCTTGCAGAGGCTTCCATGCATTTGTTCTAAGTGTTGTGCTCTGCATCTAAGCAGAATAAATCTAGTTCCTCTTTAATAAGACAAACTTTCATATACTTAGTATTAGAATATCACCTAAGTCTTCTTTTGTCTTTGCGAAATACTTCCCATTTCCTTGAAATGATTCTCATATGGCATGTTTTCTGCTCTCAGTCATCTATACCAATATGGTTAGGTATTTCATTTTAATTTATGGACTACCCTTATATATGCCATAGTGCCTTGAACAAATACTAAGAAATTTCAAAGATCCCTGTGACTAGTCCCTCCTTTGATGCTATCTGCAAGCCTTTTATAACTCAGTAAATGGTCATTAAGAGTTGATGTGGAGATGGGCCTTTCTAGTCTTAGTTGACAGTGCTAGTTTTGTCAATTGAATTGAACCTGTTGGAGCCTGGGTTCTGTTCTAACATTTGCATAGCCTTTGAGGACTAAGGATCACCTTCACATCCAGCATTGTATAAATAGATGCCAAATAAACAGTTATTTTTTTTTAAATTCAGAGCTACTCAAAAACAAAACCAAATCAAAAACTCATTCTTAGTCCATTTTCTGGCACACCTTAGAGAGTTAAGAAGGGTTGGGAAAAGTGTCTAGAACCTTAGGGGCTGGTCCTAAGAGAGATTTGGCAGTAACTATTAGGGTGGATATCTTTCACAGTCTCAACTCCAATCACAGAACCATGTCCTAAAACTATGATATTTATCACACTAAGATGAAACAAATGTGATGAGGCTTTGGGGAATAACCGGGCTACCTAAGGAGGTGCTTCCTATGTGGAAGATACTAGGGAACTAATTTAGAGTATCAACAGTCAATCATTGAGGAGAACTGGAAGCCTGGAGCACGCTTGGACATTCTGTGCTATCCTGCCTTGTGTCTGGGAGTAGACTTTTTACATGGGCTGTGTAGATGGAATTGTGGGTCTTTAAAATCCACATTACTCAGCAGATGTGGATGCTTTTGCTGCATTTGTGTATGAAAGTGAAAGGTCTTACTCAGAGTTAGTAAGACCATGAGGTAAGGGGGAAGGATTTGACTACTTCCCTCCCTTTCTCTTTCACCCCTGCTTAGGGCATGTAGCCCAGAAAAAATGGGCCTAGTTTTTTGGCTCTTTTTGTTTATTCCTTTCAGTTCTGGGTGCTAGATGTATCATCTCCAATCTCCAATTTAGCCTAGAAGTATGAGCCATGGGAACCCAAGAATCCAGATTGGGGTGTTACAACCAGCCCAGAGGGGACACTCTGAGCAACAAGGGTCCTGGACACCAGGCCAGCAAAAGCCTTCACTGATGCTGCTTTGAATATGTGTGTGTGTGTGCGCGCGCTATGCACATGTGCTGTGTACTTTGAATGTAAACTAGTGCTATTTAGGAACTGAGCTAAGCTATGAGCCAAATCACCGCCCCACATCCACACCCCCTTACCGTCCTATTCTCTAAGATAGTGAAAGTGGCTAAAGGGGATTATGCCACTCATGTGTTGGGTTAAATGTTACTATTGTTGTGCTTGCTATATTTTTGAAGTAAATATCCCTTTGTAAAAGCTAATCCTATGTTTAGGAGTTTAACTAGCACTAGGGTACTTGCTAGTCATTGTGTCCCTGAGCATGGGAAGAGGAGTAACAGCTTATAGGACCTGGAGCTAATGTTAGAGATGAGAGACAACTCCAAATTACTTCAATGCCTGAGAACACTGAAAGGAAAATGCGATAGGCCTGGTCCCAAGAGAGTGGGGTCATGGCAGCTGTATGACAGGTAAGGTTTCCTCTGGGTCCAAATTGGGCCTTTCCCATTTGTAAGTGCCTTGGAGAGATTCTCTACCTGAAACTTTAAATATCTTTAAAACATAAAGATGTGAATGATCATGTTATTTAGGTTGCGACAGTATTGGAAGCCAAAGAATGAAACATGCATTTTTCACCTCTCAAATTTCTTCTCCTGATGTCTTTTTCAATCTGGAAGTCTCATTTTGTTTTCTATAAAATTCTTCTCCCACCCATTTATTCATGCTAATATTGATTTCTCTTTGCAGCTAAAATTTTATTTTTTTCATGTTTTTTAATATCATGAAATAAAATATTCTTCAGACTTTATATATTCTTTTCAACTCTGCATTTAGCCTCTCAGTGACCCTGTTTTTGCATTTATAATCAGAGTAGGCCCATAAAACTGAATATAATAGGCTGCATTTTTTGTTTTTATTTATATAATGCTCACACCATTCCCTAAGCCTTCTGGAACTGATGCTTAGAAACTTTTTCTATCTTTCCTCTTCCCATTTCCCCTATCAAAACATGCTTTCTAAAGGACCTAATAACCTTATTCCTAAAAAAAAGAGTGTAAGTCACTGAGAAAGTTTTAGCATTATATTTCCCAAAGAGATTTGCAGCAGATAAATCAAGTATAAAACTGCAAGCTTTGTTAGCCTGGTTGGGGGATATCTTTGGGTCTAGAGGGTTCTTTAAGGACCTATTTATCTTGTAGCAACAACAAGGCTTCAAGTCTATCCCTTTGTGACTTTTAACAAGTCGATTTACTATCTAGGGCCTCAGTTTCTATACATGTAAAAATGGTCCTTGTTGTTAATAAATCTTAGAATGCTGCAAATGAAAAGAGATAAGATATATAAGAACTTAAAATTGCTATATAAATGCAAGGTATTAATATTAGAGCAAAGGGGGAATTTCATTACAACCTAGTTCAAGTTGAACCTATTTCATCTTCTGAAAAAGAGCATCACACTGTGGGGAAGAGTTTGGGTTCAAGTTATAACACTTATATAGCATAGAAAGTGATCATCCTGTAAGATTGGTAGCACAAATAAAATTATAACAGCCATTTCACAGATGAAGATATTAAGTCTCCAGAGTTATGATTTGCCCAAAGGGACCTAACAATATGAAAGAAAACCAGTGCTAGAACCTAGGCTTTCAAATTTTTGGTCTCATGCTTTTACCATTGTTCTCTGCTCCATATAAACCTGTTGCTGTCACTTCATTTTACCTAGATCTCAGTGTCTTCATTTGTAAGATAAAGGGGTTGAATGAGAAGATTGCTAAGATTCATTCTCGTTCTAAAATTTTGTGAGTCAAACATTTTTTCTGAGAAATTGTGTCTCATCCTCAATGACCCAAACTGAACTCAAAGAGGTACATTTAGTACATTCAAAAATATATTTTTGTCCTAATAATTTGCAATTACCTGTACTAATAATATCTTCTGGTAGCTCATCTCCACAGTATCTGGAAGAAAAAAAAGAGAAGAAATGATTCATGGGTTATTACATAGTCCTTTTTCCTTCTAATAAAAATTCCTGATTGTCACTTAATCAATCACTCATTTTTTTTTCAATTGAAGTAATTATTTTTCAGGGTGTACCTTCAGAAGGTTAAATAATCAGGCTTAAAAGTGAGAGGAGGGACAAGAAATGAGAGTGTAGCATTTCAGTGAACCATCTGTGAAAAAGGACACATGCGATAGAAAAGTTTTGGCATTTCTTAATTTGTGTTTTTGTAATTGTTTATGTCATGGTAATTTAAAATCCTTTGGAAAATGCAAATGCAGGTTCTTCTTTACTCCATACCATAACTTGCCTTTGTAAGGAATGGTGTCAGTTACACAGAAGTGAGGATATCACTCCCCTTTCTGAAAGTATTTTTGCCATCTACAACTATAAGATGATTTTTGAATGGCAAAAGTGTCAAAGGCCACACTCAAAGATTTCCTTATCAAAAGATGAAAAGAATGACTTGAAATCACATAAAAAGCAAGAATTATATAAACTTCTAAAGAATTAATTTAGACAAAACAAGTTACATAATGTAATTTAAATAACAGAATAAGCTTTTGAAAATTACCACATGAATAGTATCTTAGATGTTTTTAGTAGATATCTAACACTGGTTTAAAAGGTCAAAAAGGGCTTTTTTGTGGCCTTGAGGATAAGGGATTCATTTTTTTTAAAAAATCCCATTCCTCTTTGATATACTTCATGTCTTCTTAAAAATTATTCCAAAGACCCATTTTCCTACTCAATAATAGTTTTGCACCAGTTTTCAAAAATATCCCTTTCTCACTCCCCCAAAACTGTGTTTCCCCTCATTTCTTCTTCTTGAATAGACATTCTATTTTAAAAGAATTTTGGATTATTTGACATTGGGTATAATTTCCTTCCATTTCTATGGAAAATTAGCATGGATATTTTGGAATTTGCCATACTTTAAAGAAGGTAGGTATGGAGAAGGATTAATGTACCAAAAATATGAATTTCTATGACATTTGATGAAGATGATCCCTGTAAGCTTCAGAACAATAGAATTTTATTGCTGCATTCTTTCGAGAAATGAAGGAGAAAGAATTGTTATTCTTATGCATAAAGACACCTTTAAAGAGAGATAGGAAATACTTTTTTTCAATAGCAGGGCAACCTTAATTACTGAATTGAAACTCAGTGGTTCTTTAGAATTATTTAAACAAGATGCACAGGAGGAGAGATGGTGACATTGAAACTGTAAGGGATTTCCCATCACACGTTTTCCTTAACCTTAAATCCATTGCTAGAAGGTTAGCACTTGAATTTCTTTTAAATTGACTATAATGCTAATTTTTAGCAACAAAGAACAACCACAAAATGAGGCTACCAATTATTACATACTATAGTAGCAAGCCAAGATTTTTCATGCCAAAGAATCCTTTGTCAAAACAGGATGTTGAGTCAAAGAATATCTCAGCAAATGGATATAGGAAATTAATACTGCAGAAATGCAGAGCCAAAAATGACAAACTGTTACCTCTCAATTTAATTAGACACATAAAAATCATTTTTACCTTCCTACGAAGCCATGAATATCATCATAGCTGTCATATATTTCTAAGTAATCAGCAAGGCAAGCTATATCATCTTCAACATTGAAGTTCAGAAAACTCAAATGAATACGTTGACCATACTTTAAACGAATATGCCAGTAGCAGATTTGGTTATCTTCATATTCCCTTGGATATCCTGGAGATTTAATGATTCTTTTTGGGTCTGTGAAGACCCCTCCACATTCTTTTGCTGAAAGGGAAAATAAGTGTCATTACATAAACATCACTCCATGTCTCGAATGAAATTTCCTTCTTGGTTTCCCTACATTTATCTAGTGCAATGCATCCCTTAACAAGAATCCCCTCTGCATCATATATGAAAAGGTTATTCAGCTTGTGCTTAAAGACTTTTTTTACCATCTGCCTTCAAGTCTTTCATCCTTCCCTGGAAGAGAAGTGATGACTTATCACAAAATAAATGCCTACATTGTCATGGAGAACAAATTTTCTGGCATTAAAAATATGTGAATTAGCAAAAAGTCATTAAAAAACCATCTCTCTTGTCTGGGTCCCTACTCTGTATCTGATGTAGGATTACATGACTCCTGAAGATTCAGTGTCTTTAATAAAAATATATTAAAATAGTCCTCAGTATAAGCAGCTCTCAAAGTGCTTTTAAAAAATTTCAGGAGAAATAGATAAAAACCTCTGACAAGAAAAAAGCAGTTGGTAAGTAGCAGTCATATGATAGTAAATGCTAACAACTGGATCGTGGGGGAAAAAAGTAAGTACAACACACTTTTAAATTTAATCTATATTATAAATATATTCTTCTCCATTTTCTTAATTTTAGACAATCAACAAAACAGTTAAATTTGTAGTTTTCAACCAATTTTAGAGCATGCTGAAAACCATCGTACCCTAGCAAGATTTCCTAGGGTCTCAGCAGATCTCTATCAAGGTCCTACAAATGCTTTTATATTTTTCTTGACCAAAGGAGTCGCTAAGTTCCAGATCAATTCACCTGGGACCAAGGTTAGCTCAAACTACCCCAAATCTACAGGACAACTTTCTTGATGACAACAATCTTTGATGATGGGGGAGCATGAGAGATTTAATTCATGCCTCTGGGTTCCACCAGTCTCCTGGTTTATAACACCTCTATGTTTTGTATCCTTAGGAACTTGCTCACTCTGCTTACCTTCTAGTCTTACAGCTCCCTCATAAAAATTGTAATTTATAAAAAGTGATTACCAAAGACTGCTATATTACATGTTTTTTAATTTCTTGTATTCATAGGGCTCTTTTCAATACCATTCCAAATTATGCAAATTAAGATGCATTCTATCTTTAAAAATTAATCTTACAACATAACAAACATAATTGTGCGTATTTTATCCATTTTCCCCCAGAGAACTAATAACTTCTTAAACATTAAAAACATCACCTCTAGTTTCAATATATACATATTGTAATACTCAGCCTGTGATCTGAGATACTCAGTCCTCTTTATAATGGATCCATTATTGGACTTGACCAATGTGGGAATTTGCTTTGTTTGACTATGCATATTTATTACAAGGATTTTGTTTTTTTATTTTTTTTCTAGTGGAGGGAGACATTGAAAGAAGAGAACAAATACTTATTAACTGAAAAAAAATTAAACTAGTTTCCTTCTAATCTTGCTCAAAATCTGTAAGTCTGCTTTTGATCACTTAATTCCATTTTTATCGCCTACTTTCAACAAAAATGAACTTGGTAAAAATAAATTCTGATTAATAACCCATATTCAATTTTTTATATGATACCTTAAAAAGTAGTTTTTTCATTCAAATTGTCCATGATTGACTTGGTGCCATTTCAGATGTATGCTAGTTACATTCTGTCCCCATACTCCCTCAGGCTAGCCACTTCCTTTGTAATTAAGTAATCCACTAAAACCAAATGTAATCTAAGTACTGAAATTATGTAAGAAGTAAATTATAATCCAAAAATTCTAAGCCATTTCCAAGAAGAACATGCAACTTTTGAAAACATTTTGTTGTTCAGTTGTTTCAGTCATGTCTGTCTCTTCATGACCCCATTTAGGATTTTCTTGGAAGAGGTCCTGGAGCAGTTTGCCATTTCCTTCTCTGGCTTTTTTTACACATGAAGAATTGAGGCAAATAGGGTTAAATGACTTGCCTGGGGTTATATAGCTAGTAAGTGTCTGAGGCTGGATTTGAATTTATGAAAATGAGTCTTAGTTCAAACTCCTGCACTTTAGGCCTAGTACTCTATCCAAGGCATTGCTTAGTCGCCCTTTAAAAATATAAGACTTTTTGCTAAACTCTTGTTCAAATATTTTTTGGAACAGTATGTTTTTGTCATTGTTGGTAGATAAAAAGAAAATATAGCTATTGCCCGTATTTTTCATTTAGTCCTAGCCCAAGTACTAACACAGATAGAATTTTTCCAGAGCACTTTTCTTTAGATTCTTCCTTAGTTCTCATAAACTACAACATGCTTATCTGTACAGTTGTAGCTCTGTGCTCCCCTTCTTCATACACAATCTCTGAGTGAGAAGTCATCATATTGAATCATTTCTATTTGTATATTCCCAACACATAGCAGCAACTTGACAAATGGTTGTTGGATTAATTGAATTATGACTATGTCTATTAGGAAAGTTTTGAGGCATATTTTCTGCAGATGATTTCCTCAAAATAAATTGCTGTAAATCAAGGTAAAATTAATTTTTTTTAAGGAAGTTCCTCCTGAAATTGCAAATCAAAATGATCTCCAGGACTTGGCTGGTTCGTACCCAGATCATCGTAGTTCAGGCATTATTTGTTCAGTCTTTTAAAGTTGAAATGAGTACATGAAGTTCACCAGGACATTTCTTGACATTTGCTTTAATGTCTAATTCTATCCTAAGAGGTATGGGCAGATTTGCAGTAGGAAGAGACTTACTATTTGTTGATAATTATGGAATAGGGTAAGTAAGGGACATATCATCCACCAAAGGCCTGCTCTAATACTTTTTTACGTGGTATGGTGATATAAGGCAATACTGGATTATTGTATTGAATGTCAGTAGATTGAGCTCTGGTCTTTACCAAGCTAGAACTACTCTGAGAAAGGGTCAACCAATATATTCTGAGACTGTGATCAAAGGACCAGGCGAGATGACTTTTAAGATTCTCACCAGGATTTACCCCTTACATGATGATTATTTCTTTGGCCACAGAAACTCATAAAGACCGTCAATTATGATATGGATCAGAGATGTAGTTGCAAGGGCACTGAGGGCATCTTACCAGGCATCTATGGTCCAAGTGTAATACAATGTATCCCATCACTCAAATGCTTTCTGATTTGGCAGAAATTTGAAACATGTTTTCTTCAATTTGTTACCCAAATTAAGGTACTACAAATCAACACAGAGAATTATGGCACTTGTGAACTATTCAAAATAAGGAACCAAAGTGCTGTTTTTAAAACACAAAGATGAAATTAAAAATGAGATGGAATATTATTGTTCTATAAGAAAAAACAAATGGAAACAGTTCAGAGAAACCTGTATGTACTGGTACAGACTGAAGAACTAGAACAATTTGTATGACTATAATATGGTATAAACAACTTGGTTTTACTTTGTTTCATTTTTCAGTGGACAAAAATCTATTTTCTTGCCTTCCTGCCTCTCTTTTCCTATTGTAAAAAAAAAAACCTTATAACGAATATGTATGGTTAGACAAAATGAATTCCCACATTGGCCGTACTGAAAAAAGTACGTAAGACAAACAACTTTGAAATACTTATGATTCAGTCAGTCACAGTCTCCAAGGACAACAAGGGAGCTTACACTCAATCTCCTGACAGAGAAGTGATGGATTCAAGATGCAGAAATAGACATATATTTTTGGACATGTCCATCTGGTTCTTGTGTTTCCCAATAATTGTCAGTATAATTATTTTCCTGATTACTGTTTTGTTACTTGCCTCAATAAATGTTTGTTTTCCATATATGATCGTCTTTCATGTTTAGTATTTGGTGTTAGGGAACGTAAACTGGGGAAAATTAAGCTAATTATATTTCCCTCCCATCTTAAGAAGGGAGTACGTCCTACCTATAGCAATCAGGGAAAGTGACTTTATATCCTGAGCTCCTCCAAAGCATTGTACCCCTAAAGTACAAATATGGCACATGTGATAATTAGTCATGATTCTAGCTCCAATAACCCACTTGAAGGTAGGAGAGTAAAGGAGTGATTACCTAATCACAGCTGTCTTCTCTTCACAAAGGTAGAAAACCCAATCTCTTTTAGAGATAAAGTGATAATAGATAAAAAATTTTAATGTTTACAACACATTATTTCATAAAGACTCCAGAATGTAAGTGCCATTGTTAGTCCCTTTTTATGGAGACAATTTGCAGAGAAAGTTGAGACTGCAAGACACTGCTTTGCTCAGGGTCACAGAACTAATACTTGTATGAGGCAGGATTTGAACTCAGATCTTTACTACAGTTCCAGAACTCTATCAGCTACTACACCTAGCTGTCTCCTGCAAAATGAAGCATTCTGGGTCATATTTATCTCAGTAAATTCCTGCAACACTGTGCTCTTCAGGTCCCTATGGCTCACTTTAAACTACTATACACAAAAGGTATGAAATAATGTTCTTCTACAAACCATTCGGGTTGTAACAGTAAGCATCCCATCTTTCACTTCTGTTGAGACGGACTCCATAATCAATAATGCCAGTTTTTCCAAATCCACAGTTGGCCCCTGGCTTCACAATGGGATAACCAACTCTACCTTTGGCCATCCATCCTGCAGCACACACATGGAATCCTGGAAGAGAAAACGTTGTATTGCATAGCCTCAGTTGGTAAATTATATTATAGATTAGCTAGCTAAACACAAAACATAACAAAAGCTGTGATTGCATTCAATTTCATGACAATTTCTCAATTACCCAAATGCATTTTGTGACAGAGTACTTTTTTAGGGAGTGGTATCAGTGAAGCAATTTTCTCTCAGATATGTAAAATATTATCACTTATCTTTTACAAGAAAATGGTTGTTTTTACTCATTATAAAATCAGACGTAAATGGATCATAAATTTCAATACTACAAGCCTGTAAAGAATGCAAGTTCAGGCATGGCATTTCCCATGGAAGTGTCCATCCTCCTCCTCCCCTCCTCAATCCTAATCAACAGTAACATGATCTCAACTACAAATAGACAAGAATGTAGGTTACCATTCCAGTCTCCTAGCTGATATTTTCTAGACTAGGCCTTGATTTTGATGCCAAGATTAGTAGTAGCTATTTTGCCAAGTTATACATAAGGAAAAGCAATACCTCATCAAATGATCAACCAATAAATGTTTATTAAGCACCTACTCTATGTCAGGCACTGTACTAAGTGCTAAGGATATAAAAAGACAGGTCTTGCCTCAAGAAGCAAAATCTAAAATATATAATCAGCCCTGTTTTCCATGACCTACTTAGGGAAGTCTGCTTTAGAGATATACAACCTATCCTGAAATTCAATACAACAGATATTTCTTACTTTACTATAGGGGATGAAGCGTATGGCCTCAGTAGTGGTACATACTACTTCACTGCATCCTATTTCTTAAAGGAGGCTCAGTTTGAAAGTGCAGAACAAAGCAAAGAAAGTCACTCACCTATAGGACTAAAGCAAGAACATCCCTTAGAAACTCTCTAAGCAAATCCCTTCATTTTACAGATGAGGAAACTGAGGGTCAGAGGTGATAAATGATTTTCCCAGTGTTATATAGGATGCAACAAAACTACAGGGATTTTACCTAAGTTTGGACCTAACTCTAAAGTGTAAGTCATTTCCAGGCACTCTCTCTTTCAACAAAGGAAGTCTTTGATTGTCTAAATGAAATGAATATTATCCTTCCATCCTAAGAGAGCACACAGATTATCAGCAGCTTGATGACAGGGCTGCAAAAATGGCACTATTTATAGTATCAAAAAGTTGGAAACAAATCACATTCCCAGCAATCAGGAAATATCTGAACAAATTGTGATGTATCAATATGGTGGGATATTTTGAGCTCTAGGGAACAATGGATGTGAAAAATTCAGAGAAATATGAGAAGAAGACTTGTATGAAGTGATGAATGCAGTTTGAATCCACTCTTTCCAAAGATCAAGGTGGTATGGGGGAGAGTGCCATGCCAGGTGTTGGGAGGAAATGAATTTGTGACATCTATTCTTGCTATGTATCTTTGCAAGAAATAATCTCTGTAAAAGCTCAACGATGCTAAGTGATCAGAATAAAAACTGGAATAATATTTATTGGTGGTTAACAGTGGAGAAAACATTTCAGAATGGGGGTTCAAGTGGGTAACATTTGAGAAAGATACCTCCCATTGTCCCTCATGTGTATCCTAGAACCCCAAGATTGAAATGTAATCAGCTTAGCACTAAGTACCTGACTTGCTAGTGTGTGTGTGTGTGTGTGTGTGTTTGTGTGTATTGGGAGAGTAAGACTAGAAGTGATACATTTGGTTTTGTTGAATTTCTTCCCTTTTTAAATTTGTGTTAATGGCTTGGTGGGTTAGCAGATCTACCACTATATATAATGTGTGTGAATATATATGTATATATACATACACATACATATATATATATATACACATACATATAGAATATATATATATATTATATGTATGTGTGTATGTGTGTGTATATTTGGAAATTAATGTGATGTGACAATAAAATACATTAATAGAAATAAGATTCAATTTAAAATAAACAATTCTCTGCTCCCCTCCAAATAACAGAGCTGCCAGACTGTCGCATGGCATCACCAACCCTATTTCCACCCCCTTAAAACCAGTATCATTGCTTTCTTCATATCATTGGCATATGACATGCAGGTAACCAATTCAGTAAATCAATATTGTTCTCTTTGTGCTACCTTAACTATTTCTCCAAATGTAATGGCATGTTGTGTTAACTATTACCATAGGCTTTGGGGGAAAAAAAACATAGCCCAAACATAAAATGGATAAAGAAAACTTAACTATATAATTCTAACTACTTCTAGATGTAACACACTCAATAAACTTGAACTAAGATTTGTTAGATAATAGGCAAAAAATATACTTGGAGAGATTAATAATATTGAGAAGGAAAGATATTTCAAGAGCTAGTCAGGACCTGAATCTTAGGGTAAAATCCAAAAGATACAATAAATAAGCCAGGGGCTTATATTTTCTTCTCTTCCTGGCACCTTTTGCTTCACAAAGACACTCTCCTTCATATTCACATACTACCTTCGCTTGCGTCCTAGATGCAGAGGAAATTGGCTAAACAGTTAATAGTTTAAGCTTGTGTCCAGGCAGACATGAATGAAGAAAACTGTGATATTTCTATATCTCTTCTAACTCAAAGGGTGAGCTTGCATAAGACTTCTCTAGGTGAGGTCTGAAAATAACTTTCTTACTTGTTGCTGTTCAGTAGAAACTTTTAGAGGGATACATGAGACAATCCGGCTTAAAATGAATATGTACATTCTATGGAGAATGGAATTTTCTGCCATTGAAAATACGATATTACCCTGGGCAGCTGCCTATCTTACCTTTACCTGGGCCTAATTTTACTCTAACATTCGATGAGACTTTAGACATCAGAGAAACTTTGAAGGGGATTGTTGAGAGAAATGGAAGGGAGAGACTTACTATTGAGGGCAGGGCAGGATAGAATTTTTATTTTTCCCAAAGAAGTAAGCTTCCTAAAATCCCACATCTGTTAGGGAAATCTCATACCTATTTTTCTGGCTGCCTCCAGTTGTTTATAGGTAGCAAGGTGCCCTCCTTCATATTCACATACTGCCTTTGCTTCTGCATAAGTAAGTTGATATTTGCCAGCGCGGGCTTCTCTGTGATAGACTCCTGCTGCTTGTTCTGTGAAATGACAAAATTTCAAAAAATCAGTATAATAGGTCACATCTGAAGAAAGGACTGATTATATTGCCCTTAGGGTACTGGACCTCAAGGATGAGTGTGACTCCATTTCTTAGAGCCTACATTATCACTGGTATAGGCATATTGTATCACAAGGACTGTTGGAGGTGAGAAAAGAGCAGGAAGTCACATTGAGAGGATCATGGAAGTTCCTGGCATTGGAATAAGGGCAATAGAAGTAGCTTAATCTGCTAACTGGCTAAGTGAAGTTAAAAGACAGAAAACCTCCGACTACAGCCTGGATGGTGGAAAGTGGCAGGTGCTGCGGGCAGAAATTCAGATTCTACGTTGCTGAATCTTCTCCAGTTCAGTTCAGTTCAGTTATGACGGTGACTTTGCCCTGCCCTGCCCAGAGAAGAGTCTTCTAGGATTGTTTCTCAACAATTTCGGTAGGGATCAGATCCCAGGAATGTGTGCTGAGATTGATTTCCTGTTCTTCGACTAATTTAGTCCCAATTAAACACTTTATGCCTATTACTTGATTGGTCTGCCAGTACAAATTGAGTTAAGATGACTTTAGAAATTCCTGGCTGCGCTGAGATTGGTGAGTGAACCAAAGAAAGTATTCTTTAATATCTAGTATGTCTCATATTCAATTAGTTGTTTATATGGATTCAGGGCCATGTGAAAAATGGACTATATCATTATCATTCAGTCTTGCAGTTCTCTGGAAATTTTATGTCTAATGTTACATTACATCAGCTATTTTAACTGCCAATTTCTTTTCCAGGACTGTTCTCTTTGGGCAGTTGACTTTTCTTTGTTAGAAAGTTTTGGGAAAAAATATGAATTAGGGGAATTTTAGGGAAAGAGAGAAGTTTAAAAATGAATGTTTTTCTCTGAACTATCAATCCAAAAGTTAAAAAAAGTAGTGATGTGTTTATTACGTGTAACTCACAGTAACCCACTAATAATGTGCATAAATGTGTTTTAGATAAAAAGTAAAAATGAGTTGATGCAACATTTTATGAACTAGAAACTCATATTTACATGCTAGTACAGTGATGGCTGATGTTGAAAACGATCCTCTGATATCATAAGATATAATTTGAATTATCAAGGAAATAGTAAAGTATGTTCAGTATAGATTTACTGTTAAGCATAATTTCTTTTGTATTCTTTTAAAATGTTTAACCCCTGCATGACACGTATATCTGGCAACAGAGACCTTTCTGTTCATTATAAATAGAATGGTCATACAAAAAAGTCTGGAGGAATCCCTGGGGTGAAGTTTTGGTCAGATTCAGAACTTCTGAAAATCAGGTTTCCTTTCTATATCTAAGGTCATGTCAGTTCAATGAAAAGTGCTAACTAGAAAAGTATTTGATGTATGCGGAAATTATCGTAACAATAGAATGATATTGAATATATAGCTAATGTGATTACATAGAAATTAATTTTCAGGTTTTCTGAAAAAAATGTTTACCTTAAAAGCAGTCTTTTCAGTGACCTTTTAGGGGAGAGAACACAGGCTGAATTTACTTTTTGAAAGAATGAAGCTGATGGTAATAGTTACTATTTCCATGTGAAACTCAATAGGTGCTTAATAAATGCTTATTGACTTAACATAATCAAATACTGAGGTAACAATCACTAGCATTGGTTTTATCTGTGAATAAGAAAGAAAATAATAAATTTACCAAATGTAAATTTAGCACCAGTAAATGTGACAATGATAGATGCTGTAAAGAAATAATTTTTAACAATTATGGGCAATACTGTTCTATCATAGTGATTCTTACTGTTGGACAAGAAATGTGAGATGCACAAATTTAGAGACATCTCCTCTCCAAATGTTCATATGGACTATTGGTACCTGACCTGTGATAGAGCCTTCTTGGCTCACATTGGTCTGTTCAGTGTCTGATTAGTCACACTGTACCTTGTGCCCAACATAGTGATGTCATTTTTGTCCCTTAGAGAGTAAAAGACAACAACCAACCAACTGTTGGACTGATCCTTCTCAGGAGACTTTACTGGATTAGTATACACTTCCTTTCCTGCATATGTGGTTGTGCCCTAGAAGTCTGTCCTAGACTTTCTTCTCCTCTATATACTTTGTCTTGGTGAGCTCATCAGCAACCATGGATTCAATCATCATCTCTATGTAGATAACTCCAAAACCTATATACTCAAGCATTCTTTCATTCTCCCAGCAACAGTTAGAATATCTGACTATCTGCTAGGCATATACCATAGGCATTTCAAACTCAATTTGTCTAAAACTAAGTCTTTGGAATTAGCACAACTATAGATTTCAAGTACCTTTCAATAAATAGAAAAGTAGTAACTTTCTTTACTTATGAAACATGGAGAGGGAAATAAACAGAAAAAGAATATAATGAAGGCAGAAGAAAGTAATGAAAATTGATCCATCCTGTTGACTTACTTGGAAAAATATCAGACATTTGATGAGAATGACTAACAGTGCCTGAGAGTTCAATAAACAAACTAAAAACTGGGCACAGCCTTAAGGAAATCCAAAAGAAATAAATATTGCATTGAAACAAAAAAGTATTCCTTTATATATTAAGAGATAAGGAAAGTATAAGATGAGAGACAATGAGAGGTATGGAAAGAGTGGTGAATCCAGAATCAGTGATCCTGGGTTTGAATTCTGGCTTAATTTTTCACTTGAGTAATCTTGGACAAATCTTTTAGCTTCCTTGAATCTTCAATTCTGCTTCTATAAATTACTTTCATGGCCACTTTCTCCAGTACTCAATGTACCTTCTTTCATGCTCCCAGACCTTCTGGGCCAGGAAGGAGTGTAGGTATGCTATTTGCTCCTCACTACCACTTCCAGAACCCTACCATCATCATTCAGACGTCTCACCATCCATCTTTTCTCTGCTTTTGTTGTTTTTTTAGTATAATTAGAAGTTGTGCTGACTGGATTCACTACAATCTGATTTCATGTAATTTCACTGTATCGCTTATTACTGCACACCCATCTTTTTTACTTTGCCTGATTGACTCTATCATAGTCCTGATTGCTTCTGTTCCAAAAGTTTTCTTCTCTCCTCAATCTACTTATGCCAGTCCTTCCTATCTACATCTCAGGTGAAGAATAAGTCTCATACTTTCCTGATATTGAGGTCATAGGACCAATCTTCCTCTCCTTGGCAATTCTACACTTCAAATTACCACTGCAGTATCTCTCATCTCCTCAATTCCCTACTGTCAGAAGGAGTTGACCTTCCTTGTTAATGTTTATCTCTCTACTTGTGTCCTTGATCTCATTACCTCCTTTCCACTTCTAGGAGCTTGATCCTACCATGATCTCTTCTCCCCAGTTTTCAAGTCCTTATCCACTATCTCCTTTCCTTCTACTTACAAACATGTCTAAATATGCACCCCCTAATTCTTCAAAAACCTTCATTTAATCCTACCACCACCTCAGGCTATCATCTTATATTTCTCCTCCCCTTTCCAGTCAAACTTTTTTTTTAAAATCTAAACTACTTTTCTCCACTGCTTTCCCAACCCCTCCTAATCTGGATTCTATCTTCATCATTAACCTGAAATTTCAATCTCAAAGGTCATCAATGATTTTTTTCTTGCTAAATCTAGTGATCTTTTCTCAATGTTCATTCTTCTTGACTGCGCTGCATTGTTTACCACTGCCAACCACCCTTATTTTCTGGATAGTATCTGCTCCCTGGGTTTTAATCATACTGTTTTAGCCTAGTTCTTCTAACTATTGGACTAATCCTTCTTAGAAGCCTTTACAGTATTTAACATCCACTTCTTCCCTGTGTTTGTGGGTGTGCCCCAGAATTGTCCTGGACTGTCTTCACCTCTCTCTCTTTCTATGCAGTTCTCATGGATTCAACTATCATCTCTATGTAGATAATTCCCAAACCCATACACCTAGCCATTCTTTTGCTCTCCCAACACCAGTCCAAAATGTTTGACTGCCTGTCAATAAGCATATCCACCTGGATGTTTCATAGGCATCTCAAACGCAATCCATCTAAAATTGAACTCCTTTTACTTCCTAAACATCCCCTTTTCTAAACTTTCTGAATTCTGTTGAATGGTGTCACCATTCTTCTGGCCCTCTCTCTATGCAGCTCTCATGGAGTCAATGTCAGTAAAACTATTAACCCAGAGTCCATGAATTTGAAATATACTGTAGTTTAAAGATTTCCTCAAATAAAGGGTTTGACAAGCAAATGAATAGTTCATATAAAATTATGAGGTGTGTTTAACCAATTTATGTGTTTTACTCACAAATACTTCTGCTAATTATAGATTAGTTTTATCCACTGAGGAGGCATCCTGCAGAACTTAGAACTGTTCGTAGTTAGAATTACTGTAGGTACTCAACTTCCTAATCTCTTTATTTAAACTTTATAGAATTTTCATACATTGAGACTTCAGGCAGTCCTAAATATTTTACCAAATAGCAATCTTACATATGTAAAATAATAACTAGCATTTTACATAGCTCTTTAAGATTTGTAAAGTGCTTTGTAAATATTTTCTTATTTGAGCTTCATGGAAACCCTAGGAGGTAGGTGTTATTAACATTCTCATTTTACAGGTGAGGAAACCAAGACAGGCTCAATGACTTGCCCAGGGTTGCAGCTAGTAACTGACTGAGGCAGTATTTGGACTCAGGTCTCCCTGATTCCAAGTCTATCATTCTATTCACTGTGTGATCTAGCTTCTTATTACTGCTATCATCATTATCATTTATATATGTGTGTATATATATATATATATATATATATACATATATGTGTATATTTATAAAAGGTAAATAGGGTTTCTACACAAGGAAATAAATGGATCACCTCTGCCTCTGGACTCTACCTATCTTAGAAAGAAAGATCAGAGAATTGCACCACTAAGAGTGGTTTTAGTTTTGTCTCAACTACCAAATGACAGTTGTTTGTCTTTGGGCAAGTCACTTAACCTCTGTGGTCCCCAGTTATATCATTTGTAAAATATAAGTTGAATTAGATTAAATGATTGCTGAGGTTTCTCCCACTTCTAATTTTGTTTCTAGTACAGAACCACTCCTTTATGTGATTGAAATGAATTCTGTTTTCTGTTTGCATAATGGTGAAATCTTTTTTTCCCCTTAAGTTGTCAGGCTATTATGCCTAAGAAGGTATTCTAATTATATTAGACTAATCCAGGGGTCAGCAAACTATGGTTCATGGGCCAAATCTAGCTGGCTGTTTGTATAACCTACAAACTAAGAATGGTTTTTACATTTTGAAATAAAGTTTTGTTGTATTTATTGATTGATTAGACTCTACTCAATCCTAAACAATTTGTATTAGGTTTGTTCATTAATAATTGGCTTTAGATTTAAGCAATAATTAAATATAACAAGCCAAAAATTCTTTGGGGATTTTAATGCCATAGGGGCAAAGAATTAGTGTTTATTCTTCTTCCTGTTGTACATAACTATTGCCATCTACCCATATGAAGTTTTTGTAAAGCACAAAATTGACATTATCCCCCTTAACACAATCTATGTTGTGGAGAAGAATTACATTGGAGTGATAATACTGCAAAGTTAGTCTCTCCTATGTTGGGAACTGCCAACCATTATGCTTCTGGCTGAAAAAAAAAACATGCATATATTTCAGCAGGAGCCTTGATGATATGCAATGTAATCATATATATATGTATATATACACATATATATATGTATGTGTATACATATATATGTATACACACACACATATATGTTTTCTGCCTTTTTGGCAACAAATGTCAGTCCAACTCCATCAAAAGAATAACATTTGTTCAGTGAGAAAATGGTTCATAGGAGCAGAATAAAAATAAAGCGAAGGTAAGACTCTCTATTATACGTCAGGCTTCTTAATGAAATCCTTATTGAGGCTCTTATTACAAGCATGACACATGCTGAAAAGGAAAAATGATCTGGACCCAGCTTAGCTAGTGTAAAACTAAGATCCAGGCAGATCTTCTTACATTTCATGACCATTGTTATTTCTATACTTTCGGCACTGTTATTTACAGTTTCCTTTCAGTACTTAAAAAAAAAATCTTTCCATTATGACCAAGGAGACATAAAGTAATAAAAATTTATTTGCATTTTGAGAATTACAGAGAATATTATCTAAAACTTGATATTTGAAGTGGTTGGAAAATTTGAGATATTTTCTTTGTTCTGTCATTTTGTTGGGTTTTTTTTTGGTGGGAAGAGAACTTTTTGTTAACATTTGGTATCATACCACATTTAGCTTTTACATGTGTTTTGCTAAACCACATTCCTTTTTTTATGATAAAATCTCATCTAAAGTTGTACCAAGAGGGAAAGAAAGGAATGAAACAGAATATTGTTAGAAAGATATCCTTTTCTTTGTTTTCGTATGCCACATGTAAATTTTGCTAAAACTCAATAACAACCAAGGAAACTATAAAGTTTATATATTATCAGTATAGAAAATACTTTGAAGATTTTTGTTTATTATAGTTTAGAGTCCAAACTACATTTTCCATTTGTATCAGAAGCAAGGTCAGATACAGAGGAAAATTCAGGCAATGTGAAAACAAAAGATATCACTTCAAATTAGTTTTTAAATATACCAGATAATAATTCTCCTCACCTCCTCTGACCTTTTTTAGGATCTTCCCCTAAAAGTATAACATACATACTCATATGGAGAAGAAAATAATTAAATCATTTATGTTAAATATGTTCAAAAGTCAATTATTTTCTTCTCTAGGAAATTTCTCTCTTTAAAACCACTTCTAAACTTTAAAAGAGGGGAATAAAGCCTTAACAATGTTTCACTGACATCCTAATTTCAGAATATAAATCTCATTGAGATCTTTTTTATAATATTTTCTTCATGCAACATTCACCTATAAATGAATTGGGGGAGAGCTTGCTGGTTTGGCACACTTCTCTACAGTTTGAAAAAATAAGACTTTGTTTTGCTAACAAAAAGCATATGAATGAAGTTTCTTACCAAGCCAAATGGAGTTATGAAAGATTCCATCCTTGAATCCCCAGCCCTGAGCCTCATCCCACAGCAAAACAAAGAAATAAATTAAGGCGATCATATCTTCAGTTGTAGAAAATGGGTAACAGTCTTTTGGGAGCGACTCAGGCAGGGTAAACTCTGCAAGCAGCTGCTGAAATTTGACTGGAACATCTGGTTTCCAGATCTTTTAAATAGTTTTTTCAGCTGTGAGGTCAGCAAGTATGCTCCAATTGCATTCGCAGCTGCATCGTAACACAATTAAGACAGTGTCTGAATCTATTAGTCTGACTCATTTGCGTTGGAGTACAAAACTGAGAGTATAGAGTAATTGTCTAAATTCTAAAACTGATAGGAAAATTCTTGCCAATCCAGATATCCTTTTGTTCCTGGAGCTGACATATACTTTATTACTATTGAGAAGTTTATTTTACTTGGTGAAATATAGTAAATATTTTTTTGTGTGTGTTAAGATTCAGTGCTGGTAGCAAACTTTTAAAAGTAAAGCCCCAGTGCATCAGTCTTGGTATTAGGACTGTAATTTATCCAGGTAGTTACTTCAAAACTGGGAATACCTTGTTAGTTTCTCTCATGTCAATGACATTTAGAGGTGTTCAAACCAAAATTATACCAATTAGGCATGCCCTAATTTCAAGCACTGCTCCAGTGATGGGATTGATGAGGGAATAATAATTTATTCATATAGTGCCTACTAATCAGGCACTGTGCTAAATACATTTTACAATAGTATCTCATTTGGTCCTCACAACAACCCTGGGTGATGAGTACTATTTTTATCTCAATTTTTACAGATGAGGAAACAAATTAAATGAATTGCCCAGGGTAGGTATCCAGGTAAGATATGAAGCTTAATTTGAACTTTTTTTCTGATTCCAGGACATTCTATCCACTATGACACACCTTGCCTCTATGAAGCCTAATGATGAGGGAAGGATGTTTATTTATTTCATTATTCAGTGAAGGTAGGGAGCAATCTATTTGATAGCTAATGAGTCTCCCTGCCTCAAATCTTTCCCTTCTCTGATTGATCTTTCACAAAGCTTCTCAAGGTGATATTCCTAAAGTAAAATTCTGATCATGTCACTCTCCTACTAAAGAAACTATAGTGGTTCCCTAGTATTTTTAACACTGGCCTTCCATTTGGCATTTGAAGCCCATCACAGTATGAGCTCCTCTTTCCTTTTTAGGTTTTCAAAGTAGATGATTTGCTGCTCACCTCCAGAACATACCACCATCAGCTTTTGTCTGCCAGAGCTGTCTGCCTGAAATGACCCCTTTTTCTCACTTCTGACTCTTAATGTTCATATTTGTCTTTGAGATTCAGTTCAAATGCTACAAATGCTCAATCCTCAAGTGCTCCTAAAGCATGCCCATCCCGATTCCCAAATCATTAGAGCTTTTCCTGGCCCTGGAAAATTACTTTAGATTTACTTTGTATACATCTTGTATTTAGGTATTTATATACATTCTGTTCATCCTCCCATAACAAATGTAAACTCCTTGGGGTCAAGGACTATGTCACGTTGTTGTGTTATCCCCAATGCCTGGTACATGGCAGGCAGGTAATACATGCCTATTGAATGAATTTTTTAATGAATGAATAGCTGATATTAGTCTTTTGGAGAGTGGTTTAGTTCAGGGCTTCACTTCTCTCCTGACCATTTTTCACCCACCAATTATAATGGAATCTATAGGTGAGCCCCAGAACTAAATCATTTTCTTAGAAGTAACCTAGACTGGTGCCAATGAGAGAAATGACTATTTCTCTCTTGTAAATAACTAATTATTGTACTGAGACCAAGGCTTTTCCCTTTTTCTACATCCTCAACCAGAAATCAACCAGTGTGAGAAATCTCTCTCAAAAATTTACCCAGGCTAATCAGATCTAATCAGACAGTAGAAGAAATTCTAAGTTTAGGCTAATGGGTACATTCCTGCTCTTTCTATTTGCTCAGAAAAGTCTGGGAAAATGTGGATCTTCCCTACTGTCAGACATTTGATATGGAAATTTATAAGTCTCTTTGGTCAAGATTTGGGTGAGCCAATTCATGTACCCCATTCATTTTCTCATTAATTGTTAACCAATCAGAGTTGGTTGCCAACTTAGGAATACCTACTCTTCTAAGAGCATATAAACTGTGAGCCCACCACCATGAGGAGTCTTTGGTCTAAGAGAGAGTTGGCCAAATGACTATCCTTTTATTAAAAAAACATGCTGGCATTATTTCAAAAAAAATGATTAAATTACCCAGAAATTGTGTCTCTTGAACTTTTTAAATGTCACGATTTTAAGATTGGAACGCTTCTCGCATTTTTCTTAACCAGATTTCTTAGGCTTACACAAATCTAATCCCATATTACTGTTATCACTTTGTTAATTCCCAATGATTGATAATTCTCACCATCTGCTTTATCCCCACTCATTCCTCCACTACTGAGTCTTCCGGTCTATAGCAACAAAAGTGTGCTAAGTCTACTATAAATTTTTGCTATCAACTTCATTTGGGATGATGCTGTTGTAGCAATCCTTCTTTTTACTCATGTCTTATTGACTCCTCAGACTCATCACAGACATTATTCCAAACTTTCTCCACTCTCTTAAAAAAGGTCTTATTTCATTTTCTAATTCTTATCCAGAGTTGACCTTGATGAAAAGATAGAGACTATCTGATCTGAATTCCCTCAATTCTTGTACTTTCATAGCAAAATAACAACCTGAATTTAAATACTACTTCAATGGGTTGCAAAAAAAAGTTCTGTCTTCACCTGTTCTTTCCTTCTTTCCTTTAATCTTAGAGAATGAAGTAATTTTTTTCTTGTCAAAGCTCCATACTATTTTCCTACTTAATTGGAATATCATCTTTTATTATTTTCATTTTGCTCTGTCTAAAGTCAATCCAAAGATGATTCTCTTTGACAGAGGAAACAGAAGCAAAAATTTAGAGACAAGATTGGGAAGATACTTGATATCTTTACAAACTAAGGAAAATAGGTTTGAAGTTAGAATGAAAAGATAAATTTTAAAAAATATAGATCATCCAAGAAAAATGAATAAATGAAAAATTCTGAGTAATATATTTCAGGAAATCTCTCAAGAAAATTGCTTAGGAACATGGAAAATAAAGGATAAAGACTAGATTGATAGAGTCCATAGAATACTGACAGAGAAAAATCCAAAATTTAAGTCAACTAGGAAATTTTTTGACTGGTATTCAAAAAATTTCAACTTTGTCAGACATGTAAATGTCCTTTATATACCAGGGGAAATCAGTCTGGTTTGTTTGCTTGTCATTTACAAGACAGCAAAGGACAAATTATAATATACCAAAAAAGCAAAGGAGATCAATTTGAACTCCAAAATAACATAGCCTATGAAGCTGTGCTTACTTATTAAAGAAAAAGATGGCCTTTCAGTAAAAGGGATGAAGTTGAACCATTCTTTAAAAGGAAGTCAGAGAAGAATATTTGATTTCTAGAACTACTAAAGGAAGAAGCGTAAATTAAAACAATAAATAGGTAATAACTAACAAAAAGAGAGTAAGCAATGCAACCAATTCTTTTATGATTCTTTGGTAAGGTATGGTTGTTGTCCTTCATCTTTGAAGAGGACCAAAATGCATTACAAAACTTACCTTCTTTTAGGATCATTGAAGCAAGAAAGAGTAAATATGTGTGGGCAAACTTTAAGGAAAGCAAAAGAATTGGTAAGAGGAAAGGGGAAAGAAAAGATTCAATATATTTTGTACTAGAGTTTATTTCTTCATCAGTAAATCTGTATATTGGGGACAGGGAAAGAATAAAGTTCTTTGAATTGGGAAAGTGGAGAAAAGTAACCAAGTAAATCATGAGAAATATTACTCCCTGACCTAGGCATTGGAAATTGGGGAAAAAATTTTCAGAACAAATTACTCCCTGGCCTAGGCATTGGAAATTGGGGAAAAAATTTCTAAAGATGTGTAGGTTCCAAGTTTAACAACCATTGGACTATTGAGTTCAATCATTTGTGTTTCCTATTTATCTCTAAATTATACTGGATTTTCTTTTTTTCTAATCAGAATCAAATAGTTCTGCTTTTTTAAATGAATGTTGCTATATATAACGTAATTGGAGGCCTCAAAGTACCATTCTCCCTTTCTACTTTTTTCCCTCTTAATTTCTTTAAGATTCTAGATAATTTGTTCCTGCAAAATGAATTTTATTATTATTTTGTTTAGATCTTTAAAGGAGTTCCTAGATTGTCATAGCACTAAATTTTTAATTTAGGTAATATTTTGCTTATATTGCATTTACCAGAAATGAGCATATTGACATATACCAGAAGTGGTATATGTCACTACATCACACAATTAGTTACGTATTCTTTTATTTCTATAAAGAAAATTTTATAATCTTATTCACATGACTTTCATGTGTCTTCTAGATTAATTCCCAGGTATTTTATGAAATTTGTGGAAATATTAACAACACCTTTCTTCCCATTACTTCTTTTATATCTTTGATATTGATGCATAGAAATGTTGAATAATTTTAGGGATATATTTTGTGTCCTTCTGTTTTATTGAAGCTTCTCTATACCTTGCAACATTCCTCATGTATGCTCTTTTATTTCCTTTGACACTGCCACCAAAATGTGATGGGTATAGTTAGAATTTAAGTAGGTGAGATCAGGAAAACCAGTTGTAAAATAGAGTACAGGGAAAATAATCAAATAAACGAGTTTGTCAAATAGTGCTAAAACTTGTTTTAACAATTGCTGGACCAATCTTAGAGTGATGCAGTAATGAGCGTTAAGGATAAAAACAATGGCAGAAAGCGAGGTCACTGTTCCTCTGATTTGGTAAAGTCCTCAGCTCCCATTGGCTATTATGATTAGGACCTAAGACAAGCCTCATTATGGGGGATGGAGGGAGGCAAAACATAAGCTAACTACAACTGTTACTGAATCTGATTGGCATCATATGTTCCCATATTATGCCTGAAGATTGTCTCCTTACAAGCAAAACAAAAATGTTTTTTATGTACCTCTTACCTGTGTCAGGTCAGTCATTTATATCCTCTAGATACCTAAAGTTAGGTCAGCTGCCAATAGTTGCCCACTACATTATAATGATATGAATAGATATAATTTTAATCCTTGCTAGAATGGATACAGAAAAAATCTTCAACAAGAAGTAACATTCATTTATGCTAAATGTTAACACTTACCATCCATTAGATTTAAACTCCTTGAGGGACTGTCTTTTCTCTCTTTTTATGTTTTCAGCACTTGGCACAGTGCCTTGCATGTAAGTGCTTAATACATGCATAGATGTGGAAGTGCTCTTCTTTAATATGATCAAAAATATATATCTAAAAGCAACAATGATTTTTTCACAATGAGAAACACTGGGAGCTTTTGCAGTAAGTTCAAATTTAAAGTAAGCATGCTCTCTCTTCCCATTATTGTCTGACAAAGTATCAGTAATGCTAGCTATGGAAATAAGACAATAAAAAGAAATAAAAGGAATACAGCAAAAATGAAGAAAAATTATTCCTATTTGCAGACAATATAAGAAAGGTAGTATGGTATAGTGCAGGTCTGCACAACCTGTAGCCCATGGGCTGTAAGCTCATACCAAAGGATTTTAGACAGCCCATGAAAAATGGATATTTTCCTCCACATTTTTTGTTATTATTAATTCATTTGTTTTTAATTTTCTACAATCGTTTCCATAAATCTTAGATTTTCTCCACCTCCTTCCCCAACCCTTCCTCCCCAAGGTGGCGTGCAATCTTATATGGGTTCTACACATACCTTCTTATTAAACATATTTTCACATTGGTCATGTTGCATAGAAGAATTAAAATGAATGGGAGAAACCATGAGAAAAAACCATAACAAAACAAAACATAATACAAGAGAAAATATTCTGCTTCATTCTGCAATCCAATTCCATAGTTCTTTCTCTGGATATGGAAAGCATTTTGCCTCAAGAGTCCATTGGGAATGTTTTAGGTCTTTACGTTGCTGTGAAGGGCTAAGTCTACCAGAAAAATTCCTTGCACACTGTAGTTTTACCTGTGTAAAATATTCTCCTGGTTCTGTTCATTTTACTCAGCATCAGTTCCTGTAAGTCCTTTCAAGACTCTCTGAAGGCTTCCTGTTCATCATTTTTTATAGAACAATAGTATTCCATTACATTCATATACTGCAACTTGTTCAGCTATTCCCCAATTAATGGGCCTCATCTCAATTTCCAGTTCTTGGCTACAGCAAAGAGTGCTGCTATAAATATTTTTGTACATGTGGGACCCTTTCCCATTTTTATGATCTCTTTGGGATGCAGTCCTAGAAGAAATATTGCTGGGTCAAAGAGTATGCACATTTTGTAGCACTTTGGGCATAGTTCCAAATTGCTCTCCAGAATGATTGAATTAGCTCACAATTCCACCAACAATGAATTAGTGTTCCAACTTTCCCACATCTTCCCCAACATTTATCATCTTCCTGTTTTGTCATGCTAGCCAATCTGATAGGTGTGATGTGGTACCTCAAAATTGTTTTGATTTGCATCACTCTAATCACTAGTGACTTAGAGCATTTTTTCATATGACTATAGATAACTTTAATTTCTTCTGAAAACTGCCTGTTCATATCGTTTGATCATTTATCAATTGGGAAATCAGTTGTATTCTTGTAAATTTGGCTCAGTTCTCTATATATTTTAGAAATGAGGCCTTAATCATAGATACTAGTTGCAAAAATTCTTTCCCAGTTTTCTGCTTCCCTCCTAATCTTGGTTGCATTAGGTTTGTTTATACATAAACCTTTCAATTTAATGTAATCAAAATTATTCATTTTGTACTTCATAATATTCTCTATTTCTTCTTTGATCATAAATTTCTCCATTCTCCATGAATCTGACAAATACACTATTCCTTGCTCACCTAATCAATCTTTATACCTAGATCATGTATCCATTTGAAATTTATTCTTGTGTAAGGTGTCAGGCATTGATCTATGCCAAGTTTCTGCCACACTGTTATCCAGTTTTCCCAGAAGTTCTTGTCAAACAGTGAGTTCTTATTCCAGAAGCTGGGGTCCTATCAAACAGTAGATTGTTATATTCATTGACTACTTGTCTTGAGTACCGAACCTATTCCACTGGTCTACCCCTCTATTTCTTAGCCAGCACCAAGTGGTTTTGATGATTGCTGCTTTATAATACAATTTGAGATCTGGTAGGACTAGGCCACCTTCCCTAGCATTTCTTTTCATTAGTTCCCTTGATATTCTGGACTTTTTGTTTTTCCACATAAATTTTGATATTATTTTATCTAGCACTAGAAAATAATTATCTGGTAGTTTGATTGCTATGGCATTGAATAAGTAAATTAATTTAGGTAGATTTGTCATTTTTATTGTACTAGCTTGGCTTCCTCTACATTTTGTGCAGGCTGCCCAAAATCCTTTTGCGGGCCACAGGTTGTGCAGGCCTGGTGTAATGGAATAAATAATGTGTGGAGTCTAAGGACCTCACTTTGAATTCCAGCCCTTCCCTTAAGCTAAGTGACCATGGAGAAGTATAGTTGTCTTTCTCTAAAATAAGAGAGTTGAATGAAGCAGACCATTTACTTTTGTATTATGTTTTGTTTTGTTTTATGGTTTTTCTCATTCATTTTAATTCTTCTATTCAACATGACTAAGGTGAAAATGTATTTAATAGGAACCTATGTGTAGAACCTATATAAAATGGCATGCCATCTTGGGGAGGAAGTGCAGAAGTAGGGGGAAGTAAGGGGTAGAGAGGGGGAAAAAATCTAAGCTATATGGAAGTGATTATAGAATACTGAAAACAAATAAAATAATTAAAAAATAAAATAAAGGAGTTGTATTGATTACATGACTTCTGAGATCACTCTAACTCTAAATACATCATCCAGTGCATATGATAGAAACCAAGTACATAAGATACTTTCAGAGTAAGTTTAATGACCAATATTGGTTCCAAAGGACTGATGCTAAAATGTGCTTCCTTCCTTTACAAATCCTAGTGATGAAGATCATAGATACTAAACTGATATTATTCTATCAGATAGTTTTACTTTGTTGTTTTCTTTCTTTTTTTCCTATGAGGAAGTATACTATGATGGATGTTTCTGAGAAGTAATTGTGATGTAAGAAACCGAAAGAACATTAATAAAACAAAAACAGAAAAATAAAAGTTTGTTATAAAGAGAAAACAAAACAAAAATAAGTAAAGGAAAAACTGAGAAACTATATCTCTTTCCCATTCTCTGCTCTCCATCTTCACTCCAGGTAATCTGAAGAAAAGAATCAGCCTAGCCCTCTTTTGATCATCCTCTCGTCCCGTCTCAGAGATACACCTGGGACTTTGGAGTGATTGGGACTTTGCAGACATCGATTGGAGTTAGGGCACATTTGTTTCACTGTTCAGATACTTCCTTGCTACCCAGTGTGACCTGCTCCCTGCCCAGCCTGTGACTACTACCTGCAGACAGTTATACTGTTTTCATATCCATTTCTTGAGACTTGTTTTTCCCTAGTGCCATGCTGCTAAAAATGCATCCAAATTAGGTGGATTGCTTCCATTTTACCACTAGACATAGGTAGCTAGATCAGGAAAGTTATCTGAAATCAGTAGCAATGAAAGTATATACAATCCTCCCCAGCAAAGGTCCTGGCTTTCTGCTTCCTGCCTCATCTCAGCTGAATTTCTCCCAAGTGTCTGAATTTTTAGTTATAGCTCTGCCTTACGGCATAGTAAAAATCTTTTTGTTTTTCTTGATTTTCTGAGCTCATTCTGAGTTTTACCATTTCTTTCTCTCTTCTCAATCCTTGCAATTTGGTTTCAATCCTCCTTACTCTAATGAAACACCAATCCAATGGTCTTTTCTTAGTCATTTTTGTCTTTTATTTTTCTAAAGCATTTGTCATTTTGACAATTATTGAGGCTCTCTATAACTTGAATTCTAAGACACTGAACAATCATGTCTGTTCTGTCTTCCATGGATTTGTATACGTTTATTTGCATACTGTCTCTCTCTTTAGATTGTAAGCTCCTTGAGGATAAGAACTGCCTTTTACTTCTTTTTGTACCCCCATATTAGCATAGTGCCTAGCACTTAATAAATGTTTATTGATTGGTTGTCAGAGTCAAATTATATTCCATAAAAAATACTTCTCAAAGTTTAAAGTGCTACATATAATATTAGGAGTTTACCTGTCTAATTTGATGCTTCTTTTATATTTCCTTTGATAGTACATATCCATTAAAAGTTGACATTCTTCAAGCCTCTGTCCTTAGATTTTTCTCTATACTTTCTTGCTTTTTCAACTTCTTTCTCTCCAATTCTCACTTTGATGCAGTGTAGAGAGGGAACACTTCAGAGCTCCCCAGGAGGAACAAAATAAAAGGCAAATATCTACCATAAAGGGATGCTTATGACCCAGATGTTTCCCTGAACTTTTGTTTTTATTCTATTTTCATTTTTCATACTAATCCACTAGGCTTTTATCAGGAGAAGGTTTCCAGTCATTGCAATTCTCATAAACTGAGCAAAAAATAGTAGATGGCTCTGAAAAATTCAAGTCTAACAGACAGTGGGAAAAGAAACTCTCAGTAAAGAAAAGGTATTGGAGAGTAGATATAAAACACCCAATAGAAAGCATTATGTTGATGTTTCCAGAGAATAGTGGCAGTTCTATAGTGAAGAGGTGTAAGTTATGGTGACCCCACATACACCCTGGCTATACATGCCCCATGTGTGTCTTAGTCATGCGGTTTCGTGATGTGTATGTTGCTTCTTGCATATTCCCAGGTCACACACGTTCCCTAAACATGTGCTTTTTGTATAGGAATGCTGTTGATTATTCTTTTTGTGCTATTACACATTGGTGATGTCATAACCCAGGAAAGCATGTTCTTCATGTCTGCACGGGGGATTTTTTTTGTCATCTAATTTGCTCTGTTATTTAATAATATTGATTGAAATTGATTTGTCCTCTGGCTGAATGTTAAAGTCAGTACCTTGAAGGGCTCATGAGTTATAGTTTTGAGTGGGTGCTGACCCATACAGTGCCTTCAACCTGGGGTAGCTTTTTTAGTGACTCATGTATGAGGTAATATCCTAGGAACTACCCATATGTTTTCTAAATTTATATCTTTAGCCCTAATCTGGCTGTTGAATGTTTCTCCTCAGAGGTTACTCATTTTTGTTAACAGAATTACTCGTGTGTCTGCTATGTGATCTGGAAACCAAGGCATTATCTTTATGAGAAGCCTCTTATCTCTCCTTTTGTAATATTAGAACTTTGAAAGAAGGAAAGTTAGAGATGCAAAGGGAGACAATTCCAAACATGAGGTATGGTTTGAAGCTTTCCATGAATGACTTCTTGCGTTTTCTTGATCTTAGTAACTTTGGATCATACTCTGAGAACTGGAAGAGACTTTAGGGGCCATGTAGTTTAGTTCCCTTATTTTAAAAAGTTATTGGCATATTTTTTACATTATTTCCATTTCCCAATGAATTTCCTTCCATTCTACACTAAAGAGCCATCCCTTATTTTAAAAACCATGAAAAAAGAAAAGGGAAGAAAGGGAAACTATTAAAAAAAAACCTAAGCAATATATGAAGAAAACCTGATTTTATACGTCATTCCAAGCCTCTTATTTTTGTAAAAGAGATGGATAGGTGTCTCTTCATATCTCTTTTTGGGGTCATCATAATTTTGTTGTATTCACTATCAATTTTTTCTTGTTACTTCATTTGCATTTTAACCACCTCATTGTATAGATGAGGAAGCTGGGACCCAGGGAGTTTTCAAGAATTTACCCAAGACCTCACTAATAGAAAATGGCAAAGCTGGAATGTGAAGTCTCATCCTCTGATACCCACTTTATCATCTTTTCCATTACAATTTGTGTCTTGGATATAGAAGTTTCAGCTCGATAGTAATAGGTTGTATGAGGTTTGGAGATTGGGGGAGTTTAGGAATCTGTAGACTAAGAAAGATTTGGTGGAAAGGAGGGAAGATGATATGGTTAGGAAGGAGAAGATCAATCAAGAAAGATGTATAGGATAACAAAATTTTCCTAGGAAACAGAAGTGCAAGAATATTTTAGTTTCATGGACTAACAAATAAATTCAACTTCAGTTAAGCAATAAAGAAGGCTTATCCTTAGCAAAATCTGTGAAACATATGAAGTTTTTTTTCTAATTTTACCCTACCTTCCTTCTTTTGTAGTCTTCCCCCCAACTTGAAGTTTTTACTTTTCTCAAGTAACCAGTATCCTTCCTCAATGTCTTAGTTTTTCCACACAAGAAACACTACTCCTTTAGATATGTGATTATAATAAAGTGGCATGGAAATTTGTATTTTAATGGAGTTGAAAGTTCAGCTAACAAACAATTTCTAACACTGAATTTTAAGCTTTGGTCTGGTAGCAAATTTTTAGGAAGTGACTGACTTGAATTCAGTGGAAAAGAGCAAGATGACAGAATAGAATAAAAAAAAAAGAAGAGAAAAGTCTGAGAGGAAGAGAGAAAAGAGCAATGGATTTAGATTCATTGGACCTAGTTTCAAATCCTACCTCTAATACTTCTCTAACTATGAATAAATCATTTAAACTTTCTGCTCCACAGTTTTCTCCTCTATAAAATAAGAGACTCTCTTCCCTTCTTTGTTATTCAGTTGTTTCTAAGTCTTTGTGGCCCCATAGGGAAATTTTCTTGGCAAAGACACTGGAGTAGTTTGTCATTTCCTTCTCCAGCTCATTTTACAGATGAGGAAATTAAGAGTTAAGTGACTTGCCCAGGGTCACCCAGCTAGTAAAGTCTCTGAGGGTGAATTTGAACTCAGGTGTTCCTGACTTCAGGCCCATCCCTCTATCCCCTGTGCCACCTAGCTGCCCTCTTCTCTTCTTACAATCCTGTAACACTAAAGCAAATGAGAAAGGAAAGAGAAGAGAAATAGAGAAATGAAACTGAGAGATCACATACTTGATCCTTGAAGTAGGAAGGTGTGGAGAGGAAGATTTTAAAAAATTAATAATGCACAGTGAAGAACAAGTTCTTAACTATTCACTTTTAAAGGGTTTTCCCTATCTGGTTTCCAAGGTGACAATACTATATTTGGAATTATTGTTGCCATAATCCACTTTGTGTGAGGTTGAGAAGCACTAAGAATTTAATGAAAAGTATATATTCCCAAGAGGCTTTAGTAAGCAAGTGGAAAGAGTCAGGGTTTAAATCACTTCATGTGGCTATAATTCTTTTCATCAGTGAGATTAATGCTGCTGAAGAATGCTTGGAATTAAGAAAAGGGAAATTTCAGAGGTCTTCGGAGCAGAATGGCAAATGCCTCACAAAATTGTACATTTAGATAACTTAGAAAAACACAACAACAACGTCATGCAGGGGTCATGCAGTTTAGGTTCCTTGTTACTATTTTTTTAAAATGATATTTGTTTCTATGTTATCTCTTTCCCAATAACTTACCAATGAAAAGGACCCACATGTCCAAAAACATTTATAGCAGCTCTTTTTGTGGAATCAAACAATGGAAATCAAGGGGATACCCATCAACTGGGGAATGGTTGAACAAGTTGAGTTATATTAATATAATGAAATACTATTGTGCTATAAGAAATGATGAACAGGTGGACTTCAGAAAAACCTGAAAAGACTTATATGAACTGATGCTGAGTGAAGTGAGCAGAACCATGAGAATGTTATATATACATAGTAACAGTTACATTGTACTATGACTGACTTTGACAGATTTAGCTCTTCTCAGCAATGCAAGGATCTAAGACAATTCCAAAGGATTCATGATGGAAAATGCCATCCACATAAAGAAGAACTATGGAGTCTGAATGCAGAGTGAAGCAGATTATTTTCTTTTTTGTTTTTTTTTCTTTCTCATGGTTTCTCTCATTCATTATAATTCTATGGAACATGACTTGTGAAAATGTATTTAATAGGAATGTATATGTAGAGTCTATATCAGATTTCATGTCATCTTGGGAAGGGCTGGGGCAGGGGAGAAAGTTGAAAACTTATAGAAGTGAATGTTGAAAACTAAAAATAAATTAAAAATAATAATTTCCCAGTGAAAAATCCCAAATAAGATACCAAGAGTCAGGCATAATTAATCAACAAGACAACAAGGTTGTATATATTTGATAGCCAGAATCAGACTCCTATTGTAATAGGGAATAGAAAGTAGCTAATAGGAGATAGATAATATCCAATTAGAAAGGCCTTTCAGTATCTCCTGCTACTGCTATGAAAATGGGGAATCTCTTTGCATCTCAGGTAATTCTTTTTTAAGATATTTCAAGTTTTGGAGTATGTACAGACCTGTACTTGTAAGGGAGTTTACTCACCCAGAGTTCTTCATCCCAATGAACTTATAACTTTTGTATTCTTATTCCTCCCATCCCCAAAATAATCAATCAATCATTCAATCAAAGAGTTTAGCCAACTTTTTGGTTTTCTCTCACTTGTACTTCTCTCACACAATTTATTTTAATAAACATTTAAATTCAGGGTATTGTCCTGGAGATAAAAGGACAAAAGAAAAAATAATTCTTTCCTTTGTTGTTGTTCAATCAAATCTGACTCTTTGTGATCCTATATGGGTTTTTTTTGGCAAAGATCCTGGAATGACTTTGCCATTTTCTTCTCTCCCTCATTTTACAGATGAGGAAATGGAGCAAACAGGGTTAAGTGACTTGCCCAAGGATCAACATAGTATTGCCACACAGCTATTAAGTGTCTGAGGCCAGATTTGAAAACTCAGGAAAATGAGTTTTCCTGTCTCCAAACCTGGAGCTCTATAGCACCCAGCTGCCCCAAGAATGAGGTAAGGAAGAAATATATTCTAGAGATGGGGGATGATGCAAAGGTATAAGACAGGAGATGGAATGTGGTATATGGAGAGGAGCGTGGTACATAGCAAGTAGTAAGTCATTCATTTTGGCTAGGTTTTAAGAGAAGATGAGGGAGAACAATAAGCCTGGAAAGGATCAGAGACCAATTGTGAAAGGCAATTCTTAGACTTGGAATGGATGCTGAATGAAGTGAGCAGAACCAGGAGAACACTGCACACAGTAACAGCAACACTGTGTGATCATCCACTTTGACAGACTTAGCTCTTCTCAGCAATACAACGATCTAAGACAATTCCAAAAGACTCATGGTGGAAAATGCTATCCACATCCAGAGAAAAAACTATGGAGTTTGAATACAGATCGAATCATACTATTTTCACTTTTGTTGTTGCTTCTTTTTCTTGGTTTTCCCCTTCTATTCTGCTTCTTCTTTCACAATACGACTAATGTGGGAAAACATTTAATATTATTGTACCTGTATAACCTATATGAGATTGCCTCCAGTCTTGGGGAGTGGAAAGGGCAGAGAGAAAAAAATTTGGACTCAAAACTTTGTAAAAGTGAATGTTGAAAACTATCTTTACATGTAACTGGGAAAAAATAAGATACTGTTTTTAAAAGGCTATTCTTTGTTCCTGTAATTTCTCTCCAATTAAGATTTGTTAGTTTATGAATCTCTACTGATTAAGGCTATGTGGCAGGTAGGTGACTAGCTTCTAGCCCTGCTTCTGCAGCTTGGTCTCAGGAGCATGTCATTACTGTTTTAATCTTGGTTTCTTTATCTGTAAAATAAGGAGGTTAGAGGAAATAATTCTTAAGGTCCCTGCCTTCTCTAATTTTTACAGTTATTTCTATTTATTGTCCATATCTATTTCATTTGACTTTATATAAATACTTCAGAGATGTGTGTTCGTCCTTCATTGCCGAAGAAGACCACGCCATCAGAGAAATAATGACATGACTTGCCCTTGACTTGGTTTTGAGTGAGGGAGGGCTGTGCAGGTCACCAGCCTCACTTCTCCAGAGCCATCTGAATCCAGTGACCAGATATTCATGAGGATGACTGGAGATGACCCAGGATGAGGCAATTGGGGTTAAGTGACTTGCCCAAGGTCACACAGCTAGTGAGTGTCAAGATAAACTAAATGATATTGCTGAGGTTAGCTAGGATATGAACCTTTAAGGCTATGCCAACAAAACATAAACATTGGCAGGAGTAAAAGTTTCGAAGTATAATTGATTTATTGTGCATATTGTTTTCTTACTGCACTCTGCATCAGTTCACATATATCTCTCCATGCTTCTCTGTATTCACCATATTCATCATTTCTTATAGCATAGTAATGAAATGATCAGAATTGATTTTTTAATTGATGCTATCTATAATTAGTTGATTTTGTCCTGTAACTGTGTAAGTTATGGTTCTGTGTCTTTCAACTTAGTTCAGAAAGTCAGCTGGTGTGTAATAAGTAAAGTTTAGAAATCCATTTCTCCTAATCCAGGGGTGGGAAATGTGTGACCTGGAGGCTACATGTGGCTGCATTTGAGGACCTAGAGGGCCATATATGGTCTCAAGGATGCAGGTTCCTCTCCCCTGTTTTCATTGTTCTCGTCATGCCTCAAGAAAATCTGCTATGCTTAAGGGATTCAGACACTGGGAGTCTGGTCTAGTATTTTTGCACCAAGCTATCCATCAAGAATTTCTGTGTTGTTATCCAAAGAAGTCTGGTCTACTATCTCTAACCTTGCAGGTGGACTAAGACAATGAACATTTAGTCCCAGGAGGAAAGGACGGAGTTATTGCTAGCCCTTCATTACCTGTTTCTAACCAATCATGTTGTCCCCACGCTTCAGCTCTGTAACTTTGTTGTTCTTGGTGTTGAGCTTTTTTAACCAATCATAACTTGTTCCTCACCTATGAAGTCTGGTTCATAAAATTATACAGAAGAAGTGTCCACCTCATTTGGGATCCTAGCTTTGTAAGGAAGCAGATATCCTATTGATAAATTCATGCTTTACTAATATGTTGATCATGCTTCAACTTTGTGTCTCAGTTTATCTCATTTTAACTGCTACCGTGATATTCCATCATATTCATGTACTACAATTTGTTTTGTTATTTCTCCATTGATGAAAATTTGTTTTGTTTCCAGTTCTCTGGTAAAACAAAAGAAATACTTGTATAAATATTTTTATGTATATGGGGACTTTCTTATCATCAGCCTCCTTGGGATATAAACCTGGTCATGGGATTCTGGGACTTTTTAGTTTCTTTATTTTCATAATTCCAAAATGCTTTCCAAAATGGTTATACTGGTTCACTATTTGCTCACCACCTCTCCAACATTAACCCTTTCCCTCTTTTGTCATCTTTGCCCATTTTTGGAATTGGAATGGTGGTGGAACTTTAGAGTGATTTTGGTAGCAATTTGGAGCATTCTTTTTTAAAATTTTATTGTTGTTAATAGTTCACAATTCTTCTTTTGGGATCTGTTTGTTCATATCTTTTGACAACTTACCTCTTGGGGAATGTTTTTTGATTATATAGAATCTGTGAATGCATATATATACATACAATATTATAAATTATAAGTATATGCACATATGCACACACATATATTATATTTAAATAATAATTACATAAATAACTAATATAATATGTATATAAATAATTATATATAATCACAAATTAATAAATATATGTGATTATTTAAATGTCTTAGATACCAAAACTGATATAAAGATTTTCCTCCTTCCTTCAGTCACTTTCCTTCTTATTCTAAATGTAGTAATTTTGTCTGTGCAGAAGTGTTCCAGTAATAGTGACTACCTTGGCCTCCACTACCTGAAGGCCAGACACATAACTTTTCATCCCTCCCCTAGGTAACTCCATGCCCCTAAGGAGATTGGGGATTATCGAGGCTCTTTGCCATTGGCTCCAGCTCCACCAATGGTGTTCTCCCAATTATAGGAGGGGTCTCCTGCATTCCAATTCTATTTACCACTTGACAGTCAAATTAGCTTTTACAAACGAATATTTACTTCAAATTTATAACATAAAAACATACTCCCTCACATCTGAAACATAATTTGCCCCTGTACCACCTCATTCTCTAGGGTGGGGGCAGAGATTAGGCTCATAGTTTAGCTCCATTCCTATATAGCACAGCCTCAATTTTCAGCTATATGTATAAATCCCCAGCTTTAGACTTGAGTACCAGGCACCCCAGATTCTCAGGGCTTCTCTGCTAGGCTGGCCAGTTACATATCTGGCCTGGAATCCTGCCTCCAAGTTTGCCATAGGTAGAGTTCCTGGTTCCAATCTGGATTCCACCACCTTTGCCTAGAATTGAAAAGGGCAAACAAAACAGAACTAATCGAAGACTAACCTCCAACCTCAAGGACATGTCTTTAGGCTACAGGATAAAGAGAAGGTAGAGTCAGCACACAGTGTTCAGGCTTTGTGAGAAAGGGTGACTTTCAACTTTTGGGGGAGAGACAGAGAGACAGAGCAGAGAGAGAGAGAGAGAGAGAGAGAGAGAGAGAGAGAGAGAGAGAGAGAAAGTGAGAGAGGGAGGAAGGGAGGGAGAGAGGCAGTTTTCAAAATGAAACCTGTTCTTACTGTGCAGTCAATTAAAAGAAAGCTACTTCCATTGAGAAGAATGCAGGATGTCTTCTAGAAGCTCTTTCTGTTAGGTGATCTGGGCATATCCAAAGCAAAGTCCTAGTTACACTTGTAATAAAAGTTGTCTATTTTATCTTCTCTAATTGCCTACTTGCCTTGTTTGCTTAAGCATACATTTCCTACACACAATTTGAGAAGTGTATAATCTACTTTGCTTCTAATTTTTAAAAAATAACATGATCTTTAATATTAAACTCTTAATGTATCAATTTAGAATGTTTTATGAAATATGATATAAGGTGTTAGTATAAGCCTTATTTTGGTTAGACTGACTTCCAGTCTTCTCAGCAGTTTTTATCAAATAGAGACATTTCTTTAAGTAGAAATCAAATAGAAATTTCTTTCCTAAATAATGTATATTTTCTGCTTTATCCAACACAAGGTTATTGAGTTCCATTGTTTCTAATTCTCCCTTGTCCAATCTCTTTAATTAATCTACCTCTCCATTTTTAAACAATAATAGATGATTTTGTTAACTACTACATTATAATACAGTTTGAGGCCTAGAAGTGCTCTTCTCTCTTTGTCCCTACCTCTTTTTCACAATTTCTGATGATATTCTAGAATTTAAATTTTTCAAATGAATTTAGTTACTATTTTATCAAGATCTATAAAGTAGCCCTTTGATAATTTGTTTCACATAGTATTAAAAGCGTTTATTTAATTCATTCTCACGAGAGTTGAGTTAGGTTTATATTTTTTCCTCCATTTATCTCTAACATTTTTTAATTAGATTTTTTCTCTCTTCCTCTACAAAAATAGTAATTTGGGATGACTATTTTGAATGACAATTCCTGTTAAGTATTCACATTTGAGACTTTAGTTCTTAGTAGCCTCTATTTCTCAGTTTCATCTAAAATTTCCTAGGAAATGAGAGGAAATTTTTTATGTTGAAAAAAAAGAAGTAGAGAGAAAGGGAGGACTGAGAGTGAGGGAGCTGCCAAAGGTAATTTCTCAGAAAATTAACACTGCTATGGAATAAAGATCAGAAAAGCTTGTATTCTCTGTCTTTCAGACATTTGGGGACCATTTTATTATTACACAATTCTGGCTCTTTTAGTAGTTGGAAGCCAGGAGATAAATGACGGAATCTGTTCTGGCAACTAAATTTGGTTAATTGCCTGATTTTACGTGAAATCCCTTATGTAACTCAAAATGCGAACTCAGATTCCCATCTACTCCTGTGGTTTTTCCTGACATTATGATGGCATATATACAGATGTCATACTCTAAAAGTTGGTTTTTCTTTGATGTATTTTCCTCATTTCTTGTCCTCCTATGTTTGGAAATGATGCCAGACTGACTTGTTTGCCCTAACCCCTCCTTAGATCTTTTTTTATTCCTTTTAAAAATCATTTTTTCAATTAACAAGCATTTATTTTTCTCTCCCTTTCATCTTCCCCTGACTAGGAAAAAAAACCAAGAAAAATAGAAATATGCATAAACAAGAAAAACAAATCATCATATTGACCATATTAAAAAATATGTCTCTCATTCTGCACATTTAGTTCATCACCTTTCTGTCAGGAGGTCTTATTTCTTTTCCCTTTAAAAAAAGTTATCAAAATCTCTTGTTTTTTATCTTCTAAATTTTTCCCAGTATCTTTTACCCTTCTTCCTCCTAGAGAGCCATCTCATATTGCAAAGAATATATATTTTACAGAAACAAAAAGAAAAATAAGAAAAGAAAAAATTAATAATACATTAACAAAATTTGTAAAATGTATGCAATTCTCTATTCCTATGAACTTCTGCAAAAGATCAGAGGAAGCATCTTCTCACATCTCGTCTTTGGGGCCATGCTGGTTCTTTGTAATTCTGCAACTTTGACTTTCCATTGTTTTGTTGTGGTGGTTCCTTCCTGTGACATCGTTATTCATATTATTCTCTTGACTCTGCTTACTTAAGCTCTGTATCTGTTCATGCTTGCATCTTTTCTGAAGGGCTATAAGTTTCCCCCAGATTGTTATCTGGTTTTCCCAGCAGTTTTTGTCAAACAATGAATTCTTATCCCAGAAGCAAGGGTCCTTGAGTTTATCAAACAGTAGACTGTTATATTCATTTACTACTGTGTCTTAAGTACTAACCTATTCCACTGATCTACCCCTCTATTTCTCAGCAAGTACCAAATGGTTTTTAATGAATGTTGCTTTATAATACAATTTGAGATCTGGTAGTTCTAGGCTATCTTCCCTAGCATTTCTTTTCGTTAATTGCCTTCATATTCTGGACCCTTTGTTCCTCCAGATGAATTTTGATATTATTTTTTCCAGCTCTAGAAAACAATTTTCTGGTAGTTTGACTGGTATGGCACTGAATAAGTAAATTAATTTAGGTAGAATTGTCATTTTTATTATATTAGCTTGGCCTACAAGCAACTGATGTTTTTCTAGTTACTTAGGTCTGACTTTAGTTGTGTGAAAAGTATTTTGTAATTGTATTTATATAGTCCCGGGGTTTGTTTTGGCAGGTAGACTCCCAGATATTTTATAATGTCTACTGGGATTTCTCTTTCTATCTCTTCCTGTTGCTCTTTGTTAGTAATATATAGAAATGCAGATGATTTATGTGGGTTTATTTTGTAACCTACAACTTTGCCAAAATTGTTTATTATTTCATGTGTTTTTTTACTTGATTCTCTAGTATTCTTTAAGTACATCATCATATCATCTGCAAAGAGTGATAACTTAGTTTCTTCTTTGCCTATTTTAATTCCTTCAATTTCTTTTTTCTTCTCTTTTTGCTAAAGCTAACATTTCTAGTAGCATATTGAATAACAGCGTTGATAAAGGACATCCTTGTTTCACCCCTGATCTTATTGGAAATGCATCTAGCTTCTCCCCATTGTATATAATGCTTGCTGATGGTTTTAGGTAGATACTGTTTATTATTTTAAGGAAGGCTCCATTATTCCTATGCTCTCCAGTGTTTTCAGTAGAAATGGGTGTTAAACTTTGTAAAAAGCTTTCTCTGCATCTGTTGAGATAATCATATAGTTTCTGTAAGTTTTGTTGTTGATATGACCAATAATACTAATAATTTTCCTAATATTGAACTAGCCCTGAATTCCTGGTATGAAACCTACTTGATCATAATGTATTATTCTCATGACAAGTTGCTGTATTCTTTTTGCTAATATCTTATTAAAAATCAATGCCTGATACTGTACACAAGAATAAAGTCCAAATGGATACATGATCTAGGTATAAAGGCTGATATTATAAACAAATTAGGGGAGCAAAGAATAATATATTTGTCAGATTTATGGAGAATGGAGAAATTTATGACTAAACAAGAGATAGGGAACATTATGAAGTACAAAATGGATAATTTTGATTACATTAAATTGAAAAGGTTTTGCATAAACAAACCCAATGCAACCAAGATTAGGAGGAAAGCAGAAAACTGGGAAAGAATTTTTGTAACTAATATCTGTGATAAAGGCCTCATTTCTAAAATATATAGAAAACAGTCAAATTTACAAGAATACAAGTCATTTCCCAATTGATAAATGGTCAAAAGATGTAAAATAGGCAGTTTTCAGAGGAAGAAATTAAAGCTATCTATAGTCATATGAAAAAAATGCTCTAAGTCACTAGTGATTAGAGTGATGCAAATCAAAACAACTCTGAGGGTTCCCACATCATACCTGTCAGACTGGCTGACATGACAAAACAGGAAGACGAAAAATGTTGGAGAAACTGTGGGAGAGTTGGAACACTAATTCATTGTTGGTGGAGTTGTGAGCTAATCCAACCATTCTGGAGAGCAATTTGAAACTATACCCAAAGAGCTGCAAAATGTGCATACCCTTTGACTCAGTAATATTGCTTCTAGTACTATATCCCAAAGAGATCATAAAAATGGGAAAAATATTTATAGCAGCACTCTTTGCTGTGGCCAAGAACTGGAAATCAAGAGAATGCCCATCAATTGGGGAATGGCTAAACAAGTTGTGGTATATGAATGTAATAGAATACTATTGTACTATAAGAAATGATGAACAGGAAGACTTCAGACAGGCCTTGGTGGACTTGTAGGAACTGATACAGAGTGAAAAGAGCAGAACCAGGAGAACATTGTATACAGTAACAACTACAGTGTGCAAGGCATTTTTCTGGTAGACTTAGCCCTTCACAGCAATGCAAAGATCTAAAATATTCCCAAAGAACTTTTGAAACAAAATGCCATGCACATCCAGAGAAAGAACTATGGAATTCGATTGCAGGATGAAGCAGATTTTTTCTATTGGGTTATGTTTTGTTTTATTTTTTTCTCATGCTTTCTCCAATTCATTTTAATTCCTCTGGGCAACATGACTAATAGGAAAATGTGCTTAATAAGAATGTATGCATAGAAACCCTATAAGATTGCCTGCTATCTTGGGGATGGAAGGGGGAGGAATGGGGAGAAAATCTAAGTGATTGTAGAAAACTGAAAACAAATTAATTTAAAAAAAGCGATTGTAGAAAAATGAAAACCAATAAATTAATTTTAAAAAAGGGTATAAGTTTTTAGCACTGGAAGAGAATTTGGATTAGCAGTTGTGTAGTACAATCTATTTATTTTACCAAGAAAGACCTAGAGGCAGGAAGGTGAAACCAACTTTTCCAAGTTGTTGTAGGTTGTTTGTTATTAGCAGAGTCAAAATTTGAACAAGCCCAGCGAAGTAACTCATGTAGCAAATGTTGCATCCTGTAGGATGTGAATTCAGCTTTTCTGACTCTACAACCATTGTTCTTTCCAGTATACTACATTGCCTGCCTATCACTGTGTTTGTTTTTTATTTTCTATTCCAATTTAAGAGAGCACAAACATTCTTGTTGAGTTAAAATATAAGAAAAAATCTGTGATTTGTTTAATGTGGCAAATTCTTCTTCCTGAGATGTCAACACAGGGCAGTTAGGTGGCACAGTGGATAGAGTACCACACCTGGGTTAAGGAAGACTCATCTTCCTGAGTTCAAATCTGGTTTTAGACACTTACAAGCTGTGCGACACTGGGTAAGAAACTTAACCCTGTTTGCCTCAGTTTCCTCTAAAATAAGCTAGAGAAGGAAATGATAAACTTCTCCAACATGTTTGCCAAGAAAACCCCAAATGGGGTCAAGAAAAGTCAGACACAATTGAAACAACTTAAACACAAATAATAAAGGATGTCAAAGACAATGTCTTTAACTTTGTACCTGAAAAGCTATGACTTTGTGAGGATTCTGCTTGTGGATGGGTCTGCATGGAGCATATAGAAGTTCAATTCCTTGTTCAAGATCACAAACCTAAGCAGGTTATATATCGAGGTCTTCCTGCCTCCAACTAGATCTGTTATATAGACCACTGCCTTAAGTTAAGCTAGAAAAAGGAGAGAAAATCTTGCTTGGGTAATTCTGCTGGAATGATTATTAGTACAGTGGGAGTTAGAAGTAGATGAGTGTTGAGGTCCCTCCCAGCTAAGTGTGATGGGGATGGACTGGAACATCCCAAGGAGCGTGAGTAGAGCTGAGCAGAAAGAAGTCTTCTGGGCATTTCCAGTGATTTTGTGGCAGTGCTGAGGAATTTACACTTTGAATGGCAAGGCAATTCCTTGATTATTCACTGGGGAAGAAGAACTGCACATTCAGTTGACTTAAAAGGAAAAACAACTTATGTTATCAGCTGCTCACACATGGAAGCTCAAGCCTGTTCGACCTAGGGGATCACGAGCCTGGTCTTTGGGCACTGGGTACCTCTTCTGCTTTGTGCTTCTTTATCTGAACACAGACTACCAAACAACTCTTATGTGAGATAAGCCAGGGATGTTGAGTTCAGCACCCTGTAATCTCTATTTGTTATGTCCCAAGCCACCCCCATCTACAACTGAGATAAGTTAGCTTTTCAGTATCCACAGGTCTAAATGACAACATAGCCCAGAACCTTTCCTCTCCTCCAACCCTCAATCCATTTGGAAGGAACTTTTGAGATAATGTAGTCAAACGTCTTTCTTCTACAGATTATTGAAGTGAGTCTCAGAGGAACGAATGCCTTGTTCAGCTCATACAGAAAGTTAGTTGCAGAGCTAGAAGAAAGGAAATCAACATTATTATTAAGCATGTCCTATGTGCCAGGCCCATTATGAATATTATCTCCTTTGATCTTCACAACACCCAGGGAGGTAGGGGCTATTTTTATCTCCATCTTGCAGTTGAAAAAATAAGGCAGAGGGAAGTTAGGTGATTGCCTAGGGTCACATAACTAGAAAATGTCTGAGGCTGGATTTGAACTCTGGTCTTCCTGACTTCAGGCCCAACACTGTATCCACCAAATCACCTAACTGCTACAGGCATCCTAATTCCCAATGCAGTAATCTATTGATTTACCATATCTTTTCCACAATCCCATATTATCAAATAGATCATAGGCTCATAGGATGTAGCATGGTTATTGCTAAGTGTTATTCATAAATGATACGTCACATCATGGCATCACATGGAACAAATCAAGTCATCAAATGGTTATGAAATGCCTGTTTTGTGCCAGACACTGTGCTAATCTCCATGGATACAAAGAAAGACAAAGCAAAACAAACAAACAAAAAAACCTATCTCTGTCCTCAAGGAGCTCACAGTCAATGGAAGAGACAACATGCAAACAACTCTGTGCAAACAAGATAAATTCATGATAAACTGGATATAATCTTAGAGCAAAGGCTTATTTTCTTAAAGAAGGTGAAATTTTAACTGGAACCTGAAGGAAACCAGAGAAGCCAAGAGCCAGAGTTGAGGAGGGTGGGGATCCTAGGAATGGGGGATGTCCAGTGGAACATCATATAAAGTATCTGGCAATGGAGTGTCTTATTTGAGAAACAGAAAAGAAGGAATTTTTGTTGGATGTCAGAAACAAAAAAGAATCCTGGAAAGGGAATAGTGGGGCTAGATGAACATAGCTAGAACATAGATATATTCAGAGTGAAATTTTATTATTTCAAAATGAATTTCAGTGAAAACCAGATGCAAGAAAACTTGAGTATTATTTCTGTTCTAATACATATCCTGTCTCTTCTATCTTTCCAGAAAATTCATGGAAACTTTCCCAACATTTCTTGGACTACAGTGGCTTCTTTGTGTTCACTGTTATATTACTCTGATTTTCTGCCAAAAAAGCAGAGCTTGATTCCAATACTAAATGGGACCTGATATATTATTTTTACTATATTATTTTCTTTCAGATGTCCTTTCTGTGTCCATTTACCTTGTTATTTTTTTGTGGTAGTACATTCCCAAAAGAAATTTCCAAGTACCATTAACTTAACTAGTCTAAAGACCATTATGATATTAAGGAGTTACAACTTTTTTTTCAAAGAAGTGAAGCAAATCCATATTGACTCATGAAAAATGATTAATTCACAAGCAATTTTCGACCCTCTCCTGTCTGTTGCATAGCAGATAGGTTCAAATGAAAAGTTCTCTCTCTCAGACTGTTTTATTAGATTAAAACATCTCAGCAAGTGTGAAAAGTCGTATTCCTTGGACTCTTGCCAAATAACATGTTGTTGTGAATCAAACTACATCGAGTTCTGGAGATGATCTAATGGGGCTTTTCCATCTCAAGTGAATAATTCAGTTCACATCCAGGGGACAAATTTATTCATGACGAAAGAACTGTCTAGGTCAAAGTAATTCATATATTTTTAATATTCTCTTTTTAATCTATGCTAGACATGAATCATACTTCTACTCTAGATGCTTACTAAATCAGAAATTAGTGGCAAGTGGGACTTATTAGATCATCTAGTCTACCTTGGCAGCAATGAAATTTCTTGATCTACATCATAATTATTTGAGTTTTTTTAAAAAATTGTAATGGCACAATGTTAGAGCAGGAAGGACCTTGGAGATTTGTTAGTCCTACACCCATATTTTATAGGTGAAGAAATGAGGACACAGAAAATTTAAGTGATTTACCCAATGTCACACAGGGAGTCAGAGGCAGACTTGGCAATACAATCCAGGTCTGGCCTGGTAGATTTTTCCAATATATCATACTGGTTAACAATAATTGAGCTGACGATAATTGAACTAAATTTGATCCCTCATTCAGAAGTATGGAATGCAATAATGAAGATTGGATATCCCCTCTTTTGCAGATTCCCAAGCAATGGGCAACAAGCAACACACTATATTTGGGGCACTGTGGATGTGCTATTGATACAAGTACAAACAAGACAAAAATCAGTTCTTGTCTTCAAGGAACATACATTCTAATCAGTGACAGCACACAAAAGGGAGCTGAAAACTGTGTGTGGAGCATGAGTATGATGCTGAAGTCCAGAATTTAAGAGCAGAGCCAGGAGGGCGATGAAGTTTACCTGGCCTAATGGAAGCCTTAGAAAGGAGCTCACCAATGAGAGAAAAAAAGGGTTGGCATGGCAAAGGGATGCTGTAGGGTGAGGCTATAGGAGAAGATGGAAATTCCAGAAAGGATGTAGGATAGAGTAATGGAGGACCACAAAAGCCACAATAGACCATTTATGTTCAATAATTTCAAGAGCATTGAAAGAATCACTTGATTTCATTTTCTCTTTTAATTTCCTCTTACAGTGATTGAAATGTCTACTGTTAGAATTGTTTCTTTGGGTTAAGGTACTAGAAAGCTCTTGTTTAACGGGCAAATTGTTAGCAAGAAGGGATAATATTCAATATACAGGTATTTGTTAAGTAATTGCTGCATATAAGACATTGTGCTTAGTGTTGTCAAGGTAGATTTTCTGGCTGAAAATCAGGATAAAATGTTCCCTGCCCTTGAGAAGTTAACAAGTTGGATAGAAAAATATATACTACAACACAGGAGAGAGAATGATTCAAAGGAAAGGACACTGGACTTGGTGTCAAGAAAGACCTACATAGGCATCCTGACTCTGATACTTGGTTGGTTGGTTGGTTGGTATCCCTTGTCCTCAAAGAGGACCAAAATGACATCACCACGATAAAGTGAAATTTCAGTGTGTCTGACTGTGGCTGATCTGACCAATATGAGCTAGGAATGCTCTGCCACAGGTTGGCCATAAACAGTCCATGTGAATATTTGGGGTGAATATCCCAAATTTGCGCATTCTGTGTTTACTTTGTGCTGTCTCAACTCTGCTTTGCTCACAGAGCACAGCACCCTTTCTGATGTGGGCATGCCATGCTGAGTGGTCCTGTGCCAGTGTCTCCCATGTCACACAATCAAATCCAAAGTTCTTGAGTGGGACCTTGAAAGCATCTTTGTATCGCTTCTTCTGACCACCATGTGATCGCCTGCCCCATGTGACTTCTCCATGAAATAGTGATAAGGACATGATCCTAGAAAGATGAGCTGAACACTTCCACAGTGTTTTCAACAGACCATCATCAATCAATGCTGAGGCCATTGACCATTTACCTCAGGTTGAAATCAATCCCACCTTAACTGAACTTCCTACTGAAGAGGTTTTGAGGGTCATTAGGTTCCTTTCATGTGGTGTTGATTCTATTCCAGCTGAGATTTATAAGGTAGGAAGTCCATTGCTCATACAAAAGCTGACTAAAATTTTTCAAGTTATATGGAAAGAGGAGTTTATCCCCCAGGAGTTCAAGGATGCCTCCATTGTCCACCTCTATAAAGGTAAAGGGAATAGATTGTCCCGTGACAATCACAGGGGGGCCTCTCTCTCAGTCATTGCTAGTTCTGTAGCGGACAATACTCTTGTGCCTTCCCAGTCACCAATGGAGTGAAACAGGACTGTGTGCTTGCTCCCATGCTTTTTAGCATGATGTTTTCAGCCATGTTGTCAAATGCTTTCAATGACGATGAACACAGCATCAAGGTCAACTACTGTACTGATGGCAAATTCTTCAATCTAAAAAGACTACAAGCCAAGAATGAAGCGGAGGGAGTGTTGGTGCATGAGTTTCTGTTTGCAGATGATTGTGCGCTCAGTGAAGCTTCTAAAGTTGAGATGCAACAAAGTATGGGTCAATTCTCTGCTGCCTGTGCTAATTTTGGCTTAATTATTAACACCAAGAAAACACAGGTGCTCCATCAGCCACCACCACACCACACGTGGAACCATTGGTTACAACAAATGGAGAAGTTTTGAATGCTGTGGATAAGTCCACTTACCTTGGTGGTGTACTTTCCAGGGATGTACACATTGACAAGTTAGCATTGCCAGAGCTAGCTCAGTGTTTGGGAGGCTCTGAAGAAAAGTTTGGGAGGGAAGAGGTATTAGACTGACCACCAGACTGAAGGTCTACAGAGCTATTGTGCTGACTGCATTGTTATATGCTTGTGAAATATGGACAATCTACCAGTGCCATCCCAGGAAACTGAATTGCTTCCATTTGAACTGTCTTAGGAAGATTCTGAAGATCACTTGGCATGATGAGGTACCAGACACTGAAGCCCTTGCTTGAGCTGAACTGTCAAGCATTCAAATGATGCTTCAGACAACACATTTTTGTTTTTTGTTCAAATGCAAAATGTATTTCTTAAAAGCCTGTTTCATGGCTCTGATGCTATATGACCAAGGACTAGTTATTTAACTGCTTATAGTTGTTTAACTCTTACTGTGTATTCATCTGTAAAAATATATATAATCATATATAACCTGTAGAACTTGCTTCACATAGGTTGCTGTGAGAATCAAATGAGACAATGAATGTAAAGAAATAATTATATACTAGATATTATGCAAGAATATAATTAACAATACTGGTCAAGTAAATGGTTTAAACAAAATATGAATTCAGGAATACAGAAGTTCAGAAGAGGATACAATCATTGTGAAATTGGGATTTAGAAGTTTCATGCAGAAGTGGGATTTGATCTACTTGTTGGGGGAAAACAGTATTACTGATATAGGCATAGGGAAGTCGCTATAAAGGTATTTTGTAGCTATAATAAGTTCTAGGCAAAGTGGGCATTGGAAAAACTATGGCTTCAAATATTTCCCCACTCCAGTTCATGAGCATGACACTGCATACTAGCATGTGGAACTTATTTCCTTTGCTTTCAAAGACATATTGTTGGGAGAAAAAGAAGAAACAACCATTTGAATGGTGGATTGTAGTTCTTGAAACCAAGGATATGTCTGGAAACCAGTAACATTGTATTTCTTGACTGTTAGGACTTATAATTCTAGAGAGTGCTGAGAGTGGACCTCCCCTGGGTGAGATCCTTCTTTCTCTCCTGGTTTTGAACTGTTTTATCTTGCACCTAGCTAGATTGTTCATTGACTCTTGTGTATTCTTTGGTATATTCTATAGTACATCTCCATTTTCTGTTGCTATTTTGCTTGGAAAAAAATGGGTTGATTCATCATTTTTGATGGTCTTTTGTGTAACCAGCCTTTGTTAGGAAGTGGTTAAACCAATGAATATATAAGCGAAGACCTATCCTTACTTTTCAAGAACAGTCAAGGCAGCAACTTTTGTTTTGAACTTGGACTTATGCACAGAATAGAGATATTTGAGAGGTAGAAGATAAATATCATTTTATCCTCATAGTCCTTTGGAGACTAGAGGAAAACCCATACAGTTTTAACACTTCTAGATCCTACTTGTCTTCCCCCTAGCAAGGCTGCTAATGGTGAAGGCATATTCCTTCTACTTTTTGAAAAGGTCTCCAGTCCTTGGATCATATATGGCCAAGTCACAGATAGGCATCTTTTATACATTAGAGCACCACCTTCACTCCACCCCGTATTTTACAAAGATCTAACCATATGATGCCTCTGTTTAATCTCCTCAGATGGCCTTCCCATTGCCTCTAGTATAAAATGGAAATGTCCCTGTTAAAGCTCGATGCAATCTGGCTCCATTCACAACCTATCTCTTCAGCCTCAGATATTACTACTTATCTTGACCACCATGATCTGGGCAAACTAGCCTTTTCTCTGTTCCTCACACATGACAATCCTATCCATTTCTATATATTTGAATTGGTTTTCCCCCAAACTGGAATACATTCTCTCCTCATCTTCAACTCATAGAGGTCAACTCTTCCTTTAAGTATCAGTCCTACATTTTTTGATATAATTAATGTGGAAATTTGCTTTGTTTGACTGCATATTTGTAACAAGGGCTTTGTTTTTCTTTTTTCTTTTCCAATGAAGGGGAGGGTAGAAAGGAAAGGGAAGATAGGAATAGGGTTATATTAAAAAAAAGAAAGCAATGAGTCACTGAGGCGTCTTTTAAAAATACATAGACGAGAACAGAGGGATGGTCAGAAAGAACAGATAATTGGCATAATTTTGAAAACTACATGTTGAATTTATTATCTACTTAAAAAGAAAAGTTGTGCCTAATAATAGAGATCTGTATTCTCATGTACAATCTTCTTATTTTCCTGTCCTAGTATACGTATGGAAATGCCCATTTTAGGTAGATAGGAAAGAAGAGAGCAATCATTTATAAGCATTTACTATGTGCCAGGAACTATTTTAAGCACTGAGAATACAAATGCAAACAGAATACTATTCTCTAATATCTGTAACTTACTTTAAAAAATTTTGTGGAGTTGGGGAATAGGTTGTAGAAACAGGCCAGTCATGAGTGGACTCAGTGGATGGGGAGATGCTGTGACCACTTTCTGGTGATTTCTTTTATCTTTATCTTAAGGCATAGATGTTATCTGCTTTAGAGGAGGAAAGGACCCTAGAATCACAGATCATTCCCTCATCCCTTCTTGTTGCCTCTCATTCAACTTCTTATTGAGGCAAATGATTAACTTTGTCAACATTTTTGTCCAACTTTTTATCCTAATTTCTTAATATACCATCCCTATTTTCTATCTCATTCTCTCTCTCTTCTCCTGACCCACTTTCCCAGTGACTGTCCAACCAATTCAGTTCAATGGGAATAAAAACTTTGATTTTGAACTGTATCTGCTGGTAAACAGTAACTATGGTCAATGTTCCAGGCAGAACTGGGTTTCATTTTTGATTAAATACCTCAATAGAACAAAAGAGGATACTTTTTGTGGGTAATTTTTTGATGTTGTTTGGGAGAGGGAGTGGTTCATTTCAGGGTTAGTTTTTATTGGTTGGTAATTTAGTGAGTCCTAGGGACTCCAAGAATTGAACATTACTCAAAATATCACATAGGTAATATGGGGACAGTACAGCTAGAAGTTAATATGGAACCAGGGAGATGCATCACCCCACTGCTAATCACAGGACATTCCTCCAGGGGGAGGCTCCTGCAGGTTCTAGGTCTCCTAAGTGGGAAAGGCACAGAGACAAAGCAAATCACTAAGGGCAAGGTCTTCCCTCACTCCTGCCAAGTTTGTTTTTCAGTCTCACCTTTCATATGGGACAGACAAGCTTATTCAGGCTGTGAGGTCACAAGAGTGACTTCGCCCTCTCTTTCCAGAGAGAGGAAATTTTTTAAAATGCCAGTATTTAATATTTCTATCTTTGCAAAAGGAAAAAAGAGTTTCTTTCAAATCTCTGAAATATACTGCCTTTATTCATTTTTATTATTTACTTACCTTCTTGCCCTCTAAGAGATTTTGATCAATCTTTTGATTTTCCCCATTTCTATTTGCTTCACCTTATGTGATGAGGGTAGTAGGCAGCATTTATACAGCATTTTAAGAGGTACAAAGTCTTTTATCTCATTACATCTCATATAAGTAAGGAGGCTGTTATTCCATTTTACAGTTGTGGAATCTGAGCTTGAGAGACCTTACATGACTTCAACAGTCACACAGCTAGTAAGAGTCTGAGGCAAGATTTGAAATGGTGGGTAAAGAAACATTGAAACATGGAGAAGTCCAGGAGGCTTTAAAAACAAGATTGCTATCGTCCTCTCATCACAGAGAGCCTTCTCGACATCTTCTCTGTGCAGCAAAGCTATTAGGCTGGAAGACTGGTTAAGTGGATTTAGTTAGGGGAGAGAGGGACAACAAAGACAGGAGTTAATTATCATGGGCAGCCTATCATGTTGGCTTTAGGATACTAATTGATTCTCTACCTCAGTATCATGACCTGGTGGAAAACACATTGGAATAGAAGACTAGGGTTAAACCTCAGTTCTGCCACTAACTAGCCTTGTAAACTCCGGGGAATCACTTAACCTCTCTTTGCACCCATTTATTCTACTATAAAATGGAGATCATAGTATCTATATCACTTAAACTCACAGGATTGTCTGTAAACAGTAAGGCACTATATAAATTCAGGCATTTACTATATAAAAGAGTCAGGTGGGTGGTGCAGTAGCTAGATTGCTGGACTGGGAGTCAGGAAGACCTGAAATCAAATCTGGCCTGTCACTGAACTAGCTGTATAACCCTGAGCAAATCACTTAAGCTGTATCTGCTTCAGTTTCCTCATCTGTAAAATGAGTATAATAGCACCTAACTCACAGGGCTATTGTGAGGATCAAGTCAGATATTATTTGTTTATTTTATGAGCATTTTTAAGAGCTTCCTATATTTATCATTTATACATTCAGTGTAAAAAACAATAATGAAACAGCTTTGCCTTCAAGCAGCTTATATTAAATGAGATAATATTTGTAAAGAGCTTAGCACAGTGCCTTGCACATTTTGTTGTGATTGTTCAGTTGTGTCTGATGCTTCATGACTCCATTTGGGATTTTCTTAGCAAAAATATTGGAGTGGTTTGCCATTTTATTCTCCAGCTCATTTTACAGATGAGGAAACTGAGGCAAATAGGGTGAAATGACTTGCCCAGGGTCACATAACTCATAAACATCTGAGGTCAGATTTGAACTCAAGAAGATGAGCCTTCCTGGCTCTAGGACTGGCACTCTAACTAATGAGTCACCTAGTGTGCCTGGCACACAATAAATATTTGTTCTACTTACCCCTACAATAAAAAATCCTTCAGTAGTAAGCTTATTGAGGGCAGGGGCTGGCTTTTCATTTTTATCTTTATACCCAAAGTGTCTAGGCCAGTGCCTTGCACAGAGTAGGTGCTAATGAATTCAAACATCCCATTGCCCTTTGAAACATTTCTACTCCTGACTATGGTGGAACACAGAGGTAGTGATGCTGACAGAAATTATGACTGCCACTGAGATGTTCTTCCAAAGAGAATAATATTTTGCTTTGTGTTTTGTAAGGATTACTAGAAGGAATCAACAATGAAAAACATTCATTTTTGAAAACATAAAATCAACAGTATCCTTTTGCCTGAATTTTTGCTTTTGTAATATCCAGGCTATTTCTCATGCATAATCCCTAGAGGTTTGGACTTGATGGTGTCCCTGGAATTCTATTCATGTTAGAGAAACATTGAGAAACAACATTTTTTCCTTCCCTAAAGCAAAACTGACTTTTCCTTAGCCCCTAGAATCCTAATATGGGTATGAAATAAAGAAAAACACTCACAACACTTTCTAAAGTCTCTAGCTTTTGTATACACCCTTTCTTATCTGAGGTGATTGGGAAGCTCTCCGGGATTTCTTTAGATTTTCTTAGAAATCTTCATCTTCCATTTTTTTCATTTAAAAGAGAACACATATGAGTGGTTGTACTGTCCAAATACAAAGATGACTTGGCTCTTATGTAGTGTGGATCCATATCTGATCTGGGATTTGGCCTAACTCTGCAAAGAAGATTGCAGTTTTCACCTTTGTGAGGAGCAAGAGGAGGACTCAGTGCTTACTCCTAGTTAGGATAACAGTGTTCATTTACATAGTGCTTTAAGATTTGCAAAATGCTTCACAAATATTAATTCTTATTTTAGTCTATAACAACCCCAGGGAGGTAGGTGCTGTTACTGTACCCATTTTACAGTTGAAACAGACATCAATTAAATGACTTGCTCAGGGTGGCGTAGTGTTTAAAGACAGATTTGAACTCAGGTCCTCCTGACTCCAGATATAATACTCTATCCACTGTGCCACAGGACTGCCTCTAAGTAGCTTATTTCTTCCACTAACTACCTTGAAAAGTGGTATTGACTAGAACTACAGCTATCCATAGTATCTCAAATTACTGGTCAGGAGTATAGCCCTTTGGGACCCAGGATTAATGCTTCTTTCACTGATCCTTACTAAGGGGAGAACAACACTTAGTTTACTGTTACCAGATTAGCTCCTGCCCTGGAGAAGACTAACATGAATAGATTTCTGTTGTTGTTTAGTCATTTTCAGTCATGTCTGACTCTTCACGATTCTTTTGGGGTTTTCTTGGGAGTGGTTTGCCATCTCCTCCTCCAGCTCATTTAATAGATGAGAAAACTAAGGCTAACAGGGTTAAGCAACTTGCCCCAGGGTCACACAGCTAGTAAGTGTCTTAGGCTGGATTTGAACTCAAGCCTTCCTGACTCCAAGCCTTGAGGTGCTATTTACTGTGCCACCTAGATGCCCTATGGTGAAAAACTAGTTTACCACTTTATCAAAGAGAACAGGAAAGGGAAGTTTATGCAGATTAGAATAAATCAAAGAATACACAACATTAAAAGAGTTCTTGGCTGGGAGTGAAATAAGGTCTCACTCAGCTAAGGAGTAGAAATGATCTCCCTGAGGGGAGTCTACTTTTAGCAGCCTCTAGAGTTGCAAAATGCTGAAGTCAAGAGACCTGGATGGGTCTAGTTCCCCACATTTCTATGGCTCCAGGGAGATCTTTGCTATTCAAAATTCTAGGCCTGACTTCCTCAAAGTCCTTAAAGCACCTTGAGAAATCCTTTCTCCTCCATGCAGCACTGCAGCCCAACATTTTCTTAGTCAATCAGTTAAAACTGGGGTTAGAAATAGAAAATAATTCAAAGGTTTTCACTGTCATCAAGAATTCTCTCTTTTGTTGACTCTAGTCTGGGCCAATGAGTCAGTGAACAATTTTTACAAGTCACCAAATCCATGTTAGGGAGCACAGCTACTGTATTTTCCAGTCATGCCATCCTCTGTTTATGCAGGGAAACCACCCAACTTTGTGGAGAGAGGTGTTACATAAAATTTCTTTTTTTATTATGAACTTAAATGAAATTACGGACATTTCAATATAGAAAGAAAAACACAAAAGTGAGTTGTATATAAAACTGTGAACTCTATTATATACAGTCCTGGGTTTTGTTTTGTTTTTTTTAGTGGGTATGAAATATAACACAATAGCATTAAACTGTATCTGTGTCCCCTTCTGAACTCCTTTCTTTCCTTCCTATTCTGGGTCTTTTCAAATTTTTTTTCTGCTCTATTGTTTCCGTTCATCCACTTTCCCCTCCAACTCTTTTGTTGCTCAGTCATTTCAGTTATATTTGACTCTTCCTGACCCCCTTTGGGGTTTTCTTGGGAAAGATACTGGAGTGGTTTGCCATTTCCTTCTCCAGCTCATTTTACAGATGAGGAAACTGAAGCAAACAGGGTTAAGTGACTTGCCCAGGGTCACACAGATAGTAAGTGTCTGAGGCTAGATTTGAACCCAGGTCTTCCTCACTCTAAGTTTGGAACTCTGTCTACTGCCCCATAAAAGCCCTCTTTGTAACAAATAGATATAGTTAAACAAATGAATTTGTGTTACATTGATTTTACTTGAAAACATTTGTTTAATTCTGTACGACTATTCCATCACCTCTTTGCCAAGAGAAGGGATGCATGCTTTATCATCAGTCTACTAGACTTATTAATTTATCTATTTTTTATTATACAGTTGGAACCTAATTAAAAAAATGAACAACACCTATTACAGACTACAAAGATTCAGGCAAAGAAACCAGAGCACAGAAACATCTATTTAGTCAAAATATCCCAATACAACTCTTTACAGTTGTTTTTTTGCAGTCCCATTAACTTGGTTTGCTTTTGATTAGTAACAGGAGCTGAATGCTTATTTTAATGACTAAGCCATGAACTGTAACTTTTAAAAACATGAATTTCAGTATTTTAAAATACTGTTATTTCATTATTATTAGGCAATCCATTCAATGACCCATTTTTAACAGCTTGTGCAAAAGTACTTGTTTTGCTCCTTGATACAGAACATGTTGACTATTATACAAGTTACACACTGAGTCATTGGCTCAGACAGTCCTCAGCACAAGAGGAAACTCTTGATTGCAATGAGACTTTTATTGGATTTATTTTCTGTTTCTAGATCTCTATAATATTTCCTAACTCTAGCTGTAGCTGTGTTTTTTTTAACTCTTACAGACATATTGTATACTAATAATAGTTCACATTCCTACAGTGTTGTATAGCTTACAAGGCCTTTATTAGCCATTTCATTCAACCCTCATAACGATCCTGTGAAGGAGATGGTGATTTAGCTTGTGCTTACAAGTTACAAAGTTTTCGCTCTGGCTCTGAACTTACTACCTTAATATATTACTAAATATGACCTGGGGAGATTACTTAATTTCTCTTAATCTCTCCCTTTCTTATATACAAAATGACAGGGTTGGATTAGACAACTTTTACCTACTCTAAATTTATGATCCTATGAATCCTGTGGTAGTATATGGTTATTCTCATCCTACACAAGGGCAAACTGAGGCTGTTGGTAAGCTAAATGTCTTGCTTAGAGTTACTTGGCTAGTGCACAACTTTTGAGTGTTAGCACTTCTTGTCCATTCTGGGTCCTGAGGTTTTGCTGACCTATGTTACTGTGCATGAGTGTATGCATCCAGTTGAGCATGAAGGAGTCCCAGCCAATATGGATGCCAACTAGGTTCCTTCTCTATTTTTCCACTGTATGAATAGCTGCTGCCTCTGCAAAAGTCCTTTAAGGTCAAAAGCCACAGGAAGTTAGGGAACTTTAGGAAATGTCTAGTTCTTTGCATATAGATACCTCCAGCCCATCAAGTTTCCGTGGTAATACTTTAAGGGGAGAAAAAATTAGTTTTCAGAGTAACGACTACATTTAACAACAACAGCAACTACAGTCATAATACTAAGAATTAATTGTGGTTCCGTTGTGTTCAATTCTTTATGACTCTGAGGAATAGCATGACAATATTACCCATTTTTTTGTTGTTGTTGCTGCTGTTTTTGGCAAAGATACTGGAGTGGCTTGCCATTTCCTTCTCTAGTGGATTAAGGCAAACAGAAGATAAGTGACTTACGCAAGATGTCTAAAGCAGGTTTTGAACTCAGGTCTTCCTGATTCCAGGCCCAGGGTTCTATTAGCAATAATTAGTGCTTTATGGTTTGCAAAATACTTATCTCACAACAAACCTAGAAAGTAGGTTCTATTCTCCTAATTTTACACATGAAGAATGCTCAAGTAGGTAGAGGCAAATGACTTGCCCAAAGTTACATAGCTAATTAAGTATATGAGGCTAAATTTGAACTCAGGTCTTCCTAACAGGAGATTCAGAGCTTATCTACTGGGTCACCGAGCTTCCAGTAATAAGAAGTATGGTTTCCAGTTCTAAAGAGTTCATAATCTAATTAAGGAGATCAATTAAGTGAGAAGAGTGTTATTACAAAGAACATGGTAAGCGCAATCAAATCAGGATCTTTTGCTATTTTTGTTTTAGTGTAATCAAGAAGTATAATGCCTCTATATGAAAGTGATTAAGTGATTAAAGAAGATCTTTCCCACTCATTGAGGGGCCTTCTCATTGGAGGAAACTTGATTAGGGGAGTTGTTTTGTAGGAGAGTCCCAAGTACCTTCTGTTATTTCTATTGAGGCCCTGGGTCACAGGTATGCCCTCTGGCTCTAATGAGTATATAAATACTCCAAAGGTGAGACTTTACTTTGGGGCTTATTGACTGGAAGTGTTTGTTTGACCAGATGAGGGCTCTGGGAAGCTGCTTTAAGGAGTCCCCAGCTTTGAAAACCCAGATGTTTGGGCTTCCCTCTCTGATAACTATGGTCAGGCAGTTGAGGTCCAACTGTCTGTTGAATTCAGGCAGAGGAAACCATGTCTTGTTGACTTTTAATTTCCCTGTATTTTCTTTGAAGTTCAGGGTGCTGACTCCCCTGAACTAGGTGAATGATATATATGCTTGGTTAAAAGAATGATACATGTGCTTAATTAAAGTGATTGCTAATCTCTCAAAAGTTGCCTTTCCTTTTATGAATGCAGATCCAAGATCCTATGATAGCAGGACCCCCTATGTATGTTGGGGTGCTTACTATTACAAAACATACCAAAAATTAAGATGATAGAGTAATATAGATTGAATATAGAAGTGCCAACAGTAAAGATTGTTCAGACTGTAAACTCTGTGAGGACTAGGACCATGTCTTTTTATACTTTTGTATCCCAGAGTACTGGGATATATGGTGCAAAATCCCTCGCAGCCATTTATAGCCCTTCTTGGTGTTGTTTCCATCTATACTTCTTGTCTTATTTCATAGCACTGCCCTTTAGGCACATTTTGTTGCAGTCAAATTGACCTGCTGGGTACTTTCCATGCATGACATTTGGTCTCTGGTTTCTGTGTCTTTGTGCAGAGGTCCCTTATGTCTGGAATTAATTTCTTCTTTAATCCTAGTTCTTAGTACCCCTAGCTTCCTTCAGAGTATACTCACCAGGTACCTCCTTTTCCTGATACCTCCAGTTGTTAATATTATGTCTCTCTAGAAATGACTTTATATATATAGCAGGGTGGGGTGAGGGGAGGGGAGGAAAGATGGTATAGTTAGCAGTTTTTCAATCTTCTATTTGCTTTAAAATTCCTTCTCAAAAAAAAAATAAAGTTCTTTCTCTACCTTCCCTTCCAATTCTTCCCCTTCCCCCAACCCTCTACTGACTCTTGACTCATTGAGAATTTGGGATTTATTGAAACAAACTATTCCCTGGGAAATGCCATTCTCTCTCTCTCTCTTTTGCTCTCTCTCTCTCTCAAAAGTTGATTAGCTCAGAGGACTAATGGATTGCACTACTGATAACAAGTTCTCATTGCCTGAATCCAAAGCAGCCACAAGGAGCACCAGGATTGGTGTATCACCACTGGCAACTCAGGGGAGGAAGCTTTGCCCAGTTTAATTAGCTCAAGATGTCTCAAGGCCTATCCTTGCTAAATATCTTTCTCCTTATATAGCTAAGTAAATTGTTTTTTGTTAACTGTTGAATGGCATATCAGTGAACTTAAACTTGCCTGAGTTAGACCCAGCCCAGAATAAGAAAAAATTACCATCAAAAGTTAGAATGAGACAGAGAGAGAAATGGTGAAATACAGAGATAGTGAGACATAGAGACAGAGATAGGCTGAAAGAGAAAGAGACAAAAACAGGAGACAGAGACAGAGAGACAAAGAGATACAGGAGATAGAGAGACAGAGACACAAAGAGGAACAGAGGTAAATAGGAAACAGAGAGAAATACAGAGATGGAGACAGAGAAACAGAAAGATAGAGACAATCAAAGAGCAGAAGAAATGTAAAGTAAGAAAGAAACAGAAACAGAAAGAGGCAGATATAGATCTATGTCTATATATATAGACATAGATCTATATCTATCTACCTACCTACCCACCTACCTACCCACCTATCTACCTATCTATCTATCTATCTATATATATATATATATATATATATATATATATGGAGAGAGAGAGAGAGAGAGAGAGAGAGAGAGAGAGAGAGAGACAGAGACAGAGAGAGAGAGACAGAGAGAGAGTGTCAGAGGAGAGAGAGTCAGAGAGAGAGAGAGAGTGCCAGAGAGTGTCAGAGAGTCAGAGACGTAGGCCTCTAGACGAGGAAATTGAGTCCAAAGACAAGCTCAAGTCTGAAAGAGCATTGCCTATTAGGAGGCACCCTTCTGTAATCCAATGTGTTTGACCCTTGGGGGAAAGAATCTTTTCTTGGGAAAAAGGCCTTCTAAGGAAGATTCTGGAAAAGAACAGAAATACCATTCCATAAAGGAAAAAGTTAAGAAGAATTTTTTTTTCCCAATGGAGATTTCAAGGTTGGATGAGTAAGGGCAATTGTTCTTCTGACAAACCTAACAAGCCTCTGAGTTTCCAAGTAAAAGAGGATGACAGAGAATGATAGAGGCCATTCCTTCAGATAGAGTCAGAAGCCAGAAGCAGAGGGCAGCTCTACAGTCGCATGCCTAGTGGGGCTGTATCTGCAGCAGCCAACAGAGACTACACATGTAGCAGCTTCCATCAGAGAAACTAATTCAACACAGACTTCGTTTCTACTGTCCAACAAAGCAGTGACTAATGGTGAATATGTGTAGAGTGCAGTCTATGAGGTAGTTAGCAAGACCAGAATGAGAAGCTTGTAATGAAAGACTCTTAGCTTTTTTAAAAAAATTAATTCATTTATTTTTAGTTTTCAACATTCAGTTTCATAAGCTTTTGAGTTTTAAATTTTCTCCACTGCCCTACCCCTTCCCTGATGGTGTATAATCTGTATAGACTCTACTCTTATATTCATATTGAACATATTTTCACATTAGTCTTGTTATAAAGAAGAATTAGAACCAATTGGAGAAACCATGAGAAAGAAACAAAACATAACAAAAAAGAGAACAAATAGTATGTTTTCATCTACAGTCAGATTCCGTAGTTCTTTCTCTGGATGTGCACAGCATTTTCCATCATGAGTCTTTTGGAATTCTCTTAAATCCTTGCATTTCTGAAAAGAGCCAAGTCCATCAAAGTTGATCGACGTGACTGTTATTGGGTGCAGTGTTCTTTTGACTGGGCTCACTTCACTCAGCATCAGTTCATATATTTCTTTTTCTGAAGTCTGTCTGCTCATCATTTCTTATAGCACAATAGTATTCCTTTACATTTGTATGCCACAACTTGTTCAGCCATTCCCCAATTAATGGGTATCCCCTCAATTTCCAATTTTTGGCCACCACAAAAAGAGATGTTATAGATACTTTTGTACATTGTGGGTCCTTTTCCCATTTTTATGATCTCTTTGGGATACAATCCTAGAAAAGGTATTGCTAGGTCAAAGGGTATGCATACTTTATACCTCTTTGGGCATAGTTCCAAATTGCTCTCCAATGGTTGAATCAGTTCACAACTCCATCAACAATGCATTAGTATTACAATTTTCCCACATCTTCCCCAACATTTATCATTTTCCTGTTTTGTCATATTTGCCAATCTGATAGGTGTGGTACCTAAGAGTTATTTTGATTTGCATTTCTCTAATCAATAGAGCTTTAGAGAATTTTATAAATAGCTTTAATTTCATCCTCTGAAAACTGCCTGTTCACATATTTGATGGAATAACTTGTATTCTTATAAACTTGACTCAATTCCCTATATGTTTTAGAAATGAGGACTTTATCAGAGATTGTGGCTGTAAAAATTCTTTCCCAGTTTTCTGCTTCCCTCCCAATCTTGGTTGCATTGGTTTTATATATGCAAAAATTTTTCAATTTAATATAATCAAAATTATCCATTTTGCATTTCATAATGTTCTCTATCTCTTATTTGGTCATAACTTCTGTTCTCCATAAATTTGACAGGTAAATTATTTCCTGTTCTCACAGTTTGCTTATAGTATCAACCTTTATATCTAAATTGCGTACCCATCTTGATTTTATTTTGATATATGGTATAAGATGTTGGTCTATGCCCACTTTCTACCATACTATTGTCCAGTTTTCCCAGCAGTTTTTGTCAAATAGTGAGTTTTCCAGCCAGAAGCTGGAGCCTTTGGATTTATCAAACAGTAGATTACTATGACTTTTACCTTTTTTTTTTTTTTTTACCATCACAGAATTCCTACTGGAGAAAACCTCTTTGTAGGTAATGAGGTAAAGCCTTTAGTCAGAGTGCGTACCCTTAATGGTTCCCTATTAGGTCATGGGTCAAGGATTTAAAGCAGGAAAGGATGTTAGAAGCCAATCCCTTTATTTTACAGATGAAGAAACTAAGATGAAGAGACTAAGAGAGGTTAAATGACTTTCCCAAGACACTCAGTAAGTGGTAAAATTGGCATTTGAACTCAGTCTTTCTGACTTAGTTAAGTACTCTACCTGATGCACCACCTAGGTGAATGACTTTGCCAAGTTTACACAGATAATAAACATAAGAAGCAGTATTCCAATTAACTGTCCTTCCCCAAATCCAAAGCTGGTGCTCCTTCCATCCTGTGTCACTACTTCCTTAACCTAATTTGATATGAGGTAATTCATACTGGAGAGAAACCTTCCATATGTAATGAACATGATAAAACTGTGAGTCAATTACCAGGGAAAACAGCAGTTAATTCATATTGGAAGAAACACTTTGAATGTAATGAAATATGGGAAAAACCTTTATTCATAGCTCTAAAGTGACTCACTACTAGAAAATCCATATTACAGGGAAAAGTGAAATCACTATAGGAAAACCTTCTGTCCAAACTCAAGTTTGTTAGCACATTAGTCAATTGAGACTGGAGAAAAATTTTATGAAAGCAATTAATATGAAAAGACCTTTAGTTGTCACACAAATCTTATTTGACACCAAATTTGCACTAAAGTAAAATTAAGTACAGCAAATGTAAGAAAGTCTTGCGCAGAGTAGGTATCATTTTTAAATATATGAAAATCTATACTTAATGTATAGAATGTGACAAATGTAGAAGATCTTCAGAGGAAGCTCCTATCTTAATTAGAAAATTAATACTAGAGAAAAGTCCTATGAATGTAAACCTTTGGTCACGGGTCAAGTTTTAGAAAGCATCAAGTAATTCACACTAGATAATAACCTAGTCATTGTCATGAATATGGAAGAAGCTGAAGTCGAATTTGTAGCTTATGTTATAACCGAACAATTCATGAATGACATATGACTACTTCAAAGACTCAAGGGCGTAGCCACTATCCCACTTACTGACACTATTAACCAGCTGCATGTACAAGAAGCTACTATGGCACTCTGGGAAAAGCATAGGAACTGGAGTCAGAGGAAGTGAGGATGAATCCCAGAATCTTGAGTGACCACAGTAAATTACTTCATCTCTCCCACATCCAATTTCCTTATCTGTAAAATAAGAGAGTTGGACTAGACAGGACTTAGTGTTGGGTATAAAGGTTCTTTCCAGTCCTACATCCTAGGATGTGCTTAGACTTTAATAAATGCTTTAATGTGAATGATAAGCAGGATCAACATGGGAAAACTTTACCTTAGCACTCATGCTTTTTTACCTCCAGAGAATCTGAAATCGCTGAACCTCTTCAGGCCACAGTTTTCTCATCGATAAATTGAGGGGGGTGGGTTGTCCTTGATCACCTGTAAGGACCCTTCTAACTTTAAATATCATGCTATGATAGATCACGTAGGGGCAGCTTGGTACAGCAGTGAAGTCTGAAAGATCTGAGTTTTCAAATTAGATCTCAGATGCTGTGTGACACTGGGCAAGTCACTCAATCCAGTTTGCCTCATCTGTAAAATAATCTGGAGAAGGAAATGGGAAGCCACTCCATTATCTCTGCCAAGAAAACCTCAAATTAGGGTTACTTAGAGTTGGGCATTACTGAAGAATGACTGAACAGCAACAATCGATCACACCAAAGGGAAATCTTAAGAATATCTGTGGGCAGAAGAGAAACTCGAGCAAAGAGGGAGAGACAGAAAACACATGAGAAAGAAGGGGCTGATTGTTGGAATAAGGTCTTACAGAAGCCTAGTGGAAGAGTGGATCAAAGGTACAACTAAAGAAAAGAGGGATAAGGAAAAGGAAAGAGAGTAGAAACTGTTATTGAGGAGTTTGGCAGCTTGGAAGAGGGACTTGCCAGAGGTATTTTCTGATAGTCTTAATCTTTTCAGTAAATAGAATAATTCATGCAAATATTGCAGGGATAGAGTTATGGTTGGAAGCCTGAGGGGAGAGAAGAAAGTTTCTCAGAGAGATAAAGAATTGATAAGACAATAGAAAGAATGGCAAGCAGCACTGAGGATTCACTAAGGTGACATATAACAAATTTATAGTAGGTAAAATTAACACAATGTTTTGTAGTTTTCTTTAGGGACAATATTCAGATGTTTGTGGGGCAGGAGTGTGAAGGAGGAGGGAGAAGATGAGAAAGCGTAGCTCATTGATGAAGACTTGATCATCAAGGACTGTGGTATGTCCTCCCGGGATTCTACCATAATAGCTAATGGAACATTAAGATGGCAAACCTTAGGCTCAAGATTAGGTAGAGAGGTAACTGGAACAAGGTTGGGGAAATTAGACTAGTAGAAAAAGTTACCGTAGGGGCCAAGAAAAACTTTCATATAGGTTATTGAGGCATAAGTAAAGGACAAATAAGTAAATAGTTACAGGTAATATCTCCCCTCTGCCCCTTTTCATAAATTGAGGGGATTCACAGTATAGAAACTACTTCTTCTTGGGAATCATGTAGGTCAACACATCCGCTGTAATTTCCAGTCTTAGAGTAATCCCAAAGCACTGAGAGGTTAAATAATTTGCTTATGGCAATAATATTACTGTTTGTCAGAAGCAGTACTTTAAACTCATGTCTTCCTAATTCCAAGGTAGGTCCCTTATCTACTATGTCAATGCTACCATTACCTCTAAAAATTATTGTTATCCATGGCACAAGGAGTACCTCCCTCCCACAAAGAGCTCCTGTTCTAGAAACACATAGACTAGATTCAAGCCTGAGGCACCCTGACTCAAAATAAGGGAGTTGGGTGTCTTATGTACTCTTGGTGACTCATCAACAAACTAGAATTTATTAAGTGGTTACTATGTGCCAAGCACTGAGCTAAGTGCTGGGGATACAAAAAAGGCAAGAGGTAATCCCTAGGGGACAGACAGCTAGGTAGTGCAGTGGACACAGTACGGGTCCTGGAATCAGGAGGACCCAAGTTCAAAGTTTCAAACTGGTACTAGCTATGGACCCTGAGTAAGTTACTTAACTCTCACTTAAACAACAACAAAAGAAGACAATCCTGGTCCATTAGGAGCTTGCAGTCTGAGAAGTGACCACTTGGATGCTGCTTGAGCTCTGAGGATTCTTGTGGCATTAGACAGTCTCCTCTCTACCTGTGAAATCACTAAGTCTAGGCATCTTTACATTATTGATGAATTTAAACTTTTATAGTCTTTTAAGACATACTTTATTGATGCCTGTGGTCTTGTACCCACAGCAGAGGTCAAAGAGCAGGCAGTTGTCTCCAGATGCTTGTACCAGTTCCCAGCTCTACCAGGGGCCTGTCTTCATAGTCCTTCTAGCCTTGGTCATTCCTGTTTGAGCATCTTTGTCAGTTTGTCTAATGTGAGGAGGAAGGGCAGCTAGGGGGTGCAGTAGATAGAGCACTAGTACAGGAGTCAGGAGGACCTGAGTTCAAATCTTACCTCAGACACTTGACACTCACTAGCTGTGTGACCTTGGGCAAGTCACTTAACTCCAATTGCTTCATCCTGGGTCATCTCCAGTCATCCTGAAGAATATCTAGTCACTGGATTCAGATGACTCTGGAGAAGTGAGACTGGTGGCCTGCACAGTCCTCCCTCACTCAAAGTCAAGTGCAAGTCATGTCATTATTTCTCTGATGGCATGGTCTTCTTTGGCAATGAAGGACACACACACACACACACACACACACACACACACACACACACAAACAAGCTAGATACAGGATAAATTTGAGCTAATGAACAAAGAGAAGACACTAGCATTAAGAGGAATCAGAAAAAGTCTCTTGTAGAAACTGGGGTTTAAGTTGGGATTGAAGGAAGTCAGGGAAGCCAAGAGAAGGAGAAAATTTTGGGTATGAGGTGAATCCAGGTGAAAATGCATATGTCAGGAGATGGACTGTTTTGCACATGGAACAGCAAGGAGGCCAGTGTCACTAGATTGCAGAGTACATAAGAATGATAGGGGTATGAGAAGATTAGAAAGGCAGGCAGGGGCCAAATTATGAAGGGCTTTGCCAAACAAAGAATTTTATATGTTATCCTGGAGGCCATAGGGAGCCACTGGAGTTCACTGAGTAGGCAGGGGATGACACGGTTGGATGTTTCCTTTAGGAATATCAATTTGACAGCTCAGTCAAGTGGAGGGTGGACTGCAGTGAGGAGAGACTTGTGACAGGAAAACCAGCCAGCAGGCTATTGCAATAGTTTAGATACAAAGTGAGGAGGGCCTTCACTAAGGTGGTGGCAATGTAAGGAGAAAAGGGGCCATATATAAAAGTTGTTAGGAATGTAAAAACCATAGGACCTGGCAACAGATTGGATGTGGAAAGTAAGCCTGGGAAGTCAAGTATGGCACCTAGGTTTTGAGCCTGGATGACTAGGAAGATGGTAATACCCTTAACATTAATCAGGGTATTTGGAAGAAGGGAGGATTTGGGAGAAAAGATAATGAGTTCTGTTTTGGACATGTTGAGTTTAAGATGTCTATGGGACACCCAGTTTGAGGTATTCAATAGGCAGCTGGAAATAATCATCAGTATAGACATTGACCACTGCAACTGAAGAGATCACTTGGTGGTCCAAGACACCCAGGGTTAGTAGGTATGCAAGATCCATCAGGACAAACCAGGGAGGAGTGGTTACATAGGGAGGAAAACAAGATAAAGAGGATGTCATTTGTGTCAGAGGCTTCAAAACGGTTAAACTGAGGATTGAAAAAAGGTCACTAGATTTGGGAATTAAGAGATCATTGAAAAGTTTGAAGAGAGCATTTTTGGTTGAATGATGAAGTCAGAAGACAGGCTTTAGAGAGTTAAGAAGAAAGTGAAATGAAAGGCAGTAGAAACTCCTATACTGGAGAAGAACCCTGGGAAAGTTTCAGTAATAAAGTTTTGGTATGGCTCATGTTTAGAGTCTCCCTGAAAGGAAATGAAAAGGTCTCTTCTAGAATAGTACTCAAAATACAAAATGGATATCAGCTATAGGATAGCTATTTATTTCTTCCACCATAAAAGACACAAAAAAATTCCTAAGTGCATATTAACAAGTACTTAAAACTTGAAACAAGATTAAATTTTATCTGTTCAGTTTCTTCTATGTAGAAACTCAATCAGCGTAAGAGCCCTGCCCCAGGTATCAAATTACCAGGGGATATAATTCCAGTTCTCCCCCTAGCAAGCCAATGATTCAGGCAGATCAAATCTTTTGGGGCCTGAGGTTACTTATCTGTAAGATAAATAGATTGGAATGAACCAATGCTTCCCAACCCTATTTGACAAGAGAATACTTCTGTGACTTGAAATATATTGATGGAACTGTTATATAATAGAAGGAAAGTTAGGGAAATTTCAGCACAATATAGAGACAATGAAGCCTATTTTATATATGAAAATTGCTACATGTAGTAAAATATTTTGAGGATGTGCATAATTTCATGTTTAATAACTTAGAGATGAAAATATTGCCAGGATTGACATTTTTCTCACACAATGCTAATTCATAGCATATGGAATACACCAGCATTCCACTGTTGAAGCGACTCATGACTAGATATGGATAAAGGGCTTCCAGCTAGAAAACTCTGATTTTCTGTATATACAACCCAAGTAATGGTCTGACCTACCATTAAGTATAGTTCAAACGAGGAGGACTATCAAAGTTTTTAACTGTGGTAGTAAGATTGCAGAAAGAATTCCTCAAAGATGTGAATTTTATCCTTAAAAATATGAGAAATAAAATGAAAAGTGAATCAGTTCCCCAAATCTTATAAATAACATTCTTCCTCCACTGATTTATTTTTTTCAAGTACTACAAAATGGAGTTTGTGCTTTTAAGTCTTAATGACAATTCCCCCTCAGTATAGCTGTTAAACAATCACTCTTGCAACTTGGTTCTCTGAGTATTATTAAGGGAAATGGGAATCCTTGAAATAGACCAGCTGTTTTTATAAGGACAGTAAATGTTCACACCTAGTGAAGTATTTATTTACTATCTTCACAACAAAACAAAATTAGTTTGACAAGAAAGGCTTAGGTTGTTGTGGGACTTTGTACATAGAAACAAATAAAACATTACGGCTTTCTCATCTCCACAATTCCTTAGGGTAATTGCAAAAGACATACAATAAACTATCTGTCTTGCTTCCAAACTTCTCCCTCCCCCTTGATGAATGAGGATTATACAATCACGAAGATTTCCCCAAATCTCTGAAGTTGAGATTCTTGCTTACGTGGAGTTTTCACTCTACCATTGTTTCATGGACATTCTGCTCTCTCCAGACACACTTAAAAAAAAAAAGTACGCAGGGTGGATTGGCATCCTATAGCTATTTTTAGTTGGCACACATTTCAATCCTGCTCTGAAATGTCATAAACATTTTAATTTTTTAATTACGGGAATTTGATTTTCTTGTTTTGTTTTTTTTTTTTTTTTGGTGGTGGTGGTATTTCCTGACACTGGGTTAGCTGGAACAAGATATAATAGAATCTCCTAGGCTTGGAAAATCCTGGACTAGTCTGAAAATTTTTGAATGAATGAGTGGATGAGTCAATATATAAATATCCCTGGGTTTATCTCCTCCCCAACTCTTGCCCTTATATGAGGGGACTTAATTGTTCCTATTGATAGTCCCTCAAATACCTTAAACTTCAATTCTTTTATGTACTCAGATCTTATGACCTACTTCTCCACTCCACTCAGTCAGACCTAGAGATAGTCACATGCTAGATCTCATCCTTACCAATAAGTGTTCTACTTCTGTGATCAAAAACTCTCACATAGAGCTCAAGGTGCTGCCCAGGTTAACCTACTCTGTAAATCTGAGCTTAATTCTATGAAAAAAGAAAAATAGCCATTCAATAATAAAAAGTTAACTATAGGTGAAAAATAATAAAGCAGAGTTTGAAACATTTTTAGAAAGAAAACCTGAACTGAAAAGATCATTTACCTCTCAAAAACTCCAAACAACAGAAATGAAGAGGAATAAAATCAATGCATTGGGCAAAGACAGAGTAAGAGACTTCCTTCTCAATGTACAGAAGCAGACAGGAGGGAAGGTAGAGATCCGGCAGAGCTAATAGTGAAGAAATTTTTGCTATTATTGTTCAGTTGTGTCCAACTCTATGTGTCCCCACCGGGATTTTCTTGACAAAGACATGGGAGTAATTGGCTATTTCCTCTCCTCGGTGAGGAAACTGAGGCAAACGAGGTTAAGTGACTTTCCCAAGGTCACACAGCTAGGAAGTGTTAAAGGTCAGATTTGAATTGAAGATGAGAACTCCAGACTTCAGGCACATCACTCTATCTGCTGTGCCACCTATCTGTCCAACAGTGAAGAGATAGACTGAGGCATAATGGATAGAACTTAATAACACCCTTTAGGTGAATCTTCTTCTTTTTTGTGGGGGAACTACATTAGAACATGAAATGGGAGGAGGGGAGTAGGGGATAGAGAGGAGTGTGTAATGATCCAGGGTCAAATCAAGAGCTAACAATGATGGCAAAGTGACCTCTGTGATTTCAGAAAGAGAAGACCCTACAAGGGTGGTGAGAAAGTTGAGTGGAGGGAAGGGAACACCAACTATGGGGAGGGGAAAGGAAGGAGGCTTACTCTTCTGGTAGGAGGGGATTCTAGGGAGGAATGCTTCTATGGGTGAAGAGAGGTAGTCTATGAAGGGAGATGAGGACTTTACACTGGGTGAGGCATGTGGGATTGAGTGCCTGAAAGGTCTACTCTTCCAAAATGAGGGTGGGGCCCAGAGATCGGAACTTCTGGGGCCAACCACCACCTCAGGGAGTGGGAGAGCATGAACTTATGGAAGACATTTTGAGGCAAAAGTGGGGGAAAAAGTAACTAATGGAGGTTAGAGATTAGGGATGGTAGTGGAGATGCCCTCCCATGGGCTAGTGTTCTCTCTGACACCTGAATAATTGTCTTTATTCTGGGAGTATGAAACAATGGAAAAGAGAAGTAAGTCTGGGGGCAAACCCCCACAAGGCAGTGATGGAAAGTGCCTAGAGAGGGCAGAACCTAAAACTGATACCTTGGAAGCTTTGACTGCTGAGGAATTCAGAGAAAAGAGAGATCACATAATTATAGGGGCCATGAATCAGAGAATGCGAGTCTAGAGTAGTGAGAAAGGGAGGATGAATAATGAAGGGAGTGAGAGAAATCCTTTGTGGAAATGTGCAAAAAATGAAATGAAAGAAAGAAATTAATGAATAGGACTTGCTGAAGGGGAGGAGAAGGAGGGGGGATAAACTAACTGGAAGGAAAAAAAGAGGAGGGAATATAACCAGAAAAAAGCCAGAGAGAAAAAGGAACTAATAAAATGCCAAAGGGAAAGGGATAACGAACGAGGAAAGGGGAATAGGGGCAAGGGGAAGAGAGCAGGTAGGAACAGTATCACCTTTGGAAAAAAGGATTAAAGTAGCTAAAGGAACATAATACTATAGTTTGAGAAAAGTCAAAAAAAATCATAACTTAATGTTTCTGTCCTTTACTCTCTTTACTCTGTCAATTCATATGACTTATGAGTCTCTTTGGTCAATTTTTTACCCTACAATAATATTCCATTTCATTCATATGCCATCATTTTTAAAGCATTCCCCATCTGCCTAAAAGGCAATCTAATAACCTCATTGTAGATGACTTCCCATCTTGCACTTTACAATCGAGCCAAATTGCCCTTTTCCCTATTTCATGCATTCAGCACTCCACTTGCAGTCTTCCTGCCTTAGCACCTGTCATCACCTGTGCATGCAGTGCTCATTCCTCCTTATTTCTACTTCATAGAATCCTTTATTTTCTTCAAAATTCAGCTTAAATATCACTTTGTTCTGGAAGCCTTTCCTGACTGCCCCAAGTGGCAGCACATTATATATACATGCAATATTGTTTCTACTAATAGAACGGAAGTTGAGAGTCCTTGAGAGCAAGGATTATTTCATTTTTTTACTTTTATACACAGTGTAATTCACCAAATAGGTGCTTAATAAATGCATGTTGACTGATTCTTTTATTATTCTTTTTGCCCTCTATAATTTTTAGTTTATTTTTATTGGTATCTTTTGTTTCTATATTATCTTTATTTCTGAATACATTTTCCCCTTTCTCTTACCTAGGAAGTCATTTCTTCTAGCAAGATGAAAGAAAGAAAAAAAAGAAATTTTAGCACAACCAAACAGCATATCAGTGCTGTCTGTCTAGGTATCATCTATTAGTGGTTCTTAAAGAGTGTGTGTGGGGATGGGAGAACACACTAATGTTCTACTAAGTTTGTCACAAGTTGTGTGGAATTCACATTTCCAATCACATGCACATATTTGATTCCTCCCAGTAAAAAATAATAATGTATTATATCACGAGGAATAAAATTTTGAGAACCACTGGTTTGTGTTTTAAATAAACCAAAGTTTAATCCGAAATATATTGGCAGTGCTGATGGAGTTGCAATCACGAAAGTAGTTTATAATTGCACCAGAAATATTACTAAATTTTTCATCTCTTTTGACCTAACAATTCTACCATTATAACCCCATATTGGTTACTGACAGCAAGAAAAGAGCCACATGTGTGAAAATAATCACAGAAGCAGCATATTTATCATAGAAAAAACTGGAAGGAAACTTTCCAGTGACAAGAGAGTGGCTAAATGATTTGTAGTATGTAAATGTAATGGAATATTATTGCAAAGTAAGGGGAAGCAAATATGAACAATTCAAGGAAACATGGGTAGACTTGCTGTTGGAAGTGATACCAAGGGAAGAAAAAGCCAAAGGAATATTGTGTACAATGGCTATCAGTATTTAAATAAAAAAATTTAAATTAAACATTAGATGACAGCAAAACTCTAGTCAAATAAAATGTATAATAATGGTATCAAATTATTAAAATTAGAGTTTTCCTTCTGTTTACAAATAGTAAACTGTTACAATGACTTGTACCATCTCTTGCAATCAATACAGAAAATTTTACTTAGCAGTTATTTGAGAATATAGTTCAGTCACCCACTCTCTCACTAATCTTTAATTCCTTCCTGTCAACTGGCACTTTCCTTATGCCAACAAATATGCCCACACCTCCCTCATTCTCAAAACCTCCCACTTGATCTGTCCATCTCTGATAGCTATTGTCCTAGAACTCTCCTCCCTTTTGTGGCTGAACTTCTTGAGAGAGTCATCTACATTCAGTGCCTCCACTTCCTTTCCTCTAACTCTTCCAGTTGACACTGGCAATTACTCTTCTCTTTGATGCTCTCGTCTTTCTAGACTTTCTCAACACTGTTCTCTCCTGGCTCTCATCCTACCTGTAGGACTGCTTGTTATTGCTTTCTTTTGCTGAATCTTCATCCAGATCATGCCAGATAATGCTGGGTGTCCTCCAAGGCTTTTTCCCGGGTTCTCTTTTCTTTTTTCCTCTATACTATTTTGCTTGGTGATCCCATCAGCTCCCATGGATTTAATTATCATCTTCCTGCAGAGGATTCTCAGAGTTATCTTGCCCTAACCTCTTCTGACAACATTTCAGCATCTCCAACTGCCTAGTTGCCACCTCAGGCTGGATGTCCTATAGACATTTAAACTCAGAATTTCCAAAACAGAGTCATTATCTTTCTCCCCATTTGCAATGCTCTTCTAAACTTCCTTACTTCTCTCAAGGATACCATCATCTTCTCAGTCACCTACACTTGCAACTTAGGAGAACTTATTCTTGAGTTCTCCCTCTTTCTCATTCTCCCCACTCCCATATCAGAAAAAGACCAAGGTCTCCCATTGAATCCTTGACTGTCTTCAGACATCATAATAAATATCTGGTCCCTAGATTTTGATGGCTCTGGAGGAGAAGTGAGGTTGGTGACCTGTACAGCCCTCCCTCACTCAAAACAAAGTCAAGTGCAAGTCATGTCATCATTTCTCTGATATCATGGTCCTCTTTGAAAACGAAGGATGAACACAACTCCCATAGCCGATCTGTTGTTAAGTCTTATTGATTCTACCTTTGCAATGTCTCTCCTACACATCCTTTCTTTGCTCTGACCCTGCCAACACACTGCAGTCCCCTTATCATTTTATACCTGCACTAGTACAATACCTTTTGGTTGATCTCTCTTCCTCAAGTCTTCTACTCAGCTGCCAAATTGATCTTCCTGAAGCTCAGATCTGATCATGTCACTCCCTATTTAATAAATGCCAATGATTCTCTATGGCCTCCAGGATGAAATAGGAAATCCTGTTTGGTTTTTAAAGCTCTTCATAGTCTGGCTCCTACCTGTCTTTCCAGTCTTGTACATTACCCTCCTCCACATATTCTATAATGGTTACCTGGGCCTTCTTGCTGTTCCTCTCACACACACTTCATCTTCTTTATTCCTGTACATTTTCATTGACTGTCCCCCCATACCTTGAATGCTTTACTTTCTCATCTCCATATTCAAGTTCCCTGACTTCCTTCAAGTATCAGCTAAAATCTTCACCTTCAGCAAGAAGTTTTTCCTGAGCCCTCTAAAATCTAGGGACTTATATATGTGTTGTCTTCTCCACTAGAATGTGAATTCCTTGAAGGCAAGAACTGTTTTTGCCTTTCTATCCCTAGAGTTTAGTACAGTATCTGGCACATAGTACATGTTTAATAAATGCTGCTTGACTGATTAAAGCTTCCTGATTCAGAAAGATCACTATCTTGAGAACTTAGCTGTAAATCTTGGGCACATCATTTAATCACCATGGGTCTCAGTTTCCTTATCGGTAAAATCAAAGTTGAATGAATGAATGAAAAGTATTTATTAAGAACTTACTATGTGCTAGGTACTCTGCTAAATACTGGTTATACAAATAGAAAAGTGAGAGTCCCTGGCTTTGGAAACTTACATTTTAATAAGGGGAGACAAGGCTTGTATGGAATAGGAACCTGGAAAGGAAAATGTGTTTTGGAAGCACGGAGACAGTCAAATAATTCATAAGGCAGTCAATTGGTGGACCTTTTCCTGCAAAGATGATAGTATTGTACTATTGATTTGATTACTGAGCCCAGATGGAAAGGGAAAGAGGCATTACTGTTCTGGGTGCACGGATTAGCTGGATGGGATGGGAAACATGGTCTGGTTTGGTGGCTTGGGATCGACGAACTATAGTGGGAATTACACTAAATTTTCTTCCAGCTCCAAATCTATGGTTCTACTTTGAGGTTTCTTTCTGTTTGATGACATAAAAGCTATCTTTTTTTGTTTTTAAAGGAAATACCTAAGAACTTTGCCCAATTACCATTCCAGAAGACTGAGGAATAATACTGTTCACATCTGACAAAGTATACAGAATGAGAGGTACATTTTTTGACATGAGCAAAGTGGGAATTAGTTTTGGCTGACTGTATTTTTGGTACAAAAGTTTTGTTCTTTTTTCTTTTCAATGGAAAAGAATGGAAGGGGAAGAGAAAAATACTCTCTAATTGAAAAATATTTAATTAAAAAAACGTTTAGTCATTAAAGTAACAACAGCCTCAGGCCACTCATTAAAATAAACTAACCAAAAACAAAACAAAACCTGTTTTGAAACAGTCATACTTTTTGTAAAGTGAAAGCACCTAGTCCTGGGTGCGATTCTGAAAAAAGAACTCAAAACAAAACCCAAACCCTGGTTGCTCCCCTTTCCTCCCACTACTTGCCCCTCAGCCTGGATATTTCCTTTAGGGAAATGAGAAACCCCACAGTGGATTTACATAACTACAAACTCTTTGGGAAGCTGAGAAACTCCCTTTGTACATAACGGCCTTTTGGGAAGGAGCTGGCTTACGGAAGGAGGCACAGACGTCTACCAGCTACTGGCTCTTAATCTTCCTCTTCCTTTCCCTTCTCCTCCCACCGCTCTTCACGTGATTTCCAGGAAAAGGAGAGGGGCTGTTTGGTGCCAAGGGCCCCGCCTAGACTTGGAGGTAAGTCCCACCTCCTCAGGGTGACTGCATCCAGCCTGGAGGGACTTTTGGTGTGACCTGAGCTGTTACTGCAGCTGTGGTCGCGGACCTGCCATCCCTGTCCCTCGTTCTCAAGGTGTAGCAGCTCAGATCGAAGGTAGGGGGCAGGCAGGTAATGGGGGAGTCCTTTGGGAACCACCTGGGCACTTAAGATCTCTGAATTTTCTGGAATGGAGGGCCAAATCCTGTGCTCTGCAAGGACTGTCTGGCAAAGGCACAGCTTTGGCACAGTTTAACTGCTGGGTAGTGGCGGGTTGGCAGATGTGGGATGGTCAACCCCTTTCAGCTGGGTGCTAACTGACAGTAGGGATACGGAGAACAAATCTGTCCGAGAGTCACTGTGCCGAATGCCCTCTTTGCTGAACTGCCCTCTCCCCAGTCATGACTGACACTTCTGAACAGCCTGTTTTGTTTCACTTCTTAAAGCGAAACCAAAAGAAATCCCCTCCATGCTTCTTCTGTCTTTCAAAATGTGCTACCTTAGTAAAAATTACATGTCTTTTTATTGGTACAATCCTAGTATAGAAAGAGCAAGTGGTCATTTCTTCTTAGCAGGCTGAACATTGGCTGGCCTGTTGAAATTACAGAACTAGTTACAAAGGCAGCTTGTGACACATACTGCAAGGGGCCTTCGAGACTATTTTTGCAGATAGGAAGCTGAGATCCATAGAGGAAAAGTGACTTGCAAAATCATATGGTAGTAGGAGCATAGGGTTTTGTGAGGAAGCACCTTAATTTTTTAAATTTAAAAAAGATTAAACAAATATCAAATAGAATGGCCATTTGCATTCTATATAATAGAAAGAAAAAGAAGATCATATATGAAATACTTTATTATATGAAGCTTGTTTTTACCATTTACGTATATAGTAAGTTCAATTTGTGGCTTTCAAAGTTGTTCCATAAATTCTCTGTGCTTCTTCAGTTCCTTTCTTGGTATTAAAAAATACTTTAATGATCTTGCTTTTTTTTCCCCCCTCTTACCACCATATCCCATCCTTTCCCTCCACTTCCACTCTCCACCACTGAGAAGAAAAAAGAAAAAAAAAAATCAAAGCCCTTGTAACAAATAAAGTCAAATAAAACAAGTTCCCACATTGACTGTGTCCAAAAAAAATGTAGCCCTTATTCAGCATCTTGAATCTGTCATCTTTCTTTCAATGTTCAATAATGTTGCTATTGTACACATTTTCCTTTTGACTCTTCTCACTTCATTCTGCATCAGTTCATAGAAGTCTTCCTAGGTTCTCTGAAACTCTTTTGTCATTTCTTATAATACAGTATTGTTCCAACTTCCTCAACTGCCATTTTCATCTTGTCAGCCCCAAATTCAGAAACCTACAATGGACCTCCCTTGTGTATAGGAAAAAACTCTATGCTCTTACCTTAGAAGCTCTACAAGCTTCCTATCCATCCTCATTTCTTATCATTCTCTTTGAAGGACTCCTTGTAATCTGATTGGTCTACTTATGCTTTGTGTAACCCTGTCTTTCTGTCTTCTCTCGTGTATTTCACAAATATTATTTATTTTAGGACGATAGATTTAGAGTCGGAAGTAATAGTGGAGGCCATTTTGTCCCAAGCCCTCGTTTTATAGATGAGGACACTAGGGGTTTTGAGAAACTACCCAAGGTTACAAAGGTAGTAAGTAGCAGAGCAAGGATTGGAACTGGGAACTGACACCCTCTGACTACGAACTGATCAGTCTAGAAGTATTTAAGTATTTATTTATTTTATGAGTCAGGTCCTGTGTTAGATATTGCAGTTCAAGTACAAAGAATGAAATAATCCTGTTTGTAAAGAACAAGATGAGTCCATATATAAAAATATACAGCATAAATATAAGGGGAATAAGTATAAGTATAGGTTAGAGTGGTTAAATGCAACAATTTTGGAAAACCTAGCATTAGTATTGTTGGAAGGTAGAAGAATCATGAAAGGCTACATGTAGAACATGGTGTTTGAGTTGCCAATTGCTGTGAGGTGAGTGCATCCCAGCCACGGGGGACAGTCTGTCGTGAAAACAGTCTCTCTTGAAAGCTCTTAAATAAAAAAAAATATTGCTATAATCATGGAATTTTGGAGCTAGACAGAACTTTAGCAATAACCTAGTCTAGGAGACTTTTTTGTTTCATGGACCTCTTTGGCAATTTGACAAAGCCTGTGGATCCCTTGTCAGAAGATTGGTTTTAATACAGGAATAAAATACATATTATGACCAAGAACACCAACTATACTGAAATACAGTAATCAAAATATTTTTTTAAAAATCCATTGACCTCAAGTTAACTTCTAATCTATCTATTCTGTTGTTCTTTAGTATTTCTTAGACGTGTCCAACTCTTTGTGGACCCACTGAGCTTTCTTGGCAAAGTTATTAGAGGGATTTGCCATTTCCTTCTTTAGCTCATTTTATAGATGAGGAACTGAGGCAAACAGGGTTAAGTGACTTGCCTAGGGTCACATACCTATTTGACCTCAAGAAGATGAGTCTTCCTAACTGTAGGCCTGGCACTCTCCCTTTTGTCACCCAGCTGCCAGTTCATTCTATAAACGAGGAAATTAAAGTTCAGAGAGATTATGATTTTGCTACCCAAGTTAATCTTCCTAATTTACCCTTCATATTGTATTTGCTGAGAAATTCCTTCGGTGGCTCTCTATTGCTTAACTAGTAAAGTATAAACATTCTTGCATTTAAGCCACTTCTCAAATAATTTCCCACTTCCCCTTAACCCATCCTCCCAGTGTTCTTCCACACACTCCCCAACTCCCACCAAACCAGAAACTTTGTTTTTCCCTTTTCTATTCTGCTTTTTGCACTCCGTCTCCAACTCCCTACTTCATCTCTAACTATTGAATCCCCTCCCTTCACAGGGAGGCCAACTGAGGTGTCATAAAGTGCTCCCTGAGCCCCAGCTGCCAATTATCTCTCCATATTTGTCTTGCTACTTTGCTGAACTTCCCCTTTGGAACATACTTATTTATGTAGTGTCTATTCAGTGCCAAGTTCCATGTGCCCAGGGCTGGGATCACATCCATTTTTTTTATCTCCATTGCCTAGCGTAGAACCTTATATGTAATACACACTTAATAGGTATTTATCCCCATAAGTAGCATGAGCTAGCATTTATATATCATTTTAAAGTTTGCCAAGTACTTTACAAATATTACCTCATTTGATTCTGAAGGTTGATGCTATTGTTATCCCCATTTACAGATGAGGAAACTGAGGCAGGCAGCAGTTAAGTGACTTGACCAGGATTAGAAGGCTAGTGAGTATCTGAGACCAGATTTAAAATAGGGCATCCTGACTCTGGGCCCGGTGTTTTATGCACTGCATTACTTAGCTTTAAGGTTCACAAAATATGTGTGTTTGTATTTCCCCCCACAATGATCCTGTATGGGAAGTTTTGGAAGTTTTGTCCCCATTTTACAGTTAAGAAAACTGAGGCTTGGAAGGTGAAATGATCACACACTAAATGAAGGATTTAGAAGTAAAATCACATTGGAAATCATCTATTTCAACTTCCTCATTTTATGTTCCAAGAGGTTATTTATTTATTTTTTTCGCAAGCATTCATTCTCTCTCCTTTAATCAATAGATTTAATTTAATTCAATTCAATCAATAGATTAAAAAAGAAAAATTCTGATTACACATATACATGAACAGCCAACCCACTTCTACATTGGCCATGCCTCAAAATGTGTGTCTTATTGTGCTTTTTAGGTTCATTCTCTCTCTGACAGAAGGTATCAGCCCTTTCATTTTATAAGAAAGGACACAGCCTCAGGTATTATTTTGTGCCCAAGGTTAGACTAGTAGTCAGCAGGAGAACTAGCAGTCAAATCTAAGCTTTCTTATTCTAAGTCTAGTAGTACCATTTCCCCTGAATTAACCCAAACACAAATCTAAGCCAGGACTAGAAACCAGATTTCTACTATCCCACTCTGCAATATACAGAGAGTTCTGATTAGAAATTTACAACTTGTTAAGATGATGGCACCTGTATAAGCCATCACATTAATAAAATACAGATATTAAGTCAAAACATGAATATTAAGACATATCCCAAATACAAAATAAGAATAAATACATTTTGGAGCACAAAGTTAGAAGGGGGAGGAAATAATCCCAGCACCATATGCTTAGAGTTGGAAGTAACCTTAAAAATCATCTAGTCCATCTCTCCCTATTTTGCAGATAAAGAAATTGAGGACCAGAGAAATTAAGTCATTTACCCAATGTTACATGAGTGTTTCATATCTAGACTGGGCAGAGTAAAGGTCAGATAACTTCAATTCAGCAAACATTTATTAAGAACTGGAGGGGACACAAAGATTAATTCTCTTTATTCTCAGAGAGCTCACAAAGAGAAAGATTCATGCACTAATTGATGAACGAAGAAATTAAAATTTCATTTATTCATCCTTTCAACAAGCATTTTGTAAGCCCCTGCTGTATAAGTTATTGTGGTATGTGCTAAGAGTTCAGACAAAACAGAAACTAGTTCTTGTTGTCAAGGACTTTACATTCTATTGGGAGAGGTAACAACAGTTAATTAGACAAATAAATACAAGATAAGTTAAGGAAGAAGAGACTAATAAAGGTAGGAGAATTGGGGAGCTAAGGAAGGAAGTGAGTGAGGACGGGACAGTTTGAAGAAGTATAGAAAGAAATGCTAAATTCAGGGAGCAACCTCTAGGCCAGTTTGGCCAGAATAAAGAACACATAAAAAGGAGAAATGTTAAGTATGCCTGGAAAGGTAGCCGTAGTGTGAAGGACTTTATATTCTTTATATTATGTGTGAAGGACTTTATATTCTTTATATTATGTGTGAAGGACTTTATATTCCAAGACTTGGAATCAGGAAGACCCAAGTTTTATTCTTGATTCAGGCACTAACCAGCTGTGTGACCCTAGGCAAGTCACTTAACCTCTCTCAGAATAATTTTTTTTTTCATTTATAAGGGAAGGAAATAATAGCGTCTACTTCATTTAGGTGTTGCGAGACAACCTAGAAAATATACAAAAAGTGCTTTGAAAATTTTAAATCACTGTATAAATGCTAGCTGTTTGATGATTACAGTGGTGAAGGTTTGTATTTCATCCTCAAGGCAGTAGGGAGTCACTGATAATTCTTAAGTGGGGAGGATGGTATGGTCTGACCATATCACATCCATAGTTTAGAAAGCTTATTTTGACACCCCACATTGAGAATGAAAGAAAAGCAAAACCCCTATTACACACATGTATAGTCAAACAAAATATGTGTCCACAATGACTCTGTCCAGAAGACAATATGTCTTATTTTATACTCTGAATCCTTCAACCCCTTATCAATTTACCAGTTGGGTAACATGTTTCATTATTTGTCCTCTAGAATTGTGGTGGTTGGTTATTGAACTGAACAGAGTCCCTAATTCTTTTGACGTTTTCTTTACTACATTATTGTCATTGTATAAATTGTTCTTCGGGTTCTGTTTGCTTCACTCTGCATCAGTTCATTTAAGTTTTCCTAGGTTCCTTTGATACTATTCCCTTATCATTTCTTACCCATAACTTTTTCAGCCATTTCCCAATTTATGGGCACTTCCTCAGATTATCATTCTTTGCCACATTGAAAAGAGTTACATTATATTTTTGTATATTCACAAAGTTTATTTTGCTTAGGACTAATCCATAATTTTCTCTCCCTCTAATTCCTCCTTCTTCCTTTTGTTTCTGTACCTAAGTCTCTCTGTGTATGTATGTATTCTTCCTTTCTTGACCAATTTAGATGAGAGTGAGGTTCAAGTGTTAGAAACTCCCCTTGAACACCACCTCCTTCTACTTATATACCTTTATGTGAGATAATTTCCCCTAATATGCCTTTCCTTTCCCCCATCCCATTCTGTTTCTTTCCCTTTCTTTTCATTTTTCTCAAGATAATCAAGAAATAAGAGAATTGCTCCCAAGCTTTGTCTAATTAGATTTCCTCTATGATACTTGTTGATTATAGGTTTGGATAAATATATCGTCTCTCCATATTTGAATGTAAGCAGTTTATTGTTACTTTGTCCTTTGGTATTGATCATTCACATTGACCATTTTATGTTTCTTCCAAGGTCTCCAACCCTTTATGGTGGTGGCTGCCAAATTGTATGTGATCTTATTTGTGATTTCTCAATAAAAGAATTCTTTCTTTCTGGCTTCTTGTAGCATTTTATTTTTGATCTGGAAGCCCTGAATTTTGGCAATAATGTTCTTGGGAGCTTTCATTTGTTGATTTTCTTCAGAAAATCTTTCTTTTTCCACTCTGACCTCTGGTTCTAAGAAATCTGGGCAGGCTTCTTTTAAGATATCTGGAATTTTGATGTCCAGGCAATTTTTTAGATCATTGCATTCAGAGAGCCCAATAAATCTTATTTTTTCTCCCCAATCTTTTACAGGATTCTAATTTTAATTTAATTTTTTGTTTTCAACATTTACTTCCACAAGATTTTGAGTTCCATATTTTCTCCCTATCTCTCCCCTCTGCCCACTGTAAGAAAGTATACATTCTGATTACTTTCCCCCCAATCTCTCTTCTATCATACCCCTCCCTTCCCTTATCCCCATCTCCTCTATTTGTACTCTGAGGTGAGGTTTTACTTTGGGACTTACTCATGGGAAGTGTTTGGACAGACTAGACTCTGGACAGCTGCTAAGGAGCCCTCTGACTTTGAAAATCTAGATGTTAGTACTTCTCTCTCTGGTTGTATGTATGTATGGTCAGACAATACAATCTTTCTGTTGATCTGTGGTGTATGTATTGCTTATGGTCTGACAGTTGGAAGCCCTGTCTGTTGGTTGATCTTTGTTTCTCTGTTGGTATTTTCTCTGAAGTTCAGAGTGCTGACTTTTCCCCTGAACTAAATGAATGATATATGTGCTTGATTAAAGTGATTGTTGAACCTTCAAAAGGTGCCTTCCTTTTTAGATAAGTAGATCTAAGAACCTGTACTAGAGGCTCTTTTGTGTATGTTGGAATCCTTGCTTTTGCACCAATATATTCCTCCTTCACCCCTTAATTTTATTTATTTTAGATATCATTCCTTCATATTCAACTCACCTGTGCCCTCTGTCTATATATATATATAATCCTTCCAACTACCCTAATATTTAGAAAAGTCTCAAGTGTTACAAATATCTTCTTTCCATGTAGGAATATAACAGTTTAACTTTAGTAAATCCCTGTGATTTCTCTTTCCTGTTTATCTTTTCATTCTTCTCTTGAGTCTTGTGTTTGAAAGTCAAATTTTCTTTTCAGCTCTGGTATTTTCATTAAGAATGCTTGAAAATCCTCTTTTTCATTAATTGACCAATTTTTTCCCTGAAGGATTATATTCAGTTTTGCTAGCTAGGTGGTTCTTGATTTTAACCCTAGCTCCTTTTACATCTAGAATATCATATTCCAAGCCCTCTGATCCCTTAATGTAGGAACTGCTAGATCTTGTATTACCCTGATTGTATTTCCACAATACTTGAATTGTTTCTTTCTGGCTACTTGCAATATTTTCTCCTTGATGTGGGAGCTCTGGAATTTGGCTGCAACATTCCTAAGAGTTTCCATTTTGAGATCTCTTTCAGGAAGTGATGAGTGGATTCTTTCAATATCTATTTTCCATTCTGGTTCCAAAATATCAGGGCAGTTTTCCTTTATAATTTCTTGAAAGATGATGTTTAAGCTCCTTTTTTTATCATGACTTTCAGGTAGTTCAATAATATTTAAATTGTCTCTCCTGGATCTACTTTGCAGGTCAGTTGTTTTTCCAATGAGATATTTCACATTGTCTGCTATTTTTTCATTCCTTTGGGTTTTTTTTTTAGAATAATTTCTTGATTTTTCATAAAGTTATTAGCTTCCATCTGCTGCATTCTAATATTTAAGGAATTATTTTCTTCAGTGAGGTTTTGGACTTCCTTTTCCATATGGCCATTTTTTGAGTCTCCTTTAGCAAGCAATTGATCCAATTTTCATGATTTTCTTGCATCACTTTCATCTCTCTTCTCAATTTTCCTTCTATTTCTCTTATTTGATTTTTAAAATCCTTTTCAAGCTCTCCCATGGCCTGAGACCAATTCATATTTTTCTTGGAGGCTTTGGATGTAGGTACTTTGACTTTGTTTTCTTCTTCTGTTTCTATATTTTGGTCTTTCTTGTTACCAAAGTAAGATTCTATAATCTGATTCTTTTTCCACTTATTCCTCATTTCCCTAGCCATTTACTTGACTTTTGAGCTATTTGTCAAAGTAATTCTGTGCTTCTAATGGCGGTGTGGGTATAATGACAGCCGCTGGTTCCCCCCACAATCTATGGGGCTAGAGCTCCAGAAACAGTTGCTGCTGCCACTACTGCCCCTCTTGCTGTGACTGCCTGGGTTCCTCCATTCCCTCCACTGTCCTGGGACTGGGGCTGGACTACTCTACTCATAGAGGTCCAACAGGTTTTTTCCACTGACCTTCCAATTTGTCCTTGGTGTTTTGGGGTTGTGAAGTCTGAAAACTGCCATAGGTGCCAGAAATTCAGTCCCCCATTGGCCTACTTAGGTCTTGTGTGTGTTGACATAACCCATGCTGAAATGTGCTTTGTTCCCAACCTGGCATGATAGATACTTCCTATCAATCTTCCAAGCTGTCTTGGATATTTGCTTCACTCGGTCATTCTGTGGGTTCTGCAGCTGCAGAATTTGTTTAGAGTCATTTTTACAGGTATTTGGCTGGGTTTAGGGGGAGAGCTCTAGAAGTCCTTGCTTTTACTCTGCCATCTTGACTCCGTCCCCTATTGGATTTTTTTTTTTTGCTCTGAGACACCTTACATTTTCATGTGTTTTGTGTGTATTTCTTTTAAAAATTCTTTTGACTCAGTTTTAATATTTCTTTTTGTCTCATGGAGTCATTGTTTCTATTTGGCCTATTCCAATTGTTAGTAGTTTGTTGTTTAGATAAGGTTTTGTACTTATGCCAAGCTATTAATTCCCTTTCTAATTCTTTCTTTCATAGCTCTCATTTCTTTTTCATTTTTTTTTAACTCTAGCACTCTATTTTCATTGTTAAAACCATTTTTACTCTTTAATGAAGCTCTTGCTTCATCTTTTCTAGGAATTCCAGTTGAATTTTTGCCCAAGTTATGTTTTGAGGCCCTGCTTGTTGATATTTGGAAGTCATTATTTCCTTCTGTATTTGCGTCTTAAGCATCACTATCTTCTTAACAGCTTTTCACAGTGTGCTTCTTTTTTGTTGCGGTTCAAATGAGATACTGATTACAAAGCACCTAGCACAATGGCTGGCAAATAGTGAGTGCTATAGGAATGTGGTTAAGATTACTGTTATGATTGCTATCTTCCTTACAGCATTCTCATAATATCCCTTGCTGTCTCTAATGTCATTGCTTCCTACAAAAGGTGATCCTAATCCCTCCAGTTGTCAGTGCTCCCTGCCACCCCAGAATGAGTCGTTATATATATTTGTGTGTAAAGATAGTTAATGACAGGTGGTAGCATTTCTATAGTATTTTAAGGTCTGCAAAGAGCTTTACATATGTTTCTCATTTACTCCTCATAGCAGCTGTCTAAGATAGGTGATATTCTCTTTTTAAGAAGAAGAAACTGAAGTTGAGTGGTTAAGTTAATTGCCCAGGGTCACGAGATTTGAACTTAGGTTTTCCTAATTTCAAGTCCAACATTCTATTCCCATTCTGCCTGTGCCTGACTTAGTTTCATTGTTTGACACATAGTAGACACTTAGTCAATCAACAAACATTTATTATGTGCCAGAAATTTTGCCAAGTCCAGGGAACAGAAACAAACACAAAATCAAAAGTTTTTTTAAATTGAGTTTAAACTAGTAAAATTTAAGACTGTGACTATATATACACACGTACACATATACACACATACGTACATACACATATATACAAACATACATATCAGTGACTAATTTTTCTTACCTTCAGTTTTTTTGTCAGACATGGGGATTTGTGCTTCTCCACTCCTTGCCACAGAAGAAAACTGAGAAAATTAGTCAATCTCCAGAGATTTTATTTATTGGTTGTCTTGATCACTAAATATGCCTCTCTGACCAAAAACAAAGATCTTCCTTTCCTTTATTATTTTCTTTGTGCAGGAAAGCAAATATCATATTCAGTTATATTAAACAAGCATTTGTCATGTCCCTTGGTGGCGAGGCAATGTGCTGGGGATAGGAAGACAAAAGATAGTTCAGACCATCAGAAAGGAATATAAATAGTGAATGGAAAAGTCTCATTTATTCACAAATTTAAGAAAATACTTGTTCTTGGACACAAAAGAGAATACTGAACAGAAGATTAGCCTTTAAAAAAGAACAAATTCCTACTTAAATCACAAACAGAATACTAATACCTTACATTTATATAGTACTTTGCAGTCTTCTCATTTGGACTGTCTTATAATCCTATGCAATATAGAGCATAGCTATTCCTTATAAATGACTGTTGAAACTTGGATCTTAAGAGATTTTGCTCCAGAACACCCACTGCAGGAAAGTTAGCTGCCATATTTATTCTTTTCTTTGCTGCAATAATTTCTTTATGTTAGGCAGAGAATCCAGAACATTGGGATTTAAATATTATTTTAATCCTAGAAATAACTTGAGGAATTTACTTTGTTTTGTTTGTAATTTAGAAGAAGGAAATGCAAGATTGATAGAGAAAAATTCCAAGGAAATAGAAGATTTAGGAAGGAAGGATCATCCTCTTAAAACTACATTTGTCTTCCATAAAAAGATGACAATTATTATTTCATTTTCCTCTGCCTGGAACTTAAATGTTCCTAAACTTAAGTCATTGTGAAATTCAAAGGATGATTTTTTTTAGAGGAAAAAATGGCAAGAACTCAGAAAGACCTGCAGTTGTTTCTTGAGATATTTCTTGAAGATAAACAAAAAATTCTAATAGAAGAAGAATTGAAACAACTAATAGAAGACCCAGAAAACGACATAGAAAAGGTACAAGTATTAATTTAGAAAATTTATATAGATTAATCAATTTTGCCTCAATGCTAGTTTTATATCTATTTTCTGATAACCTGTGCTTTCAGAAATAGGATTGTTTATAATACATGGTCATTTAAAAAAACCTTTAAAAATGTCATCTTTAGTTTTGTTTTTAAATATACATCCATTTAGTAAGTCAACCAATATTTATTTTTATGCTAGCTTGTTTTATTAATTGTGACAAATATGATAAATTAGAATAAGAAATGAAAAGCATTTAAGCTTATGCACATTTGAATTTGGAACCATGACTAAGCATGAATTCAACCAATATTTATTAAGTAGATTTGATGTGTAGAGTGCACTGGTTATGGGAGAGGTACAAAAATTAAGTTAACAGGTTCCTTGATCTCATGGAGCTTACAGAAAACTATAATGCAAAATAAAACATGGTAAATCCATGAGAAACACAAAGTGTTATGCAATGTCCAAGAGAAGAAAGAATTTCTGACAGCAAATTTCCCAAATTGGAACTATATACGTATATCATGATGGTAAACATTTTGCTTAATGTGAAAAATTGATTTTATTTGTTCTTTCTGCCATTTTTCAGATCATTGATGAAATGATAAAAACAAATTTTGAGCTGGAGAAGGAGATTAAAAATCTTGAAACAGAGTTTCAACAATCATCTTATCTGGTAACTTTGTATTTAAATGTTTTATGTACCATTTTTTTTAAAGAAAACTCTTTTAGCTTTATTATACAAATATCCACTTTAAAAACGTGCTACTTATTGTTTTAAGTCTCATTTCAGTATGTGCTAAATGATTTTTGGCTAAATAATGGAATTTCATGATAGGTGACATTTTTAATCCAGTTTGATGTAGTGAATTCATCCATGTATGAGATGTAGCTTAAATTTAGTTCTGTGAAAAGTGAGCATATATTTAACTAGATTGAAACATGAATACAACTTTAATCTTTAGTATTTAAATTTTCTCATCAGGACCTCTATTAATAAGGAAAAAATCCTTTCACTTAAAACATTAGTTTAATAATTAGAAGTGTTTATGATTTCTGTTTCCTGTATATTGGGGAGTATGGTCTATTATAGCAAGAAAAGTTTAGAGTTTGAGGCACCCTTGTGAGTGGATGTAAAGCAATTCTTTTGGTAAAGCCACTCACGAAAGGATCTCCCCCACTTCCTCCCTCCCTTCCTTCCTTTCTTCCTTCCTTCCTTCCTTCCTTCCTCCTTAATTCAGAACTTAAAAAAAAAACACCCAATAAAATACATAATTCTAGGTACAAATTACAACAGAAGAAGAGGATTGGCTGTGAAACTGTGACTCATTAACATACAGCCTTCTTTTCTTTTTAAGTAAATTCATCATGTAACTTTTAAAGCTATCCTGCTTGAAATTTAACTTTAACCTTTAAAATTGTTCAGTTTCTTTCTGACTTTCCTTCTTTAGAAAAAGAAATTTCAATAACCCTCTTTTCTTTTTCTTTAAACAACTCTGTATTGTTTTATAACCCCCAGATTCCCCAATGGGGGAACAAAGAAGAAAAACAAAATCTTTAAAATAAATATGCACATTCAAGCAAAACAAACTGTCGATTTTTTGTATCCTAATATCTGTCACCTCCCTGTCAGGAGGTTGGTATCATGCTTCCTCTTTAGTCTTCTGAAATCATGGTTGATCATTTAATTGATGAAAGCTATTAAGTCTTTCAAAGCTGTTTCTTTTTTTTACAATGTTAGTTTCATTATAGAAATTATTTTCTGGAAAAGAGAATCTTACAGTAGCTTAAAACTACATAGGAATCTAATTCAGTTGCTTTACTTTACACGTGAGAGATTACCTGATATGTTGAAGGTCAAAGAGCTAATTAGTGGCAAATCTTGGAATTCCAGGCCCAAGCTTCCGTGACTTGTAGGGCAACTCTCTTCTTACCATTTTGAAACTTCAGAAATTTCCAAGCTGCTATTCATTCCTTCATTCTTTTTACTCCTCCATTCTTCCCAGGATCATAGGGACCGTACAGGTAATTTCATTTTATAGAGGAGAATATGAACCCCACAAAGATTAAGTAATTTACTCCAAGTTACATGAGTAGTTAAGTTATACAGTCAAGAATGCAACCCACATTCTTTGATTCCAGATCGTCACTCTTTCTTCTGTCCCACAATGCCTGACTTTCAAAACTCTTTGCTTCTTCTAAAGGACTTGAGACTATTTTTTCAAAGTCAATCTCAGATTTCACATAAATCCCATTTGGACTAAATGGGAACCTTTATCACAAATTTGCCTTTGAGAATAGGCCCAAATTATTTACTTGATGAATAATAGAAAATTATATTCACCATTAAGTAGTAAAGTTATATTTGACTATTTAGGTAGTAAAAGTGTATTTGCCATTAAATAGTATATCTTTGGGTTATTAGCATGCAAAGTAAAAATGGGAAATAGATGTGCAAAAGTTTTTAATATTTTTGTTCATCATATTGACATTTCCTATTGATGATCATCTAGCGGCATAATTCAAAATAGTGATGATTAGAGTTTAGGTCAGTAATGAGAAGGTGTTGAATCAACCATTCATTCAACTGAGTTTGAAGAGTGAATCTGATAGGAAATGGCAGTACTGTGAATCTGACAGAAATCGACAGTTCCATAGTTCATTGCTACTAGCTCTGAAGGAGTAGTCCCATTCAACATAACAGAATCTGGGCTTGACATTCTTTCATTCTGAAGTATGCTTTGTGCTTCACTAATGTCAGCTGTGCTAGTCTCCCTCAAGGACCACTGAGGAAAGATCAGCTAGTCAGTTCAAGTCATTTTTTTGATGTGGTTATTGGTCAGTTTCCAAGGCTCTTCTATCCTGGGCTAAGTGTCCCTGTCATGACTCCGTATTAGGCTTATTTCTGGCTTGTGCAACCATCCCTTCATCAGTGAGGAAATCTAAGCCCCTTCCTAATTTGGTTCTGGGTGGTTATATGGGTACATAAATCAGTAGATTTTGGTATACTAATTAACAGGATGTAAGATGAATTTTAGAAAGAGAAGTAATATGTAGGACATCATTTATCATCCTACACAAGCAATACCCAAGCTTCAATGCTAATTAATCTGCCTGAGTATGTGATTTATCTTTCTTGAGATGGCCTTGGACAGAGTACCTTTGGAAGTAGGGAACAAGGCAAGTGGTTTGCAGGTGCCTTATCTCTCTGAAAATGTGGGAAGTAGCTTGAGGAAGCTGTTCCTTCAGAAGTTGGGACAGGCATAAGTATTTCATGATCATTCTGATAGTGGAGTCAATGATATATGCTTTGTTCTGCAGTATGAAAAAATACAAAAATACTCAATATACTTTCAAGTTTAATCTACATTAATAATATTTTCTCCATCACTTTCTGAAGTCTAGGCAAACCCCCAAACAACAAATCAAACCTTGATTTTCTACATTTGCTGATTTCTAAGGTGTAAGTGGGTAGCTAGGTGGTACGATAAATAGAACCCTGGACCTGGAGTCAGGAAGACCTGAGTTCAAATCTGGCCTCATACTCTTACTAGCTGTGTGACCCTGGACAAGTCACTTATCCCTATCTGCTTCAGTTTCCTCATCTGTAATATGGACTGGAGAAAGAAATGGCAAATCATTCCAGTATCTTTTCCAAGCAAACCCAAAATAGGGTCACAAAGTCAGATAAGACTAAAATAACTGAACAACAAACAACGAAGTTGTAAATGCTCACACTGAAAATTTAACAGTTGTCTTTGTTGAATCTGTATGAGCTGGCTCTGACATACCTCTCATAGGGAACCATGGTACAGTAAAAAGAGAGTCAATTCGACAATCTAATAACTAGACACATTGTGGGACAGTGAAAGAGAGTTAGTATTATCTGGAAAACCTAGTTATAAATCTTACTTTGTGACCCTGGACAAATCACTTAACCTCTTGGTGCCACCAGGCAATTCTTTGAGACTGAGTAACTGATGAATTGTTCATCTGCGCCAGTGGAAAGAATTTCTATACTTGGAGCTATCTGATGATTTTTCTTTGAAAAACTACTATTGGGATGGAAAGACCCATGAATCATTTTGTCTTGTTCTTAATAAAACATTTCTGTTTAAATTAGATTAAAAAGAATATTCCTAAAAAGAAAATGAAGTTCACATCGATGGAGAACCCTAAGGATGTCAGCCAATATTCAGATATCTCGTGTTCATTTCAAGTAACTACACAACTTGAATATAAATTGCAGCAAGGACAAGCACTTATCACATTTGAAGATGAGAGAGGTATCACTGATATTTTTTTGAAAGAAAACGTGTAAGTCATTCAATCAAAAAACATTTTTTAAGCTGTACGTGCCAGCTGGGAACATAAAGTAGGGTATAAATATAGTTCCAACACCCGAGGTATGTAAATTCTAATGAGGACTCAACATGCAAAACTCTATGTACATGCAAGATACTTACAGAGTAGATGGGAGGTACTGGAGGAGAATAAGGGGACACACCAGAAAAGACTCCCATGAGAAGGGGTACTTGAAAAATAAAGGCATTTCAGTGGAAACGGTATGTGTGTAATCGACACATAATATTGTTGTTCTGTTAGCCAAGCTCCGGAGGCCAGTAGTGGTGGCCAAGGCGTGGTAGTTATGACAGAGGCAGCTGGTATATAACAGTAAGTGGGAGAAGAAAGTGGAGATCAGAAAAGACCTGATCAAGTCAAGCAGGTTGTATAGCAGATAGAGCACTCACTTGAACTCACTGAGACCTGAGTTCAAATCCTATCTCAGACACTTAATAGCCAGAATGACTGAGTAGGTCACTTATCTTAATCAGACTCAATGTCTTAGTTGTTATGAGGATCAGATGAGATAAGTATCCTAAGCAATTTGAAGACCTTAAAGCTATATACACAAAGGCTAGTAACAGTGATATTAACAAGAATAATTATTGGCTATTAGAGAACTGGAAAGTGTAGGGGTTGGCTGGGAGCAGGGTCAGGTGCTTGTGCACCAGCCAGCAGTCACTACTACGCTAGCCCCACCCCAAGTCCCACTCCTTTGGGACTACTTTAAGTTCAAACACAACCAAACAGGAGTTGGCTGTGGACAGTCAGTAGTGACACAAAATGAAGAAAAATGATCCCTGCTCAATTGCAATGAAATACCAGATGTTTTATGAGAACATGTGGTTACAAGAGTCTGACTTCACTACAGTTTTCCTTTAGTTGTTCTTCTTCCCTGGAGAAAAACAAATTAGAAATCCAAGTTACATTGACCAGGACATTGAGATGTAGGTGTTTCCTTTCCTCTTGATCCTTTCCTTCCCCTGAAGCTATAGTAGGGATAACTAGTCCCTACTATGAATGAATTTGCTTCTTTGGATTCTGAATAGAAATTTGATCCCTAGACCCAAAACAGGATGTCTCTGGCATGAACTAGTAGTACGTACAAATGGGCATTCTTTCAGATTCAAGTAGCTACCTAGCTATAGTTTTTAGATGTAATTCATCAATTAAAATTGATTAATTTTGGTAAGCTTAATGAATGAATCACCACTAATTTTTGATAAATCCATTAATAGCCTATTTGTTCATTTTAAAACTACCAGATCTCTAGCTCTACTAATTCGGATGATTTAGTTTTCTCAGAAGCAGTGAGTTGGAGAAGTGGAAGAACACGGGACCTGGGAGCTTAGCTTCACTCTCTCAATGTGTGACTGGGGCAAGTCATTTAACATCTGTCTGAGTTTCCTCATCTATAAAAAGGGATAATAAATAGCATCTACGGCAGAGTTTTTGTGAGAATCCAATGACGTATTTGTAAAGCATTTAGCACATTGCCTAGCATGTAGTAAGCACTTAATAAATGCTTGTTTCCTTTCCTATCTTTCTCCCCTCAAACTGATTGGAGAAAATATTCAGGGTTGGTAGCCTGGAATGAGGAGGGAAAATCAAGTAGGTCAGTATATCCCCAATTTAGCTATGTTTAAAATATACTTAAACTAAGTAGAGTTGCATCTATTCTTAAGTAACCTTTGTGAAACTTGGTGGGGATAGGAGTGGGGTGGAGAGATGTCCAGAATTTCTCTCTATAAACACCATTGATTCTTTAGTAGAGAAGTATTCATAGAAAATTTGTTGGAAGAAGGGTTGTGGACATTTACTACTCTATGTACAATCTTGCTTTCAAGCTCAAGGTCAGACACTTTCTATTATCTTTTATTTACTTTTTCTCTTAAAGGTATTTGGAGGCCAGTTAGAGGTATTTTAAAACAAGGAACTTAATTATATCCTCCAATTCAGAGAAAGTCAATATCCCAAGGACTTGTCATTTTGTCACAGATGGTCTCAGACAGGTAAAGCAACATGCTGATGAGGACTAGGGGTGTGCATACCTGAGTCATCCACCAGCCTTCTTCACCATCCCTGATGCCATGTGCCCTGGACACAGATATATTTAGGACCTTGGAAGGCCTCAACTTCAGTTGCCTGTTATCTGTGGTGGAAACCTAGGATGAGCTGGTTCTCTTAGAAAGCAAAGATGACATATTGTCACTGACTTTGGGAGTGCAAGTTATCTCAGGAAGGGTAGTATGTTCAACTTGGGTATTAGTGACTATCCTGAGACTGACTCTGACAAGAAGTACTGATAATCAAAAATGTGTGTTTGTGTTTCACGGAAATCTTTTTGCAGAAGTTATAGTGGAGAACAACACCACAACACTTCTTGAATGTTTGGAGTACCAATTTATGAGGCTTTGGAGTGGCTGTATGTCAAAGAAGCTTATTAACCCTTAACATGCAAGCAAAAAAGAGTTACAAGCAACTGTCCTTAATACGAAAGTTTCTTTTTTTTAGTAAAGGAGACTGAAAATGAGGTTGTACTTTCAGGAAGAGTATGTAATAATGTATTATCATGTGGCACTCTATTAACCACCACCACAGTAGTAATGGCATCAATAATCCCAGATTAATCCAAAACTTAGATTTCACTTTTATTGGAGGTAAATGTACATATATTATTAGAAGCAACTCAAACTATAAAGTGGACTCCAGCAGTCAAAATAAGGCACTGACTGGATATGCCCTTATTTGAAGAAAAAAGGCCCTCCACCCATGGTGACACGGCTAATATGTAAGCTAATATGTAATATATAACCCTGGTTTTTTTATATTACAAGCAGAGGAATCTAACCACTGTACCACACTGTCCTTCCCCTAAGAGTTAGGAACCACAAGTAGAATAACTCACATTAGGTTGGTGCCTAGAGATGGAGATGGTCTGTTCAATCTAACTGGGAATGGTTCTGAGGAAGAAAATAGATTTGGGGAACTGCTAAACTTTTCAGCTCATCCTGAATTAGTGGCAGGGATTGGCCTGGAAGTCAGGAGCAGGGATTTTTTCCTGGCTCTGCCACTCACTCTTTTGTATGACCTTGGGTAAGTCCCTTCGTTTTTCTAGACCTCAGTTTTGTCTTCTATAAAATGAAATTGTTTTTGTACACAATGTTTACAAAAAATCCATCACAATTTGTGTACATAATTTTTACACGATCCATCCCTAATATTCTATGATGTTCAATGTAGTATTATTATGTCCCAAGTGTTGTGGTGTCCTAGAAGCCTGAATATGCCCTTAGTTGTAGTAAAAAGGCATGCCTTAAAGCTAAATACAATGGACAGAATGGATTTTCTTTCATTTGGAGTTACTTGTGTCATGGTGTTCTTTCATATGTATGGATTATTAAGAGGTGAATGCTTGTTATTTTATTATTTTTTATAGAGCTCAGATTTTTGTCAAATTTCAGTTTCTTTTTTGCATTGGTAGAGTTAATTAATAGGTTTATTGGAGGAAATAGACTGATCACAGGATTCTTCCCCTCTTCAACCCCATAAAATTCATTGCTTCTTTGTTGCCTCCAGGATCAAATATAATCTTCCATTGTTCAAAGCCTTTCATAACCTGGACCCTTCCTATATTTCCAGGCTTCTTACATCTTAGTTCTTCTCTCTATATTCTATTATTGTAACTCCTCACTCAAGTTCCTACATTTCCTGACTTCCTGCACTTTCATTGTCCCCTATACCTGGAACACTCTTCCTCCTCATCTCCCCTTTGTGGCTTTCCCAGGCTTCCTTCAAGTGTCATCTAAAATCCTACGTTATGCAAGAAGCCTTTCCCAGTCCTTCTTAGTCTTAGTGCTTATTTTTTCCTGTATATATCTTTTTTTGTAGATATTTGTTGGTATGTTTTCTCGCCCCAATATATTATGAGCTGCTTGAGGGCAGAGGCTATTTTTCCCTTTTCTTTGTATCTGCCTCATTTGGCATAGTGCATGGCACATAGGTGCTTAATAAATGTTTTTTGACTTGACAGTCATTAACTAAACACCAAACAAGGAATAGAGAGATAACAAAAGACAATTTCAATCTTGCATGAAATTGAAAAGATTTTGCATGAAGAAAATCAATACAACCTGCATAAAAAAGAGAAATGGATGATTTGGATGATCAAATATCTTTGATAAGGGTTTGATATCCCAGTTAGCAATGGGGCCACTACCCTCTTATCTGGGAACCCCAGTAAAGCTATCTTAATTTCAAGGCATTCTGTGGATGTATATCCACTCCAAACCACAGTTCACTGTCTTCTACCAATGCGTTTAATTTTTCTTCAACTGCCTAGAGAGCATAATTAGTTCTAAACAATGTTTAATCAAATCAAATAGCCTAGCAAGAAATTTTGCAATAGAACATTTACTTCAGAAAGCTAAGGTACACTTGCCAAAGGTCACACACCATCAATACAGAAGGTGAGCAAGCCTAAGGATAATATATCAAGGATAGACGAGGAATGCCTTTTTCAGGGCACGTGTATGGAAAGGCAGCCAGCCAGGGCACATGTGCAGAGGAGCCATGAATACTTACAGTGCTGCAAGGCCATGGATCTCTCTCAATGGGCATGCTTACTGCTTAGTGTAGCCTTTCTTGGGTGTGTTTTCTCATTAGGCTTATGGTGATTGCTGTACAAATAGTCTTTGTCCATCCCTGCTGGTTTTGTAGTAACTGTTGTAACATGGTCTCCATAGGTGATTGCTCCTTGCGGTTATCTTCTGGGTTAAAGTTCCCTTCAGGCCATCTAAGACTTGTCAGCTTTAGTGTCCCGAGACTAGTCCTTTGAAACTTTCTCTGATAAGGACAGGATGACAACTCTTTAGTTGTAGCCAATGCACCCAGGCCTACCTTCCCCAATCTAAGGAAGTCTTTTCAACTTCTCTAGTCTGAATTCAAAGCCCTCTCTTCTAAGTAACTCTAAGTTAGGGCTTGCCAAGATCCTTTCTGGTATTGCATGCAAATGAAATTTGAACCAGAATCAAAACTGAAGGAAGCAAGGTAATTATTCTCCTAGCCTACTTCTTGTTTTTATTGTACAGGTCAGCATCAAAATCTGTTTTTTTGGGGGTTGTAATTTGGATAGCAAAAATTCTCAGTTTTTCTGTACCAAATTATATAGGGAATGAACACAAATATATGACTGAGTCATATCTCAATAGGAATGAAATCAAAGAATAGGAATAGTTTCTTAAAAGTTCTGCTGCTTGGAGTAGAGATCATAGGGAAAGAGATTTAGAGCTAGAAGGGATCCTAGAAGTCCTAAAATCCAATTCCCCCAATTTATAGATGGGAAAACTGAGTTGTGATATGGCCGGGGTCGTAAACTGGTAATCATATATTAGACAGAATTTGTACTTGGGCCTTCTCTTTTTGACTTTAATTCCAACACTCTGTCTACTACACTATGGGTGGGGAGGAAGTGGGCAGGAAAGGGAAGAAGAGGCATATTAAAAAATTAATATGATGTAGAAAAGGGCATCAAGAAAACACAAAAGAATTCTGAATATAAGCATGTTCATGTTGCATCCTTAGTACTTCTGGACTTTGATAGATTATGGCTTCATCAATGTAGGTACTCCTTCCAATAGTTCAGATCAAACCCCATGCTTTAAATATAATCCCTATGAGTGTAAACCCTGTGTTTCATAAGAACGATTTATTCATGAATTATGCCTAAAATTATAAACACAGTAATTTTAAAGAATCATAGATGTGTCATTAACCATAAAAGTTTCTTCAGATCTCTCAACTAGAAAGAAATTCTACTTTGCCTAGTCAGTGGAAATAATGTTGCATTGTTGGAAACAATACAATGTGTGACAGTTTAGTAATGAACAGATGGGTTTTTTGAAGTCCTTCCAAACTTCTTAGTAAAAAAGTACAAATAAATAATTTTGAACTTGATGAAAATTTTCTAAATATAATCATTGAAAAAATATCTTAAAGAAAAATGCATCCTAATCTAGTGTTAAAGTTTTTTAAACTTTAGAAATTATGGTTTCACTAGGGAGAAGGCAAACTATTAACAATCATATGAAAGAATGTTCCAAATCACTGAGAAATGGAAATCTAAACAACTTTGAAGATTCATTTCACCCACAACAAATTAATAAAAACGATGAAAGATGGTAAGAATGACTTACAGGAGAAGTATGGGAAGGCAGACAGGCACACAGATACATTGATAGTGGAGTTGTGAATTTGTATATCCACTCTGGAAAGCATTTGGAAATGAGGCAAATAAAGTGACTAAAATGTCCATACCCAGAGATTTTACTGCGAGGCATATATCCCAAGTAGGTAACTGACAAAAGGAAGTCCTCTAAAAACATAAAAATATTGTAATAACCCTTCTTGTGATAGCAAAGAACTGCATAGAAGGAAATTTAAGTGATGTAAAAACAAAAATGCCAATAAAAATCCATTTTAAAACACAAAACAAAAATGACAAGATCTCAGGATGATACACTTAGAGTTCTCATTTGATAGATGAAGAAAGCAAGGTGAATTGATATGTCCCAGGTTACACAGGTATGTAAGTTTCAGATATAAGGTGTGAATATGGGTCCTCTGGCTCTGAATCCAAAGCTTTCATTAATCTTCGTATATAAAAATCATAACCCAAAACATTGAAATATAGGAGTTTAATGTTTTTCAAATTTCTTTTCAGTTGCACAGAATGTGATTAAAAGAGGAAAACATCTTGTAGAGTTTGAGAATGAGAAGGTTAAATTGATAGCCAAAGCTGTCCCACTAAAAACAGGTGTAAGCTTTCAGGTAAATGAATAATTACTTTTTCTAAGAAATCTGTGAATTCAAGGAATATTTCTTATCTTCTATGTGCATAGACTAAGATGCAAAGGTGGGAGGTAGAAGATATGAGGAGGCTGAACTCTGAAGTTCCATTAATTTCAAAGATTCTCCAAAATATGACCATTATTCATTTTATCAAGAAGTTTCAGTAGCTCCCCAGCATCTATAGGATAAAATACAAATTCCTCTGCTTGACATTCAAAGTATTTCACAATCTGGATCCAGTTTGTACTTTTTTTAAGACTGAGAGGAAGAAGATCCAGGTTTGCATCTCAACTCCACCACTAATCATCAGGGTGACCTGAAGCAAGTCATTTTATTCAGTTCCCTCAAGTTCAACAAGCATTTGTGAAATCCCTAATATATTCAAAGAGCTTAAAGTGTCAGATGTCCAAGAGCCCCAGTTCTTCCATCTTTATAGTAGTGTTGAACTAGATTATCTAAAAGGTTCCTTCCAGTTCTAATTCCTCTGATCTCAACTTATTAAAAGGAGGATGGGGTAACAAATATGGTGGTTCTGAGATGAAGGAGGGGGGGAGGTGTGCACAGATTGGCCAGTTTTTCTTAGCTTTTCATGCTTCTCTTGATTCTTGTGTTTGAAAATCAAATTTTCTATTCACTCTGGTCTTTTCATCAAGAATACTTGAAAATCCTCAGTTTCATTGAATGACCGTTTTTCCCCTGAAGTATTATACTTAGTTTTGCTAGGTAGGTGACTCTTAGTTTTAATCCTAGTTCCTTTGACTTCTATAATATAATATTCCAAGTCCTTCAATCCCTTAATGTAGAAGCTGCTAGATCTTGTGTTATTCTGATTGTATTTCCACAGTACTCAGATTGTTTCTTTCTGACTGCTTGCAATATTTTCTCCTTGACCTGGGAGCTCTGGAATTTGGCAACAATATTCCTAGGAGTTTTCCTTTTGGGATCTCTTTCAGGAGGTGATTGGTAGATTCTTTCAATATTTATTTTACCCTCTGGTTCTAAAATATCAGGACAGTTTTCCTTGGTAATTTCTTAAAAGATGATGTCTAGGCTCTTTTTTTGATCATGGCTTTCAGATAGTCCCATAATTTTTAAATTGGCTCTCTTGGATCTATTTTCCAGGTCAGTTGTTTTTCCAGTGAGATCCTTCATATTGTCTGCTATTTTTTCATTCCTTTGGGTTTTTTAAAAAATAATTTCTTGATTTTTCATAAAGTTATTACCTTCCATCTGCTCCATTCTAATCTTTAAGGAATTATTTTCTTCAGTGATCTTTTGGATCACCTTTTTCATCTGGTTGGTTCTGCTTTTTAGGGCATTCTTCTCTTCATTGACTTAGGGCATTCTTCTCTTCACTGACTTTTTGGATCTCTTTTGTCATTTGGGTTAGTCTATTTTTTCAATGTTATTTTCTTCAACATTGTTAGGAGTCTCCTTTAGCAAGTAGTTGACTCATTTTTCATGATTTTCTTGCATCACTCTCATCTCTCTTCCCAATTTTTGCTCCACTTCTCTTACTTGATTTTCAAAATCCTTTTGAGCTCTTGCATAGCCGGAGACCAATTCATGTTTTTCTTGGTGACTTTGGGAGGAGGAATTTTTACTTTGTTGTCTTCTGTTTGCATGTTTTGGTCTACCTTGTCACCAAAGTAATCTATCATCTGATTCTTTTTTTGATTTTTGCTCATTTCTCCCGCCATTTACTTGACTTTTGAGCTCTTTGTCAAGGTAGATCTCTACTTTCAGTGGGGGTAAGGGGTGTATTGTCAGCCACTCGATTTCCTCTACAATCTGTGGGCCTAGAACTCCAGCAACAGTTGCTGCTGTTGCCCTTGCTGCTACTGTGCCTACCTCAGGTTCCTCCATCCCCTTCTACCTCCACAGCCCTGGGGTTGGAGCCAGACCACTCCACCCTTCCACACTGTTCCCACAGGTTTTTTCCACTGACCTTTCAATTTGTCCTTGGTGTTTTGGAGTCCTGAAGTCTGGAAACTGCCACAAGTGTGAGAGATTCAGTCTCCCCATGGCCTGCTCAGGTCCTGTCTGTGCCAGTGGCAGCCATGCTGGACTGTGTCCTGCCTCCATGTGATGCGATGGACACTTCCCAGTGACCTCCCAGGTTGTCTTGGACTGGAGCTTTGCTTCATCTGTCATTCTGTGGTTTCTGCAGCTCCAGAATTTGTTAGGGCCATATTTTACAGGTATTTGGCTTGGCTTAGGGGCAGAGCTCTAGAAAGTGCATGCTGTTACTCTGCCATCTTGGCTCCGCCCCTTCTAGTCTATATTTTCAGGCTAATAATACATTGCCTACTAACTACTAAATAAGTAAGCAAGCAAATAAACAAGCAAATAAATCCTTTCCTTCCATCAACACTTTAGAACATCAGTGCTTTCTTCCATTCAGAATACCTCCTGACAGCATTGTAAGGCTTAGCCATCTTCCTGCATTTGGCTGTTCTTGGCTACTCAGCTGAAAGAATAGCAAACTGGAAGCAGATCTCCTCTTCTTCTGCTCTGCTTCAAACTATTCTGCTTATGTTTCTTCCCCCTCCTCTCTCACTTTCTGTCTTTTCTGTTTCTTTGGTCTCTGACTTGGCTATTGATTGACTACTTCTCCAAAGTAGTGATTCCTTGTGTTAAGTAACTACTTTAGGTTGAGAAACCAAAATGAATACTTTTGTTACACACATCACAGATAGGCAATGTACAATTGTCTCATAGTAATGGGAAAATTCTAGTTATTCTAAAGTCTATATAATTATCTTATATATAAATGAACTGCTGAGAAAAAGATACTTTGCTTTTATCTTCAGTAAGTCCTTTTTATGAGTGGTTGCTCTTTTCTAGGTCCTTTCACAACTCTTTTTTGCTTCTGTGTAAAATACTGCAGCACAGCTTTTGTCAGTATTTTTAGAAAAATGTTATTTTTTTTTCCCTTTCCCTTTTCAATAAATAAAAATGACTGAAGAAGAAAGGCACCATCTTATGCATACACTCTAAATTCTAGCCAAATTGAGCTGTTTTCTCTTGCTTGTAGATGGAATTTCATTTCCCTCTCTTTTTATTTACACAAATTGTCCTGAATGACTGGAATGCCATCTCACCTCTACCTCTCAGAATCCATCTTTCTTTTTAAGGCTAAACTAAGGTTCCACCTTCTCCTGGAGGCCTTTCTTGATTCTCCTATCTGTTATTCTCCTCTTGTGCACCCTCCCTTACTTGAAATTGCCTTGTTTTTTATTTTGAATATATCCTTCATTTACTTATTTTGGGACATATTGTATCCCTCTAGTAGAATATAAATTGCTCCTTGAGGGAAAGATCTGTCTCACTTTTATTTCTGCGTCACCAGTACTTAGCACATAGCAGACAACTAACGGATGCTTATTCTTTGATTAAAAGAAATAATTTCTACCTCCAGGTTCACACAAAGATTTCTAAGAAAAAGGTTGATGTTACTGAAATACCTGATATACTACCTGAAGAACAGATGAGAGACAAATTGGAACTGAGTTTCAGTAAATCCAAGTATGGGGGTGGAGAAGTAGAAAGCGTGGAATATCATAAAAGTTCTCGAAGAGCTGTTGTTACATTTCTTGAGAATGGGGGTATGTACGGTTGGAGCCATTTGGGAACTTCATGATGATTGTTTCTCTTTCAGGATGCTTCAGTCTGAAAACAATTCCTCACCTCTAATTTGTGATTTATTGATCTAAATATTGGAACCAGCTTGGTATCATGTAGAGGGGACTTGCCTTGAAATCAGAAAGATCTAGGCCACTAACACAGACTAACTGTGGATGTGTGATTATGGGAGTTACTAAACAACTCACATACCCTCAGATAACTTTCAAAGGGAATAATTTATGGGAACTTGCCAATCTGTATATGTGTGGAGTTTACCGAAAAGCTTGGAAGTATAAGCAGGCCAAAGAAAACGGCTTTTAAAATTACCTTCTTTAGCATGACAATAGAGGTTTAAAATAATCACTCCAGGAGAAGCAGTATGGTACAATGGAAATTGTAACTGGATTTTTAGGATTCAGATTGAAATCCTGGGTCTGCCACTTACGTGCTGTGACACTTGAAAAATTATTTTACTACTCATCTTTAGAATGAGAAAATTGGACTATTTGACTATTTAGAAGACTTTGATCTTCTAGCCCTAGACGTATGATCAATAGTAACATGAGACAGAGACTAAAAGTTTTTAATGATGCTGTAAGTCCAATATACAAATCTGTTAGGTCAGTACACAATCTGGACCATTTTTACTTTAACAGTCTAATCTGGACAATAGAAATTCTTTATCCAAAAATTTATCCATGTCTGTAGTTAGACTGAATTTTTTGTGTTACCATAGATTTCATTTAGGATGCCCATGTTCTTAGGGTTTGATATAATCAGTACAGTGGCATACACAAAAAAGGGAGATCCAGAGGATTTCACCAGAATTCCTTTTTGTTTTGAAATCTAAGCTCAGCTTCCTCTATGACTGTGGTAAATATATTTCTTGAGCATGTCTTCCTGTTTTATGCCTCAATTAATGATCAGAAGGTTATTACATCTTTAAAGAAGTTTCATATGTTTGGGAAGAATCTTCAAGGTAACATTTTGCTCTGACAAATTATTTTTAATAGTCTATAAATAGTAAACACAATCTTTAATTCTCTATACCTTTTCATTGGTGTGACCTGGCTTATTACTTTCTTATACCTTATTTCAAGGATGTACTTAATATGTTTGTTATTGTCATTGTTATAATATTATTTGTTATTATTAATTATAATCATAAAGTTAATCTTATAAGGATTTTGTGTAGATGGAAAAGCAGGAATATGGGTCAGTAATTATTGACATTTTTGACTGACATTTTTGTTTTCTTTAAGAATTTGGCATATTTTGAATCAATTATAGGATCGTTGAAATAATTTAGTTTTAGAGATAGAAGGGAACTTAGAGATCATCAAGTCTAACCCCTTCATTTTACAGGTAAGGAAACTGAGTGAGGCCCAGAGAGATTAAATCATTTACTCAGATTCACACAGCTATTAAGTCTAGAATAGGTCTATCTAACTCCAAGTTCAAAGCTTTGTCCACTACTTACGCTAACTTATGATCTCCTTAAAGCTGGGTTGCTTTAGCATGGACTTCCTTTTGGCTGGTCTAGTTGCTTTTGTCATTTTTGTTTTCTTTTGGGCCATCTCTGTATACTCATATAGCATACCAATGCCTATGATGTTAAATCTAATTGTCATAGTATCACTTTAATTGATGGAGAAAAGCATTTATTACAAATCATAACAGATCTTTTCCATTTTATGTTAACGTGTTATCTCTCCGGTTCCATTCTTAAATGTTTCAGGGTTGAGGGGGCAGTGATCTGTCTTAACTGAGTCTCTTGCCAACCTACCTATGAACCTATTTCTCCCTTTGATTCTTCTTGCTGGTCTATCACATTCCTCAATGAGGCATTTCAAATGAGTTTATATTCTAAGTTAATATTAGCCTATCTTTTTACTTGGCAAAGAGATATGTGTTTGCCAGCTAAAGCCCTTTTGGTCGTCTCATTTGGTGATTGATTTAACAACAATGAAAACGTCAAACCATGGTGATTGCTCTTACTTTATACATTTTTCATTTTTTTGACTCCAAAAATTTGTTTAAATGGCATACCATATTTAATTTTCATTTTTCTTCTCCTAATTTGTTGTTGATTTTAATCCTTGCTCTAACTAGTCAATAATCTGACTGTATATAAGAGGATGATTTGGAAATTACTTCTATGGAGATAGCCAATTATTTCCTCCTTGTGAGAGAACTAAGTTTTATTTAGTTTTGTGATGTTACTTAGTGTTCCTGATTACTTCTGCACAATCTATAAGACTTTGGTTTTTCCAATTTCTTCCACCAGAGCCATGTGTATTTTCCCCTAACATTTGTCTTTTGTTAAATTTTGAATATCAAACTATTTTCTGATTTAATTTGAGGGTCTTGTTGAGTTTTTTTGTTGAATTTCTCCTGAGTCATCCCCTGTAGGAAGTATTGGCCCATAGACTATATAATTATCTTTGTAGTGATCTCTTTTCAAATTTTTTAATGAGCACTGAAATGTGATATGACTATGTATTTCATGAAATCATATGAGTTTGTCATTAATGGACACAAGATAGAGTCACTCACTCTTCCTTTTGCCTTTCCAAGAAAAACCTGTGAGCCATCCTTTAATTTACAGTGAGAATGTCAGGAATGATGATTCAGTTCTTGCAGTAGCGTGTCAGCTTGTTTGATGGTCACTTGAGAGGGATCTCACATTTAGTTTATTTAATGTTTACAGATAAATCTCAAAGTTTTGTAAAACATGCTTTCCTCTACTTTTTGGCCATTCTGAGATTGTCCCTGAGAAAACAAAAGAGGGGAGAGGGAGGAGATACACACGATGGAAGATCACTTATTATTTTTGTTTCCCCTGTGTTGTTATGGTCAAGGAATTTTTCAAGAGCCCAAGCTCACTTCTTAGGCCCATTTGGGTAGGATATTCCTGAAGACCTTACACATAGTAGGTTCTTGATGAATGCTTGTTGAATTGAATTACCTCTTTGAAATTTCCATGATGTTATCTTTTCTCTTCTTTTTCATGTACCTCCAGTGAAACAGGCACCTTATTAATTTTTGAAATTTATTTCATTTCCTATTATTATGAACTTGACAAACCAACAAGCATGAAATTTCTTAAACAACAGAAAAAGAATTACATATGATACAGTCAATATCTATTCCATCTTGTTTTTTTTAAAATAAATATTAAACTTAACATGGTAGGAAGCACGCTACTTACCTACAGACATAATGTTGATGGACTTGGTGCAAACTAAAACGTTTGTACATTGGATATGACCAATGAAGGTGTTTATTTGGCTTGGCTATGCATATTTGTTACAAAGGTTTTGTTTTCTTCTTTCCCTAATGGAAATTATAGGAGGAAGAGAAAATTGATTTGTATTCATTAAAAAAATTAATCTAAAAAAATATGGTAGTTCAAATACTGCTCTGCTTGTATTCACGTCAGTTTCTTTCTGCTGTCTTCTGTGCATTGTTTTTTTAATGTTTCATGGATACTCTTTTTTTTCTTTTTCCTCTTGTTTTTGTATCACTTAATTACTCTCTATCTGTCCTCTCCCCTCCCACCCAATAAATTAAAGCCCTCCCTTGTAACAAATAAGTGTAGTCAATCAAAACAAATTCATGAATTGACCATGCTTGAAAATGTGTGTCTTCTTCTGAACCTTTCTGCCAAGACATTGCCAGGTACTTCAGAATGGTAATAAACTTTGAAAATTTAAACTATTTTGAATACTTTCTTTAGAATAAATTTAGTATTTTTGTGTAAATAAGTTTCTCATCTGATAAAGAAAAATCTTTTAAAATTATTTTCTAGTGGCTGATAATATTCTCAAGCACCAGAAATATCCTCTTTTTATAAGTACCACCTGCCATCAAGTTAACGTTTCTCCACATATGGAAAACATTATAGAAAAACTACAGGTAAGGAAATCTTAAAAAAAAAACCCAAAACAACCCAATATCAAACGATACCACATTTCGAATAACCAGGTCATAGCATTCTGAATCCTATCAATGATAAATAGCTCTCTTTGTTTGAGGTTTTGGCATTTCTTTAAGACTTTAAGTTCTTTAGAATGAATTTAAATTTTACAATTCTTTATCTTATTGATCCCCTTAGTAGGAAGTAATTTGAGGCTTATTTTTCTTTCCTGAATTATTCAGGAAATTATACCAGTTTTCACTAAATGGGACATGGGTTACATTTCTTAGCTTCATTTGCTTAGGCCTCATCTTTAAAATGGGGGGATTATAATATCCACCCAACCTACCTCACATTCAAAGGTGATCATGGACATGAAATACCTCATGACCATAAAGTGCTGTGTTAAACTGTGATTGTTATAGTAATGGTGATAATACTTTTTCTCACATATTATACTATAGATAGGGCATAGATGTCATCTTTCTACTAGCTGTTGATTAGGATTTACCTTTAAAGCCTGACTTTTACTAGAGTGATACTAAACTATTTTGAATTTCAGAAATCAAATCTCATATGTGTCATCTTCTATATAAGTGAAATGTGTTTTATATAAATGAAATATGATGTGTTAAGAAATATAGTGACTGAGCCCATGGTTTCATCATTATGGAGAACTCCTGGTTGAGGGAACTTCTTCCACCAATGCAAGTTAGCATCTTCGCTGAACATCAGGTCCTACAGAATTTCATAGAGCATTGGGAGGTAGTGACTTGCCAAAGGTTCCATAGCTAGATTGGAGGCAGAATTTGAACCCAGGTCTTTCTGGCTGCTACACCATCTCTCTTTCCACTCTAACATGCTGTCTCTTTATGCTGATATTTGGTGAAAATTATCTCTGTACTAGGTATTAGAAACTATAATTAAGATATTTTCTGAATATAGTTTTCAGTGTGTAGTGGCTACTCATCAAAGGTCTGTCAAAAGGTCATTTGATGCAAAGCTAATAGCAGCCAGTGGAAATGGCAAAAAAATGAGCAAAAATTTCATTACCATTTTGTTCCCAGGTAATTATTTCATTTCCTATTTAATATCACTCATATGCTTTTATATAATTGAATCATTTAGTTATAAAAATTAAAAGAAAAAGTGTATTATCTTACTAGGAAATGGCTTTATTTACCAAGACAATTTAGTTAATATTTCTTTCTTTTTTTAAAAAATTATTTTATTTTTTTCAGTGTTCTGCAATCACTTCCATATATCTTAGATTCTTTCCTTTCCCTCTTCTTCCTTACCCCCTCCCTCCCTACTTCCTCCCTGAGACAGTGTGCAATCTTATATAGATTCTACCCATACATTCCTATTAAATACATTTTCACTGTAGTTATGTTGCATAGAAGAATTAAAATGAATGGGAGAAACCATAAAAAAAACCCAAACATAATACAAGAGAAAATGGTCTGCTTCATTCTGTGATCCAATTCCATAGTTCTTTCTCTGAATGTGAAAGCATTTTGCGTCAAGGGTCCATTGGGAATTTGTTAGGTCCTTACATTACTGTGAAGGACTAAGTCTACCAGAAAAATTCCTCACACACTGCGGTTGCTGCTGTGTACAAAGTTCTCACCTCAGCTCTCAGTATATTTTGTCTCCACAAGGGTGAGAGAAATTCTCCATCTTTTCACATCTATCAATAACACACATAGTTAATATTTTCTTAAGAGAATTTGATCACAGATATAAAAAATATGCTCTCCTAATAAAAAAGAAAGTGAGCCATAATTCTTACAGAGTGCATGATTCAGAATGAACTGTGGTAGGAAAACTGGAAATCAAATGCAAGTTAATAACAGAAGTATTTTTTCTTGCAAACTTGAACAGACTACAAAAAAGATCATGTGGTAGTACCTCAAAGATGTTTTGCTTTTTTTCTAGGTATTTTCAGGAATTTCTAAGAGGACTGTTCTTCTGATGGGACTTAAAAATATTCCAGGAGATGAAGAGAGTATTGAAGATGAAATTCATATTCATTTTCAGAAAGGCTCCAATGGAGGAGGGGATGTAGACGTTGTCAAATGTGCCCTCAAACAACCTCAGATAGCATACTTTGAGGCTGATCTAGAGCAGGGGTGCTTTACCTGGGAGCCATGAACCTATTCGATTTTTTTTGATAACTCTATTTCATCATAATTGGTTACATAATTGGTTTAATTGGTTTCAACATAATTGGTTTCTTTTGCAATCCCATATACTTTGTGCATTTAACATTATTCTGAGGAGTTCATAGACTTTACCAGACTGTCAAAGGGGTCTTGTAACCTCCACATTACAAAAAAGGTTAAGAATCCCTGATTCCTGAGAGAGACATACATGAAATTATAGTGCTGGATACAAATGTAGATTGTGCTATAGATGCTTACATTACTTTGAAGTTCTTTTCTTAAAAACAACAAAAAATATCTTCTTACTTTTTGTTTCCACTTGCTCTTAAAATAAAAAATATATTCCTTTGGTTTTTATTCTAACTTGATTCCAAAGATGTTGAATACTTCAGAATTCTGATCAATGCAATGCCAGAATACTGAAGATGAGGCATAGTATTTATCACCTATCAGAGAAGTGATGGACTCAAAATCCAAATTGTAATGCTTGATTGCATATTTGCTATGAGTCTTTTTCTTTCTCTTTCCCCCCCCCAAATAGGGAAGGGATAGTTTGGAGGCAAGGAAAGTAAGTGCTTGTAAATTGAAAAAGATTAAATTAGATTTTTTAAAGATGCTGAATAAAAGGTCCTTATTAAACTATCACTCAGATTAAATGACTGAATATTTCTTGGCATGTGGAAATATTCCTGATAATGGATGATCTGGGATGGTGAGGGCCCATAAAGTCCTTGAGGGGAAGGGTTTAGAAAAGAATGGGATGGTGACTTTGTTACTCAACTATTCTAGAATGTTAATTCAAAACTTTATTTTCACTTATTGTGATTTTATTCTAGATTCCTCTAAATGTTAACTCAAATCATCTTGAGGAGAGAGCACATAGGGGTTTAGTCTTTTCTCCAAGCTAGAAATACTTGATATTAATTTTAAGTTAAAATTGTTTCTTGCAGACTTGTATCTAAAATGCAGAATACAGCATTAACGTTGTTCTTAAACAGTTAAATGGTATTATTTAAATTCTGATGCCTAATAAGAAACTAGCACAGGTTTCTATTCAAAAGACTTCTATAACTAACTAACTAGAGGTGAGGGAGCTTATAAATTTTAGAGACAGTTTCTAGTTTTTGGAGTAGAGTTGCATTATCATTGCTGATTTCTGAGTAGGCACATGCCATCTGAGAAAAAGGTCAAATTGGTCAGACATGGCCATTTGTGTATATTTGTATTGGTTGTCACCATCTGAGGAAGTAGTGTGGCCCAGCTCCCCACTAAGCCTCCTCCACAAAGATCTAGAAAACACAGCAAACTGCATTCGATTGGGAAAATTTAAAAAAAAACCCTCACAGTAAGTCGTTTTTGCAGCTCAGAGCAGCTTAGGGAGAAAGGTCTGTGGACAGTGGAGACAGGGTCTGGTGAGAAGCACATAAGCAGAACATTCCAGGGCCCAGGGACTGAAAGAGAGCTGCTCCTGGGCACCAGAGCAGCAAGCACATGGACAGAAAGAGATTCCAAGGGATCCCTGCGCTAGCTTAGGGTGCAGAAATATGTAGCATCTAGCAGTTCATTGGTCCACCACTCAGTCCCAGGTCACAGATCCATGGCAGAGAGGACATGAGTATGGGTCATCACTGTGTTCGGAGCAAAGAACAAGCCCCAGAACAAAAGGGGGCCCTGAATTTCAGTCATTCTGAACCTGCAGACCCTCTCAGCAGACTAATAGTGACGAGTACAGCAGCATTCTACTGAAATTTCCAATCAAGGGTAAAGTGAAAGACCCAAGCCTGAGTCAAGACCTTGGAGAGCTTAACCCAGGAGGGTTAAGCTGAACCTCACCATTCCTCACATCCTATTACTTTGGGAGTCCTAAAAGCTTGCATGTCCCAGACCTGAATTGTAAAAATATTAGGAGGTAAGAGGACCGAAGCCCAGGTCAGACACCACCCCCATCTAGAAATAACACAAAGCCAAAAGTCAAAGATGTAGGCTAGAAGAATGAGCAAGCAAAAAAAGAATCCCATCATAAAGAGCCATTATGGTGACAGAGAAGCTCAAGATAGAAACTCAGAGAAAAAAATCACTCAAAAACATCTATAAGCAAAGACTCAGCAAAAAAATGCAGTATGTACACAAGTCAAATAAGAATTCCTGGAAGAGTTAAAGTAAGAATTTAAGAAAAAAAAAGACTAAAAATGATTTTAAAAACTAAATGAGAGTGGTAGAGAAAAGAAATTGGAAATAAACGAAAGCAAGGGGAGAAATACATTAAAAGATAATTAACAGCTTAAAACAAGAAGCACAAAAGCTTACAAAAAAATTTTTTGAAAATTAGAATTGACCAAATATAAATTAATGACTCCATAAGACATAAAAAATAACAAAATAAAGTAAAAAAGAAGAATAAAATGCATTTATAGGTAAAACAACTGATTTGAAACAGATCTGAGGTAATATTATTTAAGAGTCATTGTACTCTCTGAAAGTTATGAACAAAAAAGCCCCTAAACATCAAATTTTAAGAAATCATAAAAGAAAACTGCTCAGATATCTTAGAACCAGAGGGCAAATGGAAAGAGTCCACTGGCCACTTTCTGAAAGACACCTAAAAACAAAAACTACTTGGAATGTTATACCAAAGCTCTAGGTCAAGAATAAATGCTGCAACAACCAGAAAGAAATAATTCAACTAACAGGAGTCACAGTCAGGAACACACAAAGTTCAACTTTACATTCTTATATGGGAATATAATATATGTAGTTTCCTCAGAACTATATCATCATCAGAGGTGATAGACAGAATCTAATTAGATGGAGGAGAACCTGGGAGTGATGGTTATGTTTTGATGATTTCAAAAGAACAGAAAGTGTGGGGAAGAACCAACACATTGGAAGAAGGAGGAGGTGAGAATAAGGAAGGAAATTATTTCATACAAATGGGGTACACAAGCAAAAGTATATACAGCAAGGAAGAGACAGTGGGAGGGGGTGAAGAAGTGATGCTTGAACTTCATTCTCATCTGAAATGGTCAAACAGGGGAAGAATCCATTTACATGCAGTTGGGTACAGAAATACATCTTACCCAACACTGAAAACAAAGGGGAAGAGCTTAAGGGAGAGGAGAGGGAGATTGAGGGAGGTAGTGGTCAGAAGCAAAACAAATGCTTAAAAGAGGCTAAGAAGAGAAAGAACAATATTAGAGAATAGGGACAGAGGGACAAAAAAAATAGTGATCATAACTGAATGTTAGTAGAATGAACTTATTTTTAAAGTGGTAGAGGATGGAGAATGGATCAGAAATAAGAATCTAGTAATATGTTGTTTACAAAAAATAAACTTGTAAAAGAAAGATACATAATTAAAATAAGGGGCTGGATAAGAATCTGTTATGCTTCAGCTGAAATAAAAAAAACCCAACAAAACATGGATAGCAATTGTGATTATAGTAAAAAAGACTAATTAGGCCTACTGGGACTAATATGGAAATTATGTTTTGCTAAAAAGTACCATAGATAATAAAAAATAACAATTCTAAATAAATATGAAATAGCACACTAAATGGCATAGCATCTAAATTCTTAAAGGAAATGCTAAATGAGTTATAGGGAGACAGTAAAACTGTCAGTCTATAATAAAACTAAAATAGTGAAGGACTTTAATTTACTCCTTTCAGACCTAAATAAATCCAAACAAAATATAGAAAAATTAAGAAAGATAAACCACTGAATGGGATGCTGAATGAGAATAGGAAAGAGTACCCATATTCTCGACTATGGTGGCATCTTCACAAAACCTAACTATGTATTACAGTATAAAAAATGTAAATGTAGAAATGCAGCTTCTATATTAAGGGATCGAAGGGTGTGGAATAGGATATTCCAGAAGTCAAAAGAACTAGGACTAAAACCAAGAATCACCTACCCAGCAAAACTGAGTATAATACTTCAGGGGGAAAATGGTCTTTCAATGAAATAGAGGACTTAAGGGGTGAGAGAGGAATACATTGGGAGGAGAAAGGGAGAAATGGAATGGGATAAATTATCTCTCATGAAAGAGGCAAGAAAAAGATTTTTCAATGGAGGAGAAATGGGGGGAGGTGAGAGGGAAAATATGAAGTTTACTCTCATCACATTTGACTCAAGGAAGGAATAAAATGCACACTAATTTTGGTTTGAAAACCTATCTTATGATACAGGAAAGTGAGGGAGAAGGGGATAAACAAGGTGGGGGGGATGATGGAAGGGAGGGCAATGGGAGAAGGGAACAATTAGAAGTCAACACTCTTGGGCAGGGACAAGGTCGAAAGTGAGAACAGAAGAAATGGGGGGCAGGATAGGATGGAGGGAAATATAGTTAGTCTTACACAACATGACTATTGTGAAAGTCATTTGCAAAACTACACATATATAGCCTCTATTGAATTGCTTGCCTTCCCAGTGGGGATGGGTGGGGAGGGAGGAAGGAGGAGAAGTTGGAACTCAAAGTTTTAGGAACAGCTTTTGAGTATTGTTCTTGCATACAATTGAGAAACAAGAAATACAGGCAATGGGGTATAGATATTTATCTTGCCCTACAAGACAAAAGAGAAGATGGGGATAAGGGAAGGGAAGGATGTTAGAAGAGAGGGATGTTAGAAGGGAGGGCAGATTTGGTGGTAGGGGTAATTAGAATGCTCAGCACCTTGGGATGAGGGGAGGAGAGAGATGGGGAGAAAATTTGGAACTCAAAATTTTGTGGAAATCAATGTTGAATACTTAAATAAATTTTAAAAAATAAAAATTAAAAAATTAGATTTCATTGAAAGATCATTTTTTCCCCTGAAGTATTATACTCAGTTTTGCTGGGTAGGTGATTCTTGGTTTTAGTCCTAGTTCTTTTGACTTCTGGAATATCCTATTCCATACCCTTCGATCCCTTAATGTGGAAGCTGCTAGATCTTGTGTTATCCTGATTGTATTTCCACAGTACTCAAATTTCTAGCAACTTGCAATATTTTCTCCTTGACCTGGTAACTCTGGAATTTGACTACAATGTTCCTAGGAGTTTCTCTTTTTGTAACTCTTTCAGGAAGTGATTGGTGGATTCTTTAAATATTTATTTTCCCCTCTGGTTCTAGAATATCAGGGCAGTTTTCCTTGATAATTTCATGAAAGATGATATCTAGGCTCTTTTTTTGTTCATGGCTTTCAGGTAGTCCTATAATTTTTAAATTGTCTCTCCTGGATCTGTTCTCCAGGTCAGTTGTTTTTCCAATGAGATATTTCACATTATCTTTCATTTTTTCATTTTTTTGGTTTTGTTTCGTGATTTCTTGGTTTCTCATGAAGTCATTAGCCTCCATCTGTTCCATTCTAATTTTTAAAAACTATTTTCTTCAGTGAGCTTTTGAACTTCCTTTTCCATTTGAATAATTTTGCTTTTTAAAGCATTCTTTTCCTCATTGGCTTTTTGTACCTCTTTTGCCAATTGAGTTAGCCTATTTTTAAAGGTGTTATTTTCTTCAGCATTTTTTTGGGTCTCCTTTAGCAAGTTGTTGACTCACTTTTCATGATTTTCTTATATCTCTCTCATTTCTCTTCCCAATTTTTCCTCCACCTCTCTTACTTGACTTTCAAAATCATTTTTGAGCTCTTCCATGGCCTTAGCCCATTGAATATTTATTTTGAGTGTTTGGGATACAGAAGCTTTGACTTCTATGTCTTTCCCTGATGGTAAGCATTGCTCTTCCTCATCTGAAAGGAAGAGAGAAGATATCTTCTCAACAAGAAAGTAACCTTCTATAGTCTTATTTTTTCCCTTTTTGGGGCATTTTTCCATCCAGTTACTTGACTTTTGGATCCTTTGTCAAGAGTAGGGTAGAGTTTGGGGATCTGTAAGATCTCAGTTCCTCCAAGGTGGCACAATTGAGCATGTACACTGGTCTGGGAGCAACAAGAAACTTTTGTGCCCAGAATCTGTGAGTAGTAGAGTTTCCTCTCCACAATCCCCTGGTCTTCAGTTCCAGCAATCCAGAATTGGGGACTGAGATTCAGATAAGCTGCTCAATTCTGCAGGGGTTTTCAGTGGGGGCAGGGTCACCATTCAGTGTGAGAAAAAGATCAATCGCTCAATTCCTCCAGGAGCATTACGTGGGGCAGGGCCACCACACAGGGCTCAGGTAAGGATCAGCTGCTGCTCAGTGCCCCCAGGGGCTTTATGATTCAATAATGGATGCAGGCTGCTGTGGGGGCTACTGTTGGAGCCACTGCCACCTATGTGGCCTCTGCTGATGCTGCCTGAGACCAGAACTATGAGAAGACCCTATTCCCTTCTCGGCCAGTTGAAAAAACTGTCTCATTGGCCTTTGAAGCCTGTGGGTTGAGGGATCTGCAAACCACTGCTACTGCTGCTGGGGATTCCATCCCCAAGGCTCCTGTTCCCAACAGACCTTTCCCGTTGGCCTTTCAGGTCACCCTGGGCTGGAAATCTCCTCCACTCTGTTGTTCTGTGGTTTCCGCTGCTCTAGAATTTGATGAGAGTCTTTCTTTACAGGTATTTTATGAACTGTCGGGGAAGAGCTAGTGTATGTGTGTCTTTCTACTCTGCCATCTTGGCTCCATCCCAGAAATGCAGAAATGTTCAATGTGTCTTTTACTGACAACAATGCTGTAAAATTATATTCACTAAAGAGTCTTTGATTCTACAATAGAATATTTAACCCCATCTTAGAAAAAAAGGAAGAAGACATAAATAAACTTCCAAACAGGGGGAGAAAACCAACCCAATAAATTGATTTACAAGTGAACTCTTCCAACATTTAAAGTACAATTAATTCTAATACTAAACTGTTTGAAAAAGGGAGTAAAGAAGAATTTCTACCAAATTCCTTCTATGAAACAAATATAGTCTTGATACACAAACCTTTCTTCCTAAAGAAAGAAAGAAAGAAAGAAAATTTTAGACATCTAATGAATATTGATGACAAAATTTGGAATAAACTATCATCAAGGAGAATATAGCAATATATCACAAAGAGACAAATGAACGTAATAATCTAGTGTTTGATGAACCCTAATGTCCCAGGTACTGGGGCAACAGCTCACAATCTGGCAAAAACTGTCGGTTATATTGGGAAACAGTTGGCAGAAACTAGGTATAGACCAACACCTCATGCTGTTCAGCACTTCTTAAATTGTGGGTCAGGATCATAGTTTAAGAAAAACTGAAGGGGTCAAGAGTTAAAGAAGTTTAAGAAGCCCTTATGAGAGTTTATGGGGGGCAGAGCCAAGATGGCAAAGTAGAAGCAGAGACCCACTTGAACTCTCCCCCCAACCTCCTCAAAAAACCTGTAAAAAATGACTAAACAAATTCTAGAGCAGCAGAACTAAAAGCAATTTAAAAATTTGAACTTTTCAGTGACACCAGAAGCAGAGAAAAAAAAAAGTTGGTTTTGCAGTTCGAAGTTTTTTCAGTTAAACCTTATATGGTAATTAAGAATCAGACTTGCAAATAGCCTTCCTAATTTTCTCTTCTCCATCTTGGAAAAGAGGCTTGCTCATATTGCCCCAAGTAAGCCTCTGAGTTACCTCTGAAAAAAGGTAAATACTTTTGATGGGAAAAAAAAAATCACAATTTTATTTTAAAAGTTTTGTTTATATGAGCATGATGGATTTCTCTGAATGATTTGGCAGAATTCAATTGCCTGAATAATTAGAAGCAGTCACCTAAAATGAATGATTACACCATGCATTTGCAAGTTCCTAAGTAAGAAACAAAATTTGAAGTGTTTTCTAGGATAAAATGTAAAACTACCTATTAACCTGAAAGTAAAGCTCTGATCCCCTAAATCAAAGTTTTGCAATGAATTTAAGATTTATTGTGCTAATTTGCAAAAGGCAGATTTGATAGGAGAAAGATAAGAGAAAAAACTGGATCTGAGAATTTGCAATATATGAAACATGATGTGAAAGTAGAAAGGGACAGGGTTAAGAAATTAAGAGTTTTAGAAACAGTGAAATATTGAGTCAATGTAAAGACAAATGCAATCTATGATTTGATATGCTCGGTTTGGCATTGTCAGTCAGTAGCTAAAATCTTAAATTTAGAAATTTAGATAGTTTACATGAACATAATTTAAACATGAAGCTCAGTTAAAAAGCAATAAGAAGTAATATGAAAGTGATCTTAAAAAATAAAAATTCTAAAATGAGACTGCATGAATGGATTCAATTTTTGGCTCCCCAACAGTAGGAAAGTAGAATTAGTGACTTTTCACTTAAACAGAGACCCTTTTTGCCTTCCTTTTTGCCAATGATTAGGATTTCTAGCAAGGGCCAATTTAGAAAAAATGGCAGAGAAAAAGAAAATCCTAGTATTGTAGAAAGTTTAAGGAAGTTTTAGATGTCATTGAGAGAAGAGGTGAAGAACAAAATAAAGACATTGACATCCTTCCTAAACTATGAACTCCACCTGACAAGATGCTCATTTTCTATTTAGGGGATTCTATATTACTTTTAATACTTTTCACTGTTGCCGAACAATTTCACAAATTCTAATATTCTTATGGATGTGGAAAAGTAACTGAATTTTATAGCAATTAAAAATTTGATTTACATTGGGCTTGATAAGTTAATTAAGAAAAATTGTAATTCACAGCATAGTTGATTTGTGTTCTGAATGGTAAGTGCTGGTGCCATATCTTGTAGTTGATAGCTACCGGTTTCTGAACAAGTATAGAATATCAGAACTGGTAGATGAATGGAATGGGTTTTCTATGTTGCAGATTTGGAGATGCATTCTACTAGGTTAATATTGTTTAACTGGCAATAAGTTTTGTTTTGTATTTTGTGTTTGAAGAGTATGAGATCCATGACATGGTTATATATTGATAATGTTTAATATAAAATTTTGGAATAATCTCTTTGTTCTCTCTGAAGCAAACTCAGAAAATATCTCTTCCTACGTCAACAAAAGCCAGCTAGGGCTGACTTAACATTCTTTAAGAGACTTTTAACCCAAGACACTATCTTGAATAATGGGATATTTTCCATATCTTAATATTTGTAGACATATACTATGTTATGGCATGTTAATGGTAAAGAAAATACAGACATCTTAGGTCATAATTTCTGTTTGAAACTTTGTCAAATTTTATCTTATTGTATTTGCAACCTATACAATTAAGAAATTCCTTTCTAATGGTCTAGTTAATCACTTATGGAGATCATAAATCTGA
>CM053771.1:172034562-172089339 GCA_028658325.1 Potorous gilbertii | reverse complement strand
TACTATGTTATGGCATGTTAATGGTAAAGAAAATACAGACATCTTAGGTCATAATTTCTGTTTGAAACTTTGTCAAATTTTATCTTATTGTATTTGCAACCTATACAATTAAGAAATTCCTTTCTAATGGTCTAGTTAATCACTTATGGAGATCATAAATCTGAAGGACACAGAACACTTCTTTGTCCTAAAACAAACTTAAGGCTGCCCAATTCTTTGTATTGGTAGCCAGAACATTTTTCTGACTCCATAATGCATTATGTTACCATTTTCTTTAATAGGGAATTGATTAATTAATTAATTAAATCATAAAATGTATGCATTTAGCCCATTGCCTTTTCTTTAACCAAGTTTTCAGGTCAACAATATTAATACTGTGTTTATAAATTTCTTGTTTGTCATTTTGGAAATCATTGTATGTAAGTTCTGTTGAATTTGGAATGGTATGTCTAGATCACTTTTTTGTTCTGCTATCAGTTATTATAATTTTTTTTTTGTAATGAACAAAAATGGATGCTTTCCCTCTTCCATCTCCCCCTCTCCATGACTAAGGAACAAAAAACACATAAAGTATGCACGTAAACACTTCTAGTGAAATAAAACAAATGCTCCCATTTTGGCCCAAGAATGTTTGCCTCAGTCTTCACCTTGAGCCCATTACCTCCCTGTCGGGAGGTGGATCACATATTTGCATGCTTCACCATGGGTCCTTTGGAGTTGTTACTGATCATTCAGTTGATCAGAGTTCTGAAGTCTTTTAAAGTTGTTACAATGTTGCTGTTATTATATACATTGTTCTCCTGGTTCTACTCATTCCCCTTGCATCAGTTCAGTCCCTCCCAGGTTTCTTTGTCTTTTAAACATATTTAGGTTAAATTATTTTTGAAAACTGAATCTCCCTCTCTTTCCCTAACTAGAAGGCTATTCAGGTGTCCTATGACAAGCACTCTAATTGGCAGGGGGAACTTTGACCTAATTCATTTCTTAACTGGGTTGACACCCATAGGAGCTGGGGAGTAGGAGGTATTACTACATTAAATCCAAACTTCTTTCAGATACCCCATCAGCTTAGCTCATAGAAGCTCAGAAGTCCTAAACCGGAGATTCCTTAGCTTTAGCTTGTGTGGTAGCTGAGAGCAGGGGTTGGCAAACTACAGTGTGTGGTCTTCTGCCTGTTTTTGCTATTGTTCTTAATGAATCGTGAACTAAGAATGACTTTTACATTTTAAAATAAAGTTTAATGGGAACACAGTCACATTCATTTACATATTGTCTCTATTTTCAAGCCATAAAAGGAGAGTTGAGTAGTTTTATTAGGGACTATGAGGTGCTCCCTTACTTTCGCACTGCTTGCTTACTGAGCTCTAAATTAGTGATGCAGTTATAACTCAACAACAGGGTTTGGAGTGCTGATGCAGACTGTTGTGTGAATTTATTTTTTTATTACTAGTGCATACCCATAATGACAAAATGAGAAAAAAATAGTTTTATTATGGTTTTTTGAAAACAAAGTGAGACTGAAATGTTTCCGAATGAGAACCACCCTCAATCACTAACCACTATTACTGAACACTGGATGACTTTAGAAATTAATTTGCTTTAGACTTGATGATGTTTCTTAATGAATCCAACCTAAAATTACAAGACAAAACAGCTTAAATGCAAAGCTTAAATTGCAGCAAAGTCAATTCAATAACTAAGATTGTTTGAATCGAGTAATGTCGAGCTGCCTTATACATTTCTCACAGCCAAAAGTTAAAACAGGAAGTGAGACAGGCATTTCCCACACAAATTTATATTAGATTTTTCAAGCTCAAACTAGAATTCCAGCAGGGTTTTCTTTACTTCTATGCAAATGCAAAAGAAATTTCCATATTTCAAAATCCATTCAACTGAGCAATTGAGGAGCTCCTACCTTCAAAAGTGAGGAATCTGCAATGTAAAGATTTGCTAAAAGGCAAGTCCCAAGGGAAGAATCAAATAGAATTCCATAAATGCTGCCACCCCCCCACTCCCATGCTCAATTAAATATTGACTCATGTATTGGTATCACAGTACCTATATGTGTGAAAAAACATTCTCAAAGATAAATTACATGAAATTTCATCATAGAGTAGCGTGAACCCATTAACATTTGCATTCCATTTTGCATATAGGGAACATCAACTCTGAATCTTAATTAAATGAAATGGATTATTCCTCTTCCACCCAAATAATTACAAACCTGATTTGAACTCAGATCTTCCTGAGTATAGGCCCAGTGCTTTAGCCATTGTGCCATTGAGCTATGTAATTAGGAAAAATTTTGTCTTCATGAGAGTTATTTGCCATCATTTTATCCGAAAGCTTTTAAAATTAATTTTTATTAAATACGTTAATTTTTCAAGTCTGGGATATGTATGTATGTATATATATAAAATAAATTTCATCCTTCTTTTTGAGTGCCTATGTATTCTTTGTGTACTTCCGTTTCCTTGAGTCAGCTAAGTATTATCATTTGTACAAATAAAAAAGAAAATCACAAGACTATTCAAAAAATTCTATGAGTATTTTAAAAACATTTAAAACCATGTCATATTATGTTACTTTTTTCTACAATCACTTAGAATGTTTGGTGCTTAGAGCCTATGAATTCTTGTGGCTTATAGGTGGAAGAAATTGTTTCCAAGATTTTCTGAGAGGGTAGACACCGTTCCTGGACCTTCAGTTGAAGCTACAACTTAAATTGTTACTTTCATATGACCTTTTGTTATTCCTCTCCCTTCCATCCATAACATCAAATATTAAATTAAGCAGAAAATAGTTCTTAGAGTTTTTAAAGGTATCCACTGGGAAAGGTCCTTAAAACTTTGAAAATGAACAAAGGTAACTGTACTATCACTTTACCAAAACAAATTAACATAACTTACATGTACCAAGAAGAGAGAAAATATGTATAATAAGGATTCATTTTGTGTCAAATCATGTCAATTCACCAAATATCTAGAAGAAATTGTATAGTATCTAATATAATCTAATCTTAATATCCTTCCAGTAGCCATCTTTCTACTAATTTTTGTAATTATATCTCCCTCTTGTGGCCTTTTGGTGAATTGTAGAAGCTGGAATTTACAAAATTAAAATAAAAATGTAATTATTTGATAAACTGAAAAATTATAATTATGAACAAAAAAATGGATTACATTCTATAGTCCAACTAGATCAGTCTTCTGCTTTAGGGAGCACCATTTTTAATCAGTTTAGACAATTAGGAAACTATTAAAGTTGTCCAGAAGAATTCTCTAAGTTGATGAAATAATTATCAACAAGTGAAACAGTGACAAAGACTAATGTTTTAATTGTTATCATGTCCCCAAGAAAAAGACTGTGAAGAATTTAGGCCATTTGGCTTAACCTAACAAAATTTACACAGAATTTAACAAAAATGTATTTGTGTACACTTGTATTTCCTCGAGTCCTTAGAACTCTCTTTTACCATCTGGGGTCACCAAATTTCTTAGGTGATGCTGAAACTACCTTGATTTTGAATTTACTGTAAAATATAACCACGTAAAAGTGGATAAGCATGAATAAAGATATGTACTTAACTACTATGAGGTGTTATGTAATATAGTCAATACAGAGTTGGCCCAGAGCCAAGAAGTTACAGTTTAAGTCTTGCCTCTGATACATGGTAGCTGGGTGGTGCTGGACAAATCATCTAACCTCCTGTCAATGCTGTAGGAAACTCTCTAAGACCATACAATTTGTTCAGATGACAAGTGGCCAAAGGATTTGAATAAGTGGTTTTCAATGGAAGAAATCCAACCCATCCATAACCATAGGAAAAAATACTCCACATGGAATATTCAAGAAATGCAAATTAAAACAATTTTGAAGTTCCTTATACCCATAGGACTGGAAAAATTTGCAAAAACAAAAGGAAAATGACTAATATTGGAGGAATTCTGAAAAATAGGCACATTAATATATTGTTGGTGGAGTTGCTAATTAGCAAAGTCATTCTGGAAAGCAATTTAGATGTGTCCCTAAAATTACTAAACTGGATATACTTTGTGACCTAGAGAAACCACTATTAGTTTTATCTCTACATCTCAAAAAGATTCTTTTAAAAAGAGGAAAAGGACTCACATATACAAGAAAAATTTATGGTAACTCTTTTTTGTAGTTGCAAAGAACTGGGAATCAAGAGAGTGTCCATCAGTTGGGGAATGGCTGAACAAATTATGGTATATGAGTATAATGGAGTCTACTCTTCCATGAGAGAGAACAGAAGGGATGGGTGCGTAGAAACTTGGGAAGATTTGCATGTATTGATGCAGAATGAAACGAGCAGAACAATCTATGCAATAACAACATTGTAAAGATAAATATCTTTGATAGACAACATCCCTGATCAGTGCAATGAATCAAGGAAAGCATGAATCAAGGAAACAATAGTGAAGCATGCTCCCCATCTCCTGACAAAGAGGAGATAGATTCAAGATGCAGAACGAGACTTACATTTTTGAACATGACAATTATGGGGTTTTGTTTATAAGGGCTTTATTTTTTTAATAAAGGAAGAGGGGGAGAAGATAAAGGTTTATTAACTGGCAATAAAATAGATTAATAACTTTTTAAAAGTCTATTAAGTTGCAAAGAAGGTGCTGACCTATACTGGTAGAGAGAATTTCCTCATCCAGGAGTTCCCTTTAGCAATAAAATCACAACTCGAATTCTTATCCCTATGAGAACATAGTCTTACATTAGTTTAAACTTTTTCTCTCAATATAGATTGCTTAAAAATTTGAGTGTGCACTGTAATTATTTTTTTGTGTATGCATATAAAATGTGTAGAGATTTATAACATCTTTCTATAGATAGATCTATATCCATCCATCTCTATCCAGTTTCTTTAGGTGTCTGGCCTCTATGGAGTGACCTATATTCAGGTGGATTTATTAATTATTGAATAAGCACAGAAGTTCCAACAAAGTTGACAGGGCTAAACTTAGTTTGCTACTGTATTTGACCAATGCAGATTCACAATCATGAATGAATTTCTTTTGTTTAATGCTAGAAAGAAGATATTATAATAAAATATCAAAGTCTGAAAAGATAAGCCTAGCAAGAAAAAAAACTGTCTTCTGGAGAACATAAAGCATCTTATTTATGATCTATTGCATCTTAGATGGAGGCACTGAAGTTGAGAGAGAAGTGAGTCTCTCAGGGTCAGAAGGCTAGTTGATAGTCAAAGCTGGAGGACAGTACGATTCTGATTCCCAATCTGGGCTTTCCATTGTGCTCCTACTAAGAAAAAGTGAAAGGGTATGTTTTCTTGGCTTCCATTACCTCTAAATACAAGAAAATCTTTTAAAGGTAAAAAAAAAAAGATAACATTTGAGCTTTATAGAACTCCTGAAGACTTATCGAAGCAGAAGCTGCACCTTCTTTTTTGCAGCTGTTGGGAGACATGTTTTGTGCCCTCTCAAATCTTTCCAGTCTTCTCCAGGATTCTTCATACTAACAATCACCGTTTTGTCCAAGAAGACTTTGGCATAATATATAAATTACATAGAAACATAAACTAATTCTATCATTTTTCCTGTCTTCCATTTAGAATATCAGGTAAGAGAAGGTAGGTCAAGCTCTCTCTATCTCTTTGTACTTATTTTTCTGTCTGTCTTTATCTCTTTCATTCTCCATCTCTCTCTCTCTCTAGGGATGTAAGAGGGTGTGTGTGAGATAATAGAGAGGAGGAGAGGAAGAGAAAAATGGACAGATACAGAGAGCCAGAGGGAAGGGAACAGAGAGAAGGGCAAAGAGACAAGGAGGGACAGAAAGACTGCAAGACTGAGATTGAGAGATAGATTTAAACAAGGAAATCAGTCTCTTTAGAATACTTTAATTCAATTCATCCAGCATTCATTAAGTATTTATTATGTGGAAGGAATTGGGGATAAGACAAAAACAATAACAAAACCTCTCTCATCAATTTACATTCAATTTCCTAAAACACATATAAAGAATATATACAATCAGATATATAAACTGGAATTTAATCACAATTCCCCTCCCCCCACTAAGGACTTTGTAAACGCTAAAAGAATATTATTTCTATAACCTTAAGGGTATAAGACCTAATGATTGTTTTTCACAACAGCAGCTTGGCTGCAGTAAGTAGCAATTTATGTCAGAACAAAAGAACGCTGGAAGATCATTTTTTTCCGAAGGTGCTGGATGACGTTTTTTTTTTGGACTATATTTCCCCAATCCGTCCTGATCATCAATCTCAAAATTAATTTTCCTAAAATACAGCTCTAATCATGTCATTCCTCTGCTCAAAGACTTAAACCAGCTCCCCATTGATTATCTTCTTTAATCTGATATAAGAAAGCCTCCACAATGATTTTAAACAATCTCTCCAGTTTTACACAGGACTGTTTCTCTTCTATCTCACAGTAATCCGTTTTCCAACACTTCCTGCCTTTGCACTGCTTATGACTGCAGTTCCCTCTTACCCTCCTAGCCATCACCCTCTCCACCTGCTGAAATCATCCTTCAAGCCTTCCCCCAAAACTACAGCAGGCACTTCACCATTTTCATTTCTCTAGCCCGTCTTCATAGCTCTTTGTATCTTTCTTACACTTTACCTTTGCATTATATTGATTGTATACATTCCCTTTCTCCCTTACTAGATTAGAAATTTCTTGAGTGTTCCCTTCAGAACTTAGGCCATTTATAGCAAAAACCAGGAGCTTAAAAAATGTCGAACATGAAATGAGAAGGCCGGTAAAGAGTCAGGAGACCATTGAAATCCAAACTCGGGGTGGGGGGGAGGGGGACACTACTTGAGACATCAGGTGAATTATTTGACCTCTATGGGCCTTAATTTCTTCACTAGTAAAATGAAGAAATTGAAGTAGATGATTGGAGGTATCTTCCAGCTCTTGATCTAAGTCACTTAACATTGTTTTCATCGTCTGAACAATTAGGATGTTCTAAATATTTGGTCTCTGGAATCCTGTGGAGCTCAGGCATCAAAATAAATAGACATAGGAAAAACAGCTGACTTGGAGTTGTGTGGCCTTGGGTAGGTCAGTCTCTCTGGATCTGTTTCTTCACTGGAAAAGAGGGTGGTCAGGGTACGAGAAGACTAGAAGACTTTCCCAGGAGATTTAGAAATCTATGACATTATAATAGTGCCCGGCTCTACATTGAAAGGAGTCAGGGGAGACAATCCAAGGATGCTCCAGCCACACTCTCTCCAGAGAGACAATAAAGAAGAAAGGGAAAAAGAAATGTGAAATCCTTTCCATCTTTAAAAAGAGAATGGAAAATGTGACGCAGCAAGAAGAAGCTGGGTGAAATTGACAGGAGGGTGGGAGGGTTCAATGCAGAGAGTAGGGAGCAAATGGCTTTCTCCAAACTCAGACTCCGCCTTTTTACCGAATCCATCCCCTTTAGCTAAGACTACGTCTTCCATTCTCTGCTAGGCGCTTGTCTATCGCAGCTGCACCATTTCTAGGGCTTGGATCTTTAGGGCGGTCACCAGGCCCTTAAAGCCTCAGGTTCTGTGGCTGCTAGGGAGAAAGGTGAAAAGGAAAGTCCCCATCCCACGGTCACACTCCGGTGGAAGGAAAGCGTGGTCTCCATCCCGGGCGCAGGCTTCTTTGTGGAACCCGCGGCAATCATGAACCAGCCCGCTTCTCAAGCCATGGCAAGTTATTTTTCCTTTGTCTGTCTCGTTGCCTACCGCTCCCCTTTCTTTCTCTCCCCTTTTTTCTCCCTCCCCTCTCCGCGCCTTCCCCCCCCAGCATCTTTTTTTCCCTGCCTCCTGGGCTAAATCAATCCTTTTCCTAAAGATTTCAAAGAGGAGAGATGTGGGCAAAGCTCCTTTGTCATATTTTCAGCGAAGGGTGGGCGTCAGATTAGATGAAGGTCCAAGGGATGGAGCTAGGGGACGTGACGCCACCAGCTTCTATAGTGTGGTAACATGGCAACATCTAGACGTGGGTTTGGATTCCTGCACCTGCATAAAGGACAGGCAGAGACCTGATCCCCAGGTGCTGAAAAAGGGAACCTCCCTTTATGATCCTTAGCTGTTGTCTAGCATTCTGCATAGGTCTTTGTCTGAGGGCTGTATTTGCTTCAACTCGTGTTCCGATCGCAAATGCGCTCTCTGAGATGGATGTCTCTGGTTGTTAAGAGGATATGCGCACAACAAATATGGCCACCGCGGAAGAATTTAGGTTTTAGCTTATTCTCTAGGCCCGAGACTTGTCACACAAAACAATGCTTCTGATTGGTTGTCCTGCTCAACCGTGCCTTTAGGCGTTTAACTCTTACTATACCATCATCTTCAGTATTGGGGTGGGATGTTCAGGGCTGATTTGCATCTGGAAAAAAACTGTAAATTATGGCCAAAAAGAAAAAAATTCAAGTTGGAAGCCTGAGAGGGGGTCAGAAATTTCTGTGGTTGGGGCAGAATTACCATCAAAGAGAGTATGTGATTTGGAAAAGCATCAGGCAAACCCAATTTCTCAGCTCTGTTGGGAGTCCTTGCCCAAGTGCAAAAAATTAATTACATTCAATTAGCCCATAATATGTTATTTCCCCTCAGATATTAGTTCCTTTTCATGTTTTTCAGATGTTAGCCTTCTTTAACATGCCTGAATATTTTCTCCTTTGTTTAATTTTTCTGGGACCCTTTGCTTGGATCTCTCCTTTACCTCCGTCACCTTTTCCTTTTATATTATGTCTACAGTTGAATATGTTATTTATCTCTTGGAGGACAGAGACTATTTCGTTTTTTTGTTTGTTTTTGAATTTTTATCTTCCACCAGGAGGCAGCCAGGAAGATTCTTCTAGTGGCTATTCAAGATAAGATAACATATTATCTTAGCCGTCTGCTTTGGATTCCTTTTCTCTTTCCCTGCTGGCTTATCTATACTGCCCCCTCAAGGCTGTCTTGGGGAATTTTTTTATTCTTCAAGGGATCTTAACCTGGGGTCTATTTACTCAAAAAAAAAAAAATTTAATGACTATCTTTTTATAATTAGTTTCCTTTGTAATACTGATGAGGGCTGGAAAGATAGAAGAACCCCAAGACTGGAGTTCCCTGTGTGGGCCATCTGGAAAAGAATTCATGGACTCAAGCATTCTTGAGGTCAAGGTGGTAAAGATTTATTATGCTTTTCAGCGGGCAAGAATTCTTAGGGAACCTGCAACCTTAGAGGGGTACAGTTAAAGTTTATAGAGATTTTTCTATTTTTCTATATTAAAACATGTGCCAAGTATGCTTACTAGGTGATTCAGGGTGGGATTAGGGAGTGGTTAATTCCTAAAGGAACATGCAAATTTGGTATCTACTGCACACGTATTTTACCCAGAGTTCATCCAGAAATAACCAAGGGAAGGGGGCGGGTTATATGGAGGTGGTTTTAGGCTTGAAAGAGACATTAAGTCAGTCAGTGGTCAGGACTGACAAAGTAATACCCAAGCTGCTCTCATCAATATCTTGTTAGACAAGATAAATATAAGGGAGTATACATATGTCTAAGTCTAGGACACATATGATTGGTCAGTGAGTAGTAAATGTCGTTATGACCCAGTACACAATTCAATCAGTACACAACTGGTTCAAACTAATAAATTCTATAGATGAAGCTGGCTATTATATCAGGGAGAGAGATGTAGGGCAGGCTGTCCTTGGGCTGGAGAGAAACTGCCTGAGACAGTGTTTTGAGGTCAGGGAGAAATGTGATTTTAGAGAGAAATGTGATTTTAAAATTGGGGTCCAAGCACAGGCACCCAAGTATCCCATCAATACTATGTGTTTTATTAATCTAAAACACTCTGAGGAGTCTGTAGGCTTCACCAGGTGGCTAAAGGTGTCAGTCCATCACCAAAAAAAAAAAAGTTGATAATCCCTACATATTTCTACATGGTAACACTTACTTGGTGACTCCTACTGTTGAGGTTTTAATTGTCATTGATATTGTCATATCAATTCTGTGAAGGGATTTTTTTTTAAGTATTGTTTATGAACTCACCTTCTTATTCTTGAATCTAACAGTTATGGTGAACTAAATTTTCTTACCAATGCTGGGGAAGCTGAACTGATTTTGAAACCCTGGGTTTGATTTCCCGCTTCTTAGATAATTGTTTTCATTACTACATTTTATTTTAACTTCCACTAACCGAAACAAGTATTCAAATATATGAACAAGAAACAAAGATAGTAAGAGAAAAAGCATAATCAAGAACAAAAATTGAAATAACTAGTAAAAAAAACCCCACAAAAATCTAAATACATTGAAAAAAACAGAAAAGTGATTGTGAGTGATGTTCTTTTCGTAGTGCTTTGCTCACTCAGCATTGCTTAATAAATATATATGCACAATTCATTGCAGTCTTTCTACTTAGCCTTTCTTACAGTGAAATGATGTTCCATTAATTTCGTTATCACAACTTACTTAGGACTTTCTCAGTTCTAGGGCACATTATTTTGTTCTTTGAATTTTGCTATTACAATTGCTATGAATATTTTTGTGTAGGTGTGTTCTGTTTTCCTGTCACTAACCTTTTTAGTTGAATTAGTCAGTTTACAAGAATTTATTAAGCACTTATCTTATGCCAGGCACTATGCTAATCACTGCAAATACAGATACAGTAAAAAGAGCCCTGCCCTCAAAGAGATTATATTCGAATGTGGATATACATACAAAGAAGCTGAAAAAAGGTAAAGAGAGAAGGTAGGGGGAAGGCATGGTGGAGAAGTAAAGAAGAGTCCAGTCAGATGGGAAATGAAGAGGTGGCTAGATTAGGCTGGAAATTCTGGAAGGAACCCCAAAGTCATATATCCAAAGTATACATTCCAGGGCTGTAGTGATTTTCAAAGATAAAAAGATTTCTGAGGCATAGCATAGAAGACCAGAATCTTGCAGTTTGATGGAGAAGAAAGTTATACCTTAGGGTGTAAACCTTATAAGTGATATTATTGGGTCAGAGGATATGAATGTTTTTGTTTTATTATACTGAGTTCTTGATTTACATCATTTGCAGAAAATTCAAGAAGGAGGTCAAAAGTCATTTGGGTAAAGCTTGTATTTTTTAAGGTACATTATCCATTTCTTATCCAGGCATCAATGCAGAATGTCAAGGAACCTGAAACGTATGAAAGGACCATTGTGGTTTCTAACGTTCCTGTTGGAAATTTTAAAGATGAAGTCATGGCAGATATTCTGAGGAGTTACTTCCAGAAGGCTAATAACAACGATGTAGAAGTAGAAAATGTAACGTATCCAACAAGTGTCAAAGGAGTTGCATTTGTGACATTCAAGGAAGTAAAAGGTATTTCAAAATTTATTTCTTCCAAATTAAAAAAAAATTATTTGCAACAAAATGAGAAATCCATTGAAATGCCTCAGTGGATTTGATAAATCCTTGATAATTTTCCTTTTTCATGTAACTGCTTAAATTAAATCAAAGATAATATCAAAGAAATATGATTTAACCTGGGAGATGGAAAACAAAAATATTTAACTAGGAAATGGAAACCCAAGGTAAGTGAGAAGATAGTAAGATAGCACCTACTTACTTCTCAAAAATTCATGCCACTAGGTTTTTATGAGCTGTATGATAAGAATACAGAAGTAACCCACTGCCAGTGATCTTTAAAAAATTTTGGGAGGCCTATGGGTTTGTGTGTATGGCATGTTCAACTTAACTTGGAACAACAGGATGTAGTAGCTAAAACAACATTGGAATAAACTAATAAACCTTAATTTATAAAAGCAAAATGTTCAGAATGAAATTAATAGTCCTAATTAATTCTGCCCTGGTCAGATCCAGCATGTCAGGTATGGATGCCCCATTTAAGGAATCTGAACCCAGGTCATCTGTTTCTAAATCCAATATTATTTCCAGTGTACCACACTGCTTTCCATATATATACATATCTAAGCTGTTGCCATATCTTGTCATTTCCACTTTCCCACATTTCCATATCTAAGTAGCCATGAATTAGTTCTCATCTCATTTCCCTGGGTCATTTAGAATAACTTTAATCATTCAACCTCCAGTCTCACCCTACTCCCTTATTCCAACTGATTGTTAAAAATGATTTTCCTAAACAACATGTCACTCTTCTACTCAGTAAACTTCATTGTCTTGTAAACTCTCTGAGGGCAGGGGAATTATCTTTTGCCTTTTTTTTTGTTTTCCCAGTTTGTTTCCCCAATGTTTAGCACAATGACTGACACATAGTAGGAATTTAATAAATGTTGACTGATTAATTCAATAGATTTTTATTTTCTCTAGGCCTAAGTCTAAACACCTCAGTTTGGCATTTGTAATCCTGTCTCAATCTGCTTTTCCAAATTTATGACACATTATTTTCCACACACACTCTTTGGTACAGTCAGATTGGTCTTTTTTTCTGTCTATATGTCTTTTTCATTGTTTGTACCCCATCCTTAGAATTCACTCCCCCTAAACTTCTTATCTTAGAATATTTATTTTTCCTCAAGACTCAGCTCATGACAACCTTCTTCTACATGAAGGTTTTTTTCCTACTCACAGCTAGAAGTTCCCTTTGCCCCAAATACCTTATATCTATTTTTTTACATATACATGTATATGCATATATTGTCACCACTGGCAGAATGTAAGCTTATTATGGTCAGAGGCTGTTATGTTTTTGTCCTTGTATCTCATCTACCTGGCACAATACCTGGCACATGGCATATGCTTAACAAATGTACATTAATTACAAGACATTTTCAGTTCTGAGATCCTGTGATTTCATGAAATAAAAATGGCTTTTCATTTGGGATAGAAAGATATACTTCAATACTAACAGAAGTTTATTCTTTAAAACAAGATCTTCCATATAGAACATGCTGTGGAAATGGGACTACAAGTTCTACAAAACTGGTGGAAGTAATAAACATTTTGTTTAGATGTTTACTTTTGAGGGAAAATTTTAAAACTGGCAAAAAACAAGTGAGATAATCTATTTTTTCCTGCTTAGGTGCTGAGAACGTCCTTAAACAGAAGGAACACTGTCTGACACATGAGGGACTACTTCCAACTTCTCTTACTGTGTCTCATTTTAGCGAAAACGTGAGTATGCGCCTTGTGCTAAGTATGTTCCTGAAATTCCATCCCCTCCATGAAGCCTTTCATAGTGTGGACAAGTCCACAACAAAAACTCATTTATCCTTCCCCTCAAAGCCTCCCTTCTTTCATACTTTTTCCTAGTCTTGTCCAGGTCACCACCATCTTCCCAACCATCCAGTTTTGTATTTGCATCATCCTTGCCTCCCCCATTAGAATGTGAACTCCCTGAGGGCAAGGATCCTGTTTTGCCTTTCTTTGTATCCCCTGCACTAAGCACAGTGCCTGGCACTATAAAGTGCTTAAGAAATCCAGACAGCCCAAATTCATGTAAGGGGAAAAGTTTATAGGGAATACAAATTATCAGTGTTTAAATATCTGATTTACACTTCTGAGATATTGTCATATATTCCGTTTATATCAGTTAATTAAAATATGTAAATATTTGGGTGGGGGAAAGAAGACCACTTCTGGGATAAGGTGCTATTTTGGAAAAGGATTAGAGGATCTGGATAAATACAAGGTAGGGCTTTTGAGCAAGAATACCTAAAACAAGAATAGGTGAACAAGAACATAGGAGGAATTAAGGAAAACAGAATCTTCAAAGGCAACTTGATTTAAAAAATGGATTCAGAATTTTGGCCTTGATATAATGAGACAAGAAGGTTATTACATTACTTCAGATGAAAGCTAATTAGGGCCTAGACTACTAAGTCAATAGATATAAGAAGAAGGCAAAGTTGCACTTTGAATAGAGCTCTTTTGAATACTTCTATTTCAATTTTTTTCCTTTCAAATTTTAGGTAATTCGTTATATTTTTGTTCACCTTGATTTATCCATTTTTGGAAAGGAAGCTGTCCTAGAAAATCTGGTGGCAGAACTTAAGGAGAAAATTCCATCCTTGATCTTCTACGTGGTGGAAACTAATGGAAAGGTCATTGTTAAAGGGTCATTTTTAGCAATCAAAAAACTAAAGGAAATTCTGTTATCAAAGGCCAGTTCTCTTCATGGAAATGACACAAATTGTGTCAGTCTGAGAAAAAGGAAGAAGAAAACCTCTCCAGAGTGGAGCACATCTGTGTCATCAATCCAGCCTGCAATGCTAAACACTACTGGAAATGACCAGATAATTGTCCTTGATACAGATGTGTTTAAATATATGAAGCATGGTAGCCAAATGTATGAGAAAACTTTAAAAGACTTTAATGTCCTGAGTCAGGAGATTGTTAATGATGAGGTCACCACAATATGTTTGAGAAGTTCTCAGGCTGATTCCCATTCTGATCATTTGGAAAAAGTAAAGGAATTAATTGAGGAATTTTCATACACTCTTTCCCTTGAGCTTCGAAAAGAGACATTCTCTTTTGATGGGAAGGATATGAATGAGAGGAAGCAGATTTTGTCAGCATGCAATGTGCTGAAGCCACAGTATCCCCAGGTTCTGATTGAATGTAACCCTAAGCATATTGACATCATAGGGAATGCTACTGATACTTATCAGTTCAAAAAACTTGTCATGAAGGCTGCCGGGAAGAAAGGCAACTTCGGAAACCATGCTGACACTAGCTAAGATGTTCAAGGATTCTCAAATCTTTCCCCATAACCAGTAATTTCTTAGGAAAAGATAGATTTAAATCTATCCTTTAGAACATCTAGATGGTCGTTATTATGCTTGTGTCAGTATCATAAATAAGTAGAAAAATAAGAATTGCTTTCAAATAGAATGCTATCGCAAATCATGCTAGTGATACTTAAAGATATTTTAAAATCAGAACATCATTAAGTAAAAAGTATCCACTGTGGTAAGACTGCTTGATATTTGAACATTATTTGTATTTGTGGCATGCTGTTCTTCAATTTTCTCTCCAATGACTCTGTCTTTTTGAAAAGTAGATTTCTACTGAAATCTTTTGTCTTTCTATTGCCTATATTTCTTCCTTTATCTTTTCCATTACCCTTTCCCAGAGAACCATCCTTATGACAAAGAGAAAAAATGTAAAGAGGATGAGAAAAAAAGTCAGCAAAACCAGTAAACATATTGGAAAAATATGACATTGAATGCGTTATTTCAAACATGACAACCACCACCTCTGCCCTTCTCTCTAAAGGAAGGGTTGGTGAGGTGTCCTCTCATATTTTTCCTTTGGTGACAAGTTTCATCATTACAATTTCTCAGCATTCAGTTTTGAATATTTTGTGATTGTTCTATTTTCATTGTTGTAGTCTTTGCAGTTGTTGTTTTTCTGACTCTGTTTATTTCACTTTGTATCAATTCATGTAAGTCCATGATTTTCTGTAGTCATTAGTTTCATAATTTTTGATAGCACACTATATAATATTCCATTTGATATGTTCCAAATTTGTTGATCCATTTTGCAAATGCTGAATATCAACTGTGTTTCCAGTTCTTTGTGGTAAATAAAAAGTGCTGATATATGTATTTTGATGTATGTGGAGTCTTCTTTTATGTCAATGGCCTTGCCCTAAAGGTCTTAAGTAAAAAGTGGGTTTTTTGCAGTTGTTATATAGAATTTAGCAGAAAAGGAAAATGCTTCTGTTTCATTTCTTATTGTTTGATAAAATTGTTAAAGATGAAGCATTTGAAATAGAAAGATTATCAAGAAGCTGTTTCCCATTAATAAGCCTTCTCTTGCCTAATGTCTTGAATGTTCTAAAAAATCCTTTATTTGGTTGGTAAAGCTCTCTATAATATGGTCCCTTCCTACCTTCCCAGCTTCCTTACTTCCATGCACCCCTCACCCTCCACTCTTCATTCCCCCACAAATTCTGTGATCCAGTGACAGTAGCTTTGTTATTCCTCGAATAAGACAATCCATCTTCCAACTCTAGGCATTTCCCTCATGCCTGTAACTTTTCCCCTCTCCTCACAGCTTCCTCCTAGTTTCCATGACTGACTTCAATTTTCACTTGAAATCCTACTTTTTGCAAAAAGCCTTTCCCAATCCCTCTTAACACTAGTACCTTCCCTCTGCGACATGGTTGTTTCCTTTGTTTCAAAATACAATTAAAATGTTTACAGCAAAAAGCCCTTCTTCACTGCTCATTCTTAGTCTGTTCATTTCAACTAGGCTTTTATACTCAGAGGAAAGCCTAGATCCTACTATCTCATTTTATTTTTAAAAAATTTTTTTTATTATAAACTTGACAAACACCAACAATTATATATCTTTAAACAATTATGCATCTATACACCAATATCAACAGTTTCAATATTGAAACTATGGCTTCAATGAAATACAAGATACCTGTATAGAAGATCTTTACTTTATTGTTATTACCTAAATTACCTTCACCTTCAATTGCAGATCAGCACATTATGGTGTTAGTCAATGGTCTAGAGCACTAAGAGGTTAAATGACCTGATCAACTGGATGACCCAACCAGTCTGTGTCAGAGGTGGGATTTGAACCTAGGTCTTTCTGACTTTGAAGCTGTATCAGTAAGCACCCCAACATATACAGGGGGGCCTGCTATCACAGGTTCTTAGATCTGCATTCATATAAGGAAACCATCTTTCAAGGGGTTAACAATCACTTTAATCAAACGCATGTATCATTCCTTTAACCAGGTACATATATCATTCTGTTAGTTCAGGGAGTCAGCACCCTGAATTTCAAAGAAAATACAGAGAAATAAAAAAATCAACACACATGGCTTCCTTTCCCTGAATTCAACAGACAAATGGACCCCAACTGTCTGACCATCGTTACCAGAGAGGGAAGCATGACATTTGGGTTCTCAAAGCTGGAAGGCTCCTTAGCAGCTTCCCAGAGTCCTCATCTGGCACTCAAACCTTCTTACCCAAAACTAATCCCCAAAGTAAAACCTCAACTCAGAATATTTATACCTTTTTTAGAGCTAGAGGGCATCACACTCCTTTAACCCAGTGCTTCAATAGAAAAAACAAAAGATACATGGGAACTTTCTACAAAACAACTCTCCTAATCGAACTTCCCACAATGGGCAGGCCCATCAATGGGTGGGAAAGATCTTTAATCACAATAAAATAGTCAATGATATAAATAGATACACTGTTACTAGTTAAAGAAACTCTTGTTTCTGTATTTTACTCCTTGTAAAGATTCTTGATTGATAAAGGCAAGATTCAATCAGAGGTACTTGATTATACTAAAGCAAAAAACATCAAAAGATCCTACTTTGCTTGCCATCACAGATGGCACAGATTTACTTCTCTATCCCCTTACTACTTTTCCTGGCTCTGAGAACAGTGATCATATTGACTACAATTTCTGGGAATGGGTAAGAACAATTCTATATCTTCAGTCACCATTTTCTCTAACTTCCTTGTCCAAAGCAATTCTTTCTCTCTATTGTTCACGAGCATATGTATATGTACATATATATAAAAACACATGTATGTATACTTATATATGTATATGTGAGTATATATGTATATATTTATATATAGGCTTCCTCCTAGAATACAAAGTTCTTGATGACAGATACTATATTTGCATCCCTAATACTTCACACAGTGCTTGTCACATAGTAAACACTAAATAAATGCTTTGGCCTTTCATACATTCATTTATTTATTCCTACTTTTTTGAGGATGAATGATTGAGTCTCACTGATTGGATATGGATTGAGTTGGGTTACTGTGAATGTATTGAGGAAAAATTTGCTGACTCAGAATATTGTAAGTTGGAGCCACACTATTGTGTTGATCCTGTGTGTGTGTGTGTGTGTGTGTGTATGTGTGTGTGTGTGTGTGTGTGTGTGTGTGACAGATCCAGAGAGAGCTGAGTATGAATCAAAAACCAGAGACTTGAGAATGGGCTTTAGTACCTGGTGGGGAGGAGGTGGGGCAGGGGTTGGTGGTAGTGGTGGTGGCTGTGCATTAGGAGGACTTCCCAGACACCAACAGAATATCTACTCTTCAGGTCCAAGAAGGTATCTTTTCAATCTAAAAAAATGGCATCAACTAAGGAAGTAGTGGTATGGAGAAAGTTCCTGGACTCTTGAGTTTCTGGACTCTGTGTATTTGGATCTTGTTATGGAGAAGCAAGCTCAGAGGCACATTATAGTTCTATCTGTTCTCAACCACAAGATCCTCATCGTTTCTGGAAAGGAGAACTATATGGCTAAGTGATGGGAATTCTGGAACCCCTATTTTCTAGATAGATGACAAGAATATTCTTGAACAATATTAAATTTCTGGAGAGTTTAAGAACTCAGTCTTCTAGAGAGAAAAGGTGTGGTTCCTGAGAAGTGTAAGACTGATACTTGCCTCTATCATTCCAAAATCAATAGATCTGGGACCTGTTTTCTAGAGGGCAAGCAAGGAGTACATAAAGAAACTCTCTTAGAAAGAGAGAAAATCAAAAGGACCCAAAGTTTTTTGGAATCCTAAGAAATTGAGCCAGGACATCAAGAGATTGAATCATGATATGGGGAAGCAAAAGAGGGATTTTTTCCATCAGCCATTACTGGGAGAGATTTGGACAAGTCAAGTCTAGTGGTAAAGAATTGTTTCTATAGCAGTCCCAAGCTTGGATTTCTTATAGAGGAAGACTGCCTTCCATAAAGCTATAAGCGTCTATCTATCTTAGTGGTACATGTAGAGTTTATCAGAATGTGTATGTGTGTGCACTTACACATGTGTGAGGGTAGAAGATTGCCTAAGATCATTTTTATTGTCTAGCAGATGCCAAAGCATAGGGTGACTATGGGTCACCCTATGGATGACATAGGGTACTATGTGTACAAAACATAGGGAGTACTATGTGTCTCCTTGGGAAAAAAAGTGGGGCTCAATGGAAAGGGAAAATTATATCAATTTTTATATGCCATTTTGACTCCTTTATGTATTTTCCACAGTTTTTGCATACTTTCCTGTTCCCAATATATACACTATTACCTTGAGTACTTGTAGGGGAGCTGTGTACCATTTTATGCACATCTATGGAGATCCAGTCATGAACTATATTTGGATTTTATTCAGTTAATATTAAGTACAACACAAAATATTTTAAATATCACAATAAGTGGTCTAAACATTATTTGATTCATAGCATCCTTCGCCATCTTTTCTGCCACTGTGAAATAACTATGGACCATTATGCATTTTTCTTTGTTTCATGGATTCCATGGCTAAAGAAATCATCACCAAGTTACAGTGAAGAAGTTTTCCAGAGTTAGGTTGATTGATCCTTTGTCAGTAAATTTAATTTTTCTTAGGAATTTTGCTGAAAGTCTTTCCAAAATGGTAGAACATGTTAGTTTTTAGGCCACTGATAGAGCTTTCAGTAATTTAAGGTCAATTTTATTCCACACAGAATGATCAGGATAGAGCTTTTGTGGAGGTGACACAGTGGATAGAGTATTCGACCTGGAGTCAGCGAGACCTGAGTTCAAATTCAGCCTTAGATTCTTAGCAACTGTGAAACTGCATGTCACTTGACTTCTGTTTGTCTCAATTTACTCATCTGTAAAATGGGAATAATATTAACACCTACCTCTCACGTTTATTCTGAGGATTAAATGGAGTAAATGTCTAAGACCCTTCAAAATCTCCAAGGGCTATGTAAATGCTAGCAATTACTATTATGAGAATATATATATGTGTGCATTCGTGCATATGGTACATATGAATATCAGTATGAATATAATTATTAGTTGATTTAAAAAAATTGGTTTAGACTTCTGATTTTGTTTGTGTAGGTAGTTCCTCATTCAAAAAAAGTTAATTTAAATTTAATTTTTTTAATTACACGTAAACAAAAATTTTTATCATTAATTAAAAAAATTTTGTTTCAAATTCTTTCTCTTCCTTTTTCTCCCTCCTTGAGAAGGCAAACAATTTGATATAAATTACACATGTTCAGTTTTGAGCAACTTTTCTATGTTTGCCATACTGCAAAAGAAAATACAGGACAAAACTCTCTAAGAATAATAAAGTAAAAAAAATGCTTTAATCTGCATTCAAACTCTATCGGTTCTTTCTCTGGAGATGGATAGCATTTTTCATCATAAGTCCATTGGGATTGTCTTGGATCATTGTATAACTGAGAATAGTATTCACAACTGATCATTGTATGGTATTGATATTACCACGTACAATATTCTCCCGGTTCTGCTTATTTCACTTTGCATTAGTTCATGTAAGTCTTCCCAGGTTTTTCTTTCTTTCTTTCTTTCTTTCTTTCTTTCTTTCTTTCCTTTCTCTCTTTTTTTTGAAATCAGGAAAGCTTTTATTAATCTTTACTTTCATTCCCCATGAATAGACAGAGAATTGGATCCCCAGGAAGGTTATAGGAAGACTACCTTCCCAGGTTTTTCTGAAAGAATCCTGTTCATCATTTCTTTAGCATGATAGTATTCTATCACAATTGTATACCACAACTAGTTCAGTTATTCCCCAATTGATGGACATCCCCTTAATTTTTAATTTTTTCCCATAACTAAAAGAATTGCCATAAACATCTTTTGGTAAAAACAGGTCCTTTTCCTTTGATCTCTTTGTTATATAAACATATTAGTGATGTTTCAGAGTCAAAGAATATGTACAGTTTTATTGCCCATTTCTCTACAGAATGGTTTAATCAGTTCAGAACGCCACCAACATATTTTTCACATCCCCTTCAGCATTTGTCATTTTCTTTTTCTGTAATATTAGCCAATCTGATAGATGTGAGGTAGTACCTCAGAATTATTTTAATGTGCATTTCTCTAATGAATAGTAATTTAGAGCATTTTTACATGACTATAGCTAGCTTTGATTCTTCTTCTGAAAACTGCCTGTTCATCTCCTTTAACCATTTGCTCAACTGGGGAATGACTCCTATTCTTTTAAATCTGATTCAGTTCTTTGTATGCTTGAGAAATGAGGCTTTTATCAGAGAAACATGCTATAAATGGAACTCCCAGTTTCTTGCTTTCCTTCTAAACTTGGCTGCTTTGGTTTTATTGATACAAATCCTTTTTAATTTGATGTAATCAAAATTATCCATTCTATATCTGGTAATACTTCCCTATTTCTTGTTTGGTTATAAATTCTTTCCTTATTCATAAATCTGACAGGTAAAATATTTCATACTCCTCTAATTTGCTTGTGATATAACCCTTTATGTCTAAATCATGTATCCATTTTGACCTTATCTTATCTTGGTATAAGATGTGAGATGATGGTCTGTACCTAGTTTCTGCCAAAATGTTTCCCAGTAATTTTTGTCAGTGATTTCTTGTTTCAAAATCTTGGATCTTTGGGTTTTTCCATTACCAGATTATTTTGATGATTACCACTTTGTAATAGAGTTTCAGATCTAGTATAACTAGACCACCTTGCTTCACATTTTTTCTTTGATTCCCTTGATATTCTTGACCTTTTGTTCTTCCAGATGAATTTTGTTATTACTTTTTTCTAGGTCTATAAATTTTTTTTGTATTTCATTGAATAAACAAATTAATTTAGGCAGGATTGTCATTTTTATTATATAGATTCAGCCTACCCATGAGCAATTTATATTTCTCTCATTGTATATATCTGACTTTATTTGTGTGAAAAATGCTTTGTAATTGTGTTTGGCAGGTAGACTCCCAAGTATTTCATATTATCTACAGTACTTTTAAATAAATTTCTCTCTCTCTTCCCACTCAACTTGGTTGGACTTTATAGAAATGTTGATGATTTATATTGATTATTTTATATCTTGTAGCTTTGCTGAAGTTGTTAATTATTTCAACTGGTTTATAATAAACTAGTTGATTCTCTAAGATTCTTTAAGCATACCATCATCTCATCTGCAAAAGCAAGAGTTTTATTTTCTCATTGCCTATTCTAATTCTTTCAATTTCTTTTTCTTGTGTTATTGCTATGGTTAGCATTTCTATAACAATATTAAATAATAGTGGTGATAATGGGCTTCCCTGCTTCTCCCCTGATCTTATTGGAAAAGCTTCTAGGTTATTTCCTTTACAGATAAAGCTTGCTGACCACTTTAGATAGATTCTACTTATCATTTTTAGGGGAGTGCTATTAATTCCTATGATTTTTAATATTTAATAGGAATGAATGTTGTGTTGTGTCAAAAGTTTTTTAGAGAATTCTTTTTGAGGAAATTTCCTCTTCCATGACATATTGGGAACTGTTGTGTGTGGTTCATCCTTCATTGCCAAAGAAGACCATGCCATCGAGAAATGATGGCATGACTTGCACTTGACTTTGTTTTGAGAGAGGACTGTGCAGGTCACCAGCCTCACTTCTCCTCCAGAGCCATCTGAATCTAATGACCAGATATTCATCAGGATGACTGGAGATGACCCAGGATGAGGAAATTGGGGTTAAGTGACTTGCTCAAGATGACACAGCTAGTGAGTGTGAAGTGTCTGAGGTGAGATTTGAATTCAGGTCCTCTTGACTCCTGCATTGGTGCTCTATCTACCGCACCATCCAGTTGCCCTAATTGGGAACTGTTATTGTCTTAGAGAATGGTCTAGGTAATTAGAGGTTAAGTGCCTTGCTCAGAATTTCGCAGCCTGAATGGGTCAACGGTAGGATTTCTGACTTCAAGGCTGCCTCTTTACTCACTGTGCTGTAGCTCTCATTAATTATGTAACATCAAATTTGTATTATACTAGTGTATGCAGCAGACTTAGAAATGACAGCTTTCTCACATGTAACCTAGTGGATGATCACCCCTCTCTGTAAATGTTACTGACTCATTTCCTTTTTACTCCTCATCCTGAATTTTAAGGTAATAGAGGCATAGGGACTTACATATTTTCTCTTAAATTACCAAAAACATACCATCCCTCATTCATTATTTGATTAACTCTAAGCCTCATCCCTAACTTATAAGTAAACTAAGGAAATCTCTTTCCCCAAAAGCTTTACCTTTCCTCTTTATCTCTATGTCAAACCCCAGCCTCAATGTATTTCCTAGGCTTAAGCAACATTAATATTATTGCTTATAAAATTTATTCTATAAGCAAGTTACAAACAAAGACCTAGAATGTTATTTAAAATGTGTCACAATAAGTAAACAACCAGGTCAGTGCTCTGCTGTTCAAAAAGTTTGGAAAGAAATGTGTAATCAAATAATCTCAGCAGTGCTGACATTGACTTTTCCTTTACTCAAGAAACACCATTCATTTAGGGTGCTAATTCAAAATCTCTCAAGAATTCCCTTTAGAATATCTTCTCCAGAGCTCTTTTTTTAAAAAAATTTTTAACCTTTTTTGCTAAGTAAGGGTTTTTGTTCTCTCTCCTACTCCTTCCTTCAGTGAGAAGCAAAACAAAACAAAATCTCTGTAACAAGTAAGCATAATCAAGCAAAATAAATTCCCACATTGACCATTTCCAAAAATGGATGTCTCATTCTTATGATATGTATTCTTCATGGCATAGGAGTTTATCTCAGTTATATCAAAATGTCTCTTTAGTATTTCTCAAAAAAAAGATGACAGTTGATTCACCCAGTCTTTGATGAAGCGACTTCTTTTAACCATTTCTCTCTATGTCTTATACAAGAAGTATCAAACTGCTTTCAATATAATTGGGAAATGTTTAAAACAATGAAAATTCAACTTGGATAATTTCTTTTTTTCTAAGTCAATATGGGACCAATAGTGATCCATTTCTATTTTGGTTGACATCACTAACTTACACAGTCTGTCATCCATGACAATCAATACTCTTCAGAATGATGGTGAAAGTGTAACTCCTCCAGATTCTCTTCCCTCTTAAAAAAATACAATAACAGCATTGATAACCTCTGTATGAGGGACTACTGAAGTTGGAGATGCATCTGAAAGAAAAGGTTGGATGCAGGGGAAAAGCTCTGCCGGTGGAACTGCGAATAGGTTCAACCATTCTGGAAAGCAATTTGGAATTGTACACAACGTTACCAAACAGTATGTTGTCTTCAATGGATCTATACCTCTACTATACCTAAATCTCAAGGGAATTAAAAAAAGAGGAAACAGTTGTACAGGTAGAAATATATTTATTGCAGTTCTTTTTTGTATGGAGGCAAAACAACAGCAATCAAAAGAAATGAAGGGGCTGAACAAATTGTGAAAAGGAATGAAATGGAATAGTACTTTGGTATACAAATGAGGGAAAAGAAGATTTAAAAGATTCTTGGAAAGATTATGAACTAAGGCAGAGTGAAGTGAGCAGAAGAAAAAGAACAATTCATATTATAATATCAAAATTATAAAAATGAATAATTTAAAATACTCATATAAACTGATGAAGAATGGAATGAGCGGAATATTCTGATCGTTTGCTGTTGTACTTGGTCAGTTTGGTCTAACTTTTGGTGACCTCATTTAGGATTTTCCTGACAGATACTGAAGTAGTTTCTTCTCCTAATGGAGGCAACTAGGATTAAGGGACTTTCCTAGGATCATATAACTAGTAAGTGTCTGAGTCTGGATTTGAACTCAGAAATGGTGATGAGTCTTCCTGATTCCAGGTCCAGCAGATGCTTTATCCACTATGCCACCTAGCTGCATCTGTGATTATAGAGGACCAGTGATGAAGCATGCTATTCATCTTTTAACAGAGAGGTGATGGATTCAGCATGAAAACTGAGGCATTTTTTTTGGATATGGCCAGTGAGAAAATTTGTTTTGTTTAACTATGCATATTTATTACAAGGCATTTGGTTTTGCTTTCCTTTTATGGATTTGGGGATGGGAGAGAGAGAAAACAGAGTTCTGTTAATTAAAAAAGAAAATAATATATAAAAAAGAAAAATATCTATAGAGCCCAATAAAATTTGCTTGCTTTATATGACCAGTGCAACTCTGGGTAAATGGGAAGTCATGTTTTGTCAACCCCAAATTCTAAACATTAATGATAACTTTGCTTTTCTAATTTTTAAGGCAGTATTGCTTTTCACAAGTCACTAAAAGTATGCATTCCTGGAAGGGGAATGAAAACTGAATTAAAGTCAAACAAGATCTTGACCTCCACATATCCAAGCTATTAATTGAAGCTACTATTCTTGAATTGTAGTAGATAAATATATTACATTTTCCTTTGGTGCCGTTGCTAAAAACAATCTGAAGTTGAATAACGCAGATGAGTAGAGTTGGTCTCCTAAGTGTGTCCTGTGCATATATGGAGCATTTTCATTAGAGTTCTTGAGATAAGGTCAAGAAAAGGTTAAATGTGATGCTGCCATATTTGGATTGTTAATGAAAAGTGAATGTTCCAGTAAAGAATTGCAGTACTGGGTTAATTATAGTTACTAAGTTAGACTATAAGCACCATTTTAAATCTAAGAATGGAAAAGATCTTATATTTAAGATGTTTATTAGTTAACAGTACTGTTTCTTTAGGACCTGGCTTCAGCCTGTTTTATTCACTTGACATGACTAGTACTGGAGAACATAGATTTTTGTCCCAGTGTACTGGCATATGGAAAGGCAAGCTTCCTCCTCAGGGTGCATGATTCATGCCCATGGGGACCTCCATCCCCACACCTCAGTGTTCAAGTCTATTGTGCTACGCAGTATGACTACATCATGGTGGCTAACCCCAGGATCCCATTGCTATAATGTTCCTCACTTAGGATCCACCTTTCCAAATCCCCAAGGGGTCATAGGGAGATGGACCATATCTTCTTTTTTGGGTTCAGATAAATGAGAATTTTTGTGGTCAAGCTATTCTTAGGGCTGCGGTAGCTCAACTAAATTTGCCCCAAGAAAGCTTCTGCTCTTATCCCATTGGTTCAGTTTCAGAGCAGAAACTAAGGCCTGAGATATTTACAGGTGGCATACAGTAGGTGTCTTAGAATCTTTTTTTGTTGTTATTGTTGCTGTTTGGTTTTAGTATTCACCTATCCATGTCTGAGGACAGTTAGAATTTCTTTGATGGAATACATCCTATTGAAGGTAGACTGTGTAGGAAATTCTCATCTTCAGTGGGAAGGCAATAAGCATTTATATAACACCTATCATGTGCCAGGCATTGTGCTAAGCACTTTTGACCAATATTATCTCATTTGATTCCCCACAAAGGCTCTATGAAGGAGGAGCTACTATTATCCCCATTTCACACTTGAGGAAAGTGAAGTAAACAAAGGTTAAGTGATTTGCCCAGGGTCACATAGCTAGTTTGTGACTTTGACTGTCTTTCACTTGACTCTAGGCCTAGCACTCTACCCAGCTACCTTTGCTGAGAGCTAAGATAATGAAATGGATGGATGGGAGGATAGGAAAAAAGTTAAAAGAAATGTCTGGAAGAAATGACAAAAGGACTAAGAGGCAGACCTTGACAAAAAGTGAGAGACAAGAGGATCTTGGGAATAAAAATATGTATTCCTAATGAGGGAATTGGTCTGGTTAGCTAAAGGGTTGGTGTTCCAGGAAAGAGAAATCTAATGTAAGAAGCAAGGATTTCACAAAAATTTTTATGTTGAGGTAGTGCAATAATATAATGGAAAGATCACTGAATTTAGTATCAACAGACCTGGCTTAGAATTTTGACTCTAGTTCCTAATTATATGAAAAAGCACTCTCCTTGGGTCTCAATTTTTTCATCTATAAAATGAGAATATGATTTCTAAGGTTCCAAATTCTTTGATTCAAACATGATTTTTGCCAGAATTTGAATGTAGTCTGCTTGTCATTTTGTCATTACTTAAGTTGTATAACTAGTACAATGAAATATAATATCAGTAGGAACTTGCATTTCATTGTCACTGGGTAAATCTGACCTAATGTGAATCTGCTAAAGAGTGAATCAGTGTAGATACCTAGACTGAGGCAGAACTAATGGGAATGTCATCAATTCACTGAGAAACAAAGGCCATTTGGAAATTCTTGAGCATGTTAGTTCATCAGGGTGGAGTATCGTAATCTTTAGGGTGACTGTGGAATTCATCCAGAGTCTAACCCTTCGTGACCATAAATGTTGTCTGGTGATTAAATTCAGAGGGTGCCTATGAATGAAAAATGGTTCCTGAAAAGCTACTCACCATGGCTACCTGTATCTGATGGGTAGAGGCAATCCTGACAGGTAAGGAGGATGGATGCAGAAATCTCTGTCTGGGCAAAGGTTTGAATTGCTTTGCTTGAGGGGAATTTTGTGAGTGCTAGAAATAGAGAGGCCCTATTTTCATTCCACCATGACCAAAGAATTTGTTTGAGTACGGGAACTGAAAAGCATCTTTGTATAGCCAGGCATCAGGCATGGTGGCAAATATGGATTATATTCTGCAAGATAATTTTAGAAGGATACATAATCTGGGTTTAGCAAGAAAACTAGTTTTTATAAGTTTTTTATTCTTTTAATTGTACTGTAATAACATTATATAGCATATATATGTATAATGTTACATAGTATATAGTATTTAATAGTATAATTCTACTATTCTTTTAATTGTTATTGCTTTGATTGCTTTATCATTAGATAAGAAAAAATGGGCAAGATATATATTAGGAATTTGTATGTGTGTGGGTTTTTTGGGTTATGTGGAAAATAGCTTGGGGAAACGTGTTCTAATCAGAGGCTTATAACCCGTTTTTGTGTGTCCTGGACCCCTTTGGGAGTGTGGTGAATTCTACGAACATTTTTTCAAAATGATGTTAAATGCAGAAAATAAAATATGTAGAATTTCAAAGGAAAGCAAAAGTTAGTGATAATAAAGAGGCATTTATCTCCCTATCCAAGTCCAGGGGTCCCCTGAAAGCTATCCATAGACCCTTTAGGTGACAGTGGATTCCAGATCAGCATTGCTTGTTCTAAACAGTGCCTGATGAAATTACATTTATCAGGATATTGTAACATAATAATAATGGTAGCATTTTTTTGGAGTGGGGGGATACATTTTTATTTCCCCCAAATCTGGATGACTAACAATTCTTGCACTGATAGATGGCCCACTGAAGAGATTAGTCCCGTTAAGATTTAGTCCTATTTAGTCCTGATGACTATCATACTTGGTCTGGGCCAGTATCAGTTAAACATTGCCCAGAGTACCTACAGAATGGCCTTGGAAAGAAAGGAAGGAGGGAATGTAGTTCATGGGTATCTTATAGGGTTTCCCAAAAGTCTTAGTAAAATTATGTGTTTTTAAAGCCTATTGTATGTTACTGTCTCATGGGAACCTGTAGAAATTTTGCCTTTGGGAAAGCTGACACCCTCATGTTCATTTGATTGGAATTTAGTTGTTTTTTTTTAAACCTCATGTAAAGAAGAAAGAATGATGAATTCCCTTGAATGGAGTAATACCCTCTATAACCTTGAGTTCGTAGAGAAGCAATGGTGTGCAGGAAATCTGCCCTTCAGTCTCTAGATATTTTAGCAAAAGACTTCTATCTTGTATGATTGACATTCAAATCTTTGGGAAGGCGATAGCTTGGTGTTGGCAGAATCTAGTTAGCATTATCTAGTGGTTACAGTTAGATATTCAGGAAAGACAATTCTGAGTCAATCCTGGCAGCTTGGCTGACATCCCATTGTAGACAGGCATTCAACGTGTGGCTTAAAGTACTTGTGCTGGAGGATAATCTTGATTTCATTACTCTTCCAAAGCTTGGGTAGGATGGTCTCCCATGAGAGGGGACAAGAGATGAGAGAATACATATGGAGATGATAGTGTGGGCTCATGGCCAGGAACTGACTCAGGGTTTCTGGACCATGAACTATGTCTCTTATTTATTGAATTCGCTTATTGTGTTGTAAAAAAAATGAGATAAAGTTATAGCAAGCATGCGTTTGACCAAAATTTACAAGCAGTAGGATCCAGGTTGAGGTACTTGAGCAGGGGCTACCCTAAGCCTAAGGGTGGGTCTTGACCTTTAGGATTTTCTTTCTTTTCTTTTCTTTCTTTCTTCCTTCCTTCCTTTCTTTCTTTCTTTCTTTTTTCTCTCTCTATCTCTTCCTTCCTTCCTTCCTTCCTTCCTTTCTTTCTTTTTTCCTTCTTCTCCTCCTCCATCATCATCATCATCATCATCATCATTCCTTTCGTCTTCTGATGGATTTCCACTTCAAATCTCAGTTATTTCCCAGGCCATCACTCCTGCACCTGTTTCATTCTTCTCTTTACTCCATCTTGACCCTGGTGAAACAGTTCAAATCTGCCCTTTTCTCTTCACTCCATTCACTTGCCACTTTATCCTATCAATGATCTTGCCTTGTCAGTGCCCTGGCCTGGATTGCTCCCAACATCTTCTGCCTTTGTTACCACTCATGTGCTGCTGAATAAAACTTGGGAAAACCACAAAACTATGCTGGCTGAATCCACTGCAAATTTACGTTATGTCCGTGTCTCCCCCATCCTTCCCCTCCAACTATTATCTCGTATCTTCATATGCGTCTTCTGTTTTGTGGCCTTCACTTCCTTTATCCCTTAGTTTCTTCTTTATTCTCTATAGGAGGCTTCTCACTTTATTATTCAATGGAAATTTGTCTCTACAAAATTACCAAAATTGTTAATTTTTTCCCTCAAATTTCAATTCTAATTGCCCTTTTTTCATTCTTCGTACTTCTTCACCTAGTTGTAGGCTTTCATGCTGTCAATCACCCTCTTCATGACACTCTTTCAGGTCTACCTTTCAATCTAGTTCTAATAACCCACTGACCCCGCCTCAGGGGCAGGGTGAGGCTAGAAGTATCTTTAATCTTATCTGGAGAGACTTTGGGAAAAAAAGCTGCTAAGGACTATTTTCTCATAGACAGTCAATGAAAATTACTGGCTCTTCCCATGTACCAGATAGTGTGCCTCAATCTATTTTCTTTTACTTTTGGAGAACTATATTAATAGGCAAGAAAAAAAACTTTTTGGGTTTATCACTAATTCTTAGTTAGTAGTTCTAATATTTAGAAAGAAAATTTCGTTTTCTCTCCCTGAATGTAAATAAACATAGCCTCCATCTCACTTGCCTTTGAACAAATTAATCATATGTTGATATAAAAATTGTCCAAGAATTCATTGATAAGTGTAGCTGCCAATCATATTTCTCAACACACAGAGGCATTTTTAACAACTGATTTATTATATACTCAGAGTATAGACCTATGGTATACAAAACCTGGCAGCCTCTAAGCCTAGGTTTCAGCAAATATGTATATATGTTTACTCACACACATATCTTAGGTATATCAGCAGGACGAATTAAATGGAATTTTACAAGATGGAATTTTAGGGTAAAAAGAGAAGGTAATACATGTCAAGAACAAATGGGAGAATATCTTTATTTGGTAAAATTATAAACTAGTAAACACTGAGGAATAAAGCTGGAATTTGCGGAATAACTATTAAAATTGGAGCTTTGGAAATTTTCTTGACATGTTCATTTTAAGTAGACAGAAATAAAGGTGAACCAGAAATTCTCTTATCACTAACTAGTTAAATATGGTGCTAAAGTTTGATATCATCTAAATTCTGCCTGCTCAAATGCTGTACTTTACTGTCTCAAGCACGTGGGGGCGATAGAGTCAAATCAGAAAAATTCTCTTATCACAATATAGACCAGCTATTCATTGAGAAAATCAGTTTTGTCACAAATGGCTTTTAGAGAGTAGGTGGATAGAAATTTAAAAGGGGCTCAAGAAAAAGGGAGAAGTTTTTGGGATGGAAACGTGCTTTTCTGGGAGGATCAGGTAAAATAGAGACTATGAATGTCTCTGTTATCATTCTTGGTCAACAAAGATAGTTAACAGTCTTTCTACCCGACTCTGGGTAGCTTTCATCATTCAGCCACAGTCCTTTCCTAGCATCCCATCTTTGTCAGAGCAATGCGTGGTTGTAACTGCAGCAAGGGTGGAGGTAAGTACCTATTTAGGATGCTGCTCTCCCATCCTCTCCTCCCTTCATGAGTGTCTCCCACTTTCCTCTGATTCCCACCTCTATTGAAAGTGGCAATGGCCCTGTTGCTTCCACAGACTATCTCAACTATGATGTTTTTTATTTGTACATGAAACATCAGACTTGTGGGATCTTGACTATACTTCAGCACACTTGTACACTTCTATCTTGTCATGAGATTTCAGCTCTTTCATTACTTCAGGCAGAGGAGAGAAGGCAACTGTCTTTTCTTAAGGCAGGAATAGCCCCCAGTGGTCTTGGTATAAGAACAGGTTGCTAATTTCTTCCTCTTCCTTCAGAGGTCCATCTCAGCTGTACTTTAACTCCTTGAGTAAAGGGAGATACACAAAGAAAAATTTTAAAATAGCCTCAGTTCTTTACTACCTTATTCTATTTCTACAGTGACTGTGGGGCTTTCATAAAAATGGGATTCTGAGGGTGCGAGGAGTCACAGATAATCTAAAAACCTAAGCTTAATGATTAGTTCTTCGAATATGAGGTCTGCTCAATGACTAATGAATTAACATATTAAAGAATGAGTCAAATAGATATTTTTTTGATAAAGAAATTGAGAAAGGGAGATGACTGTCTCAAAAAATAATGTTTCTTATTGCCTTAAGTACCTGTTAAAAAATCTTTATTTGCCTATTAGATAAGAATCTGGGAACTGTTCTTCCATTTAGTTGCAACTTCCTTCTATGCTCTTCATTTAGTGAGAATGTCAGCATTGTTATGAGTAGCATTCAATAAAACAGTTCTAATGGACCTATTTAAATAAGCATTGAAGTCTCCTCCCCACTCTCCACTTCCTTCAAGGTACTGGGTGAATAAAGGAGTAGATATTGGATTAGACTGTCATGATTTCCAATAGAAGGATAATGAATGTTAATAAATTACCAAGGGCCTAGAAACTACCCTATCTGACATACACTGGTATAGTACAATGAACAGGGTACTGGATTTGGAGTCAGAGGAACTGGATTCTAATCTTAGTTTTGCTACTTTCTAGCTCTGCAAACTTGGTAAAGTCTTTAAACTCTCTGGACCCTAGTTCTTCATTTGGGGTTGTAAAATGCTGGGTTTGGACTAGGTGAACTCTAAGGTCCTTTTCAGCTTTAAGTCCATGTTCTTATGATTCTTGCCAAGCAGTGGGACATGGCAGCCAAGGGCAACTCCAATTTAGAATATTAACTCATTTTTAAAATTTCAAGTAGGAGGATTGCAGAAAATTTTGAAGAGTATTAGCTCACAAAGCAGTGAAAGTAGTGGAGGGGAGAATGAGTTTGCTGAAAGCTTGGTGTGAGACCCAATGAAGCCAAATCACCCTCGGAACTTTTAATGATAAAACTGGAAGGGTAAGAAATAGATGAAAAATGAACAAATATATACTTTTTTTCTAAAAATTTTTTTGATGTATCTTCCCTATGAAATGTTTTGTTGGTCTTTCATGCTTAAATTGTAGTAATTTTGGGGTAAAATGACTAACATCAAATGCATCTTCACCATTCTATAGTTTTGGTACCTCCAACTCTACAGTACAGGGAGGCAGGTGGTTTCCTCATCTGGCCTTGATTGGTCGTTATAATTACATAGGATTGAACTCTGTTTTATTGGTCTTTTTTATTTCAATTGTTGCATTCAATACATATATTATTTTCTTGGTTTTACTTCTTTCTGCGTTAGTCTGTGCAAGTTTTCCCACATTTCTCTGAATTTATAATATTCTGAATATTATGGCAAAATAATATTCCATTCCATTTGCAATTTATTCAGTTATTCTTCCGTGAGATAGGATCTTGCTTTTTTTTTTACTAGTTATTTTGCTACCAGGAAAACTGATGCTATGAATATATTTGCTTATATAGGTTTTTGATATTCTGAAGACAATTTGTGTTCTGCAGTTGAATCACTTGGTTAAATAGTATGAATGTTCAGTGCTTGTCCACATTTCAGGAACAAAGTTTTTTCTTCATCAGTGATTGTGGACTATAGCATGGAAGTCTTTCATGTGCAGGACTGGAAAATGGAAGAGTCATTAAAGAAAATTAGAAAAGGAGCAGGAACAGCCCAGGACTAAATACAGAGAGACATACTAGAGGTAAGAGTTTTGAGGCTATTGTGCGATTGAGGCTCACAATATATATTTTTTAAATTTTCAAAATTAAACTTTTTGTTTGTTTTCGGTGTTCTATAATCACTTCCATACAATCACTTCTCCCCTCCCTCCACTCCCTCCCTGAGACAGCATACAATTTTATATAGGTTCTACACGTACATTCCTATTAAATACATTTTCACCTTAGTCATGATGCATAGAAGGATTAAAATGAATGGGAGAAATCATAAAACAAAACATAATACAAAAGAAAATGATCTGCTACATTCTGAAATCAAATATCATAGTTCTTTCTCTGAATGGAGGCTCACAATATTTGAAAGGGAAAAAAGATTGGAAAAAAATTACAGATTGCATTAGTTCTGAAAAAAAGTGATAAAGAGAAATAAATTATTATCAACTTACATGCTTACTTTCTCATCACTATAAAATATTTATGAGAATAATTTGCAAATGTCCCAAAAACTTCCTTTATGAAAATAGGTGAAAGAAAGGAGAACTTCTGAGGACAATATTCTGCAGCAGAAACTTTTATCGTCACATAATTTATGGAAAGGTACAGAGAATATGAGATCATATTTCAGTGTTTTAATATATTATGCATAATTTCATAATATATCGATCATGTAGATTTTGTCTTTTATATGGGCTAGAGCAAGCCACTATACATAAAGCTGATAAAGTTGTTATTTTTCTTTGTATGTATTCTGCTTTCTTTTCTCTTGTTCTTCTGACTTTTTCTTTCCTTGTCTTCTGTGGTTGCTTTGGCAACCACAAGACTCAACATTGTTCATTCTTCTGTTTTTTCTTCTCAGAATGTAGAACAAAAAAACGGAATTATTGCAACTGTTTAGTAGGAAGGAACTTTTTAAAAATGTTGCTTTTGAGTTTACCTCTGGGGTCATAATGCACAGTATGTCATTCTAGCACAGGGTCCTTGTGTATGTTTATGTGTGTGTGTGTGTGTGTGTGTGTGTGTGTGTGTGTGTTTTGGCAGTCTGGTAAAGTCTATGGATCCTTTTTCAGAGTAGTGTTTTTAAATGCCTAAAATGAAATACATAGGAGTCCAAAGGAAACCAATTATATTGAAATAGTTATCAATTTTTTTAAAAGTTCATAGATGCCAGATTAATACCTCTGTTATAGTGCTAAAGTAATCAGTTTTTGTTTGATTGATTGAATTTGACCTCTATAGTGGTAGATTCAGTTCTACTATTTGGTATTCAGTTTCTGAGGTTTAGTTTTCCTTTCTGAGAAACAAAACAGGGGACATAAATTTTTTGTTATTACATATCCAAATATACATATTCAAGGCCACATAATATGAAAATGTCAATACCAATACTTGTTTCTACTGTCAAATTGTTTTGAGAGAGATGAACCTTCTGAACAAACACCAGAGGGAGCTAGATAACTTTCTAACTGACCTGTGGTAGACTCCAGTTGGTTTAGAACTCTCATTTCCATATTTAAAAACATAAATTGAGCTAGTGCTCAGCCAGAATTCCAGAAGGCCTATTAGATAGCCTTAGAAATAAGAATCACAGATCCCAAATAGCAGATGGTGCTATTTTGTGCAATTTCTTAGGATGTATTCTATCATTTTAATTCAAATGTTACCAGCTCAGAAAAAACATTCTCTGGGAGTGGAATACATATAGTACAGGGATTTCTTTCTAGTTAGTATGAAGTTTCTGGCTGGTAGTAAGTAATAACTTGGGAAAGATTCAGGAGCCCACTCCTATCAGCAGCCTAAAATGTCACTGACATGATAAACCAGGGATGTCTGCCTTGGATGCTGAGCTTAGCCCATCTTTTACAACCGTCGATAAAGAGGAAGCAGAGGAAGGAGAGTTCTATGGAAATCTTTGTGTGACAGAGGATGAGAACACAAACTGTTTATAGTGAACAAGTGTTCCAGATTGCTTCCTGCCAAGACCTCCTGTTCAAAATGAAAAGAAAATCCAAACAAAAACCCACTCCAGGGCTGAAACAAACAAACAAACAAAACCCAAGGAAAGTGAAGTATCTCGTCCTGGCTTCTTTGATTCCAAATGGTCTTTGCAATTGAGCAGGAAAGAAAGAGAGTCTGCTGGCTTGTTTTGCTGGATGACCATTCATTATCACTAATAATCTCCAGTTTTGGTGACTCTCTATTCTTCCTTGCTTGATATTTTAGTCTATCCTCCCTGGCATGAACACAGGACTTTCTCATTACCCCACATTCAGCATTGGGGTGGTAATGTGTGCTACTAAGCCTCTCATAGGAATAGAAGGTCCCAGTTTAAGGTACATGCTGGCTTTCTGTCCAGATGTAGAATATGAACTGATCGTGTTACATTCCATTTTAATGCTTTCCCACATAAGGTGGATTTGGTGAAGAAATGGAATGAAAATTCACAATCAAACTCAGTTCATGATAACGGTGCTATTCAGCTATTAACAGACTTGCATTAGGTGAGAAAATCCATCCTGTTGGACACTTTACCCTTAAAAAAATGATAGCTTTTAGCATTCTCTATTGGGTGCCAAGACTCCTTGACACTTTATGCTGTGGTGTTGGATGAATATTTTTTCTGGGATTAGAACTACCTCTTCAATTTTGTGGGAGCAGTGGTTAGAGAATGGTGGAAGTGTAGAATGGCCTTATGAGACCAGATCTCAAGCTCTGGGGAAGCTGTAAAGGTTTAGGTCTTCAGGATTTCTAAGAGCACTAAATATTGTGTTGAATTCAGAAGACTCATGGCCAATCTAGAGATTACCCTATGGTCATTTTTAAAAGCGGGTTGATCATTTCCAGAACGCTTCTGGGGTTTTTGATGAGAAGTGCTAGTCTATCCCTAATTTTCCAGGACACCCCTTTTCCCTCTTTGCTTTGATTATAACACATGTACTGAGAGTAACCCCAAGCTTCAGAAGAATCCTAAAAGTGATATCTGGCTGCCTTGGGTCCAGAAGAGATTTCCCCCAGAAAGTCATAACAAGGAATTCAGGGAGGTGAAATGAATACTGGATTTGGAGTTTGAGGAACCGGATTTGAATCTCAGCTCTGCATGACCTTGGGTAAGTTACCTAACCCCTCTGGACCTCACTCCCCTATCTGTAAAATGGGACAGTTGGGTCACTTCACCTCTAAGGTCTCTTTCGGCTCCAAAGTTTTGATCTTATAACCCTATCACTAGATGGTCTCTAAAGACCCTTCTAGTTCTGAAATTACGGTCCCATTTTACAGCACTTGGCAACAAAAGTGCAGGTGTGGAATAAGGGCTGGGGTAGAGAAAAGGAAGCCAGTAGTCATCCTGTCACCATTGCAATATCTCTATATCAGTGTTTTCCTTTTCTATCTAAGCTCAGTTTTCATAATGGCTAGAAAGTTGGGTACCCTATATGACATCATGTATAGAACTTTATGCTAACCTAGGCAAAGTCTAACTTGGGCAACTACTTACAGACACATTAAAGGGTAAGTAGTGTAGCAAATTACCACTGGAGGGCAGTTGAGAGCCAGAAATAGGTGTAGAAAAACTGCGGAATGAGAAGCTGGCTGTCAGGATGGAGGATGTGTGGGACAGCGGATGGGGCACAGGGAATGAAGTCAATTCTGTATTCAATTCTTTACAACTGAAGGGCAATGCATTGGAAAGTGTGAAATATTTGGAGGCTCTAAGAAGGACAGCACAGGACAACACTTCGGAATTACAGGCTTAGGAATTTTCAAATCAAAGCCAGGAACAGAAAAGCAGGAATCAGCCAAGGCAGAAAAACTGATCTGAAAGGGTTTACCTCTTTTTGAAGTTGATTGGGAGCTTTCTGGAAAGCTAAATTTCCAGGATCTTAAACCTGGGACATCTGTGTGGGACCTATGAAATACGGCTTTGCATCATATTACAGAGTTGTGCTGTATTGTGAAAATCCGTGTGTATTTTTTAAAATTAGTGATTTATATTTGATTAAATGATTAAGAGATCATCCCCTCAGAATGTTGCAGTAAAAGATTTATAAAAGATTCTTTAATTCTTCTTTTAAAAATGTTTTTGACCTTCTAAAATTTTAATACTGAGCATAACAAAACTAATAATAGTTTGTTCAAGACAGATTGATCTTTCAGACATGAAGTCCTTTAGCAGGTTTTTCTAAAAATAATTATACTTTATTTATTTTGACATTCATTTAAAATTTTTTGAGGTACAAATTATCTCCATCCTTCCAGTTCACTTCCTCACCCATTGAGAAGGCAAGCATTGTGATATCAATTGTACATGTAAAGTTATGTAAAATATTTCTATATTAGCCATGTTGCAAAGAAAGGAAGAAAGATAAAGTAAGTGAAAAAATATGCCTCAATTTGTACTCAGAGTTTATTTTCTCTCTAGAGGTAGATAACATTTTTTACCATGAATTCTTTGGAATTACTTTGGATAATTGTATTGATAGAGTAGTCATATCTTTCATAGTTGGTTATTATGCAATACAGGCAAACCTTGTGGATAGTGTGGGTTCATTTCCAGATCACTGCAATAAAATGAGTCACATGAATCTTTTGATTTCCCAGTGCATATAAAAGTTATGTTTACCCCATATTGTTGTCTATTAAGTATGCAGTAGTATGTGTAAGAAAACAGTGTACATACCTAAATTAAAAATACCTTATTGAAAGGAAGGCTTTCAGGAGCAAAGATGGAGGAGTAAGCAGTAAATTGCTGTAACTCTCCCATATTCACTTCCAAACAATCATAAAATTACACCCCAAAACAAATCCTAGAATAGAAGAACTAGTAAAAAGGATGAGACAATCTTTCAGCCCAAGAAACTTGAAGGATCAGCAAGAAAAGTCTCACTCAGGTAAAAGGGAAGTACATTCCAGGATAGGAAGCATCCCAGCAAGTCAACAGCAAGTCCAACCTCAGAAAACCATTGGGAGATCCTGAGTCCCAGTGTAGTAGAGCAGGCAAATGCCAACCCCAGGATCCTACACCCCCTCCCTTGCACAGCCAGGGGAGCCTCCAGACTCCAGTACTGAGAATTATCACATGCTTCAGTGTGGTCCCAGGTGAACATTCTCCCTCCAGCAGCCAGACCTCCAGCCAGCACAAACCCAGAGAAATGCAGAAACACCACGCCAGGTCTCAGCAATGCCAGCTACCACCACGAGAACCCCAGCTCAACACAAGGTAAGCAGTTATACCCCTAAGGTCTCCAGGAGCACCAGCCATGCTCCAGCATACTCCTTTAGTATAGTACCAGATGTGTGACAGTGAAGACAAAGACACAAACTCAGAAGAGGACAATAGTGTTAAAACACTTATGGACAAAACCCCAAAGAAAATTAGAACGTGACCTCAAGTCCAGAAAGAACTCATAGAAGAGTTCAAAAGGGAGCTTAAAAATAATATGAGAGATAGAAGAAAAAATGGGAAGGGAGGTCAGAGTGATGCAGGTGAATTATGAGAAAAGAGTCAATAACTTGGAAAACTGCTTGAAAAGTAGAATAGGTCAAATGGAAAGAAAGATACAAAAATCTACTGAAGAAAACAGCTCCTTAAAGAATACAATTGGCCAAATGGAAAAGAAAGTTCCAAAGCTAGTTGAGAAAAACAGTATCTTAAAAGTTAGAATTGGGCTAGTGGAAGCTAATGACTGTATGGAACATGAAATAAATTCAAAAGAATGAAAAAATGGACAAAAATGTAAAATACCTCATAGGAAAAACAACTGACCTGAAAAATAGATCAAGAAGAGACAATATCAGAATCATTGGACTACCTGAATGCCTCAGTCAAAAGGAGGACCTGGACAACCTCTTCCAAGAAATTATCAAGGAAAACTTTCCTGATGTCTGCTGGGCAAATTAGGCATTAAGAAATCCACTAGTCACCTCAGGAAAGGGATCCCCAAATAAAAACTCCAGGGAACATTATAGTCAAATTTCAGAACTGTCAGGTCAAGGAAAAAAATATTCTAAGTGGCTAGAAAGAAACAATTCAATTATTGGGGAGCCACAAACAAGATTACATGAATTTGACAGCTGCAACATCAAAGAAGCAGAGGTAATGGAATGTTACATTCCAGAAGGCAAAGGGACGAGGCCTATATAACCAAGAGTTACTTATGACTCAAATTTAAGTGTAACATATGAAAGGAAAAATGGTCATTCAATGAAATAGAAAAATCTCAAGCTTTCATAAGAAGAAGACTAGAATTAAACCAAAAATTTGACCTCTAATATCAAGACTCAAGAGAAACATAAGCAGAGAAATTTGGGAAAAGAAAACATAAGAGATTCAGTACAGCTAAATATTTACATCCCTGCGCATGAAGAAGACACTTGTAATTGTATCACTTATTGTACTATATCTTTAAAATTATATCACTAATAATACTGCTAGAAGGAATATACATAGACAGAAGGTACATGCATAAGGTGAATTTGAGGGAATGACAAAAAAAATTAAGGGATGAGAAAGAGGAGTACAATGGATATAGGAGGAGAGAGGTAGAATGGGGTAAATTATTTCACAAGAAAAGGTGCCAAAGATCTATTACACTGGAGGGGAAGATGGAAGGATGTGTGATGAGCTTCACTGAAATCTTACTCTCATCAGTATTTGTCAAAGAGGGAATCATATACACAAATAGTTGAATATTGAAATCTATCTTACCTGACAAGGAAATAGCAGTGGAGGAGACAATGTAAAAGGTATTGGGAGTGGCAAGGACTGACAGAAGGGAGGGCAAATCAGGGGAGGTAGTAGAAGCAAAACATTAGTGAGGAAGGAAATAGTGAAAGGAAAGAGAAAAAGGACAAACGAGGAAAAATAGAATAAAGGGTAATATACAGGTAGTAATCTTAACTGTGAATATGAAAGGAATAAACTCTCCCATAAAATGAAAGTGAATAGCATAGTGGATCAAAAGTTAGAATACTACAATATGTTACAAGAAACACACTTGAAGCAGAGAGACACGCACAGAATAAAGGTAAGGGGCCAGAGCAGAATGTATTATGCTTCAGCTGAAGTAAAAAAAGCAGGGGTAGCAACCCTGATCTCAGACAAAGTAAAAGCAAAAATAGATCTACTTATAAGAGATAAGGAAGGAAATTACATCTTGCTAAAAGGTACCATAGACAATGAAGCAATACCAACAATAAACATATATGCTCCAAGTGGTATATTATTCAAATTTTTAAAGAAGTAATTTACCAGAAGAAATAGACAGCAACATTTTTCTAGCAGGGAATCTCAACTGTCCCCTCTCAGAACTTGATAAACCAACCAAAACATAATCAAAAAAGAAAACTTTTGAAATATAATATTAGAAAGGTTAGATATGACAGACCTTAGGCATGATTTAAGACATAAAGGGTGACAACATAAGCAAATTAGAAGAGCAAAGAAGAATCTACCTGTCATATTTGTGTGGTGGGGAAGAATTCATGACCAAATAAGAGATGAGAATATTACAAAGCATAAAAGAGATGATTTTGATTATATCAAATAAAAAAAACTTTTGTACAAACAAAAGTTTGTTTTTTGCAACCAACATTAGAAAGAAAGCAGAAATCTGGGAAGCAATATTATAGTGAGTGTCCCTGATAAAGGCCTCATTTCTCAAATATATAGAGAACTGAGTCAAATTGAAAAGAATACATGCCATTCCCCTTTTGATTAGAGAAATGCAAATTAAAACAACTCTGAGGCACCACCTCACAACTATCAGATTGGCTAATATGAAAAAAAAAGGAAAATGATAAATGTTGGAGAGGATGTGGGAAAATTGTGATACAATATACTGTTGGTGGAGTTATGAACTGGTCCAACCCTTCTGGAGAGCAATTTGCAGTTATGCCCAAAGGGCAACCAAACCATGCATACCCTTTGATCCAGCAATGCCACTATTAGATTAATGTCCCAAAGAGAGCATAAAAAAAGGAAAAAGATCAACATGTGCAAAAATATTTATAGCAGCTTTTTTTTCCTGGTGGCAAAATATTGAAAATTGAGGGGATACCCATCATTTGGGGGAATGGCTGAATAAGCTATGGATTATGAATGTAATACAATACTATTGTGCAATAAGAAATGACAAACAAGCAAATTTCAGAAAAATCTAGAAAGACTTGTATGAACTGATGCCAAATGAAATGAGCAGAACTAGCAGAACTATTGTACACAACATCGGCAACTTTGCATGATGATCAACTATGAATAACTCAACTCTTCTCAGCAACACAACGATCCAAGACAAGTGCAAGACTCACAAAGGAAAATGTTATCCATATCCAGGGAAAGAACCTGATGCAGACTGAAGCATATTTTTTCACTTACTTTATTCTCTCATGATTTCTTTTTTCCTTTTGATCTGTTGCTTCTTTCACAATTGTGACTGATATGGGAATATTTTTATGTGGTAGCACATGTTTAAAGTATATCAAACTCTCTATCATTTTGACAAGGGGGATAGGGGAGGGAGGGAGAAAAATTTGGAATTCAAAATCTTGTAAAAAATGATTGCTAAAAATTTTCTTGACATGTAACCGGAGAAAAATAAAATACTACTTTAAAATATTTTATTGCTAAAAAATACTATCATCTGAGTCTTCAGCAAGTCATAGTCTTTTTGCTGCTGGATGCTCTTGCCTTGGTGTTGATGGCTGCTGACTGATCACCATCATAGCTCTTTGTTGTTGCTGTTTGTTCATTTTTCCAGCCTGTTTCTTGACTTTCAACTTTATGTTAAAGTTGGGTTCTACTTAGTTGGGGTGGGGATATACTGTCTTGAGCTTTAGGCTTTCTCATACTTCTTTTTTTCAGAGCTAGTTCTGGGATTCTATAAGTTTTTGGTGCTTCCAAGGCTATGTTAAATTGGGAGAGCTGTGCTTACACTTCTCTTCTGATCTACACTCTGATCTTTACCCAGGAAGGTCCCTTGATCCCTTGCAGGTACAGTAGCTGTAGGACTCTCTTTGCCTGGGAACTGTGACCAAGGTCACTGTTGCTTTGTGACTATCAGGGCTCCTTGCTGTCTTGGAACTGAGACCCAGAACTGTGTATGTTCCCACTTAGTGCCAGTTGTACCCAATAAAGGCTAGCAAAGTGTCTCATGTAATCTCTTTCTGACCAGTTGTCTGATCCCCTTACCATCTCTGAGCTGAGAACTTCTGAAGTTGCTGTTACTACTGTGCTACCATGTCTGACCACTCTAGACAGGCCTCTGCCCTCATCTTATAGACTTCTCCTACTGGCCTTTTAAGTTGTCTTAGACTAGAAAAAATGTCTCACACCAACCTTTTGTTTGCTCTGCCACTCCAAAGACTTTGCTTGAAGTGTTATTTTAAAATTGTTTGGAGGGGAATGTTGGGAGAGTTTGGCTGGTTGTTTGCCCCTAATCCACATTCTTGATTTTGTCCCAACACATGCCTTGGATGGTTTCTTTTTGGTTGCTTGAAGGGTTTTCTTTTTGACCTGGGAGTTCTGGAATTTGGCTATAATATTCCTGAGAGTTTTCATTTTGGGATTTCTTTCAAGAAGTGACTGATGCATTTTTTCAATGTCTATTTTATCCTCTGATTCTAGGACATTGAGACAGTTTTCTATTATTATTTCTTTTAATATGAGACTCTTTCTTTGATCATGCTTTTTTTAGCAGTCCAATAATTCTTAAATTATCTCTCTTTGATGTATTTTCCAGGTCAGTTTTTTTTTCCAATTAAGTGGTTCACATTTTTTCTATTTTTCATTCTTTTGACTTTTAAAAAATTGTTTCTTGATGTTGCACAGAGCAATTAGCTTCCACTTGCCAAATTCTAATTTTTCAGGAACTATTTTCTTCAGTTAGTTTTTGTACTTCCTTTCTGACTTGGTCAATTCTGGTTTTTATGAAGTTATTTTCTTTTTTTGTGCCTTTTTTACCAAACTGTTATTTGTCTTTTCATAACTTTGTTGCACCACTTTCATTTTTATCCCAAAATTTTTCTCCATCACTCTTACTTGATTTTGAAAATACATTTTTAAACTTCTTCAAGGAATTATTGTTGGACTTGTATCCAATTCACATTTTTCTTTGAGGCTTTGCTTATAGCTATTTTGAAATCATCTTTGTTTTCTGATCTTCTGTCATAGAAGGTTTTTATGGATGGGTCTTTGTTGTTGTTGTTTGCTCACTTTTTCAGCCTTTTTCTTTATATTGAACTTTATATCAATGTTGAGTTTTGTTCTCAGGGTGTGTGTGTATGTGTGTGTGTGTGTGTGTGTGTGTGTGTGTGTATGTATGTGTTTGGGGCAGGGAACACTGTCCTAAGCTTTAGGCTTAGGCACTGCTGTTTTTGGAATTAACTCTTGTCGTGAGGGGTTGGGGGGAGAGGATTTAGAAGTTTTTAGTGCTTCCAAGGTAGCATGATTTAGGGAGATATGTGGCCACTGCTGTCTACATCTGATAACCTGGAAGAGCCCTTGCTTCCTTATAATCACAACAATACTGCTCCTCAGGACCCCTGCCATCTTGGGACCAAAGTGAAACTTCTTCTCAGGGCCTCTGATACTTTATGACGGCAAAAATGATACTGCTTCTTAGGACCCTTGATCTTTTGTGGTTGAAAGCATTACTGCTCCATGGGACAACAGATCCCTTGTGACTGCAAGCACTCCTCTCCAATATGGAACTGTGACCTATAAGTAAGAGTAAGGAATGGAGTTGTCAAACAGTGCCCTGTCCTGTGTCCATTGCTAGCACAAGGGTCCCCTGTAATCTTTTTCTTACTATTTGCCATATCTTTTTATTGTCTCTGGCTTGAGAGTCACCAAATGTGCTGCTGCTCTACGACCTCCAAGTTCTATAACTGGTGGTTCCACCATGTGCACTGCAAGTCAGCTACCACCCCACTGTCACAGATATCCTCTTCTGATCTTCTAAATTTATTATTCCAGAAAAATTTCTCACCCCAACTTTTTGTTAGTTTTGCTGCTTCAGAATTTGATTTGTCACATTATTTTAAAGCTATTTGAAGGAGATTGTTAGGAGAACTCAGCTACTTCCTCTACTCTGGAGCCATCTTGACTCCACCCCCAGAAGTCATCACCCTATTATGTTGACTCCTATTCCTTTCCTGACTTACCTTGAACCCTCTTACGTTTGTAAATACAACTCCCAACTTTGGGCTTTGGTTTGGAGAACTCTTCATTTCCTGATTCTAACCGTGATACTGATTCACTTAAGACTCTTTTGAGCCTCCATTTTTTGTTCATGGAATTGTCCTAGGTGCTATAAAGGATAATTAAAATGTATTATGTGATGTCTGTCCCTCAGGAATTTACAATTTAGCTGTAGAAACAATAGATATATCTACCCAAGAATTAAGTAGCAATTCAAGGAAGCATATGATTCAGTCTCTAAATAGATCATTCAGATCAAAGGTGCTATATCATCTCAGGCGATAATGCTCAGGAGAGGCAGAGATAAGACTTGAGGTTGGTCTGGATGGATAAGCCTAAATTTAATATTTAGTATAGAAGGGGGAAGACATTTCAAGTTTAGGTAACAACATGAATAAAGACCAGAACTAGGAATAAGTGCACCATATTTAGGGACAGGGAGAAGATCTGACTGAAATCTCAGGTTTGTATTGAGAAGTGATAAGGAGTGAAAAGATAGAGTGGGATCAGATTGTAGAGGGGACCATACATTGCAGGTTGAGTAGCAGATTCTGTTTTGTAGGTATTGGGATATAAATGGAAGCTTTGGAGTAGGAGAATAATGTAGAAGCATACTAATTTAGAACAATCAAGTTAACAGTAGTGTGCAAGATATATTGCAACAACAGACTGGAAGGAAAAGGATTAGTCAGGAAACACAGGTGTTTACTAGGATTGATGTAGGGATATTGGAAAGGAAAAGATGAATGAAAAATGTTCAGTGACCATTCAAAAGAAGAATCAATTGAATTTCATGCTTGATATAGCAATGAAAGAAAAGAGGTAAAAGTTGAAGTTGCGATTTTAAATCTAGATGACGGGGATGATGATAGACATAGGGAAATTAGGTGAAGGAGATGACTTGGAGGGCTGGAAATTTGGGGCTGAAGCTCTGGTAAGAATTTAGGGCTAAAGATCTAAACCTGTAAACTATCACCATTGAAATGACAGCTAAAGTCTTAAGAGAAAATAAGTTCACTTAAGAAAAATATGTAGAAAAGGAAAACCCAGAAGGTCAAGAACCTTTGCTTGTGGAACGTGCACAAGTAGAACCTGGATGAACAAAAAAGAGCAATGAAGAGGAGAGAAGGAGCAAGAAGAGGAAAATCAGGAAAATACAGAATTATAGAAACCAAGATGTGTTTAAAGAAAGGGTCAAGAGAACAAAAATATAGAAAACATCTCTGACTTTGGCAAGATTATCATTGGAGACCTTCAACAGTACAGTTTTATGGAAGGGAAGGAAATAAAATGACAGGGATTTAAGAAAAAAAATAGATAGTGAAGAAATGAAACCAATTGATAAACCTCACTGGTCTGAGAAGTTTAACAAGATCAACTATATAAGATGCTGATACTATCCCTGTCCTCAATAAAATGAAAATCAAGTTGAAAAAAGATAAAAATATATATGAAACAACAGTACATGATTGATAAATTCTATCCTCTAGACCCTTGGTACTAAGAAAATCAAAGAATGAGGGATTATTCAGAGAACTTTTTTGCTAGATGGAGGGAGGAGGAATTCCAATTTAGAGGAATATCTTTAGTGAAAGCATGGCTGAAAATTGAGTCTTTCCCTTTTATGGTTCAGTGACAAGGTCAATCTAAGTGAAAGGGGAACATTGCAGGGTGGTAGAAGATAAGGTTAGATGAATAGAATGGGGCCTGATGGTTGAGGACCTTAAAGTCTAGGCAGGAGGTTTAGTCTTGATGTAGTAGAATAGGAAGCAATAGAAGGGTTTTAATGAATCATCAAAATTAATCATCAAAATTGATGATTCAAGATTAGTTAGCTACAGCTATTATAGGACTAGGAGAGGAGTCAGTGTCCCGTATAAGTAATGCTATTTAGAAGACTGCTGTGTAGGATGCATACAGAATCTGTGGTTTCATCCATTTGGAGAACTCATTCCTTTAAGAGAGATTGCAATTCATCTATAATTTTGTGATTTTGGCCTTGGGGGGTATTTGAGGCACATGTCCTGGAAAAACACTTGGTAACAGTTAGAATTGGAATTTCAATCTGAAGTCTTCCTGACTCCAAACGAGCAATCAACCTCTAGTCCGCAATGCTATCATGTATACCACTATATTGCCATTTATTTTGGTTCTCTTTCAACAGATTAAAAATGTATAAAGATAAACTTGTTAAATTTTTAGTCAGATAATCATACTATCATAAAAAGCTTTTACCTTTAACCATAAATTGAAAAGACCAGATCAAATCTTATAAAACAACCTGCTAAGGGTGAAACCAAGATGGTAGAGTATAGGAACCACTATAACTGAGCTTTCCCAACATTCGTCTCTAAACAACTTTAAAATAAAATTTCAAATAAAATTCTGGAGAGACCTAACCAACAAAAGGTCAGGGTGAAACACTTTTTCATTCTGCCTAAAGCAATTGAGATTAGAAGGAGAAGTCTGTGACACTGAGGTGGAGGCTGAACCTGAGCACATATGGCCTCAGCACTAATGTGGACATTGAAGGTATCTGTGACAGCAGCAGAAATTTTGGATGCTTTCAATCTGGACACATTAAGGGAAGTGGAAAAACTGATCAGAAAGAGATTAAAAGGGACATGTGCCAGCACTGGGTGCAGAATTTATTTGGCAGCTCCACTGCCTATATCCAGTTTTGGGCCACAGTTCTAGGGCAGAGAGGAACACTTGGGATAACAAGGGAACAAGGACCCTGGTCACATTTCTGAAGCAGAGAGGAATGCTAGTACTTGTGATTGCAAAGGAGCAAGGAGTCTTCTAGGGTATGAAGGTAAGAACAAGAGTTCAAATCAGCAGAGCTACCTTTCCTTGGATCATACCTCTTTGGAAGCACTGAAAAACACAAACCCCCAGAACTACCTGTGAAAACAACCTGATAAAAACGACTAAAGACTGGAATAGTTCTTTCCACTTCAGGTAAGTAGAGATCAACTTCAACATAAAGTTCAAAGTTGAGAAATGGGCTGGAAAATGGCAAAAAACAACAAAAGAACCTGACTATAAAAAGCTATTATATTGACTGGAAAGATCAAGAGAAATGCAAAAGAAGACAATGACATGAAAACAGCTGCAAGCAAAAGTTCAGTGAAAAATGCTAATTGGACACAAGCCCAAAAAAGAATTCCTGGAAGAATGAAAGTGCTAAAATGATTTTAAAAATAAAATAAAAATGATAGAACTAAAATTGAGAAAAGAAATGAGAGTCATGCAAGAAAATTATACAAAGAGAATTGATAGCTTAGTAAAAGAGGCAAAAAAAAATATTGAAGAAAATAACACCTTAAAAAGCACAATTCGCCAAAATGGTACAAAAGGTACAGAACATCACTGAGGAAAATATTTCCTGAAAAATTAGAATTGGGTGAATGGAAGCTAATAACTCCATGCGATACAAAGAAACAATTTAAAAAGTCAAAAGAATGAAAATATAGAAGAAAATATGAAAAAGCTAATTGAAAAAATAACTAACCTGGAGAAATGATTGAGTAGATATAAGTTAAGAATTATTAAATTACTTAAAAGCTATGATGAAAAAAAGTCTGGACATCATATTATAGAAATTATAAAAGAAAATTGCCTCTATATCTTAGAAACGAAAGCAAAATAAAAATTGAATGATTCTATCATTCACCTCCTGAAACAGAGCCCCAAATTAAAACTCCTGGGAATATTATAGTCAAATTCCAGAACTCAAGTGAAAAAGAAAAAAACTTAAAGCATTCAGAAAGAAATTATTCAGATACTGTGGCTCCACAGTCAAAATCACACTAGACTTAGCAGCTATGTTAAAGGAGCAGAGGGCTTGGAATATGATTTTCTGGAAGACAAAGAATAGGATTACAAGTAAGAATAATATACACAGCAAAACTGAGTATGTATAATCCTTCAGGAGGAAAATGAACATTTAGTGAACTAGAAGCCTTTCAAGCATTCCTGATGAAAAACCAGAGCTGAACAGGAAATTTGACATTTACGTACAAGACTCAAGAGAAACATAAAAAGGTAAACATGAAAGAGAAATCATATAGGACTTAATAAGATTAAACTGTTTAGGTTCCTATATGGGAAGATGATATATGCAACTCCTAAGAGCTTTACCAGTATTGGAAAAATTAGAAGGGATATATCCATGTAGACAGGTGGCATGGGTGCAAGTTGTTTACGTTGGAATAATCTCAAAAAACGGAGGGATAAAAAAGAGAAATTCACTAGGACAAGAAGGACGGACAGAAATAATAGGGAAAAATCATCTCACATAAGAGAAGTGCACAAGGAAGATCTTTTGCAGTGCAGGTGGTAGACAACTCTTGAACCTCACTCTCATCTGAACTAGATCAAAGAGAAAAGAATATCGATTTTTCCTCTATCTATCTACCTACTTACCAATCTATAGATATAGATACAAACTCAACTATTTATAGAAATCAATCTTACCCAATAGTGAAGTAGGAGGGGAAGGTGATAAAAGAAAGGGAGAGTAAGAAAAGGTAGAATGAATTAAGGCAGGCAGTGGTTAGAAGCAAAATATTCTTTTGAAGAGGGACAAGATAAAAAGAATTAGAAGGATAAAGACAATAAAATAGAATGTAAGGGATATGCAGTTAATAATCTTAACTGTGAATGTGAATGGGATGACTCACTCATAAAATGTAAATGGATAGCAGAATACATAAGAAACCAGAATGCAACAATGTGTTGTTTACAAGAAATGCTCTTGAAATAGACACACATACACACAAACACACAGAGTTAATATGAGGCTAGAAATAAATCTATTATGCTTCAACTGAAGTAGAAAAAGGCAGGTATAATAATCATGATCTCAGACAAAGCAAAAGCAAAAATAGACCTAAGTAAAATAGATAACCAGGGAAATTGCCGTCTACAAAAATGTGCTACAGATATCAAAATAATAGTAATACTTCCAGATAAATAAAAGCAATATAGTAAAAATAACAGTTCTACCTAAATTAATTTACTTTTCAGTGCCATACCAATCAAACTACAAAAGAATTATGTTATAGAGATAGAAAAAAAATAACAAAATTTATCTTGGAAAACAAAAGTTCTAGAATATCAAGGAAATCAAGAAAAAAAAAAGTGAAGGAAGGCACCAGAGTTCAAATTATATTACAAAGTGATAATCATCAAAACAATTTGGTACTTGCTAAGAAATATAATCCAAACATTTGGGGTAAGAATCTGATAAAAATTGCTGTGACAAATAGTAGTTAAAAACATCTCACATTATATATATCAAAAAAGGTCAAACTGGCTACACAATTTAGACATAAAGGATGATATAACAAGAAAATTAAGGGAACATGAAAAATTTTACCTGTTAGATTAAAAGATAAGGGAAGAGTTTATGACCACACAAGAGATGAGGCATGTCATGGGAAGTGAGAGGGGTAATTTTACTTACATAAAATTAAAAAGCTTTTGCACAAACAAAATCAATGCAGCTAAAATTAGAAGAAAAGAAAGAAACTGTGAAAAAGTTTTTGCAGATTTTTCTCATAAGGCCATCATTTCTCAAATATGCAGGGAACTGAATGAGATCTATAAAAATAAGCTTTATTTTCCAATTTATAATTAATCAGATGATATGAACAGTTGCCAGAAGAATAAATCAAAGCTCTCTATAGTTACATGAAGAAATGCTCTAGATTACAATTGCAAATTAAAACAACTCTGTGGTACCACTTCACTCTATCAGATTGACTATTATGAAAGAAAAGGAAAGTTATAAATGTTAGAGGAGATGTGAAAAAATCGGGACAGAGAATGATTTGGAATTATACCCAAAGGGCTATAAAATTCTGGATATTCATTGCCCCAGTAATACCAGTCCCAATTCTGTATCCCACAGAGATCAAAGAAAAGGGAGAAGGAACTATTTGTACAAAAATGTTTATAGCAAATCTTTTTGTTGTGACCCATCAATTTGATAATAGTTGCAAGATTTGTGGTATATAATTGTCATGGAATACTACTGTAATATAAAAAATGACAAGTAGGGTGATTTCAGAAAAACCTGGGAAGACTTTTATGAACTGATACAAAGTGAAGAGAGAGATCCAGAAAAGACTTTTACACAGTAATATCTATATTGTAAAGATGATCAAATGTGAGGGACTTGGCTACTCTCATTAATTAAATAATCCCAGAAAATTCCAAAAGACTCAGGATGAAAAATGTTACTTACTTACAGAGATGGAAATGATGAACTCTACATACATAATGAAGCACACTTTTAAATTTTCTTTATGCTTCTTGCTTTTTTTTTTTGCAACATGGCTAATATGGAAATGTTTTGCATGACTTCACATGTACAATTGGCATTATATTGTTCATCTCAGTGAGTGGAGGAAGGGATGGGAGGTCATAGGGAATTTGAAACTCAAAATTTTAAGCAATGAATGTTAAAAAATAAATAAAAAATAACAAGTTAATGCTAGTGGATTGCATTAAGAAACCTTAGTCCTTTTTATGTATGATTTCCGGGAAGTGGAGACAGAAATATAGCCATAGGAACACAGTTGTCAAAGTAAACTTGCGTTATTGCTATGACTAAGAGTAGAATTTTCCAGCATTTTTATAGCCCTTTAAGATTTTCAAAATATTTTACATCTATTATTTCCTTTGATCTTCATAACTCTGAGAAGTGAGTGATATTCTTATCCCTATTTTACAGCTGAGGAAACTGAGGAAAACAGAATTTAAGTGACATGTCCAGGGTCACACAACTAGTAAGGATCTGAGGCTGGATTTGAACTCAGATCTTCCTGACTTACAGGACAGTACTCAGTCCATTTCAACACCTGGATGCCTAGAATTAGTCTAGTTTGGTACCATAATTCACATTCAGTTGCTTCCAAACAAATGTAACCAACTTCAACTAGATGCTCAGTTCCTTCCTATTGCTCATGTTGAAACAGACTAGATTTAGTCCTGGAAGGGACCTAGAAGGCCATCTCTTTGAAAATAAGGGCCTCCATTTTCTCTCCTTTTACTTTCTTCTTAATTCTTTAGACTATGACTTCTGACTTTATCATTCTACCAAAACTTCTTCCTCCAAAGTTACTAATGATCTCTTAGTTGACAAATCCAATGGCTTTTTTCTCAATCCAAATTCTTCTTGCTCTCTCTGCAGCCTTTGACAATGTTGACCACTTTCTCCTCCTTGATATTCTCTTCTCTCTAGGTTTTCAGGACGTTATTCTCAATTATTTCACCTCTTAGCCCTCTGAATACTTCTCTGTCTTCCTTTGCTGGATCATCATACAAATCACTACCTCTAACTATAAGGTATCCCTCAGGGTTCTGTCCTGGAACCTCTTCTCTTCTTTCTCTGTAATACTTCACTTAATGATCTCATAAACTGTCATGGATTTAATTAACATCTCTGTGCTGATGACTCAAATCTTATTTTCCTGCTTCAATCTGCTGATCTCCAATTTTGCATCTCCTACTGCCTTTCAGACTTCTTTAATTAGATGGCCAGTAAATACTTTAAATGCATTAATAAATGAAAGCTAAAAAAAAAATAAAAAAAAGTTAATGCAAGTAGATTGCATTAAGGAACCTTAGTCTTTTTTATGTACAATTTCTGGGAAGTGGAGGAGGGAAGATAAGCAGCAGAATTATTTTTCCCCCAATTCCTATCCCATCCCCCAACTTCTCTATTACTGTAGAAGGCAACACCATCTTCCTAGTCCCTCAGACTTGCAACCTAAGTGTCATCCTGGACTCCTCACTATCAACTCCCTATGTCCAATCTTTTGCCAAGGCCTGTCGATTTCACCTTTGCAGCCTTTCTCAACTATGACCCCTTTTCTCCATGGCATTAACATCAGTTTAATGCAGGCCCTCATCACCTTGTGTTTGGACTATTGAAATAGCCTACTGTTGTATCTGCCTGCCTTGAGTCTCTCCCTATCCCCCAAACCGTTCTCCATTCAGCTACTAAAGTGACTTTCCTAAAGTGCAAACCTGATGTAATGATGTCCCTCCTACCACACTCAATAAACTCCAGTGGCTCCCTATTTCCTATAAGATCAAATACAAAAACTTTGATTGACATTCAAAACCCTACATAACCTAGCCTCCTTCTACCTTTCCAATTCTCTTACCCCTTACTCCTCAATATGGACTCTTAGAACTTGTAACACTGCCTGGCTGTTCCATGAAAGACACTCCCTCTTTCAGGTTTGGACATTCTCTCTGGTTGTCTCTCCTGCTTGAAATGAATGCCTTCTTTGTTCTGACCATTGACATGCCTGCTTTCCTTTAAGCCCCAACTAAAATCCTACCTTCTATAGACAACCTTCCCCTGCCCTTCCTTACTGTAGTGGCATATAGTAGGTGCTTAATAAATGCTCATTTTTTAATTGATTTTGCCATAATTGTTTCTCCTTTTCTTCAAGGATATATTCCCACAATTATGCTATTTTTTGCATGCTATTACAATTTCTCCTCACTAGCAAATGTTTGAGCTAAAGTATATCCTACTGTATTTGGCTGCAGTGCCCTCATTTCTCTTTTGCTTTGCAAATGTAGAAAAGAAAATGGAAAGGTCACAAGCATTTATAAAGTGCCTACTATGTGCAAACACTTTACAAATACTTCATTTAATGTGGATGTAGCTTTTAGTATGTGATGATGACTGAGGTGTCTGTGTAGAGGGTAATGTATCAGGTTGCTTGTCTCTCTCATGATGCTGACAGTCTGATATTGAACCAACAAAGAGGAAGTGATCTATGCTTACTTTTATAGTACGGGCTCCCAGATAAGGCAGATCTGGGATGCAGATGTAAAATCAATTGAAGAATTACATCTGGCTTTGAAAATAAAGAGCTAAAGCTGGAAAGACATGTGACCTTGATACCAGTTTTGTCTTGATTCAGTTGAAATACTCATATAATAAAAAAAAATCCAGACTTTTTTCCCTCTCTCCCCCTCATCTAAAGATTCTATCAGCAATGTATATGTGCTCAGAAGGCCATGCCTAATTTTCAAAATAAGCACAAATCAGTGCAATTGCAAAGTCTATGAGATGAAAGCTGTCACAGATCTTTTTGTAGAATTCAGCTGGCCATATTTTATCCACAGACAGCACATGGTCTGAACCAAGCAAGCATGAAGTTATTTCTTTGACACAAATGAGAGTCATTCATCTTTCCATACGAGTGAGTTTTAATGAACCACTGCCAGCAGCTGACCTTTCACTCAAAAATCTTGACTCCTAGCTTGAAAGAGTTAAAAAAAACTTCCACATCTACTGTCATATTCCCAGGTGTTCACCTGGTACATGTTGTAAGATTGTTCATTTTACTTCCAAAGTGATTACCCATCCTGAGTTGAGAGTATATCATAGTAAGCTGAAACAAACAGCTGTTTCAATTAAAGAGTTCCAAGAGGGGCAATATGCTCTGTTGGGGTAGAAGAAGGGAGGGGGTATTTGCTACACTAATTTCACTAGGATAAAAGCAAAGATTTATAGATGAGATTCACTATTTCTTAGATTACCTTTCTTCCTTTTAACTGAAAGACTACTGAAGACATTTGGTTATTTTTACTGATGGGTGATGTTTTCTTTTAAAATATTTACATTTGACTAGTTGCTGTGATCTAGTTGGGTGAAAATAACATATGGAGTTACTCATCTCAATAAGGAATAGTGTATATTTGGACATATCAACCAGGATCATAGGACCTTCCAGGTTGTCTAGAACAGGAAAGGTTGTCTAGACCAACTCCATCACTTTAAAGATGAGACAATGGTGGAACAGAGAACTGAAGTAATTAGTGGAAGGTCATACAGGAAGTATGCATCATAGGTAGGATTTGAATTCAAGTCCTTGGATTTGAGTCTGTGCTTTCTCTATTATCCCATGCTATGGTAAGTGATAAAGTAAGGATCCAAATGGTTAAAAGAGGAATCTTATATGACCTAGAGGCATAATAGACCTCAAAGGTCATGGAATCCAACTCTTTTGTTTTATAAATGGAGAAACTGGTCTGGAGAGGTTAACTTTTTTTTTTTTTGAGAGATTCAATCTTTATGTATTTATTTTTCTAGTTTTTCATTTATTTATTTTTTTTTTTAATTATTATTTTTTATTTTTAAATGTTCTACCATCACTTCCTTAAAATTAAGATTTTATCCCCCCCACGCCTTCCCCCCGCTAACCCCCTCCCTCCCCATGACAGCATACAATTCTGTATAGGTTCTACATATACTTTCCTATGGAGCACATTTTCACTGTAGTCATGCTATGTAGTCACACTAAAATAAATGGAAGAAATCATATAACAAATCAAAACATAATAGGCTAAAATGAACACACACACACAAACATTCTCTGCTAAATTCTGTAAATGACTTCCATATTTCTTTCTCTGAGTGTGCAAGGCATTTTGCCTTAGAAAATCGTCATTGGGATTTTTTTTTCAGTAAGTTCTTGTATTATTACAAAGTTCCAAGTCTACCAGAAAAAACTCTTGCACACTGTGGTCATTGCTGTGCAGAAAGTTTTCCTGGTTCTGCTC
>CM053771.1:171979405-172034062 GCA_028658325.1 Potorous gilbertii | reverse complement strand
GCATTTATCATTTTCTTGTTCTGACATGTTTACCAATCTTATAGGTGTGATGTGGTACCTCAGAGTTGTTTTGATTTGCATCTCTCTAATCAGTAGTGATTTAGAGCACTTTTTCATATGATTATAGATATCTTTAATTTCTTCCCCTGAAAATTGCCTGTTCATATCCTTTGACCATTTATCAATTGGGGAATGACTTGTATGGTTATATATTTGAGTTCGTTCTCTAAATATTCTAGAAATGAGGCCTTTATCCCAGAACTTAGCCATAAAATTTCCCTCCGAATTTTGGATGTATTGAGTTTGGTTGTGCAAAAACTTTTCAGTTTAAAGTAATCAAAATTATCCATCTTGCATTTCATAATGCTTTCTATCGTTTCTTTAGAAAAAATTCTTCCCGTAGAGAGGTTAACTTGTCTAACTTTACTTGGTTAGTATTTGAGGCAGGATTCAAACCCAGGTTCGATATTCTTTCCATTCCATACCACTATGTTTCCTCTCAACTGATTAAATCTTGGGAAGAAAAAAGGGAATGATATGAAAATTCAACTGATTTTCAAGGTCATTAAAACAAATAGAGAATTTGCAAGTGTATCAGGAATTGTGCTATCTGTGGCCAATGTTCATTCATCCATTCATCTTTTCACTGATTGTTTTGTGTGTCAACTGTATGTGAAATATTGTGTGGTAAGTGATATAGAGATGAATAGGGTGTGCAATGTAAAATTTATTGTGTATTTACAGATAACAGATCAGCAGTTTCATATACTATTTTCTATTTCTATTCTACTATATATGTGGAAGGGTCCATTTTATTTGGCATTTGAAAAGTTCAGAATAAAAAAATTAAGTATCAAAAAAATTTAAAAAATCTTTCTGGCTCATTAACTCACTAAAGTCATGCAGCATGACTTGATAACATGTAGAAAAATAATTTTAACACAAGACAGTGAATGATAAATATCACTGGAGAGATAAAGAGTGATGTTAGAATTCTGAGGAGGAGATTAATTACAATTAAACTTCCTCTGTAAAAATAGAACTCTTGATCAAAATAGAATCAATATTAGTTACTGTCTAATCATCAACATTTGCATATCGAATTTAAGCCATGATGCAATATACCTCAATTTTAGTAGCAATAACAAATGTTAGTAACAAAAAAAACAAAGAAACAGCAAAGAATCAGTAAAATACCTTCTCAGTTGACTTCAATGGTTTCCAATCACTGCTTAATGAAACTGTGATTTTCCTTTTACTTCAAGGGGAAAAAGAAATATTGTGCTGTGAGGATCCAGACTTTGACTGCTGTGAATTCTATCAAAATTTGGTAGCTGGAAGAGATTCTTCCTCTGTTTGAACATCTTCTCTGTCTCCCTGAAGGGAACATTCTAGCAGAGAGTTAATTAGTCAATAGAGAGAGGGGTATCCAAATGTCAGCCAAGTCATGGAAGTGCTCCTTTCTTGTAGTGAGAGCAAGCAATCCTGTCTCTGTGATCCACAAGCTACATGGCTTACTCTTATAGTAAAGGCTAATGCACTTACAACTGTTATAAAACTTTATGAGACAATGCTACGTAGTCTGTAAGTTGTCTTAGCCTTTGTGTGTGTATGGTTTGTGAGTCCTTTTGAGGTAAGAGGAGCTCTCATGGGATTATGTAGACCCCAGATCTGGGTCTTACTGATAGAGTACCCCAAAGTATTTTCTCCCTTGGGAGCACTGGAACAAATGGATTTTGACCTATTAGTTCCTGAATTTCAAGAGGGCTCTCTTGAGTTTCTGGGTTGCTTAGTTCTGAAACTGACAGCATTTGGGGTCAGCATGACATAGTAGGTGATGGACTTGCAATCAGGAAAACCTCAGTTTGAAATCTGTGTTAGACATTTATAAACTCTTTTAAAATTAAAAAAAAATTAAATCAACAGATTTTTTTCCTCCCTTTCATCTCTCCCCCATTAAAAACCAAAACTAAATCCAGAAATATATAGAAAGAAAATGCTTATGCTGTCTATGTCCAAAACTGGGTGCCTAATTCTGCATCATGGAGCCATTATTTATCTTGTCAGGAGGTAGGCAGCAGGCTTTATTTTAGGTCCTCTGGAACAGAGGTTTGGCTTTCCATTGACCAGAGTTTTAAAGTTTTTCAAGTTATTTATTTTTACAATGTTGTTATTGTATAAATTGTTCTGATTCTACTACCTTTACAACAATTCACTTAGGTCTTTCCAGATTTCTCTGAGATGGTCCCTTTCATGATTTCTTATGGCACCATAATTCATATCCCATGTATTTATAAATATATATATTACATTGATATTACCAAAATTTATTCTTCCATTCATCAATTGATGGACACTCTCTTAGTTTCAAGTCCTTTGCCATCACAAATAGAGTTGATTTAATATTTTTGTATGCATGGGTCATTTTTCTCTCTTTGATCTTTTTGGAGCCATAGACTCCTAGTGGTATTGCTGGATCAAGAGGTGTGTCCAGTTTAATAACTTTTTTGGCATAGTTCCTATTTACTTTCTGAAATGACTGTATAAATTTATATCTCCACAAGTGGTACATGAATACTCTTGCTACCCTGAAGTCTCTTTTCCTTCAACATTTGTCATTTTCCTTTTTTTGTCAGCTTTGCCAAACTAATGGATGTGAGGTAGAACTTCAGAGGTGCTTTAATGTTCATTTCTCTAATTATTAGTGATTCAGTGTGTTTTTTCCATATGGTTATAATAATTTTTTTTCCTTTGAAACTTGCCTATTGATATCTTTTGACCATTTATCAATTTGGGAAATGACTTTTATTCTTATTACTAACAACAAAAAACAATAGCTAGCAGTGCTTTAAGATTTTCAAAATGCTTTACAGATATGACCTCATTTTATCTTCACAAAACCCTGAGAGGTAGATGCTACTATTATTTCCACTTTACAGATGAAGAAACTGAGGTAGATGGGGGTCACACAGGTTCATACAGCGTCTGAGTGAGGATTTGAGCTCAGGTCTTCCTGACTCCAGGCCCAGCATTGCCCTGTAACAATCTAGTTATCTCTATTTGAATCATTGCCATATATATAACATATATATGTACATATATGTATATATGAGATATATATTATATATAATATATGTATTATATATATATATATATATATATATATATATATATATATATACATATCAGAAATGAGACCTTTATTGGAGAAATTTGTGCAGATTTTTCCCCCACTCAACTCTTCCTTCTAACTTAAATGTGTTGGTTTGGTTTATACAAAAATTTCACATTTTATATTTTCAAAAAAATTCCATTTCAACTTTCCAGACCCTCTTTAACCATCCTTTGACAATGAATGCTTCACTTAATTATAGATTTGAAAGGTAATTTCTTCTTGGTTCACCTAATTTATTTATGTTATATTTGTCATGTATCCATGTGGAGTTTATCTTGCTATATGGTATTCTAGCTGATTAAAACAATTTCTATCAGACTACTTTCTAGTTTTATCAACATTTTTTTTATTGAATAGTGATTCCCCAGGAGCTGATGTCTCGGGTTTATGGAATATTGGGCTACTAGTTTCGTTTGTTTCCATATGTTGTATGCTTAATCTATTTCACTGTTTTTAGCCCTTTACATTTTCTCCCATTAGGTCATTTAAGTTTCTAGTAAAGGAAGCAACACATAGTTTCATTTGTCTTTCCTTCTTCCTACCTGGAATCAGTGGCTACATTTTAAAGTTCTAGCAAAAAAACCAAGTTACCTATCATAGAATGGCACTGTTATAGGGACAATGATATGAGAAAATATCAAAGGAATTTATAAATAGCAGTTAAAATACAGGGCAGGTTATGACTTTCCCCTTAATCTCATCCCATGAAGTAGAGTTCATTTGGGCTGGCACACTGGAACTTCAGAGACCACTGCTCAGCTTGTGGTAGGAACTGTATAGTTTCTTTTGTGGCTTTCTTTAGGTGGTGGCAATTTAGTAGAATTTTCATCAGGAAATCCATCTGAAAGATTTGGGTATGTAGTCTTTCCATCTGAACTCCATAAAGGCAGACAGTGCCATGGAATATGACTGTGTCCTCTGGGTTGATTTTGATGGTGTTCAGGTTGCAACTTTCTCTGATAATACAGCTACTTTTCAAGATCATATTTTTTCAGCTTTTGATTCAATTACATCGTTGTCTATCTTCATTGCTTCTGAGTAAACAGCCAACTTCAAACATGTTATTGGCACCAGTGATCATTAGTTTGGGTTTCTTTTCTTCTTTGTCATGAATTATATTTTCAGGATGACTGCTGAGGATAAGGGTCTGCTTTTCCATGATATTACTTAACATAATCATTCTTGGACCACATTCAGCAATGACCCAGGCCTTTTGTGTGAGTCACTATTTCAGGACCTGTGGTTATATCTTCCCTGATTTTACTTTCATACATATAGCTGCTTCTGGGAGCAATCTTCTCACTTTTTGGAATATTCTGTCTCACTACTGGGGTAGAAGTAGCCAAACTGTCACAGTGGGGCAGGGCCAACTCCTAACTGCTCTACTTTTAACCAATACTGATTTATTTTTGATGATCACAGCTCTGTAGTATAGTTTAAGATCTGGTTTTGCTAGGTCCTCTTCCTTCCTACCACTTTTGAGTATTTTCTTTGATATGCTTGACATTTTGTTCCTCCAGATGAATTGTATCTTAACTATATAAAATAAACTTCATGTATTTGGTTGTTAGGGCTTTATATAAGTAAAATAATTTAGGCAGTCAGTGCTATGTTAATTTAGACAATTTATTGCAATTTTTATTATTTTTCTCATACTGATGAGCAATTGATAGTTCTTCAGTATTTAGCTCTACGTTTTTGTATTTTACACTTGTAAACATAGAGTTCTTATTTATGTATGTTTTGGTAGCTAGAAGTCCAAGTACAGTCAGTCCTCAACTTTCATAGGGGTAATGTTCCTAGAGAAAATGTCATGAAAGTAAAAAACACAAATGTTAGTTAATACATTGAACCTATGGAAAATAGCAGGTTAAGTTCTTGTTACCAATAAAAACTGCTATCTTTTGCTAGAGGCTGCTGAAATATAAACTTTTATGCATAAAATTCTTTATAAGAAAATATTAATTCCAATCATATGCATTTTTTCTAATACAATAACTATGAACATAAAACTCAGTACACAAAATAAAATTGGTAACATGCAAAACATTTTTCTTGTTAGTAATTCTCTAGAATTCTGTGACCTTTTATGCTAAGATCTAAAAAAACTGCTTTTAAATGATATTCATTTTTTATAACACATGAAATCTATAATACCATAAATGTTGTCTAGCAAATAAAATAAAATGTTTCACTGTGTTACAGTGTACTACCCTGCTGTTAACTCTCTACCTTGACCACCCTCTGAAAACCAAGGACAAGGTTGCTGAGATTTTAATTGTTGCTGTCAGAAGATTCCGAGACTGGTGAGGTCTCCACATCACCTCTGACACTGTCTTTTACAACTGGCAGATGGCATTCAAGATCATAAAGGATGAACCAGCTTGAAATAATCCATCAGCAACATCCGCTTCATTTGCTGTTTAAGAACCTTAAAGTCTTGGAGTATGGGAGTGTAGCAGAGGTGAATTTGATGTTTAACTTTGGGGCCGCAATATATGATGAGTTTGGCAGTCTTGCTATCTCTAGCCAGCTGGTCAATTATGCCAAACCACCTTTCAAGCTTGGAAACTATGAGTGGCATAATATTTTTCCCTTGACTGTGCATAGTTTTTTTTTATGTGCATATAGAATGTGCACAGATGTCAATGAGAAAGTGAAAATGAGACAACTAATAAAATCACGAGAATGCTTCAAGTTGTGAAAGTTAAATGTGCCATTGTTGAGATTTAATTGTACTTAATGAATTTTGCAGTTAGTTATCTGACTAATTCTTGACATGGTCAAGTGATGTTTACTACCTTTGTGATATTGGGTAAGTCACTTAACCCCTCTGGGTCTCAATTCCTCTTCTGCAAGATGAGCGAGGTTGTGTTTGGTGGTGTCATGAGTTCCCTTCCAGCTCTAGCTCTCTGATTCTGTGAGCTTCTATGTGCCTCAGTTTCCTGACTTGTAAGATGACTATTGTTATCTCAAATAAAAAAATGTAAAAATACTTTAGAAAACTGAAAACCCTAAACTTCATTAGCTTAAAACTGCACCAAGACTTTTGGGACACCAAAAGTAAGTGCCAGCTACAATTATTAATATTACTTATAATTTGTGTTTCGGTGCAGTGGGATCAAAGGGATCCCTGAAAATTCTCATAAAGGGAACAGAATTGTGAGACATAAGGAAGTGATGAAATATGTTCACATCACATAGAATTTAGGGTTCTTTATTTCCTTTGCCTTTGCCCTTGAGAAAGTGCTGCAACCTGTCATTTAGAGTACAAAGAGTAAAGAGATGCTGCACCTGGAATAAAGTTTCTTGTCTACTATTTGGACAAGTCTTGGTGTCATACAGTGGAACTTGTCCTTCTGGTCTATCAGATTTTACAGCTAGCATTTCTAGTTTTAGATCCTGGATTTAGCATCAGAAGAGCTACATAATAGTGCTGAACCAGACTTCTGGGTGGCATTAGTGCCTATAAATTGAGTTTTCATGTGTGAGAACTGAGACTAGAGATCAGCATTGAAGATGCAACCAGCCCAGAAACAGAAGTAGAGTCAATATCAATAGGAAGTCTTGGATGCTACAGCCTGTCAGGTTGATAAAGAGATCAGTGCATTGGTGAGCTAGGGATGGGAATAAGGACTTCTTTCCTCATTCTTCCTGGGTTTTGTTTATACTCCCATAGCCAGAGCTTGGGCCCTGAACAAAAATACATGTTTCCCTTCTTCTCCCGTTATGATCTGGGGATCAGTGTAGTTCATAATCCCACTGGCTGTACCCAGCAGGGGATGTAGGAGATGATTGGGTGAAGGGAGCCATGTCAGAGAGCTTGTGTTTATCTTTCCTTTTCACTATGTTGGCATAGTATGTTGATTGCCCATATCCTGTGAATAAGAGGGTTATTTAAGAGTGAGAAGAAGTTAAAGAGCCATAGATTTTCTATTTAGGAAATAATTTTGAATATTATTTCCTCTAGTCCACCTTCAGAATCCAATCAGCATGAAGTTAAAATTGTTCAGTTGCTTTTAGCAGCAGAGTAGGAGTGTCTTACACATGAGCCTCAGAGAGACTTTGAAGTGACCACTTGACTGATGACAAGAACATAGTACTGTCTGGTGGACCACCCATATGTTACTTTCCCTTGTCATTCAGTTATTTCAGTTGTGTCTGACTTTGAGACCCCATTTGGGGTTTTTTTTGGCAGAGATACTGGAGTGTTTTGCTATTTCCTTCTCCAGCTCAATTTATAGATGAGGAACTGAGGCAAACAGGGTTGAGTGACTTGCCCAGAGTCACATAGTCATTAAGTGTGTCTGAGGCTGGATTTGAACTCAGGAAGATGTGTCTGCCTGATTCTAAGCTCAGTAATCTGTTCCCTGTGCACCTATACTTAGTATAGTGACCCATTGCTTTTCTGTAGGCTTCAGGAAGGCAGAGCTTCCTTAAAGTATTTCAGTGTTCCAAAGTGTGACATGCAGTACCTACCAAGAGAACACAAAAGTCACAAGATTTCCACATTATTATTTGGCCTCACTTAAGAGGGATTGTGTATCCAGGATTGAGGGCCTTCCTATTTCAGTTTCCTCTAGGGATAGGGAGTAGCGACTATCAGGTCAGATGGCTACCACTTGAGGGCTCCATTTTACATAGGGACTTTCCCACATAGATGTAGGAATTCTAATGTGGCATCTACATATCATAGTATGTAACTGTACCACTTTATATCCTTGAGATAATTTACTCCTAACAAATTTGTGATCATTTCTATTTATAGACTCCTGGCTTGTGTCAATGGAATATTGACTATGTCATTTCACTTCACACTCTGGATCACTGGTAGGATTTCTCATCTGCTTGTCATTCTCCCCTCCTAGGCATATTACCAAGAGTTTTACACTTGGAGCTAAAAAATCTGGATTCCAATTCTGGATCTGCTACTTAATCAATCGTATAATCTTGGACAAGTCACTTAGGTCCTCTGAGCTACTGCTTCTAGTAACTTTCAGTTTCCTCATCTATAAAAATAGGGATTATATTTGTACAAGTTTGTTTTGAGGATCAAAGGATATAACATATACAAAGCTTAATACTTCAAAAAAGGTCATACTTTCATTGGTGTGGATTCTCCCTCAATCAAGGCAGATTACAACCTTTCTATTTTATGCCTAAGTAAAGAAATTTTATGAGGTATTGTAGCTATAAAAATCCCCATAAGCAAATTTAAAAAACCTGAAAAAACCATTAAAAACCATAATTAAAAACCATAATTAAAAAATTGATCTCTCAGTGGCCTACCTAGGCTAACCCTCTCCAAATTTACCCAGGGTTGTACTTGGATGATGGTCAGTCTGCAACTGGGTCCCTATACCAACTTTTCCAATTTGATGATGTTTGAGTTTTGGGTTTTGTTGGCACATATATCCTTGAGAAACCTGGGTCACTGTCATGCCATGACAAGGCACAGTGAACCCTATTCTAATAGGACTTTGATATTACACAGTTCCCAAATGGATATTCCTAATGCACAGGGCTGGCTTTGTTACTTCCTGGCTCAAGAAATTTTGTGACTCTCTATTGTTTCTAGAATAAATTATCAAGTTTTCTTTTTAACATTTGAAGCCTTTCATAATCTTACTCTAACCCATACTTCTCATTTGATTTCACATAATTTCCCCTGTGTTCTAGACCAACTTGCCTCCTTGCAGGTCCCTAAATTTTTCAATAAATCTTCCCACTCTTTGCCTTTGCATAAGTTTTCATTGGTACATGAAATGCACTTTTTCCCTTGCCTCCATCTCTTAGAATCTTTAGTTTTCATGTTAGCTCAAGTGCTTCTCCCTCCTTAAAGCCTTTCTTGATTCCCTTAATTGTTAGTCTACCCCTCCCCTTGTACTTTGTAAATATTTTGTATTCACTGATCTGCTCAACCTGTTTTCTTTTCCCCTGACAGGGGTGAGAACCTTTGGCCTTGAGGCCACATGTGACCCTCAGGGACACAGCAAATGAGGGTGAAGACCTGACTTTGACAAAGGAGTGAGTGGTGGTGAAAAGTATAGGTAGAAGAATGGGGGTAGCAAGGAAGGTCCTCATAGCCTAATTCTGGAAGTGCTTACAAATAGAGGGCACCAGGCAATAGTCAAAGACAGTGATTCTGCCCATGTGCTTGGCATAGTCTGTGGGTGAGCTACTTACTGGGTCAGATGAATTGGCTCAGACATGATTTAAACTACAAATGAAAAAGTATGAACTTCACAGAATTTTAGCATTAAAACCCAAAGCCCAACTAGAAGTAGAAGTGTGATGCAAAGGCTATAAAACTAGTTTCTGCACATAGTCTCATCAAAGTTTTTGGCTGCCTCCAAGCCCTTATAAACTACTTGACTGTAGAAGTCCCTTAACATCGCTGTAAAACAGGCAAAAATCTTCAATCATGAGGAGCCAGACCTCTGGGGCTGCTACTATTTGATTGGGTGAGTCACAATAGAAACTATTTTATCTAATGAAGTGGTAATTAAGTTTATAGTACCCTTGTATTTCACATTAAATAAAAATAGATCTCTTAATTGCCACAATTCTGGGGGTCTAGTTTAGGTTGGAGAATGAGTTTTTTTCATTACCATAGGGGAAGCACCAGAGGATTTAATTAAATAAGTTTGGTGCTTATGGGGCCAGAAAATTTTTGCTACTCAAGTTGTCTTTCATTGTCTACCTTTTTAGTGTGTGATCATCATTCTCTTAACTTTCAAATTCAGATTGCCTTTGCCTAATTGCGTAAGAAGGAATGGAAAATGGCTTAGTAATTCAGTGAAACTACTACCACTATACAGGTGGCATCAATGGGAGTGATCAGTTTTGATTAAATATCTTTAGTAAGTCAGTCTTCTCTGCTTGTAAGGTCAAAGTAGTGACTATGACCTAACAATAATAGCAACTGTATTTTTAAAGTCTTATTTTTAATTTATGAAATAAAACAAGCATTTCCGTAACATAGTACAATAGCAAAGATGAGTGAATGTGAAACTGTCAATCTACTATGCACAATTTGTTATTCCTTTCAAATATACACAAAATTATCATGTAAATTTCTTCTTTTCTTCCCTTCCCCACACCCTTACCCTAGAGACAACTACATTAGACCTTAATAGGTACAAAAATGCAAAGTTATTCTATACATACTTCTATTAATTGGATCTTTCCTGGATGCAGATAATGTCTTTCTTTATAGGTCCTTTGTTGTCCCATATAGTTCTTAAAACAATATTGCTGTTAACTGTATTGTAAAATCTGCTCATTTTGCTCTTCATTATTTTATGCAAGTCCTTCCATATTTTTCTAAAATCATTGAGCTCATGGTTTCTCATAGCATAGTAGTACTCCATCAAAACTGAATTTTTAACACAGCACTTTGCCTTATATTTTTGTTACTCTTGCTTTTTGCTGTTCAAAGGACTCTTCCAGCAGTCGTATCCTTTTGAGGTCAAACTAAGTATGTTTATTTTTATACCCTTGAGTTAATAGTTTTTAAAAGAGAAATGAGAATTTTAAAGGCAAAGTACATTGAAAATGAAAAGTTATCTACTTGGATAGTTATTGGGTTTGGCTGCCATCTTATATAGCTTCTATGAACTGCATGGCTTTTCTGTAACCTAAGAGAGCTAATTTATCTTTTTAAAAAAATTATTGATATCTTTTAGTTTTATATCACCTACATTTTCTAATGTATCCCTCTTCCTTTTTTTTCCTCACAGAAAGCCATTTCTTATAAGAAAAAAAATAGTTCAGCAAAAATAATCAGTATGTCCCCTTTCCCCACCCCCAAAAGCTTGACATTAAAACCCTGCACTATAGATCTAGAGCTGGAAGGGACTTTAAAAGACTTTCTAATTCCATTCCCTTATATTTCTGGTAATATGCAGTATGACACACTCATAGTTCTTCACTTCTGCATTTTTCTTCTTGGGAATAAGTTTGACCATTATAATTTCAGAGCATTCAGTTCCAATTGTTTTGTTATTGATCAGTGTGTATTATTTTCTTGGTGCTGCCCACTTTACTTTTCATTAGTTTGCGTAAGTTTTCCCATCCTTCTCTGTATTTATCATATTGATCATTTGTTATAGGACAGCAATATTCCATCACATTCATATGACAAAACTTATTTAGGTGTTCTTCAACTGTTTCCAGTTCTTTGATACCCCCAAAAATGTTACCCTCAGTATTTTGGTGTCTCTTGGATCTTTATTTTTGTCATTGTCCTCCTAAGGGTATGGACATTTTCATTACTTTCTTAGCATAATTCCCAATTACTTTTTTAGAATGGTTGGATAAATTCACAGCTCTGCAAGCACTGATTAATTTCATCTTAGAAGTAGTTTCCTATTAAATTTTGTTCCTTTTTTTGTTATTCTGAACACAACAAATGTCAGATAAAATGAGTATTTCCATAAATAATAATAAATGGAAAATGAAAATAATAATAAACAGAAATAATAAATAAATAATAAAGCAGAATACAAGGATTGTACACAAAACTGAGAATCTCAATAGTTTGCAAGAATCACTAGACTAAATGCAATTGATATGCAAAATCTGCCTTGGTGGAGAAGCAAGCACCCAGACATATGCAGCAGGGCCTGTTATCACAAGTTCTTAGATCTGAGTTTCTAAAAGCAAAGACTTTTGAGGGGTTAACAATTACTTTAATCAAGCACATATATATCATTCACTTAGTTCAGGGGAAAATGTCAGCACCCTGAACTTCAGAGAAAATACAGAGAAACCAAGATCAACCTACAGCAAGGGCTTCCAACTGTCTGACCACACATAAAAATATCGTAGAGAAATAACCTGATAGGTGTAATGTTGTTGTTTTTTAGTTGTTTTAGTTGTGTCTGACTCTCTGTGATCTCATTTGGAGATTTTTCCTTGCAAAAATACAATAGTGGTTTGTCATTCCTTTCTCCAGCTCATTTTATAGATGATGAACTGAGGCAAACAGGGTTAAGTACCTTGTCCCAGGTCACACAACTAGTAAGTGTCTGAGGCTAGATTTGAACTCAGGAAGTAGAGTCTTCCTGACTTCAGGTCCCACCCTGTAACCAATGAGCCACCTCGCACAAGAGAGCTATATAACTTCAGCCAAGTTATTTTAAATCTTTGAGGGTTGATTTACACATCTATAAAGTGTAGGTGGTTAGGAACAGCAAACTACTGAGTATGGGCTAAATTTGGGCAACAAGCTAAGTGTTTTTTTTAAAAAATTGTTTTATTGCTTATAAAAATTTAAAAACATTTTAAACTTCTTGGCTATAGAAAAACAGGCTGGATATGACCTGAGGGCCATAATTTCCTGACCCCTGGACAAGAGTACCTTTGAGTTTCCTTCCGTTCTTTTGCTCAATAATTCATTTTCAAGTAGAGGTATTGCAATTTCTTTCCCTGGAAGAACTTTGAAATGGATTGCTCTCCAATTGTGGATGAAAATTTCTTCTTATCAAGAAGTGTAGTATGATTTTTAAGGTCTTACTAGTCAGTTGCTTCCATGTGGAGGTCTGTAATTCTCTTGGAGATGCCACTGTAATTAATATATGAACCTGGTGTAACAACCAATGATTAAACTGACCAAGCAACTCTAGATTTTCTGGCTGCCTTAGATGCATACATGGGGCATTGCTTTGTACCCAGGGTATGCTAAACCTATCCTGGCATGCTTTTGGCACAGATGACTTTGATGTGTTCTCCCTGCTTTTTGTTGGGAGAGAAATGTAATTATATGGAGGATGGTAACCATCTGCTCTCCATCTCCACTGAGTCCACACCCAGAGAAAATGAGCTTAAATAAAGGCAGGAGGGTTTTAAATCAGAACCCTCATCAGAAGGGCTATTCAGCACCTGAATAGGTTTTTAAAATTCTTTATGGAAAGGTTTTCCCTGGAGATGCCTAGATTCACATTGTCTGGGATGGATGCATCATTCTTGGATCAAATTAAACATGGCACAGTTGACTTTTCTTCTATCATCTTTCTCCCAGTCTAACTTGTCTATCACAGTGAACAATGCTTCCATTTTACTCATCTTGTACTTCAAAAACTTGGCATTATCTCAAGATTCTCTTATACTTTTTCGCTACTATGTGATATGCCAAATAAAGGCACAGGAGAGAGTTCAGAAACTCTATTAGAGTTGCTGTTCTTTGCATTCTTTTTTAAAAATAATATTTTAATTTTTTCCAACTACATGTAGAGCCAACATTCAGTTTTTATAAAATTTTTTGAGTTTCATATTTTTTATCTTTGCATTCCTCCCAATACCCCTCCCCAAGAAGTCACACAATTTGATATAGATTATACATGTGCAATCATGTTAACATATTTCCATGTTAATCATGCTGTGAGAGAAGAAATACAACAAAAGGAAAAAGCCACGATAAACAAAAAGCAAAAAAAGTGAAAATAGTATGTTTTGATCTGCATTCAGACCCCATAGTTCTTTCTCTGGATGTGGACAGCATTTTCCTTTATGAGCCTTTTGGAACTGTCTTGGATCCTTGTATTGCTAAGAAGAGCTAAGTCTATCAAAGTTAGTCATTATACAGCATGTACAGTGTTCTCCTGGTTCTGCTTACTTCACTCAGCATCAGTTAACGTAGTCTGTAACATACATAGCAGCTGTTATGAATATGCATGTGTATTTCCAGGGTAAATTCACAAAATATAAATGACTCCATTCCTCAAAGAGGAAACCAAGATATTTATTCAGATCCCCGAAAGCCACCGTGGTAACAAAGAAGTTTATATACATCACCAATCCAGGGAGCACTGACATTCCCAAGCCTTCCTTCTGTTAGGCCTCCTGCAAACAAGTTCTCCTAGGCAAAATTCCTCCCTCTCTTACTCACACTAGCTGCTCTGACTCAGCTCTGCCTCATTCTCTCCCAGGTCTGCCTCACTCTCACTTGCTGCTCCACCCTTCCTTTTCCACCCATTCGGTAAACTCCTCCCACCTCATGATTTATGCATCTAGTCCTCAGTTATCTCTCCTGAGTTTCAGCCATTGTCTATTGCCTACTTTAAACTAGATGCCCCATGGGTATGTCTGAAACAAACCTTTGGGATACAGACCTAGTAGTGGTATTGCTGGATCAAAGGGTATGCGCAGTTTTGGGCATAGTTCTAAACTTCTCCCTAGAATGTCTGGATCAGTTCCCAACTCCACCAACAATGCATGAGTATGGCAATTTTCCCATATCTTCTCCAACAGCTATTATTTCCTTTTCTATTACATTAGGCAATCTGAAAGGTGTGAGGTGGTACCTCAGAACTGTTTTAATTTGCACTTCTTCAATCAATAGTGATTTAGAACATTTTTTTATATGAATACAGATAGCTTTAATTTCTTCCTCTGAAAACTGCCTGTTCATATCCTTTGAACATTTATCAATTGAAGAATGACTTATATTGTTATAAATTTTACTCAGTTCTCTACATATTTGAGAAATGAGGCCTTTATCAGAAATACTTGCTCTAAACGTTGTTTCCCATCTTTCTGCTTTCCTTCTAATCTTGGTCATGCTGGTTTTATTTGTGCCATAAGTTTTTAGTTTAATGTAATCAAAATTATCCATTTTGAATTTTATAGTGCTCTCTTTCTCATGTTTCATCATAAATTCTTCCCTTTTACATAGATCTAACAGGCAAACTATTCCTTGTTTTCCTAATTTTCTTATGGAATCCCCTTGTATGTCTAAATCATGTACCCTTTTCGACCTTATCTTGGTATATGGTAGGAGGTGATGGTCTATACTTAGTTTCTGCCATACTATTTTCTAGTTTTCCCATCAGTTTTTGTCAAAAAGTGAGTTCCTATATCAGAAGTTGGAGTCTGTGGGTTTATCAAACGGTAGATTACTATAATCATTTAGCACTGTGTCTTGTGTACCTAATGTATTCCATCACTCTATTTCTTAGCCAGCATCAAATAGTTTTGATGATTACTGATTTATAATATAGTTTCAGATCTGGTATTCCTAGACTACCTTCCTTTGCATTTTCCCCATTAATTCCCTAGATATTCTTTTTGTTCTCCCAGCAGATGAATTTGTTATTATTTTTTTCTAGCTCTATATAATTTTTTTTGGTAGTTTGCTTGGGAAGGCACTGAACAAGGAAATTAATTGAAGTAGAATTGTCATTTTTATTATATATCTCAGTCTACCCATAAGCAGTTGATATTTTTTCAATTGTTTAGATCTGACTTTATTTGTGTGTGAAAAGTGTTTTATGGGTTTGTCTTGGTAAGTAGACTCCCAAATATTTTATATTTTCTACAGACATTTTAAATGGAATTTGCCTTCCTATTTCTTCTTGCTTAGCTTTGTTGGTAATACATAGAAATGCCAAGGATTTATGTGGGCTTGTTTTATAACCTGAAATTTTGCCTAAGTTGTGAATTATTTCAAGTAGTTTTTTTTTAGTTGTCTCTAGAATTCTCTGTTACCATCATATCATCTGCAGAGAGTGATTGATAGTTTTGTTTTCTTATTACCTAGTCTAATTCCTTCAATTTTTTTTCTTTTCTTATTGCTAAAGCTACCATTTCCAGTACAATATCGAACAATTGGTGATAATGGGCATCCTTGTATCATAATGCTTGCTGATAGTTTTAGATAGATACTGCTTATTATTTTAAGGAACGCTCTCTTTATTCCTATACTGTCTAATGTTTTTAATAGGAATAGATATTGTATTTTGTCAAAAGTTTTTTCTGCATCTATTGAGATAATCATGTGATTTCTGTTGTTTTGTATTGATGTGGTCAATTATGCTAATAGTTTTCCTAATATTGAACTAGCCCTGCATTCCTGGCATAAATCCCACCTGGTCATAGTGTATAATCCCTGTATTTTGATATATTGCTGTAATCTCTTTGCTAATTTTTATTTAAAATTTTTGCATTCATATTTATTAGGGAAATTGGTCTATAATTTTCTTTCTCTATTTTGGCTCTTCCTGTTTATGTATCATCACCATATTTGCATCATAAAAGGAGCTGGGTAGGACTCCACCTATTTCTCCAAATTGTTTATATAGTATTAGAATTAATTGTTCTTTAAATGTTTGGTAGAATTTACCTGTAGATCCATCTAGCGCTAGAGATATTTTCATCATTGCCATCACTGATGACTTGTTCAATTTATTTTTCTAAAATGGAGTTAAGTATCTTATTTCCTCTTCTGTTAATCTGGGCAATTTATATTTTTGTAAATATTAATCCTTTTCATTAGATTGTCAGATTTATTGGCATACAGTTGGGCAAAATATCCCTTAATTACTACTTTAATTTCTACTTCATTGGTGGTGAAGTCACCCTTTTCATTTTTGATACTGACAATTTGGTTTTCTTCTTTCCTTTAAATCAAATTAACATGAAGTTTACCTGTTTTATTGCTTTTTTCATAAAACTACCTCTTAGTTTTACTTTTTAGTTCAATAGTTTTCTTACTTTCAACTTTATTAATCTCTCTTTGATTTTCAAAATTTCTAATTGTGTATTTTTAATTTTTCTTCTTCCAGCTTTTTAAATTGTATGAACACTTCATTGAGTTGTTCTTTCTCTATTTTGTTAATGTAAGCATTTAGAGATATAAAGTTCCCCCTAAGTACTGCTTTGGTTGCATCCCATGTGGTATGCTGTCCCATTGTTGCCTTTCTCTTTGAATAAATCATTAATTATTTCTATAATTTGTTATTTAACCCACTCATTCTTTAGGATTAGATTATTTAGTTTCCAATTATACACACACATACACACACACACACACACATATGTATATATATATATATATATATATATATATATATATATATGTATAATATATAATTTACTTTCAGATTTCAATATTCACTTCCACAAGCATTTGAATTCCAAATTTTCTCCCCATCTCTCTCTAATTCCCACTCCAGAATAGCATGCGCCCCATCCACCCCTTCCTCCAGTCTGTTCTCCCTTCTATCACCCTCCCTTCTTCCATCTCCCTCCCCTCTATTTTCCCTTAGGGCAAAATAGATTTCTATAACCCATTGCATGTACATTTTATTTTCTACTTGCATGTAAAAACAATTTAAACATTCATTTTTAAAACTTTGAGTTTCATATTCTCTCCCTTGCTCCCTCCCCACCCATCCTCATTGAGAAAGCAAGCAATTCAATATAGGTCATACATGTATAGCCATACAAAACACTTCCATAATAGTTATGTTGTGAAAGATTAACTACATTTCCCTGTGTCCTGTCCTGCTCTCCATTTATTCCATTCTCTCCCTTGACTGTCCCCCCAATAATGTTTGCTTCTAAGTATCCCGTTCCCCATCCATTCTATTATCTTCCCTCTTCTATCTCCTTCCCCCTGCCTTCCTGCAGGGTAAAAGGCTTATTCCTTTTCATCTTGTCCCTCTTCATCTCTATTGTAAAGCCCTTTCTTGACTCTTTTATGTGAGATGTCTTGCTACATTCTGCCTCTCCCTTTCTCATACTCCTAGTACATTCCACTCAATAATAATAAAAAACATTTATTATTTAGGTATTATCCATTCATATTCAGCTCACTCTATGCTCTCTGTCTATGCACACACACACACACATACCCATATACATATGCATACCAACACATATACATATACACATATAACATTCACATACATACATACTCAAATATACCTACACACATACATGTATGTATGTAGGTATGTATATATTTTCTCTAACTACCCTAATACTGATGAAGGTCTCCTGAGTTACAAAGATCATCTTTCGATGTAGGAATGTAAACAATTCAACTTTAGTTAGTTTCTTATGGCTTCTCTTTCCTGTTTAACTTTTCATATTTCTTTTGATTCTTGTATTTCAAAGTCAAATTTTCTATTCAACTCTGGTCTTTTCAACAAAAATTCTGAGAAATCCTCTATTTCATTGAAATTCTATATTTTCCCCTGAAGTATTATACTCAGTTTTGCTGGGTAAGTGATTCTCTGTTTTAATCCTAGCTTCTCTGACCTCTGGAATATCATCTTCCAAGTCCTTCATCCCTTAGTGTAGAAGCTGCTAAATCCTGTGTTATCCTGATTGTATTTCCACAATACTTGAATTGTTTCTTTATGGCTGATTCTAATATTTTATCCTTGACCAGGGAATTCTGGAACTTGGCTACAATATTCCTAGGAGTTTTCCTTTTGAGGTCTCTTTCAGGAAGTGATAAGTGAATTATTTCCATTTCTATTTTTCCCTCTTGTTCTAGAATATCAGGGCAGTTTCCCTTGATAATTTCTTGGAAGATGTAGTCTAGGCTCTTTTTCTGATCATGGTTTTCAGGTAGACCAATAATCTCTAAATTACCTCTCCTGGATATATTTTCTAGGTTAGTTGTTTTTCCAATGATATATTTCATATTGTCTTCTGTTTTTTCATTTTTTTGGTTTTGCTTTATAATTTCTTGATTTCTCATAAAGTCATTAGCTTCCATCTGCTCCATTCTAATTTTTAAAGAACTATTTTCTTCAGTGAGCTCTTGGACCTCCTTTTCCATTTGACCAAGTCTGCTTTTTAAGATATTCTTCTCCTCTTTGGCTTTTGGACCTCTTTTACCATGTGGGTTAGTCTACTTTTAAAGGTCTTATATTCTTCAGCATTTTTTTGGGTCTCCTTTTCATGATTTTCTTATACTGCTCTTATTTCTCTTCTCAATTTTTTCTCCATCTCTCTTAATTGATTTTCAAAATCCTTTCTGAGCTCTTCTATGACCTGAGACAGTTTCATATTTTTTTCTGGAGGCTATGCATGTGGGAGCCTTGACCTTGCTTTGGTTCTCCTCTGATTGTATGCTTTGAGCATCCTCATCTGAAAGGATAGAAAAAACAATACCTTTCATCAAGACAGTGACCTTCTGTAGCCTTATTTTTTTTCTCCTTTCTGGGCATTTTCCCAGCCAAATACTTGACTTTTGAGTCCTTTGTCAATGGAGAGTATACTACCACAGACTTGAGAGGTTTTGTGCAGGTATTCTCTGAGATATCTCTAAGAACCTGTAAGTTTTTAGTTCCTCCAAAGTGGCATAGTCAAGGGAGAGGTTTTCACCCCTCTCCTGACCTGTGCTCTGGTCTGTGAGAAACCACAGTTGTATTCCCTCTTCACAGCCTCTACCAGCTCTACCATGCCAGTACCCCTCCTGACCCTAGGGCTACCACTCAGGATGGAGACTCAGATCAGTAACTCAATTCTCCCACTGCCTTAGGCTGAGAGCTCCAGAAGTGGCCTCTGCTGCAGCAGTGGCTTCAGTTGCCCTGGGGATGGGGCTGTGATTGGACCACTCACCCCTCTCACCCAGGAAAAAGATCTTTCTCACTGACCTTTGAAGCTGTCTTTGGTGTTTGTAGGTTGAGAAATCTGGAAACCATGGAAGCTGCCCATGATTCAGTGCCCTGAAGCCTATTCCAGTTCCAACTGGGCCTGTGTGGCCCATGGTGGGCTGTGCTCTGCTCTGAGCAAGGTAGAGTCTTTTTTTATAGATATTTTAAGGGCTTTGTGGGGTGAGTTCAAACAGGTCCATGCTTCCACTCTACCATCTTGGCTCTGTCCCCCTCCCCCAATTAATTTTTAGTCTATCTTTCTATGACCTTTTATTTGATATAATCTTTATTGAATAGTGATCTGGAAAGGATTCATTTAATATTTCTAATTTTCTGCATTTGATTGTGAGGTTTTTATGCCCTAATATATGTTCATTTTTTGTGTGGGTGCCATCTATCAATGAGAAAAATGTATATTCCTTTCTATTCCCATTCAGTTTTTCCAGAGGTCTATCATATCTAACTTTTCTAAAATTCTATTCAACTTCTTAACTTCTTTCTTGTTTATTTTATGGCTAGATTTATCTAGTTCTGAGAGGGGGGGAGGTTGAGTTGCCCCTCACCCCAGTATAATTTTGCTGTTTATTTCTTCTAATAACTTACTTAACTTCTCTAAAAATTTGGATGCATATACACTTGATTCATATATGTTTAGTATTAATATTGCTTCATTGTCTATGGTGCCTTTTAGCAAGACATAGTTTCCTTCCTTGTTCCTTTTGATTATCTATTTTTGTTTTGTCTGAGATCAGGATTTCTATCCCTGCCTTTTTTCTTTAACTTATCCTGAAGCATAATATATTCTGATCAAGCCTTTTACTATTACTCTGTGTGTCTCTCTATTTCAAATGTGTTTCTTCCTAACAACATATTATAGGATTCTGATTTTTAATTCCTCTGCTACCCACTTGAATTTTATAGGCGAGTTCATTCCATTCACACTCCCAGTTATGATTACTATGTATTTCCCTGCTTCCTATTTCCCCAACTTTTATACTTTTATCTCTCCTTTCACCCTATCCCTTCCTTACCAGTGTTTTGCTTCTGACCACCACCTCCATGAATCTGGCCTCTTTTTTATCAGCTCCCTCTTTTTGTCTTCCCTTTCTCCTCTTCAGTTCTCCCTTCTATCAACCCCTCTCCCTTTTCTTTCCCATTTCTCCTCCTTCCTCTCTAGAGAGTAAGATAGATTTATCTACCCAACTGAGTGTGTATGTTATTCCCTCTTTGAGCTAAATCCAATGAGAGTAAGGCTCAGATAATGTTCTCTCCCTTTCTTCTTTCCCTTTACTGTAATAGTTCTTTTTATGCCTTTTCATGTGATATAATTTACCTTATTCTGCCTCCCTCTTTCTTCTTCTCCCGGTACAATCTTTTTTCACTCCTCTTTTAAAAATCATCACATCAAAGTTAACTTATGTCCACAGACTCTGTATATATACTCCTTCTAATTACCCTAATAGAGATACAGTTCTTAAGAGTTATAAGTATGAGGGGACCCAAGATGGAAGAGAAAGCAGTAAATCACTGTAACTCTCCCATATTCACCTCTAAACAGCCATAAAATAGCATCTTAAAACAAATCCTGGAACAGAGATCCAGCAAAAAGACAGGTCAAAAAAAATCTTTCAGCCCAAGAAACTTGGAAGATTGATAATAAAGCTATATTTCACTTGGATAAAAGTGGAGTACATTCCAGGGCAGGAAGCAACCCAGCAAGCCTTCTCAGCACTAGAAGGACATCCTGAGCCCCAATGTGGTGGAGCAAGCAAATGCCAACACAAGGACTAGCCACATTTCTTAGCAGTCAGGGAAACGAGAGGATTCCAACTCCTAGAACCACTATGTGCTCCAGTGTAGCCCTGGGGAAATAGGTATCTTCCAGCAGCCAGATGTCCACCTGCTTCAGTATAGCACCAGAGAAATGCAGAAACACTGCACCAGTCCTCAGCATACATCAGACACTACCACTAGGACCCCAATTCAGCACAAGGTAAGCTGCTAGATGCCTATGGCCATCAGAAGTGCCAACCAAACCCTATTCCACTCCCTGAGCATAGCCCACCAAACACAAGGATCCCCCAAGGTCCTCAGGGCAACATCAGCACAGCATGAGGTATATAGGCAGAGACTGTAGCCACTAGCACAGGAAGTCTGAGACAGTGTCCCTTCTACCTGGGGAGTAGAGCTCAAATTTAAAAGAAAGGAAAAAGGCAAAAAAAAACCCCAAAAAAGATGAGCAAAAAATAACAATAAAAAAAGAATCTAACCATAGAAAGTTATTATAGTGACAAGGAATACAAAAACACAAACTCAGAAAAAGACAACAATGTCAAAACATATATAGGCAAAGCCCCAAAGAAAAATGGGAAGGGGTCTCAGGCCCAGAAAGATCTCGTGGAAGAGCTCAAAAACGAGCTTAAAAATCATATAAGAGAGGTAAAGGATAAATTGGGAAAAGAAATGAGAGTGATACAGGAGAATTATGAAAAAAAGAGTTAATGACTTCGAAAACTGCTTAAAAAGTAAAATTAGCCAAATGGAAAAGGAGATTAAAAAAATTCCACTGAAGAAAACAACTCCTTAAAGAGTACAATTGGCTAAATGGAAAAGAAAATATAAAAGCTAATTGAGGGAAACAAATCTGACAGTGGACTTTATCTGAGAGTTAGCCTAATTCAACACAGTGGAGTTTATCACCAGATTAAGGTAAAAATTTTACACAATTTTAGAATGAAAAAGGTGATGAATTTTTCTAGTGAAAGGATAAGTTGAGATCAACATCAGTGTAAGGTATGTTCAATTCCACTGTTGAAATAACTGATCCTTGAGTTATGAAATTATTGTCTCTACCAAACTAGTGTTTTATCTGTCCTTGTCCTTTCACTGTCAAGCTTGAGAGTCAGTATTCCACTACTCTGTCACCGCCTACTTATTAACTTCCTGAAGTATGGTTTCTATTCCATTTCCTTGGCTAAAAACTCCTCTCTCCAAGGTGATCAGTGACTGATGGCCTTTCCTCAATCCTTATCTTTCTTTGTCTTGCTGTAGCACTTGATATTAAAAACTATTTCCCAGTTCTTTAAAATTCATTCCTCCTTTGGTTTTGGCTTTTTGGTTCTCTGCCTACCTCCTTGTCTGTGCCTTCTTTGCCTCCTTTGCTTGTGCCTCCACCTTTCCTTTTCCACTTAGAAAGAGACATTTTCTATGTATTCTCTTTGGCTCTCTTAACCCTACCCTCCCATAACCTTATCAAATCTGAGGACTTCAACTAACTTTCTTAGGACTTCAAAATCTTGCCTCCTGCCCCAACCTTTTGACCACAGGCTGTAATGCTAATGACATTAAATATCTTCCCCATCCATTAATGGGTTTGCCCATTAAGGGAAGCTTGATTAGGGGAGACCCACACCATTTGTTAATTTTCCAATGAGGCAAGGGTTCTCAAGGGTTGTGATGTTCTCTGGCCCTAAAAAATGTATAAATACTGTGAGGTGAGGTCTTACTTTGGGGTTACTCATTGAAAGTGTTTGTTTGGCCAGATGAAACTCTGGGCAGCCACTAAGGAGTTTTGAAAACGCAGATGTTGGTGCTTCTCTCTCTGGTAACTATGTATGTATTGCTTTTAGTCAGGCAGTTGGAAGGCCTGTTGATCTTGATTTCTCTGTATTTTTTCTGAAGTTCAGGGTGCTGGTTTTTTCCTGTGTACTAAGTAAATGATATATACGCTTGATTAAAGTGATTGTTGACCCCTCAAAAGTTGCTTTTCTTTTAGAAAACCATATCTAAGAACCTGTACAGCAGTTCCTCTTGGTTATGTCAGAGTGCTTGCTTTTACACAAGCTTAACTATTATATTTTTTAATATGAAGAGATAGTTCATGAACTGACAATGCTGATAGGCATTCCTTCACCTCCCTGCACCCTAAGCTTCTTGATGTGGAAGATACTTACATAGCTTTGTAAAAATCTTTTGTTCAGATGTATATAGATGAGTAAAAATAATTGTAGGATAGGATACAATGAGATTATTAAAAATATGCTGGAACATTCCTATCATGGGAAAGTAAAGGATGACAGTATGTTTTCTGCTATTCATAAAATAAATTTAAATTGTATAGTATGGGTCCTTGCCCAGGGTCAGGTAGGTGGTGCAGTGGATAGAGCACCAGTGCAGAAGCCAGGGGTACTGAATTCAAATCTCACCTCAGACACTTGACACTCACTAGCTGTGTGACTTTGGGTAAGTCACTTAACCCCAATTGTCTCATCCTGGGTCATCTCCAGTCATCCTGATGAATATCTGGTCACTGGATTCAGATGGTTCTGGAGGAGAAGGGAGGCTGGTGACCTGCACAGCCTTCCCTCACTCAAAACAAAGTCAAGTGCAAGTCATGTCATTATTTCTCTGATAGCATGGCCTTCTTTGACAACAAATGATGAAACACACCCATACTCAATTGCTCCTCCATGTGTTTTGGAAAGGATGAATTTGTGTCCCCCTCCTCTTTCATTTTTCTCTGATTAGAGAGATACTTAGAGGAAACTTTTTACTTCTACTCTACCATCCTCACCCTCTTGAGCCTTTATCTCTTCCTGAAGTTTCAAAGGCTAAGAAATTCTTCTTTTCTTTTTTAAAAAGAAAACCAATGTGCCTCTGTAAGTAAGGACCAAAAGGACTCTGCTTATATTCCACTGAATGGATGCAAAATATTCGCAGATAAATAAATGCAAAGTAATTTGTTGAGGGAAAGAATACTGACAGTGGAGGGACTAAAGTAAATCTTGAAATAGGAAGTGGTTACTTTAGCTCAGGTCACCTCCTTTTTCCATAATTATCTTCTCTGCCTGACCATTAGGTGTGTGACATACTTTTAGAAGCTGCTAATAGAAGATAGTCATCTAATTGAGCTAATTCTTACATTTAAATAAACATTGATTCCTTTACTTGTCTGAATTAAACATATTCCTCTCATATTAACATATTAATTCTGCATGCTTAATAAGTTTACAGTACTGTTTGGGACTATGAGTTATTTGGGACGATCTACCAACCTGCACCATAGCCAAAGCTGAGGGTGCCCAAATTCATGAGAGCAACGGAATAATTGTTGAGCGTCCGGAGAGCTTTTCATATGTAGGCTGCAGGATTAAGGCACTTTGGGGTCGTTACGCACCAGAGCGATAGTTCACAAGTGTCTATACATGCAAGTATTTTCATTTCTTCCAGACGCACCCTAGGTATATTCTCAATCTAGTCACCACACTATTAGTTGGGAATGACACATAGGTAGAAAATACATCTAACCAAGGAACCTATGTGGATGAATTGTAGAGAGTATGTAGAATGTAGAGAGTATTATAACTGGGAAGCATAAACAGAGGGCACACATGGGAACATGCATGGCCAAAAAATATGTATGTACCATGCATATATGTGGACACATCATAGTCATAAATGATGTGCATTTAGGTGTATATGTATGGCTGGGGCATCTCATCCCTGATGCTGTTATGTTGTTGATGTTTTCTGATAATGTAATCATTTTACTACTCTCAGCTGAGCATTGTGTCTATGCTTCTATCACTTCTCTTTTGAGTATTACCACTAATATCATGGTTTCTGAGCCATTCTTTTCTGGTTTTTAGCCTTTTCTGAGCCAAGAACTACTCTCTGCTTCTGTGTGTTTAGGTATATTGACTAGTAAGCCTCTCCCTCATAGGGAAGGACTAAGGTCTTTTAGTACATAATACTATGAGCTATCACACTGAAACCTTCATGTTAAGATCAACTTTATTCTTTTAATTACTTTTCTCTTGGTTCCAACTTGAAGTGTGAAGCCCAAACCAACTATATGAATTGGGGGTAGGAAATTTCTTTTAACTCATGTCATATCACTTATTGGCAGATTGTGTCCCAAAATGTTTTGGGGATTTCTCTACAAAATTCAAGTTTTATTGGCTATAGGGTGATGAAATTCCCCTCAGGTCCCATAATATTTCCTGATTTGTATAAAAATAAACCTAGGGACAAAATCATAAGGGTTAAACAAAGCCATCAGGGCTATGCCTTTGCCTTTATTCTAAAATTTTGTCTATATTATGAATGCCATAATAACAGCAGCAACGTCATTGCTTGTTTAGTTTGCTGGCCAGCACAAATGTGTTATTTTTCCCTACAGGTATAAATGAAGCATATGTTCCGCAAAGGAGTCTTGCCAACAAACTCTATTGGAAAATGTCTTCTAACTGATTTCCTTGCTCATAGTTCTGTTTTTCCCACAGTTTATTCTATAGTTCTATTAGAGCCATCTTCTTAAAGCATGGATTTTAACACGTCATTTCCTTATTTAAAAATCTTCAATGGTCCCATTTTTTGACCACATAAAGGCCAAATTCCTTGCCCTAATATTTAAGGTTTTCCAAGATCTGACCCTAAACTATGCTTCCAGTCTTATTTCCCTGTGCTTACATATAGTCACTGTCCTATATTTTGTCTGTCCTATATTTTGTCTATGACTAATGTATTTGATCCACCCTTCCACAACCCCACTCCATGGCCTATGTGTAGTAATGGATAAATGCTAGCACTGAAATGAGCAAATCCTGAATGCTACTTAATGTTTTAGTCACCATTGGACAGCTTCTACCATTACTGAGCAGTGTAATAAGAAAGATTTCTTTTAATTTAAAAAATGAATTTGCTTGCATGGAGGTAAATTTATAATGGACAGAAGTTTTTAGGAAGCTCTAAAAAAAAGAGAAAACATTCCTTAAATGACTTGAATACTACATTTTGGAAATTAGTATTTGAGCATATCTGGTAGTTAACCTTTGCTAGCAGGTTTCTCCTTCCATAATCATATGACAAAAGTTGAGTTCTTTATATTATTTAATACACCTAGATGTACTAACTGTTCCCAGTAAAGAATTATGGCAAGCAATTAACCTTGCAAAGAATAAACAAAGAAGTTCCTCCATGAAGAAAAGGATGAGTGACTAAAAATACCTTAGCAGTGATTTACTCAGAAATACTTTACTACCTACAGTAACCTCATCAAGATGAAGCTTGAAGTTTATTGTGACTTTGCCTTGACTATATTCCAAAGAGATTGTAGATAAACTTCATTTTCCTATATCTATGAAGTCCAGGAGACAATAGAACTTTATGACTGTGTCTCACCTTTCTGAAGACGGGTGACCCTAGCTTTACCTGTAAGCTATCTGTCATGTTCTCAGTATAGGTCATTGAACAGCAGAGTTCCCTAATCAGCCTGATGAGTCTGAATGAAAGCAGGGAATCATTTACCCACTTCTTCAGAGATTTAACAATAATGATATGTGAACTCTGTTCTAAGATATTCCGGAGGAAACTCCTGGAGGGAGCAAAATAAGTTAAAGAGATATGATTTTTTTTTGTTTTGGTCCTCTAAGCTTTAATCTGATCTAGAACATATGGAATAGTCACTAGGCTAAGAGAATTTGTTCTCCATCAGAAGACAACAATCCTGTGGACTTGGAGGGAGTGGCTCCTCTCAGTAGAAGGCACTGGACAGAAGAATTGAGAACTGCCTATTCTAGAGGAGACCTAACAGAGCATTCACAGCGTTAGAGCGCAATCTAGCCCAAGACAACTTGTTGTCTGAGATCACACCTCAGGTAAAAACCCTCAGTGATACTGGTTACCTTACAAGAAAGGAGAACTGGACCATTCGGACCACTAGCATTAACCAGTGTTACCCATTTCTTTTAATAAAAGTTTCTTGGTTTGGCACATTGTAAAATGTGTGTTTTCATATGGGAGAACATGGGTAGATTTGCATGGGCAGATTATGTAGGTTTTGTAGTATAAAGAATGAAATAAGAGAAGTGTGATATATTCACTACCACTTCCCTTCCCCCCTTCCCCAAAAAGAAAAAAAGTAAGTCCCATCTTGTGTTAACCCCAGGGCATCTATAGGATTGGAGGAATTATATTTCTTTTTTCAATGTGCTGACAGGTAAGAGCACATGTTTTGTTACCAGTGGGACTGTCTTACCAAGGCTGCCATGTGGTGCAACCACTCGCTGCTCTCCAGCTCTCCAGAGTCCTAAAACTGTGACATTCATATTACTAGGCTGTTATCCCAATTTCTGTGGGGGCCCAATACCTTTCCCAGGAGGATTGGCCCAGGGTAATATTTTTTCTACATCAGGGAAAAGGTCTTCCCTATACTTTTTAAATCTTTTGTGCCAGCTAGACAAGAAACATTTAACAAATACTTTTTGAGCAGACTCAAAAGGCTATAGCACTCCCATAAAGGGGAGATCTCTGTTGTTGTGTAAGCTAACACAGCCATCACACCTAGAATTATCAGGTGATATCCATTCTGTTCTGTGGGCACTGGCATGCCTTTGGGTAAACTAACTTACACAGAAAACATTTAGCTGAATGAGCTCAGCTGCACTGATACATATATTTTTGGTTCTTTACTTAAAATCCCCAAATGATGTTTTTGTAAATTACATTTTAAAACAGATGTACCATCTCTCCTCTGCCTCTGGGGTTCTTTTTGTTACTGTCTCTGCAAGGAAATCTCAGTAATGGAGGAGAAAATGAAAACATTTTCATTTTGTATAACTTTTGCCAATCGTTTGCAGTCTTTTTGCTTCTCTTTTCTGGCTCACATTGGGACTTGGAAGGCATTAAAGCCAGAATTGATTAGAAAGCCAGTTATGTGGCCCACCCAACACTTCCTAAATCTATATCCTTGTCTGGAAGTTGGAAGTTTATCTCTCCAAATATCAGGCTAACACCTAATCTTGTCCATATTGTGGGGAGTGTAAAGGCCATCATGACAAGTGGGCCGAAAGTTGAGCCAATTCAACTTATTTTACACATCATAACCCTCTAGATTTGCCAGTACTGCCTGGGCTTGTAAAAATTCATTATGAACCTCCACTCCCTCCCTTTGCTTCCTTAGGATTTTCAAAGCAAAAGTAGAGTAAAACAAACAAATATTTCTAATCCCGCAGTACCACTTGCCCGGAATGTGTTATATAGGGCTACAGTCTTGTCATTACTTTTCACAGTCACCTTCTGATTCCTATGCTTCTGTGACCTTCTTGTTTGTTTATGTGAAATAGAGCTCAGGAAACTTATAATCTGTGTTTCTTTCTACTGCAATCCTGTCTTTCTCCTCTTAAATATGGAGAATTTGAAAATTGACCACAAAGCTGTTTGCTTATCAAAGAAATATACATGGAAGTGTTCATTCTTTTGACAAGACAAAAGATCAGGGTAGTGAGTGTTAGAGAGGTTATGAGAAAACACGTGCATGAACACAATGTTAGTGGAGATGTGAATTTGTCCAAACATTCTGGAAAACAATCTGAAATTATGTTAAGAAAGTGATGAAAACGTGCATACCTTTTGGTACAAGGATCCCATAAATCCCAAGGAAGCTAGATATAGAAAGGTCCAATATATCAAAAATATTTATAGCAGCATTTTTTTTTGAGATAGAAAACAAAGTAGATGTTCATCAGTTGTTGTATGGCTGTCTTCCACAACTACTCCAACAAAGATCTAGGAAGAGTGCCAGATCCAGTAGTGAGCAGGAAATTTAGGACACCAGAGAATACAGATCAAGACAGGCCTCAACATTCTAACTCACAGAGCACCAAAACTGGTACTAACACAAAATCCTTATTCAGGAAATAAGGAAGAATTGGTAAACAAAAAAGATTCCCATGATAAAAACTATTAGGAAGATTGATACCCAAGACATAAACCCAGGAGCAAAGATAAAGTCCTAAACATCTACAAGTAAAGTAAAAACAAATAAACAAAAACCTTCCAAAACAAAAGAAGATATTTTTGACCATAAGATCAACCAGAACTCCTGTGATAAATAAAGCAAGAAATTTAAAAAAAAAAGAATTCAAAAGTACATTGTTAATAAAATGAGAGAGCTAGAGGAAAGAATTAGAAAGAAATGAGAGAACTGGAAAAAAGAGAGATTGAAAGAGAATTAATAGCTTACTATAAGTTGTACAAAACTTTATCCAAGGAAGACAGTAAAAATTATAATACACAAAAAGAAGTTAATGAGCTTTATGGGATAGATAGTAACCTATTTTGGATGGAGCAAGAGAGAAAGCTGAAGAGACAGGGTGGCCCCAGGCTGTAGAGCACTTGCTACCAGGCAAAGGAGTTTGAACTTTCTCCCCAGGAATGTTAGGGAGCGACAAAAAAATTTTGAGTAGAAGAGAATGACTCAAAGGAATACTAATGGTTACTGGTAAGTTGAAAGTGTTCTGTATTTTTTCTGTAATATTTTTTTTCTTTTCTTAAAATTCAATTTTATTTCATTTTCAATTTCAAATTCTCTCCCTGCTACCTTTCTCTTTACCTTCCTTCAAGAAAGCAAGAAAAACAAAACCCATTACAAATATGTATACTTAAAAGCAAAATTCTCATATTAACCATGTCAAAAAAATTGTGCTTCAATCTACCACACAATCTACATCACTTCTCTATCTGGAGATAGCATGTTTTGTTATGAGTCCTCTCAGTCTGTGGTTTGTTCTGTTGGGTCAATCATAGTTTCTTAATCTTTTGAACTTGTTTGTCTTTATAGTATTGTTATTGTATAAATTGTTCTCTTGGTTCTGCTTCTTTACTGCATGAATTCATACGTTTTCCCATATTTTTCTAAAACCATCCCCTTCATCACTTTTTACAGCACAATAGTATCTCATCATCATCATCATCATCATCATCATCTCTCTCTCTGTCTCTCTCTTTCTCTCTCTCTTTCCTCTCTCCCATAACCTGCTCAGTTGTTCCCAATTGATGGATACCTACTTCAGTTTCCAATTTTTGCTATCCAAAAACGTTGCTATAAATATATTTTACTCATTGGATCCTTTTCCTCTTTCTTTGATCTTTCTAGTAGTAATACTAGATAGTGTGTAGTGATCTATCTAGTAGTGATATTTCTGCATCATCTCCTAGTTTCCAGTGTTCCCATACCATCTCATCAACCCCTTGAATGTAGGGTTTGCATCTTCTACTTCTTTCTCAATCCCCTTGTTTGCAACACAAGACTGGTTACACAATCGCTTAGTGAACAAGTCCTTTTTGACTGACAGAGTGCATGCATTTTTATCCTCCAGTATTTTGTGAAACAGTTCCCTAGGTGTCAAGAGTCTTTCAGCTGTGGGGTCAGTTTCTGATTCTAGAAAGAGATCTGTGGGAAAATTCTAGGCCAACCTCTCCTTGAAACCTCCTGGAAGTGAAATGAGGTTCACAGTCAGCTTAGCATGACTCAGGTTGGCCTCATCTGGGCCCAGGATCACCAGCACCTAATTGGGAAATGCAAAAATTCTGGAAATATGTTAGTGGGTCATGTAAACGAATGACTCTCAGTAGGCCAGAAAATATCAGCAAGGCTGGTAATGTGACAAAAAAGTCCTTTGGGAAGCTAGGTGGAAAATTAGTAAATGGTTTAATGACTATACTATTCCAGGGAAAGTATAACCTCTGAAACTGGATTGGTGGCTTTCAAAGGACAAGTTTCTCTCCCATGGCTAGATTAAATAATTATTCTTTTGTCCAGTTATTTTATACTTTATACATATAGGAACAAGGGGTTCTTAAGCTGTGGTCCTTGAACTCATTTTTAAACATATTTTGACAAGTCTGTTTCCATATAATTGGTTTCCTATGCAATGCATTGTGTTTTATTTCACACATTTAAAGATGTAGTTCTGAGAAAGGGTCCACAGGCTGCCAAAATCTGATGTCACCAATGTCCCTTTTGTCACTGATGGCATAAAAAAGATGAACTCCTGTTCTACACTGTGAGGATGCTTCTGAAGAGGAAGACACCTGAGTTTCAGCCTGGGGCGTTGGCAACTAGCCAGAGAAATAGCATGAGACATCAGAGGAGGATATACTTCCAAAGTGGCTGATCAGGATGCTGTATGTGGAATCTTTCTCTTGAGATGTACGTAGAGTCTCTTATGATTATTTGCTTGTGATTTAAAGAACTACATTTTTCTTGAAAGCAGAAATTGTTTCATTTTTGTCTTTGTATGTCCAATTTCTAATACAGTGCATTGTATGTATTTTTCTTTTATTGTTGTTGTTTTTGTTTTGGGGGGGTAAGGAATCGTGATTTCCTTGGGGGGAGGGAGTGATCCTGGTGAGGAACTTCCTTTATCCATGTAGATAAGCACCTTCTCTGCAATCTAGTCTTAGAGAGTTGTCTGTGGCTCTTCAAGGTGAAGTGACTTGCCCAGGATTACACAATTGCTGTATGTTGATGATGGGGATTGCACCCTGTATATCTGACAAAGGTCAGTTAGTCCTCTAGTCTACATTACTTCTCAATGGACAAAGTTGGCACTTTTAATAAATACTTGTTGAATGAATGATCTAGGTCAACCCTCTCATTTTAAAGATGAGAAAACAAATTTAGACAGTTGAAATGAAATGGCTTGCCCAAAGTCTCATGACTATGTAATAACAAGAACTCAGGTCAGCTGACTCCTAAACAAGAAAGTTCTTTTCCCTAGGCAGCAAGGTACTGAGGTGGATAGAGCATTGGGCCGGAAGACAGGTTAAAACATGCCTCAGATACTTACTCAGACACCGGGCAAGTTACTTTAATCCTGTTTATCTCAGTTTCCCCCAACTATAAAATGGGTATAATGACACCTGTCTCTTTCGAGGATCAAGGAGATATTTGTAAATAATAATAATTGTTTCCATTTATTTCCACTTTGATATTTACAAAAGGTTTCACAAATATTATCTCAGCTAGTAAGTGTCTGAGGCAGGGTGCCATAGTGGGGAAGAGGAGGGAAGAAGGAAGGCAATAAACATTTATTTACTACCTATTGTGTGCCAGGCATGGTGCCTTTCTGGCTAAGTTGCAGCAAGCTAGCTAATGAGGGTTAAAATATGGGTCTCTCCATTGCCAATCTTGGGCTCTTGAAACAAAATAAAACCGTGATATCAGATCTGACACAGGAGATGGTGGGAAATAGACTATACAATAATTCTGGTTGATAGAAAGTGACAGCCCAACAGAGAACTGCCTTAGGTGTCAAAATCTCTTGGTTTCACAATTTTCCCAGCTATTTGTCTTCAAAAGGACAAATTATTTCTCCCATGCAACTTCATGGAAAATTTTGCTGTGCAAAGGTAAAAGAAAAAAGTACAAACATTGGTATTTTACAGTGAAATCCAATTCAAATCCAGTGTCACAAAAGCTAGTTTTTGTAAATGTGTTGCCATTAAGGGAATAGTACCCAATAATCAAGCCTACTTGCTTCTTTCTTGAATCAATGGTAAAGGCAGAGTGAACAGAAATATACAGATGCAAGTGGATTGCTTTTGAAATGTTCAAATCAAAAAGTTTAAATGATTTTGATTTAGCCTTTTCTTCCCTGAAATTCCATCACATTTGGCATTTACTTCCATTGCACTGTCCTTTTAAGATTTCATAGAGCACCAGTCTACTACTTAGCACCACGGATAACTGATTTAATCAACTTTTCTCATTTCTTAGAATTCTGGTATAATATATTGCTGCTCTGGAGCCCTGAAAAACACTCTCTATATCATATACAAACCTTACAACATAAATTATTTCCCAACAAACAATCCTATACAGTAAAGCATATTAGCAGATATTATTTACATTGAAAACATTCATACCAAGTTGTTCTATGCCTCTTACATTAGCTTTCCAAAGACTTTAATAGCCCATTTAACTGAAACCCAGTAACAACAAATAACTTAAAAATGAAAATTTCTAAACATGTTTCTGATAGGAAGATAGAACATAAAAACATTTTGAAATCCAAGTTTTTAAAATTTCTTTTTGGTTTCGACGTTGGATGACTCTCAATTATCTATAGTAAAGTTACTCATGGGAATGAGAGAGGTCTTAGATTAATAAAATTCATAGATACTTCCTAAACTTTATTAGGGCTTAATGTGTTCAACCTCTGGTCTTGTTCAATTTTTACTGGACAAGAAAATTAGCCTAAAGTTCTCTAGTTATAATTTCATCCTTTTTTCCTGGCCCTGAATGCCTCCTGGTGAAACTGAGGAGTGAAATGATCATAAACCAGGTTGTAAAAATAATAACCTTGGACAATTCATGGATGTGTAGGGAGCAGAGTGATTTGGCTATTGGGGCATATAGTAAGTAGAACCAATGTGTTGCATTCCACCAGTTCCACTAAGTCCCTATTAATCTAATTCCCAAGGTGATTTGTCTAGATCTAGGCTAGGCCTGGAGATTGAAAGGAGTCCCATTACCATAAATTCACTCAGTTTCTTTGCAGTTTTTCTGAAGTAGAACTTCCAGGATGATTTTCAGGGATGGAAAATGGCAACAGAAGAGAATAACCAATCAATCAACAAGTATTTATTAAGTGTATACTATATGTTGGACTCTGTGCTAGATTCTGAAACCAGGAATTACCAAAGAGCTGAAATAGATTTAGGGCTATGAGCTAAAAGTACAGAGATCCTAGCAGGCATAGATGGAATTGAGGAGAGATACCAGAAGACCTACCGAAAGGACCTCATTGAAACATCAAAGATTCATAGATTTAGAGGTAGAGCAGGCTTCAGCTCCTTCATTTGGAATGTAACCTTCGGTTCAAGCTTGGGTTTTTGCATAAGATTCTCCTCATTGTTGGAGAGAATGACTCCCCAGTGATTGTGCCTGTATGAGGGGTGAAGTTAGTGAGAATACAGAGGGCTGTATCTTTAAGAGAGGATGCATGAGGTTTCAGGCTCTCTTCAAACTCTACCCTTCATATAGGTATGGAACATTGATTAATACCATCCACCAAATAAGAAGAGTATTATGCAAATGTGTAGACTTGAATTCTTTTTGGGTTCTATTCTAATGAGGAAACTGAGACTGAGAAAAGTGGAGTGACTTGTCCAGTCTCACACAGCTCATGTCAAAGGCCGAATTTGAACTAGTCTTCCTGACTTCAAGTTAAGTACTCTTTCCACTGTAACATGTTGCTCCCTCGACAGGTATGAGAATAGTAGAGAACCCTAGCTCAGTGGAAAAGTAATCAGCTCAATCACATTCCCAGAGCATATCAGAGGTCCTCTATAGCCACTACCAGCTACATTGAAAAGAAAGAAAGAAAGAAAGTAAAGGAAGGTTCTGGTGGGTATGCTGCCTTCAAAGTGCATATGTTTGCATTTGCATAATAGTCCATACATGGTGGTACCCTATATGGTTTTTGGCTCTTTGTGTTCTCAGGGTGTGTCCACTCTCAAAGTGTTAAGTTATGGGAGCATGTACTCCTGAGTGTATGGGGTGATGGTAGTATTTGTCACTTTTTGTTATGCTGCCTAAGTTTATGTGTTTGTTTTGAACTTATACACACACACATGCAATATAACAACAAATATAACTGACTGACAAATAAAACATACTGATGGAAACTTTTGAATTATAGTTTTAAGTGTACATGCAATTAGTTTTCTTTTGAGCACAAATGCCTTTAGCTTATTCTATCACCATTTTGAGAGAGCAGGGATATTTTAGCATTCATTTTGTACCTTTCATGCATTCATATACTTTAAATTTTATTTCAGGTATTGGCCTATCTCTCTTGTTAGACTGCAGAGAATACTGAACCAGATGATTAGAAGACATATTTGAGTTCTTACCAGAGCCATAACTAGGTCAGAGGGATTGGAGTTGTGTCCCAAGCCACAACAATTTAGAGTATAAATGTGTAAAATAATGAATGCAAAATATTGTACAATTTCAACATCATGCGTTAGAACGACACTTGAATTCCTTCAGTAGTGTTGAAACAAATGACCTTGATACCTCCTTAGTATGAAAAGTCAGATTAGATGGGGGTTACCAGAAAGCATCCCAACCCTAGGCGAGTTCCTCCCTAAGTAATCTCTTATCTGCTACCTCCAATCCCTCAGGCATAATCTTCCTAGAAAATATCTTAAAATATCCTGGGTTCTGTCTCCAAGGACAACAGGATCTCTGCCCATTTGAGGAGACAGGTGTGGGGGAGAGGTGAAATTAGTATCCTAGAAGTACCCCTTCTCTTCATCTGAATTGGAATTATTAATATTCTATTATATCCAGGCATATATCATAGTTATGACCTTGGTCAAGTCATTTAGCTTCTCTGAAGTTATGTCTTCATCTGTAAAATGGACATAATTATACTTGTATATGATTGCAGTAAAGCAAGATGGGGAGGGAAGGAAACAAACATTGTGTTTAGCACCTTTTTATAAATTTTATCTCATTTAGTCCTCATAATAACCCCATGAGGTAAATGCCATTATTGTTCCACTTTACAGTTGAGGAAATTATGACAGACAAATTAAATGACTTGCTAAAGTTATACAGAAAGTAAATGTCCAAGACTGGATTTGAACTCAGGTCTTCTTGACTCCTGATCAAGCACTCTATCTATTGCACTACCTAGTTGCCAGATAACATACTATCTGGGAAGTCAGTCAGTTCAGTCGTTTATCAGTCACACCCAACTCTTTGTGACCCCATCTGAGGTGTTCTTGACAAAGTTACTGGAGTGGTTTGCCATTTCCTTTTTGCAGAAGAAGAAATAGAGGCACAGTTAAGTGACTTGCCCAGGGTCATACAACTAGTAAGTGTCTGAGGCATATTTAAACTCAAGAAGATGAGTCTCTGATTTCAAGCCCAGCACTACCCACTACGCCACCTAGCTACCCCAAATACATGGGAAAGTGATTTGTGAATTATGAAAAAGGAAAACTACATAAATGTAAACTTCCATATCATCATAAATTAGCATGGTCTTACATGTAGTTAGCATTTGATGTTTGGGTATTTTTGGTTGTTTGGTTGAATTGTTAAATTATGATTCCTAGTCAAATGTACACATTTCTACAAGTATAAGGAACAAGGATAAATTTAGAAGATTAAAAACAAATCATTCCGAATACCGGGAATATTGAGTTCTGAGTATTTCTCTTCGTATTTGGAACAACTAACCCTGGAGTGGAAGTAGAAAATAGTAAAAAAAAGTGATAATGATATTAGCTAATATTTATTTGAACTTAAGGTTTACAAAAAAAGCTTTACATATATTTTCCCATTTAATTGTCATAACAACCCTGTAGGTACTAGTAACATCCTCCTTTTACTTGTGAACGTAATGTGGGTGAGAGAAGTTCAATGACTTGCTTAGGGTCACATGGCTAGTAAGTACTGGTGCTAAGATTTGAAACTTAGTTCTTCCTCAGTCCAAGCTCAGCACTCCATTTGTTATGCCAAGTTTCCTTGTGAGAGTCTTCCCTTGGATGTTTTGAAGTCAGTATAAACTTTTATTCCTTGAACTAATAAATGTAAATACTTGGCATGTAAAATGGAGAATTGTTCCTGAATGAGCAATATTGGAAGGAAGAAAATCTTTGCATGGAGGTATCCTCCTTCTAGAGTGGAGCTTTGCCCCATGGCACTGAAATTTAGAGGGCGTTGAGAATGCTTTTACTCCCTCACCACCTAGTAAGCAAGAACTATTGATTAAATTAGGAAGTTTACTGCCTTGAAGATGCATTCCTCCCAGACTGATGCCCTGACCTGTACCTCATGGTTTCCCTTTTCAGCCTAAGCTTTGTAAGGTCGTGTTCCTGGGATTTCTTCTCAATATAACCTTGTGCCTCATATCCTTTTTTCTCCTCTAATTGAATTTTTCTTTGAAAATTGGCTTGATCGAATGCCTTGTGTTATTTGCCTCTGGTATAAAAATTCTTGTTATGCCTTTTATTTTTGTTTCCCATGTTAGAGTTTTCACTTTTCTTATAAAATGGAACCTCAGAGTTAGTTAGATCACTAATGAATGAGTTCCATTATGAAATTTAGAGGGAAAAGAGAATGAAGTGTTGCACACACACACACACACACACACACACACACACACACACACATGCACCAAGACTGGTCCTAAACTAAGCATTAGAGGGTAGAAATTATTAGAAATTATTATTAAAACATTATTGAATCATAGGCTAATTCCTTTCAAAGGAGGTTTTGAAGTTAAAAATAATCTTTTACACTATATATCCCTGTATATGTAAAAAAAACAGTGGAGAGTATTTTCTATTTGTCTTTGATTTATTGTTTTGTCTTTTAATCATCATTACATTGGAAAAGGGATTTTGTATATTTGGCAATATTCTTCATCCAAATGTGTATTCCTTTTCTGTGATCCATATGGTTTTCAGGCTCCTATTTTGTTGTCTGCTCATGGAGGCAACATACTTAGCAACACGGTAATATTTTTGAGTAGCCCTAAATCCATTAATCTGTGTCCAGAGATTATAACTTCCTCAGTGAACCACAAAACACATCTGCTGAAGCAATTAAGGTCACCCATAACTTTATGGGGTTAAGACATGATTGAGGTTTCAGGGCAAGTACTTTCCCAGAGAAGCTTAGTAAGGAGCCTCTTGACTCTCTGAAGGGAGGAATGTTTTGCAGAATTGGTTGCAGTGACTTTCTTCCAGCTGAAAAGTTCTCCATTTTTCCTCAATGATTTACTGAAAATGTGTGATAAAAATGACTCACACTTGTATAAGTACCTTAAGGTTTACAAGGTGTTTTTCTTAAAACAATCCCGTGAGGTAGATAATGTGAATATTATCCACATTTTATATATGAGGATACTGAAGCTCAGAGAGGTTAATCAGATATCTATTAAATATCAGAAGCGGGAACGAAAGACCGGAGCGCTTTAAATTATATCACCTTGTAGTTTGGAGATCTGTTGAGCTCTTGAGTAATGGGAATAAAAACCAAAAGAAAAGTAGGTTTCTGCCTTTTCTTTCTTTCATTAAAACTTTACCTCTTTTCTGTTGTCACAGAGTCATGGAATTTTAAGTCTGGAAAAGACCTGGAGCAGAGATCATCCAATTTAATTCCCTCATTTTATAGATGAGGAAACTGAGGTATACAATGGATATCTCCAAATTGGGCGGGAAGGGGTTGGTGTGATCAGAAGGGGTATTTGATCAGCCATTTGGAGAGTGGGATGATGGATCTCATCCTGCCTTCCCTGCAACAGCCACTCATGGGGCTTGTCTGCTGAAAAACTATTCCCGTCATTCACCCATTCACCTCCATTGAATACGGTTTGATTAATGCTGAATGGGCTCTTTCTTTTGGTGGTTTCTCTTTCTGTGGATGACTCCCTCTTTCCCATCTGCTACTCCCTCCGTTGTTGCTGCTGTTGCTCTGGTAACTGATACTCCATTGTTTGGGTGTCTATGAATGGATAAAGATAAAGAAAAATTTACTTTTCATGATTTGACAAAATCCTGTATCAGTCTTACTCTACATCACCATTTATGAGACTTTCCAGTCACCTTAGGGCATAAATGAAGCCATCCTATGTGGGGTCCACAATCCAGAGTTGGTGGATGTCCCATATCCATGTGACTCACTATAGCCTGTTCTGCTGACTAGATTTGTTTCTGCATGAAGAAGAGGGAGGTTGCATCTATCTAATCTAATTTGAACTGCCACATTGAATGTATCTATTGCTGGTAGGATCGTAATGAAATGAGAAACTTATGTAACAGTTACCAATTACCAAAAGGAGTTTCACTTAGTCATAGCATGGAAAGGATACTCATTAAGGATCTATTGTTTGGCTTGGGCAGATACAGACCCAGTCAGAAATGCAAGTCAGGTGGTATTTCTCACAGCCAAGGGACATTGGCCAAGTTTCCAGGACACAGATTTCAAGTACATCGGTTTCTTTAGACCACTAGGTGACAAAGAAATTATGTAAAGAGAACATGACTTGAGTCTTAGCTCCTTGGGCCAAGTAATTCTTAGAAAGAGCTTCCTTGCCTTTTAAAGAAAGAACTAACCTGGCCTGCATGATAGGGGACACTGATAGATAATGAGCCTACCACGTGTCATATTGTATCATATTGATAGTTTGGGCTACAGTCCCAGCTCTGTTTTCCACTGCCTATGTAAACTTCATCATGTCACAGCTTCTTCAGGCCTGTTTTTTCATTTGTAAAAGCAGAGGGTTGGATAAGATGTCCCCTAAGGTTCCTTCCAACTCTAAACCTATGATCCTTCGCTGTGCAACAGCAATCCTAATTGGCCATGAGGGAAGCATTCTAGATCAGTTTGAGACATTCTGGAAAGTAGGTGGAATTTTAGAGTATGGACAAAGTGGGATAAAAGGAAGCAACTCTGTGAGAAGGTTAAGATTTTCTTGAGTCCCTAGAATAGGCTTTTCTATCCCTGTTGTATATGAAGTTATGGAATAAAATTATTTTTAGGCCTTCTTTTCTCACCAAGGTGCCCTCCCAAATGTTTGCAGTGGCCCAGGAAACTTCTCATCCTGGAAGATCACTTGACCCTTGGATATCATGTGTCCTCATATCTTTTTGGTCTCTCACTGATGGCATGGTCTTTCCTAGAGCCTCAGCTTAAGGAGATCATTCAGGCCAGCTATTTCTTCATTTCCCCCCAGGTTGCAATCCAGACTTCTCCATATGAATTTTTCCCCATCTAATTTTTTTAGTTTCCTTTTATGTGTTGTCTTCCTACTTAGAACATATGCTCCTTAAGGGAAAGGACTGCGCACACACACACATATACACATATTTAAATATTTTAATATATTTATGTAATATGTATTTAATATATAATTAATAAATATACAATATGTATAATATAATTAATAAAATAACATACATATTTAATATACATGTATATATGTATGTATATATGCACAGACACACATCTATCTATCTGTCTGGAATAGAGTAAGTGCTTAAAAAATGCTCATTGACTGAATCCAATAACTTTCATTTTCTAGGAATCTGTCTTATTCAGAATTTTCAGGGGCAACAACTAAGGAAAGGGAAATGATCCCCTTTAGAGCCTTTAACTCATTTAATCTCTCCATTCACCTAATAATAGCTTTATAATGTCATGTAGTAAGGTTTTAAATTCATATTTAGGGTCTCCCCCAAATCAGGAGTTGAAAGGTATTCTGCGCAATATGAATCAAGTATGGAGCAGGAGTTTATTTCTTAAATACAAAAGAAATGTGAAAGGATGTGAGACTCGCAGGATGCTTTGACAAAACTTAAGCAATCAGTGACTTCTATCTGAAATGATTGTAATGATTTTCCAGGAGGTTGAGTCATAAATATTAGAATATAAAATAATTTGTGGGGCTAGAGAACAAGCGTTCTATATTTCATCCAGGTTTTGCATTGTCCTAACGAACCCTGGTTCGTGTGTTCGGCTAATCCGTGCCAGGGCTTCTCCTGCTACAGTTCATTTCTCTGATGAAGTTCTACTTGCTGCCAATCAGTATTATCTGATGCACTGAGGGCCTCCCACACTCACAAGGTCACCTACAAGTCTGGATATATTCATCTGGAGAGTGATGAAAAAGAAATACACAGCAGAAAAGATATTAGTACATCTAGGGGTAAGTTCACCGAGTTAAGTCTTGCCATGTGACTGGAGTACTGGGAATGAGAGTTGACCACTCTTTGTGCCTTTGTCAGAAGTCTAGTGTAAGAGATAATTGGACCATGAGAGGAGCAGAGGAAGACAGTGCCAGAGCAGAATCACTCCCCTTTCAAAGGTCCTATATGTGGCATACATGTAGATGTACAGTTCATAAGATGTAATGTAGGACTGAAAGTGATCATTTCATCGTCTCCCTTCATTTTACAAATGAGGAAACTGATTTCTAGAAGTTAAGTGACTTGTCACAGTATGGAAAAGAATTTGAGTTTGAAACTAGGTACTTTGTCTCCAGTAATCTTTCTACTTTACTACACTGCCTCTATACTTGCCTTTTAATAGCATTTAATAGAGACTTTTTTTAGTGATTATGCAGTGTAATGATGATGGTGACAGAAAGGACATAGATATAGTAAGTACATGAGAGGTTATGGTTAGCGTGTACAATTTTGTTTTTTCACATATATTGGGGTGTTGATGAGGGTGCTCTTAACAAAGAGAGTCCCTCTAATCAATTTAATTAACTTACAAAATGTAATGGTCAGATAAAAAAGACAACAAGATAAGGTCTCACCTCTTTCAGACTGTAATTGGCTAGTGTAAATGAAGTGTGAAGAAATTGTTTTTAGGAAGTGTGAAGAAGAGAGAGAGTGTGGAAAGATGGCAGGCATGCTACTATTTAGAGAAGCCAAGATTCCTCACAAGCACCACCAGTAAAGTTTTAAAAATTCACTAGTTAAAAAAGAAAGAAAAAGAATAACCTGTAGTTACTATTTCTCCCTCCAGTTAGATTACAATAATGAAAATAGAGTTATGTCCAATAGAGGGCCCTTTAAGAAAGAATTAAAAAGTAATTGGAGACTAAAAGAAATCTACAATTCTATAGAAATGGTGGTACCAAAACAAATGATAGAAACAATAGACAATTATATATATGTCACCAGAATTTTATTTTTCATTTTTATTGTTCAATTTGGGGGAGTTTTAAGAGGGAGAGATTGTAAATATTTCTAATTTTTTGAAAGTTTTAAATAAGTTCCTCAATCTTTGAAATGGTCCATTTGCAACTTGTAAAGGGCAATGCCTCTTTCAGATTTATTGGCCAGTGAAAAAGGAAACCTCTATAACATAGTTATGACTCTTTCCTTCAGAAGGCATGAAAAAATTTCTCAATCAACTTGATTAAATTATATGATGACTATTCATTAATTATTGGAAGCCACGATCCTATTGGCCTTAAAAAGCAAGAGCATCTTCTCAGCAGTGAATCTTCGGGGTTGTCAAAAAGATTATCATCTATAGCAGAAGAATCCAATTTTTGAGAGGGAATTTCTCTTTACTTTTTCCTTTATGCCTCATTTACAGTATAACATAGGATGGGTGGATAGGATAGGATTTTTCTCTCTTCACCTCTATTGCCAATACGGTCTGGTAGTACAGTTATTCTGTGGAAAAAAGTAGGTTCAGAGAGTCCATGTCTGGAATTAAGGGGAACTGTGGATAGGAGCAGGCACAGGCAGCCTACTTAGCAAATTACCCAGTAGGGAATTTCTATGTGGAGGAAGCTGTATGAGGACAACACTGGATACAAACCAAACCAAAACATAAGGGCTCTATGGTGCTGGAGGTATGTATTGTTTTGGTCACATGAGTTTCCCATGTATGTGCCTTTCTACTAGTGAATTCTCTGTGTATGCTGACTTTTCCCACTGATAATATGTATGTATATTTGTGCATAAGTGCTCCCTAAGTTTGTTTGTATGTATACAGGTGTGTGTGTGTATCTATATCTATATATAGGGAATTTAAATATTACAATTCATGCTATGTCATTTCAGTAAATGCCTTTGCTTTGAGCTAATAGTTAAAATGGCAGACTAATAAAGGTTGATGCACTGGTGGGGCCTTGCAACTTAAGCTTTTAGTATCATGGACCCATAGAGTACTTTGAACCTAGGTTCTTATACCCCACCCCTACATGGGGATCCAACTTGCATGTGTGAGGTGGGGAGAAAGTGGCCCGGAGGGAATGCTACATATAAAAGTGGAAAAAACAACATAAGAACAAGTCTTGGTCACAAACTATAATATGTATGTTGTTGTGGGATTTATACCATATTTATAATCAGAAAACTTGTGTGTTGGTCTCAGTTCTGCCACTTTCTGTCTTTGTAACTTTGTATAAACTCTGGGCCTCAGCTGTCTCATTGATAAAATGAGGATATTACCTGCCTTAGCTACCTTAGTCAAACCTAAATGAACCAATGTGAACATTTCTTGCTGGTTATAAAGCACGGCAAGGTGTTTGATTCATAAAGGGGAGAATGAGCTTGACACATGGTAAGCAGACTGGACACTCCTGAACCCTGAGCTGGGGAAAATTATCATTTTTTCTGGTCTAACTCTTCTTTTGAATACTGTAAAATTAGAGAGCATTGATCTCATATTAAGAATTTTAAACTTTTTACTTAAGAATTTTTATCTGAAAAAATAATATTTAAATGATTAATTTTAAAATTCTAAATATAAGATTTAGGTAATATCCTTGCAATTTCATATCATAAGATTTTTACAATGAGAATTAAGTTATATTGAAGGTTTTTTCCAGGAAAAATACCATTAACAATATATATTTTCTTCTTATGTGAATACTGGTGGGTACATCCATCATGAAATTATTTCTGCATTGCGAATTCATTCTCTCATTCCACATTCATTTATTAAGAACTAAAACTTCAAATCATATATTTGTTCACTGCTTGTGTGATGTTGGGTCTCCTCTGTGGGCCTCCATTTCCTCATCTGTACAATTAAGAAGCTGAACCAAATAGACTCTAAGGTCCTATCCATGTCTAACTTTATGACATATGACCTACTACATGTTCAGCATTTGCTAGGTGTTGAGGATGCAGAGACAAAAAAAAATACTCCATAATTCCAAAGAGTTTACATTCAATTGTGGGAAATAATTTGAACACAGGTAAACAGTAGTTTCTGGGGAAAGGGGAACCGCTGACAAGTAGGATAGGTTTTGTGCAGGCAGTGGTGGATTGTAAAAGGCATGGGTGAGAAGAGAATGTATTTTAGGTGTGGGGGTTGATCTGTGCTGAGTTATGGAGATGTGAGATACAAAGGAGTGTTCAGAAAATAGTATGTAGACCAATCTAGCTTGAACATACATTTGTGAAAGAGAATATTGTGCAATAAGCCTGGGATGCTAGGGTAAACTGGACCCAGATTGTGAGGGGCTTTAAACACAAAAGGAAGTTTGTATTTTATCCTCCATGTAATAAGTCAATACTGGGAACTTCTTAAGCAGAGGATCATTGCTTATTATATTACATTATTATTATATTATATATTATATTACTATATATCATTTTATATGATTATATCCTATCCTATTATATCATATATCACATTATATTATATTATACTATATTATTTCATCTTCTTTTGGCATGTATGTGGAGAAGATGGAAGAGATTGGAGGCCAAGGGAATAAATAGAGATGACATTGTAATTCTGTAGGTAAGCGGCAATAAGGACCTTGTATGAGGGGAGATGGGGAGAGATGCTGTGGAGGGAGATATGACAAGACTCACCTTCTTTATCTTACTTTCTAGCATACAAATTCTTTGCTTCATTATCCTTCACAACAACCGGATGAAGAAAGGAAACCAAAACTCTGAAAAATTAAATGACTTGCCCATAAGTAGTGGCAGACACAGAGCTGGAATCTGTGTCTTCTCTGTTCCAAGTCTATCACCTTCTCCACTTTTCCTCTCAAATTTCTCCTGGAAATCCAGAGCAAATTTCCTTAGGTCAGTCCAGTTCAGAGCTGGGCTGCAGAAAACTCAAAAATGAGTGTGGGGAAGTGAACAGCAAATGATTTGGAGGAGGGAAACAGGGAGTCCAGGGCTTTTTCCTGAGATAAGATGAGGAGCTAGATCTGTGATTTCACTAGTGAAAGGGAAGGCCTGGGTGAGGGAGCTCTCCTCTACGAACGCAGATTGACACCTTTTCTACAGGTTATGGCGAGTTTTCCTAGCACACCAAGACTCAAAGCAACTTGTCCTGAGCTCAGACTCACAGTACATGTTGGAGGAGAACCCAAAGTCGATTACCTTAAGCCGCCTCTCATTCATTCTTGAGAAAGATCACTTAAGTCTCATCTTCTGATAAAAAGAGCTTACTTTTGATCAAATCCTGATTGGGTTGGAACCAGCGAATTATCCTGAGAGTGGAAAGGCTGGCTAACAATGGGATGATGGCCTTGAGAGCGCTTGCTCTTTCCGCCCCTGAGGGTTGGAGGGGTGCCCCGCAGTAACCTATAGAACATTGAGCATAGAAATTACCACACTGTAACTGACTTCTAATGTGTTCCCTTAAGACCAGGGCTGAGTAAACCTTGCGTACGTCTTTGTTCTCTGTTGCCTCTTAATTACCCTGAGCCGGGGCCTGAACCATAACCGTTCCTGGGGGGCTGCCAGGCCAGCTGTGAATTTCTTCATCATTATCCTGAAGCTGTGGCTTGGAGGATAGGGGCTGCTGGCTCTCTGGGAGGGCTCTGTGGCAGGCTTGGTTTCTAGCGCAAGGAGGTAAGCCCCTAACAGAAGGAACTCCTGCCAGGTGGGCTCAACTCACATTTGAGTCCTTAGTATAGTTATTTTTGAGAGAAGCCAAGGGCTTCAGAGCACTATAATTAGTTTTTTTGTGAGGCCAGCACTTAATACTGTGGAATTTCAGTTGCGAAGGGCCATTTAGTCTATAGACCATATTGTGGGCTCCTGAAACCATGGCAACTGTGATTTCTGATCATTTGTAAGCAATTTAATTTGGCTTAAACATTTACAGGCATTACTCTGCCAGTTATTTCTGGAAATTTGTTTTTTTAAAGAAATACTTCAACAGACTTACGTTTTATTGTCCACAAAAGGGGAAAAATCTTCTGGAACTTTTTTTTCCTTTTAAAATATTGACTTGCTTTCTTTCTGATTCTAGGTGATTTATAATGTTCCAATCTTTCAGGATTTTCAGGTAGCATTTTGTTTAATCTTTGAAATTAGGCTTAAAGAATTCAGGCCATGGCTGGCACCAGCTGTTAAAGTCATTTACTGTCTTCTTTTTTTTTTTTGGTGGGTGGGGGTGGGGCTGATATTTAGCTATTTTCTTTAAACCATTACTTTCCTGCTGAAGGCAAACCCATCGAATTCCTATCATAATGACTTTTTATTGGTTCTCATTTTACCTGTTTTAAGTGCATTAGTGGAATGATCTATAGATCGCCAAGAGGAGTGTCATCCTGATACAGGGCTGAATGTTAGTCATAAAAGCTTAATAACAAATGTTCTTTACATTTCTCTAGCAATTGAAATTTAAAAGCTTTCACTCAGTTAAAATGACTCAAGATAATTTTGCCCCATTTGTCATAACTTTTGGATACATATGAGAGTTTTCTTTTCTTCAACTTGGGGAAGATATAGTTCTTTTGTATTCATTGGTTGGGGAAGAACAGATACTTCCTATTGGTAAAATGTTTACAAGGCAGATTTTTCAGAGTTGAAAAGTGTGATTGTAAATATTGAGGAAAGTGAGGGAAATATTGAATCAAGATGTAAGGGAATAAAATGTCTAGGAAGGCGGCATAGTGTAGTAGACAGAAGACCAACACTGAGCTAAAAAGATGTGTTCAAATTCTGTACTGACATATATACAAGTTATGTGACTTTGGGTATATTAGTAAAATTTTCAGTGTCCTAGACATTTCTCTAAGGCTATAAATTGCTGATGAAGGTAATTGCAGGCTATTGCAATCATAGGTTCAGACACTCCCCCTAATATAGTGTACATATATACATATATATTTATAAGAAATATATATCTAGATATGTAGATATGTTTCTGTTGTTCTGCTTTTTTATGGGAGATCAAGATTATAGTTGATAAGAAATTAGATAATCTATTATCTAGTAACAGTGTTTATAATTACAATTGCTAATACATACAAGTAATATAATTTTTAGTATTAATCATATTGATTTGATAAGGTTACCATTTTACATAATGCCCCCTTTTCTTTTTTGGGTATTACTCTGTGTTAGTTTCAGTCAGACATTTCTATTAGGATATATATATCCTGAGCCGTTAATGACATAGTGTTTTTAGATGATAACAAAAACCCAAATAATATGAAAATCTTTTTTTCTTGGCTTTTTTTTTCTTTTTCTTTTTCTAAATAGCCATTGTGATAAGTAGCTTGTCTTCTCCAATATGTTTCATTGTTCTTTTGCATAGTTAAATTATGCCACAGGATTGAACCACTTTTCAGATGGCATTTATGTAATTCAGATTATTGTGGCCTAACCTTGATTGTTATATACTTTGAATATTCCAATTAATTGTTCAACTCTCTGTTTACCAATATTTGTATAGACGTGACCTCAGAAGCAGAATACCAGACATGAGGTATTCATTACAATATTCCATCTGCTCTGCAAAGACCTGGTTGGCTCATTTCATTAGTGCATAGTACTAATGAGTCCAAGGTCATAAGATCAATCCCCATATGGGCCAGTTAGGTTTTTTCCTGTTTCATGGTCAAAGCCTGCACCTGAACCTTGTCCAACCATCTTACAAATGCGTGCAATTGGTACTGGAACCTGATTAAGAGTGTATGGATAATATGACCACACAACCAATGATACCCCCCAACAGGGGGCAGATTCCATTGTGTTCAAATGTGGACTTGTCTGCTGTCATCACCAAAAGAATAAAAGGGAGTTTTCCTCTTTAGACTGCAGTCTGGGGACCACAGCTTAACTTCTCCTTGTTAGTTGGTATCCATCCTCCAAAATGAGTATGGTTGATAAGCATTGATAATATATTATAATATATTAAATAAAATGTAATATTGATAATATCAATATGTATTAATAGTGAGTATAGTATGTAATGAGTATGTATGATTCATAGAATCCTAGACACTTAGAATTGGAAGAGACGCCGGATCATACTGACCAAGCTTCACCTAAAGTATAATGCTCTCCCAAAACATCTTTGAAAAGCCATCATCCAAGTTCTGCCTAAATACATCCAGTGACTGGGAACACACCTATCTGAGGCATTCCATTTCACTTTTGAACAAATATCAGTAAGTTCTTACTTATATTGAGCTGAACTCTTCCTCCATAGGATCATACATTCAAGACTGGAAGGGATCCATCATTTTACAAATCAGGATTTTCCCAAGATCACATTATCAGTAAATACCAAAGGCATTATCTGTATTGAAGTTTAAAGCTCTTGTATTCAGTTACTAGCACCACCAGCAGCATCAACAAAGACATACAGGAGAGCTCCTAGTTTGGAGGCAGACATATCCCTTTTCTCAAAGAGAGGTGATTTAGGGTTCTAGCTAGACATTTAGTCTTGGCATTAGAAAGCTCTGGTTTTGAATACTGCATCAGATGTGCACTAGCTGTGTGACTGTCATCTTTCTTGGTCTCAGTACTTTGTCTGTAAAATGAGAGGGATGGACTTAATGACCTCTAAAGTCCTTAATAGCTTTAAGTCTATGAACCTGTGAGTTTGCAAGATACTATCTATTAGAACTATGTATCCTTAGAGATTGTCTAATCCCTGTTCTTATTGTATAGACACTAAGGCACAGAGTGAAGAAGAAAGGTCATACAGCAAGTTAATGGCCAAGCAAGGAGTAAAATGAAGGTCTCTCCTGCATGTTAGCTCAATAGTTTTTTCTGTAGTGGTACACAGGCAAAGTTCCAAGGGAAATATAAACAGTGTTATAGAAGCACTTGGTTGGTCGTTTTGGGGAAGACTTGTTGGAGGGGATGGGAATTGAACTGGACTTTAAGTAATAGACAAGACTTAAATAACTTTTGACACATGGAGAAAACATTCTAGCTAGGGTGAACAAGGCACAAAAGTAGATTGGGGTTTTAATGACTGTGTTAGGAAGAGAGTGAATAGACTATTTTGGCTGGAGTAGAGGAGGAATGGGAAATATGGTTACAGGAGCAAGTAAGGGCCAGATTTTGGAGGGCCTTTCATACTGGGTTACGGAACTTGATATTGATTTTAGAGGCAATGGGGAGACACATCAGCATTTTTTGGCAAGAGTGGAGAGATCTGAGAAGTGAGCCTTTACAATGACTACTGGGATGGACAAAATGCAGAAGCTGAGGGGTCACCAATTTTTGGCTTGCAATACTAAGTATGAGATACTTTTCCTTATCCATGTATGACCTTAAAAATTAGTGTCTTTGGTACAATGGGTTCACTTTAATTACGAGTTTTGTCCATTATGTGCATTATTGCTGTGGATGGTTAGGGACAATACATTTATCTATAACCAACAAAGGCATCAGGGCTGCTTCTTGTACTTTGTGAACTGACTTGAGCTAACATGAGAATTAGCATATAATATACATGTCTCAGAACTGGCAGGAGCTCTCCACTAAAGCCATCTCTCTATCAGGGGAATGGAACCTGTGGCTTAGAGTCTTTGTTCTGTAAAGTGTAGATTCAGTCAGAAGGCTACACCTGAAGACCTAGAGGGCCACATGTGGCCTCAAGGTCACAGGTTCCCCATCCCTGCGGTCTAGACCATGACCTTGAGATCTGGAAATACATGTTACAGTAGAGATCATATAACTCATTGCCTGAAGGCAGTGGTTGAGTCAGGAAGAAGCCTGATGGACAAAAATATGCTCAGGCTGACCTGAAAAGACCAAAGCTTAGGAGAATCAGGGTGAATCAGATAAGACCTGATATGGACATGCTGACCACACATCTTGGCTTTAACAATTTTTTTAACTGCTCATTTCAGGACTCTGGATTTTAGTCCTCTGTAGAAACCATGGAACTATTGGGTCAACCTGACATTTAAATTTCTACTTACTTTCCTCTGACTTTAGATCTTGCGTTCTCTGCTCTTACTGGGAATTATCCTTCCTTCCTCTAGAGGGTTTGCTGAATCACTGGTATGTGTTGGGTGCCTTAGTCAGGACAGGGCACAAAGTCTAGGACAAGAAAAAGAAATTTAGTCATACGTGAGCTAACAGAAATGTTGTATGTCTTCTAACTCTTATTAAGTACCAGGACTAAACTATAAGAACCTTTGTAACTATGAACGAATAACTTTTTCAACTGTTACTATAATTGCCTATATGATCCCAGATGTCTCTTAACTTCTGTTCTGGCACTGGACTTCAGGAAGAAAGAGTGATGCTGATTGATGACTTTGCACAATTCTGCCTCACTGATATCCAATTCACAAGTCTAGACATCACCTTTATGATGTCATCGGTCTTCTTCAAGGATAAAGGATGAACAACAATGTTTCCCTTTTCCTGTTCACAATAAAACCCTTCTAAGTACCTAAGGGGCTGGTCTTGTTATCAGGGACCATGGATGGAATGGTGCAAGAAATTTCCTTTAGACAATTTTCAGGACCCCAAAAAGCTCAGATATCATATAGTGAAAAGAAAGTAGGCTCTAGAGTCAGTAGACTTGGGTTGAAGTCCCACCTGTGACATTTGTTAATGGATCTTGGGCAAATTAACTAACCTCTGTTTCATCATCTGTAAAAAGAGGATCTTGATCAAAGTGCCTTTTAAGCCTCATCTGGCTCTAGCTCCATGAATCAATGAGAACACCGCAGCTTAAACAATGAAGCAGGGAGAAAAAAAAGCAAGAGTTTGCTTCAAAAAAAAGTAGAGTTAAAAGGATGTAAGAGGTCTGTTGAGCTTGGTGACATCACAGCTGCCTGTATAATTCTTGCCTAGGTCCAGAACTAATCTCAGATTTTGGTGGGAGCTAATTGATGGGCCTGGTTAGAGTGCTGAGCAAAAGACTGGAAAGCAAAGCAACCCTTAAAAACATCCCTGTGGTGATCATTGGTTATGCAAATGCTTTGTAGCTGTTGATGAAGGTACAGTCTTACATATTAGGATGCAAAAAGATGTGGAACCAAGCAGATCCATGTATGCTCTGCAAAAAGTCGCATGCACTATGTACTTAGAGAAGTAACAAGATGGGGCAATAGAGCCCCAGGTTTGAAGTGAGGAAGACCTAAATTCAAATCTGGCCTCAGACATTTACTACCAGTGCGGTCCTGGATGAGTTACCTAATCTGTCTGCCTCATTCTCCTCATCTGTAGAATAGGGATAATGAAAAGTTCTGTTTCAAATGCAATGATCTTTGTAAAAGTGCTTTGCAAAACTTAAAGTGCCACAGGAAGGATATCTATTATTATGAATGCCAACCAGCTCATCTGACATGTTAAATGTGACCAAATTAGAGAAAGCTTCAGGTATTAAATAGTGGAGGTGAGATGCATGCTCATCAACTGCCTCCCTCATGAGAAATAGTTTTAGTTGATAAAAGTTTATAAAATTTTTTAAAGATGCTTCTGGGACTGGAGATCTATTGTAGCACTTTTGAATCTTTATTGTCATTCTTTCCCTGCTCCAGGGCAGGCTTGCAGTTTAAGGCGGTTAAGAATTTTCTAGGGTGCTTAAGGTAGATCAGGGAAGCTGAGGGCAGATAGAATCTGAAAGGCTCAGAGGCAAAAGGAAGCATCCATATAACTTACTGATGGGATGAAAAGTAGGGCAACTGTAATATCTAGGGGTATAGAAAATAGTCATAATCAAAATACAAAGCAGTACATTATCACAATAGGACATAAGGCCAACGAAGCAAAGAGGTCCAGCGGCCTAGAACCTAAAACAGTTGGGTATATTTAGTTACTACCATGCTATTGGGCTCTTAAATTAGGGCTCATGGACCTATTTTTTTCTTCTCAATGCACTTTTTACACTTAGTTTAAAATCTGCAATTGACTGAGAATTGTTCTCAAGTTAAGGTATCAAGGCTAAAAATGATTGGTGGTTTTGACCCACCTTTATGTGTCAAAGAAGAATATTGAATTGGTTAACCTCTAAAGTTCCTGTTGGTCCTAGAGAACTGAACCTAAGATACTTATCTATGACATAATAGAGTTCCAGGGCCTCACCAAGGTGTCTCTAAGTTCTAATGTGTTATCCTATTATATATAGGTTTCATTCTACTTTGAATTGGTTGGCTAAGTTGCTTTAAAAAAAAAAAAACCAACAAAAAAACAAAACTGTGAGGATGGAGTAGGAATGTGGGGTGGGACTAGAAGAAGAAAATTGTTTCTATTCATAGTGCTGTAAAAGATCTCTTTATAGGTTTGGCTTGGTTTAGAATTTTGCAAATTAGTGCAGTTCATAATAGTTTCCAGTTTGATTAGAATTTCAAATTAATTAGGTATTCAAACCAAAGAAATTTAAAATCAAAACAATGTGATGCTATGGAAGTTAGGGACCATCTCTTTCTCTCTTTCTCCCTTTCTCTCTCTCTAATACTTTCTCTCTTTTCCTCTTTCATACACATACACACACACACACACACACACACACACACACACACACACATTTTGGTATTTCCTTCCACTCCTAAAACAGAGTGTTGTAGTATAGCAGGTGTTCAATAAATACTTTTTGATTTATTGAAAAATCAATTTTGAGACCTGGATTATTTAGTTTATATAATTGGATCAAATTACTGTAACTGGATAACTGCCAAATCTCCATCTGCAGAGCCTTAGGGTAGAGAGTCTTTGTAGTTCATTATTTACCAATTTCACCTAATCTAAGTTGCATCCCTTTCCTCTTAGACCTAGTCAACTGCTTTAAAGGCTCAGTCTAACACAACTTTAAATCAGAAGTCTCTTTCTGTTATAATTGTTACTGGACTCACTCCATATACTGAGTTGGGTATTTTTTTCTCAATTGGTTGAGCCCTCTATGAGACCATAGAATGATAAAAAGATTGAATTATTTTTTTTTCCATTCTCTTGGTTGATTCTGCAAGTCAGAAATGCCTCAGGCAGAGTCTTTTGTTCTTACTGTTGAAAGTTTTCAATATTAACTCAATATAAGAAACATTAGGAAGAAAGAAGAAAAAAAACTAATAAATCATATGTCATTTGAAGATACTTCCTATCCAAATATTAGGATTGCTCCCTTTATGTAACCCAGAATGCAAAAGTAAACAAGTCCCAGCCTCAGTTTAAACTTTCATTCACATTTCAGGGATTTGGCTAGAAGAAAAAAAATATTTGGCAATAAACAACGGTTCCCATTATAATTTAACGTGCACACACACATTTTTTATTATCATTCTCAGGTATGTGACAAAATCAGTTTGAATGTCAGCCACGATTTTACCCCTGAATTTTGTAAGCTATAGCTGCATTAGTGGCCTAATGGAAAGGTTTGGTTGTAAGACATGAATTTTAGATGAATGGCATGCTGTGCCTTTAATTAAGGTAGGGCCAGTTATGTTTAGCAAGGGATAACACATGGGCCATTGTGAGGTTCAGAAGGTCTATATTCTCCCATACTCAAGGGGGAAGTGGGTACAAAATGCCAGGCTAAATAACATAAAGGAGTCCCAGAATACAATGATTTTAAAAGAACCAGGAATGTACAATTCCCCATGGACATATCAACAGAGGCTACAGTATGGAATTTATCAGCACTCCACTAATTACAAACCCTTTCAATTTTTTGCTACAATGAAATATTGGACCCTATTTAATAATGCCATTAACATCCTATGAGTGGGGGTGGAGCCAAGATGGCGGAGTAGAAAGACTCACCTATGCTAGGTCCGAACCCACAGCCCATGGATTTCCTCTAAAAAGAACTCCCAACAAATTCTGGAACAGTGGAAGCCGCGCAGCAACACAGCGAAGGAGATTTATGTTCCAGAGAGCCCTGAAAAACTGACCCAAAGGTCCATCACGCCCCGGACAGGAGCGGAGCCCATCCCTCCCTGCCCCGGCCACGCAGCACTGAGAGGAGCAAGCAGATCCAAGCAGGCTTCAGGGACAAAATCTCCAGTGGCCACGAAGGTCCCTCCACCCACAGACTCACAGGTCAGTGAGAGAGACAGGCTGAGAGGGGAGTGGGGTATCTCTGGGACTTGGACTCCCTCGGGAGGCAGCGGCAGCGGCGGCCAGAGGCTCCTGGAGCAGGCAGGAACTCGGTAGCAGCTCCCTTACAAAAGGTCTCTGCATAAACCCCCTGAGGGAACTGAGCCTGGAAGGTGGCCCTGCCCCCACCTGAGAACCTGATTTAATCTTACCCTGAATAGCAGCCAGGCCTGCCACCAAAAGACCTGAGGCTGGGAAGCAGCATTTGAATCTCAGACCCCAAGCACTAGCTGGGCAGACCTAGGCCAGGGTGGAGAGGACTCTCAGAAGTCAAGTAACTGGCTGGGAAAATGCCCAGAAAAGGGAAAAAAAAATAAGACCATAGAAGGTTATTTTCTTGAGAAGATGATTCCGCCATTCCTCTCTGACGAGGAAGAGAACTACCTACCATCAGCTAAAGACATAGGAGTCAAGGCCTCTGTATCCCAAACATCTGAAATAGGTATCCCATGGGCTCAAGCCATGGAAGAGCTCAAAAAGGAT